>OU342960.1:26090000-26732083 GCA_910592155.1 Ypsolopha scabrella | reverse complement strand
ATAGAAAAGTCCGCTAGCTGTACATTGTACAAAATTTTCTGTCCTTATTTCTCCCTGGTTAATAATGTAACTTATAGCAGCTGAATAGACCCTGCCGTTTGTTGCGCCAACCAGTTATGCCGCAAACTGACGTACAGACAATTCGCTATTAGTGTTTTCAAAAATAATGAATTAGATGCACTTGTAGCTTAACTATATATTTTTATGTTATTTTCTGACCGGTTTCTGATATAACACATCTTTCAAGGGAATATACAGATCTGCTTAAGATATAATGCACATGAAAATCTTCGCCAGTTTTCGTATTCTTAAAAACAGACAAACCATACATTGTAAGTGCCCTAAAACAATGCTCTTTTATTTGGAAACTGATTACAGAAAATAGTCGAATTGTATATAAATATATTACACACCCTGTTTTGGTTAATTAATTAATTAATTATAGTATGTTCGAGTTATCATGATATGGGTTCAGTTCAAAGTTGACAGTTATAGTTATGTGCTCTAACGAAATAGAATCGATTTTTTTAAGTATCCAGAACGTTAACAACGGCTATCAAATCTATTTTTATTTGAATAATCTTTGATTATCCGAACTACTTTTTATTAATTTCTAAATTAATTAAATTAAACGAACCAATAACTCATAAGTTTGAGAGATCAAAGATTTTTTTTTTGGATTTCTCGGCCTTTCACCAAAAACAAACAACAATAACAAAACAAAAATCAACAAAAACTGTAACAAACGTCAAAACAAATAGCACGTAAAGCAACCGCAACGAAAACACAAACCACATACAAGATGAACTCATAATGACGCGATCCTATAAAATGTCCGCACCGATTCATCGATGTATTTTCGATTATGTAGTGTCAGTCAGTACCTATGGGTTAACGTTCCGATCCACGCATCAAGTAGCAAAAAGACATTATTCTTTTCTGAATCTTTTTTTGTTAAATTTAACGAATACACTGTGATTATTGTTTCGATTTATAGATAAACAATTTATTGTATTTTTGCAATAATGATACGTCCATCCATCCATCAGCCCGTGTTCGTCCACTGCTGGACATAGGCCTTTCCCAAATTTCGCCACTCATGTCGGTCCTCCGTCCTCCTCATCCAGCCGCCCCCCGCAACGTCCTTCAGGTCGTCGGTCCAGCGGGCACAAGGTCGTCCTACACTACGCTTTGCTGTACGTGGTCTCCATTCTAAAGCCTTTCAGCCCCAACGGCCATCATGTCGGCGACAAATATGGCCTTCCCACTGCCATTTCAACTTACTGATTCTGCAGGCTATGTCGGTTACTTTAGATCTCCGACGGATCTCCTCATTTCGGATTCTATCCATCAGAGATACCCCAAGCATAGCCCGCTCCATAGCTCGCTGAGCGACCTCAAACCGGTGGATCAGACCCTTTGTAAGAGACCACGAGACCATAATGATACATATTATTTCTAAAACCTAGTATGTTCTTTTGTACCTGGGTGTATGTAGTATGGTGTGAGTAGTATAGGTGAAACGGAAAATTACGAACTGTCACCCATATCATGATATCTCGAACATACTTTAGGTATAGTGTCAAACATACATACATACATATACTCATGCCTTTCTCCCAGAGGGGTAGGCAGAGACTACAGACAGATTTCCTCCTGCTACGATCCTGACAAACCTTTTTTGCTTCTTCTACAACCATAAATCTAGTCATACAAGTTCTTCTATTAAGGGTACTACTTTGCCCTTCTTCAGTATGTCGTTTATTTGGTCGGCATACGTCCTTCTAGGTTGGCCCGGTCGAGCTTTACCTTCCACTTGTGCAGCATAAATTTCTTTCGTCACTCTACTTTTATTCATCCTCTCTACCTATATGCCCAAACCACCGAAGCATTCCTTTTTCTATTCTAGTGACTACATCTTCTTTCAAGCCGCATCGATCCCTTATGTCGATATTTTTCTCTCTATTATTCAATGTCAAACTACACACACATACTTCGTAAGAAACGCGTTTCCACAGTATTCATCTTGCCAAACCCAACATTCACTACCACATAATATAATCACTAGCCACTCTATCTAGATGTCGTCGGCAAATCGTAGAATTCGGCATATCATAGCATAGGCTAGGAAAAATTGTTATTACCCGTCCAAAACAAAAAGGCCTATGTCAAATACCTTATTAAATTGTAGTCACTATTATATGGCAGTTAAAATATTTAATAAATTACCAACTACTATAAAGACCACACAAAAGGAATCCGCGTTTATAAAAACATTGAAGCAATATTTAGTAGAAGAGTGCTTCTACACAGTAGAAAGTTTTAAGTATTATTGTTTATGCAAACATTTTGTAAAAGATTATTAGATATTAAGACACTGTGAAATATTATAGCAGTGAAAAAGAATTGTGTATTTATAACAATATAAAATATGCCTCTGTCATTAGTATTAGTAGTACCTGATAAGAGTAGCTAAGTTATTAAGTTCTTATAAAATTGTAACATCTGTTTACACTTATTTGCAGTAAATATTTTGAGTTTGAGTTTGATAGAGGCGATTATTGGTTAGCTAATTGACCTATTTGTCTAGGACGCGTTATACTAATAATTACCAGCGAAACAGCAGACCGGGGGGTTTTTAGCTAATACTGAAATATTTTGTAGGGAAAAAAATATTAGATTTACGTAGAAAACCTTTATATTTCTATTACCTATTTTATGAAAAAAAAAACAAAAACTTCTTTAAGCGAACGTTCGAAAAACAAAAAAAAGAGGGTGGAAAACATTTTTTTTGACCAAAGTTAGTACATTGTTTATACTTGAATCATCTAGATTAAAGATCAATAAATCAAATATATTTTTTTCAATATTGAGATAGTCCTAACTTCATCAAAAGAACCCTCAAAAATCTGGCTTTGTTCATGCTCTATGGTCAGTCAGTCCTTAACCAAAAGTTAAATACAAGTGCGAAGACGAACGGAGCGAGGAGTGTGTTAGGTTTACATGCAAGTTTAGGGAGCCGAGCGAAGCTCAAATCAAATTCAACAGAAATATGATCTGCCTGGACAAATTAAGATATGCCGAATTCTACGATATGCCGACGACACAGAAATAGAAATACTACGTTTGCCGTAGAGTGGCGAAGATTCATGTGCATTCATAAGTTTAGTTAGCCGTTCTATAGATGTTTATGGTATACGTTTAAATTTTAAGTACTAGCCATGAAAGACGGGAATTGTTTTCGCCAAATGCATTTACTTAATTCAAGATGCGTTTCAAGTTTCACCAAGTGGCGTCGCTACAGAAAAAAGGAGGACTTGAAAATATTTACCGATCCTTTGGTTGCTAGTATTTGGACCAGTGGTAGATGGAACCCTTGATGTAGATCCTAAGCGACTGGACGCCTCTGAAATAAAACAAAAAGCATTTATGCAATTTTTAAAAACGTATTTTGGGTCACATCTAATCAAAAATGTAACAATACTACTACAATACACCGACAAATGAGTAATTTTATGTCAATAAAAGTCTAATACTAATAAATCACGAGACACCTTATGCCGTTTGCAGGGGATAAGAGAATACATGCTTTTACTAAATTTTGGAACCTTTAAACAACTACTCATGACCATTGAGCGTATAGCTGTCCTCTGATCTGGTCCCTTAAAATGGCCACTTTGGATGAATCATATTATGATTCTGTTCTATTGCCGTCTCTGAATAAGGGTGAATAAGTTCTAACTCTGTCCTACTTTCAAATCATTTTATCATTCACCCAAGTCAGCCTTTTTAGAGGCCCTGGAGTGTCAGTGTGTCATGATTTTTTTTGTGAGTCCTAATTGTCGACATTTCCCCATATCCTACTAATCCTACTAATATTATAAATGCGAAAGTTTGTGCGTGTGTGTGTGTGTGTGTGTATGTTTGTTACTCTTTCACGCTGAAACGGCTGAACGGATTTGGATGAAATTTAGAACGGATATAGCTTATACCTTAACTTAACACATAGGCTACTTTTTATCCCGGAAAATGCATGGTTCCTGTATATATCAATATCATTTAAAAATCAGGTGTCTAATTATCGCGGTCAATATCGTTTGTGGTATTATAAGACAAGGCTTTGTTATTTCATACATCAGATGTCTAATTAGCGCGGTCTTTAATCGTTTGTGGTGAAATAAGACAAGGCTATGTTAGCTCATCACACTTCACACTAATATTATAAATGCGAAAGTTTGTGTGTGTGTATGTTTGTCACTCTTTCAAGCTGAAACGGCGGATTTGGATGAAATTTAGAATGTATATAGCTTATACCCCAACTTAACACATAGGTTACTTTTTATCCCGGAAAAAAGCATGTCGTTAAACCGAATAACACGCGGGCGGAGCCGCGGGCAAAAGCTAGTTTTTTATATAGGCGTGTCTGTATTTGGTATTGCCCTAGTCAGCGGTCTACATCAATAAGTACACATTTTAATTACATAAATAATGAGTAACTAATTACAGTTTATACTACTTCAATACCATCTAGTAACTTTTAAGAAAACTAGTTTGAATAACTTTAATTCTAATTTAATAAAAAGGTTTGCGCATGGCATACTTGCAAAGATATCTTTGAGGTCCAAATATTTTTCTAAGTAATTTTCGTAGATAAGTATCCTTGGAAAGAGTGAAGTAATTATAATACAAAATTTCAGCTGAAATTTGTTGGGCACATAAGTAGAAATTTTAAATATAAAATCTTGCTCGGCTTTTGATCGCCGGTGTACGTACATATACGAGGGGTGGCTGAAAAGTAATCTACCTGACTATGAAAGAAAATACATGGATTAATAATTTATTTTTTATTTTTCAATATAGTCCCCTGCAACTGAAATGCACTTACGACATTTGTCAATAAGTGACAGCATACCATTAAAATAATAATTATTATTTTGTTCGTCAAAATAGTCATTCACAGCGTCCTTCATCTCTTCGTCTGTTGAAAATCTGTGCCCTCTCAAATTTTTCTTTAAATTTTTAAATAAGAAGTAGTCAGAGGGAGCCAGGTCTGGACTATAGGGTGGGTGGTTGATCTCTGTAAAGCCGTTTTTTGTCAGAGATGACCGCGCCTTAAAGGCCGTGTGCGCGGGTGCATTATCATGCAAAATCAAAACGCCTTTGCTAAGTTTGCCCCTCCTGTCTTCTTTTATTTTTTTGCGTAGCTGGTCAAGTAAGTTCGCATAGTATTCAGCATTCATCGTGGTGTTTTTTGGCAGGTAATCTATCATAAGAATCCCCTCAACATCCCAAAAAATGGTTGCCATTAGTTTGCCCGCTGACAGCCGGACCTTAAACTTCCTTGGTGGTTTTTCCCCTTTAAATTTCCATTGCATCGATTCTTGTTTGCTTTCGGGATCCCACTGACGAATCCAAGTTTCATCACAGGTCACTATTCGCAAGATAGTTTCTTCCTCTTTATCCTTTACCAAGTCTAAAAATGACTGACAACATTCCACACGCCTTTGCTTATCAAACGGGGTCAACATTTTAGGCACCCAACGTGCGCTCACCTTGGACATTCCCAAATGTTCATGAATTATTTCATGAACTCGTTCCTTGCTAATGCCAACATCTCTAGCTATTTCCCACTGCTTAATTCGCCGATCGGCAAGGATCAGTTTCTTCACTTTTTCCACATTATCTGCGGTAACTGCAGAAATGGGCCTTCCACTACGGGGATCGTCTTCTAAGCTCACACGGCCTTGTTTAAACTGCTTTGACCAAAACTTTATTACAAATTCGGAAGGACATGAATCTCCGAACACCTTAAACATGCGCTCTTGGATCTGCGTCGGCGTATTCCCTTCTTTACCGAGGAATTTAATCACAGCGCGATACTCAATTTTATCCATTTTTAATTTTATTGCAACTTGATAAAAACGAAGACGCGCCAAAAAAAAATTGAACTCGTAGAAACAAATAAGTGTCATAATTTTAAAAAAAGGAATAAACAAAGAATACGAGAATATAGTGGCCAGTAAGATTTTTTAAACTTTCTTTAACAAAGGAGATTTTATATCAGCCACCCCTCGTATGTATTTGTTGATAGACAAATAACACCATAAATGGAAAAAACAACAGACACATTAAATTAAATATACAGGATGTTGACTTGGTCAGCAACTTCCGTCACGGGGTTGGATATATTCACGATAATATTGAAGAAAAAAAAAAACTTTTTTTTTCGTTATATAAGGTTACTTTCGTTTATATAGCCTAATTAATACTGGAGAATCGGTAAGTGGTCCGGACCAAGGTTCATTAACCCTTTCTGTGAAATACGCCAAATAAAATTTTGACGTCCTATACTTATTGAGTCGATATTGTTTTTGAACAAGTGAATCACGAAAAAATATTTTTCGTATTTTGCAAACAGGGTCATTGCACCTTGCAATCCTCACCACTTACCGAGTCTGCAGTATGAATTTAGCTATATAAACAACGAAAATCACCGTATGTTTCGTAGGTTCATTGGCAAAACTCATCTAGTCACAAAAATATACTTTGGAGATAATGAGCTTTAAAGATATTGCAATTAATGACGAAAACTCATTTTTTGACAAATGTACTCACCGTTTCACCAATCAACCGACGATTTATTCACGAAATTTTGGCCCTCGCGAGAAAGGTCAAAAGACAAACATCAGTATCGGAGCGTCGTCATAGTGGGGAGGGGCACCCGAGTAAGTACGCATCGCGGTGCAGTGACCATTTATCAGGAGAATCTTAGAACAAATAAAACCGGCCAAGTGCAAGTCGAACTCGTGCACGTACCGTTATCTATAAAAACGGCAAAAAAAATCATGCCTGTTGTATGCGAGTGCGCGGCTCCCACTCGCACTTGGCCTTTTAGTTTTCCTTATTCCGTGATGTATTCAGCACCACACCACACCATTGACAGTACACTTTTGAAACCAATTCGTAGTTTCAAGCTATTTTTAATTACGACCCGTAACGCGGCGCGCGTGCGCTAAACAGCGTGCCGCTTGCGCGGGAGATTTGACTGAACCGTGAAGCGATTGCACCCCTCTTCGACATCTTGTTTGTAGGTTTTCCCAGTTTCACTGCGCCACCGTGTTATGTCAATATTCTTTTCGATAAAATCATTGGAATAAGTTTTTTTTAACTTGTTTGTTTTTTATTATAACCCTTGATATCGATAGTACTCCTTGAGTAGATCAACCACCTTTCGGGTGGGAAACGGTCAAAAAGTCAGCTTGTTTACTTGCAATAAAGGCTAAAGTATAATAAAAAGTTTCGTTTTTCAGATAACTAGGTGGGTAACTTGATGCATACTACGTAAACCTACACTGCGCAAGGTCAGACACGCACTTTCCCGGTTTTTTTCATTTTTTTTTATTTACTGTCCTAAAGACTGTAATACATACATATTTAAAATCCGGTCAGATTATTCTACATACTCTGAAGTAAAATAATAAAAATTAGAGTTCCGTACTCGAGGGTGCCGAATTGTCACCTTTTCACAGAGTATCCTTTCGTATATTTGTATTTAATGTGGTATGTTGCAACCCGAATCGCTCTTGACCAGCTTTAAGACTGAACTTACTGACTTCAACTTAGTTGAAGTAGAAAACTCTCATTACTAACCAGAAATCACACATCTACTTTGCAATTTTTTTATACATTTATTATTTTAAAAAAGTCACAGGTAATCACAACATATTTTTACTTATTTCACCAAACGAAGATTTGGAGCTAGTAATTCAGTTACAATTTTTTTTAACTCGCCTACCTTGCTTCGACTTTTCCATAGCTTCCTTGACTTGCTGATCTTCGTGCTCCTTCGCGGATTGGCCGACAATTTCGTCTTCGGAGAAGCCAGACAGTCTGGCACATTCTGGCAATTCAGATTCTGGCAGAAAGGGGGTCTCTGTGCCAGTTGTGCCAATACGAAGAACGTTGCGCTTCAAGTTAATGTTGCACTGTGCAAAATAAACATTAATTTATGTTAAATTATTCTATATTACATTATATATATTAAATGTATTCGAACTAAATAAGATTTTCGAGAAAAGCTGTTTTTGTACGTGCATGCCCATTTTATGATGTATTATACAATAAGGTGATTTTAATTTATGCAGCCAAACTCATACTGGAGGCTTGGCAAGTGATCGGTACCACGGATCGATAACACTTTTTGATAATTTCGCAAAATAAAATCTTGTCCCATACTAAGTGACTCGGGGTAGGTCTTGCGTTTGTGAGGAAAACGAAAAGAATAATTTACTAATTTCACAAAAAGGGTCATCGAACCTTGTTACTGAGCACTTACCAAGTCTTCAGTATGAATTTGGCTGCATAAATTAAACTCACCGTATAATAATACATAATAAAATGGGCATGTACGTAGAAAAACAGCTTTTCTGGAAAATCTTATTTAGTCTTAGTAGTATCTTATATCTATATAAGGTGACTTTCGATTATAGAGCCAAATTCATACCAGAGTCTCGGTAAGTGGTCAGTATCAAGGTTCAAAGATTCTTTCTGTGAAATAAATTTACATAATTTTGAACCGATTCCACACATTCGCCTGAATACGCGAACCCACAAGTTTAGGACGGAAAACATTCGTATATCGTACTTTCACATTGTACGAATGTTTTTTTGTACCAGTCGGAAAATGTACAAAATGGTTTCGCGCATATGAGCACTGGGGTTGGACTTGTAGAAACTTCATTTGATACATCACAGCGTTGTTATTAAGAAATGAACCAATAAAATCGGTAAAAAATACTTTATCCATCCAGCAATCTGTTTCGTCCACTGCTGAACATCGGCCTTTCGAAGATTTTGCCACTCTTGGCGGTCCCCATACTCATATACGCTGGGCAGGCGGGTTGGGGAACGCGGCGCCAAAACCCTCGCACCAGTAACGCTGTTGCCCGTCACCAGTCCATTTTATATGTATGTATATGAGGCCCGGCAATGGAGGATGGATATACCGCCATCCATCAGTCCCAGGCAATGGTGGGCCACCTGGTTGTGCCTGTTGAGAGCTGTCCTCTTATTCTACCCGAATAATTTCAAGGGGTTTGCAAGAGGGTGGTACTTCCACAGTCGAGCCCGGCACCAGCTCTGGCACCCGGCACTACATACAATTTTTTTCAATACAAGTGCTCGTGAGTACCTGTTGTATATGCTTCAAAACTGTTGTGAAAGTCAGCTTTACCACTCTAGTATTTTTGTCTCATTTTTTTATTTACCGAAAAATTTTGCCAGTCTTTTCTTATGTACCATAGATAGACTTGACAGAAATGAGCTACGAACGCATCAAACTGAAACCAGCTTATTTCGGTCAAGCTGGCAACTTGCGTGCACAGAAAAAGAATGCCTGCCTAAAATCAATTTGGAGTATTTATTGTTTGTTTGTTTTTTTAATTAAGTTTCATTTATTTACTTACACTATGCATTAAAAAACGTAGTATAGTACGCGTGGGTAAGGGCATTAACTTACTCGTAACGTTTAAAACACTCGCTTGTCGCTCGTGTTTCAAGTCGTCCTCGTAACCTATTGCCTCCTTACCGCACTTGTAACATAAACTACTATTATAAATAACGTTATAATAAGTATATTCCCAGTTTATAATCTTAAAATTGTAAGATTTAACCCCTACTAGTAACCATTTGCAATTTTTTCTGAAATAAACAGTTCTTTATTATTATTATTACTTATTATTAATAGTTCCTACCTGATGCCTCTTGAGCATGTCCAAGCCAAGTAGCATATCCATTGGTTGCTCTTCCAACACTGAGAAGGAAGTGGTCAGGAAGTCTTTTTCGATCCTCATCTGAACCATGTGTATGCGGCCGATGATGCGCTGCACGCCGACGCCCTTCGCTATGCCGGCCCACCTGGACGTATTCAATAATATGGTAAACACCTCAGAAGCAGTTTTTACTTGATACAGTGTTATTCGTAAAGGTGACAATGTATAGGTACATTTTATGATAAAATGTTTGATATGTGATTAACGTTAAGAATTAGATGAGTTAATTGACTACACTATTGCATTAGGAATACCCCGTAATGATAGCTGTAATTTGATAAATACATAAATAAATATCATTATAAATAAATTGGGACAAATAATCATACATTTCTAATATAATCTTAGTTTTCTAATAACACCGATCCGTGTATAAATCTCTGTAGAATAAGTACCGTCTTGGGTACTATGGTGCTGGCAGAATACCAGCGTTGTAGGTTTTACCTGCAACATTTTGCTGAGCCAGGGCCAATGTCATTTGAACAGTACTCGTAAAGTCGCCGTCAATCGAAATTGTGGACTATGTAAACAAACCGTTTTCTCAATTTTTCTCAAGGTTCTGTCACGGAGTCTCACTGAACATTATTCCAAATCATGAAGCATCAAGTCCCACCTGCCGTTCGCTGTATTTCATCATGAAATATTCAAGAATCACCAGTTAATTACGGAAAATCATAGAATCAATAGTCAACTCTGTACTGCGTCGAGATTGCTGTCATATTTTTTTCTCATCGAATCTGTATTGTCTTTGAAAATTAGTGATGTACGAATCTATTTGAATATAAAACTATTTTATTCGTGATGCTATTTTATTCCGTCATTTTTTTTAACAGCGTTACTTTATAATCTTTGACATAAACGTGTGTGTGATTCTATCGAGAGCTGTGTGATCTTCCAGCGTTGCTCTAAAATCTTTTGTGTTTTCGGTATTCTAACGACTTGGCTTCTCTTACTGATTTTACCGTCATAGTAATGGACAATGCCCCATATCATTCGCGTCAAATCGAAAAGGCGCCCAACATGAGTTGGCGGAAGGAGGCTATCCAAAACTGGTTGCGCGAAAAAGAAATCAAATTTCAAGAAACCGAAATCAAAGCGAATCTCATCGCTAAAGTAGACAAGCAAAAATAAAAATAAATGTATGTAGATGAGTTGGCGGCATCGAAAAATGTGAGTTTTGCGCCTTCCACCATATCATTGGGAGCTTAACCCTATAGAGTTAATATGAGCGCAAGTAAAAGGTTACGTTGGAAGGAACAACAAAACATTCAAAATGGACGATGTGAAGATTTTGTTGGACCAAGGTATGGCGCGGATCGGGCCAGAACAGTGGGCGAAATGTGTAGCTCATGTCCTAAAAGTAGAAGAAAAAATGAAAGAACTGGATGGGATAATAGATACGGCCACCGACGATGTGACGGAACCATTTGTAATTAACGTGGGCGATTTGACTAGCGATTCATCAAAATATTTTAGCGATGAATCAAATAAAGAAAATTAATTAAGCACCTAACATATTTTAATCACATACTTACCCATCTCTAGATAGTTCACCTATTCATAGACAAAGACAACATGGCGCTTTGTTTACATAGTCCACAATTTCTATTGACGGCGACTTTACATGCGATATGTATAATATAACAATGCGTGTTATGTTATGATTAATGTCTGTTTTTATTTTTATTTTCTCTGTTGCTTTTCTTAATTTTTGTAATTTTGTTTATTATGATTAATGTTTGCTTTTATTTAATTTGCTCTATTGTTTATATTTTTATTGTAACTATTTGATGGTGTTTGCTGAGTAGATGATTAAACGTTTTTATCTATCTATCTAAATAAATATTGGCGACTCGGTAAGGAATAAGTAACAAGGATCAACGACCTGTTTTACAAAATAAGAGGCCATAATTTAAAATTGCGAGCCTTGCAAAAAGGGTCACTAGCGTCTTTCAGATCATACACCGAGTCGTCAGTATGAATTTAGTTTTAACATTTATTTTATTTGTTGCCTTAAATTACATGTTCAACAGTTTCAACATGATTTTACCAATAAGGTGTATCAAAGTAAATTATTAATATTAATAACACTATTCTAATAACTATACATATTCATAAAAAATATGTATTACTGCTGTATATTAAATTATTGAATTATATTTATTATATTATATCATAGTTATATTTATTAACCTTGTAGAATTCCTATAAATTATAAGAAAACATCTCAACAAGATATCATTTTAAAGTATAAATTTTATTCCTTGACAGACATTTTAGACTAAATGGTAAAAACTATTGGAAAATTTTATAGCAGCCCGTTAGGTAGACCTCGCATAAGTGCTGGTGTTTATACTAAGAAGCTTCAGGTCATACTAGAAACGTTCCTGAAGTCTGGGGCCTATAACGAGGCACAAAAGAGTGTCTTTTGAAAGAATCTTCAGCTGTCAAACTTGATATTAAGGTAGCGTACCAAATCACTTTTTCAAGATTAAAATATTGCTCGCTGTCAGACAAAAGTAGCTCGATGCTGGTTCCAAAACATCTACTTTTAGGTTTTGGAACCAGCATCGAGCTACTTTTCTCCGACAGCGAGCAATATTTTAATCTTGAAAAGTGATTTGGAACACTACCTTAATTTTTTTAAATTATATAACTTGTAAAAGCTTCGTTTTCATTTCCTTTATTATATATATAATATTTTTTGTGAAAACAGTAGTGTTTTCTTCAACCATGATGATGTTTCATCAAGTGCTTACAATCGCAAGTATTAACTTTACCCCTAAAAAAGATGAGGATGTTACCTGGTGTCGACCAAACGCATGATATTACACCTCTCAGCGCAGGCTGCTGACATGATCGTCGTTTGAGCCCCAGAATCTATGAACGCCTTCACTGGAAACCTAAAAATTCAAATACGAATTAATAAATAATCATTAAAAATATCCGAAAAGGTTTCCAAGGTCGGGGAAGCCGAAAAGATCTAACTTCAAGTTAATAAACATTGAAAAAAGTTTGTATTTCAACAGGTTTCATTTTCATGTGACAAAATTATGAAATTACCCGGGTTTGAAATTATCGAGATAAATTTATCCATTAATTATCAAACAGATATAAGCCTAGCAATCCTTTTTTAACTGAAGCAAGCAGTTTAGTAAATAAATTATACACATTATACAATAGGTACATCTTTTATTAATTTTTTGGTTTCTCTTAATGAACTTGTAATGAGTGATGAGATTATTCAATGATTTCAATGTTTTTTTTTCTATATTCAAGATATTTATTGATCATTATGTAAAAATATACAGGTAATGAAAAAGTCGCTAAAATATATTTCTGTCTTGAAAATAAACCGCTAAAGGCCTCAAAAATCCGCTAGATCTACCGACAAAGTCGCTAAAACGGCAACACTACGAAACCCGACGACGCGGGGAATCCCGACCTCAAAAATTCGCTAGATCGAGCGACAGTCGCTAAAACGATACCACTACGAAACCCGATGACAACGCGCAGTCGTTGAATGCGACATATTAACCAGTGGCAAATATTTTAGATTATGCGATAAGCATAAACCTATATTAATCTTGATAATTACACTTCGAAACCTGCAAATTACACAGAAAAAGTTAGCTACATGAACGTCGTACTCGTTTACAAAGAATGAAACTACATTAAACTACCTACTTGAATGAAAATGTTATTAGTTTTATGACCATTTGCAGTTCTAACGTGTAATCTTTCTTTTACAGAATCACCAGTTATACGTTTATATCAGACCTGTAGGTTTCGGATGATGCTGCTGACCGATGGACAAAACGATTACCAATATTCGTTATATACAGGGTTAGTTTTACAAGTGGGCGTGGATGGCCGAATGAATACCAAACTATATGAAATAGCGAAAAATGTTCAAAGGAGTCTCGGGCTCGGGGCCGATTTTGATTAAAACCACAGACATATAATTATTACTAAGTAGCAGACCAAACACAAGGATTAAATAGCGTGGCAAGTTTCCATACAAAAAATAAGCTACATGTAGGCTTCATGGTACGAAGAAACGTATAAAAATGGGTTGTTTTGGCTGGCTTATACTTGGAACATAATGTTAATTCCTAAACTAATCTCTAGAATATATTTTGTTTGGAAACAAGCAATATTTATATTTAAAAGAGCCCGAAGTTCACTGAGCTAAAATTGCCACGCGTCGACTCTATACGTTTAGTATTAATGTCTGCTACTACATATATTATACCTCTGTGATTAAAACCAAAACAGTATTATTCGATTTTTTCCACTAGCAGGGAATCGGAACGGTTGATATAAAAAAATAACACTGTATATTATTGCACCATCCAAAAGTGTCGCTTATAAGGATCAAATTCTGGAAAGTAATGTCAAACGGCAAACTAAATGAAAGTACAATTTTTTTAATGAACTGACTCATATTTTTAATTTTTCATACATTATTCGTTGTGTAACTATTATTAGTCAACAAACATCTGGACTCGACGATTGTACTAATATCCATTGGAATCAATAAACGTGTGATGTTGAATACTATAGAATCTTCGAGGCTGTGTATTGGAATATATACATAATTTCGAAAAATTGATTAGTTAAGGTTTAATTAATGTAAGAGAAATAAAATCGTATTTTCTTAAAAATAAGCGTTTTCCTTTAGTTTGCCGTTTCCATTCCGGCTAAGAAAATAATTCTTTCGAAAATAGAATGATGCAGTTTTCGGTCCCGAGACTCCTTTGAGCATTTTTCTATTTTCGGATATATGGCCATCAACACCACTTAGTTTTAACCCTGTATAATTGTTTAAAATTATAGTTGTACTACTATAAAGACCTGGGGCCTTATTATCTAACTTGACTTTGATAGAAGCTTGATTGGCTAGAAATGATGTTTGAAAGATCGGTCGCGTTCGATCGCTAGCAAGGTCTGTACGCAGTATACAACACGCGAAGATAAACAGCTAAATAAGCATAAATGTATAAAATTATCATAGCCAATCACTCTCCTTGAAATACTCTTATTTACTTTTACAATGTTTTTTTGGATGTAGTCCAATGTTTTTGGCAATAAAAATAAGCAAGGCATTTTTAAGATTGTTGTTATTTTCTTTAGTTCATCGTGCGCAGCATAAAGATAAATCTACTGAACTTTCTTGGCATAATAGATTTCAAAAATATGTTTCATGAATTTGATAAAATATGATTCATCACAAATTGCAGGAGTTTACCGATCATTAGTAGTAAGTGCCCTATCTGCCAATAGCAGCTAATTTAATGTTGACTTATTCATAGAATTAAACCAAGGGCATGTGTTAAAAAGCGTTTTTATATCAAGTTCATGCCATATCTTTGTATTTTCTTGCTAGTACCAGTCTCTACATACCCATTGACATGACAGTTGATGTACAGCATGACGACGGTACCGAAAGTCTCAGGGTTGTACTCCATCGCGGCTTCCATGTTTGCCTCAATGTTTTTCTGGCGGATTTCCTCAGCAATCATTCGCTGAGCCTCCGTGTCAAATGGGTCAGAGTTCATCATCCTGTCAATACTTAAATGTTCTATTAAGGGCTGTCACATTTAAAGAAGGGTAGGCCCGGAGATTTAGAGAAAGTCGCAATTTCTATTTAAAAGCAAGTTTACAAAATTGCGATTTTTGTATGGCGTATTTTTATGAATCATAAATCGTAATTTCCTTTATTGAATTTGAAGTGATGTTAATTATGTTTCTCAAATAAATGGAAGGATTGTCAATAAAATTGCAGAATTCGATTGGTTAAGGGGGGATGGTCCAAATCTACTCCCGTACAAACTTGTGGGAACCAACACTCACAACAAAAGCATTATACATAGGTAACACTAAAAGTTTCCGGAACTGGCCACTTACATAAACAATATTTAAAAATTTATTGCAACATTTGAAAATAGAACTCTTTGGCTGTAGAATGCAGTTTGTTTCATCTGACTGTCTTTTGTTTTTACCTTGTGGCGCCATTTAAAAAATTGTGTGTCTGCATCAACATGGATTTAACTCGGGAAAATTTTCGTAGTATGATTTTCTACGATTTTAAGTGTAATTTGACAGCTCAACAGAGCATCGCTCGGCTTGAAACAGCTTTTGGCATTGAAGCACCATGCAAGACGACTGTTTATAGCTGGTTTGCAGAATTCAAGCGTGGTCGTATCAATCTCAGTGACGAATCTCGCGATGGTCGGCCGTCCACCGCTGTGACCAACAAAAACATCGATGCTGTGCGCCGTATGATTGAAACAGACAGGCGTGTGACCTACCATGAAATTCGCGCATCCTTAGAAATAGGCATGAGTCAAATACAATCAATCCTACACAAACATTTGGGTGTGAGAAAGCTGTGCTCGCGGTGGATCCCACACAACTTGACCGAGGCTCAAAAAACGGACCGCGTCACTTGGTGCAGTGCCATGCTTACCAGATTCAACGAAGGTGCGTCAAATTTGGTGTGGGACATAGTAACAGGTGACGAAACATGGATTTATTGCTACGATCCCAAAACAAAGCAGCAATCGAGCGTATGGGTCTTTCAAGATGAGCCGAAACCAACCAAAGTGGCGCGCGTGAAAAGTGCATCTAAGCGGATGATTGCTTCTTTTTTTAATAAAACTGGACACGTGGCTACTGTTGCTTTAGAGAATCGTCGTACCGTGAATAGTGACTGGTACACGACCATTTGTTTGCCGGAAGTTATTGACGAACTCCGTAAAAATAACCGTAAACGCCGTATCATCCTGCACCACGACAATGCTAGTTCTCACACGGCCAGACAAACAAACGACTTTTTGAAGACGAAAAATTTAGAACTCATGAGTCATCCTGCATACAGTCCCGACCTTGCACCTTGTGACTTTTTTCTGTTCCCAAAAATTAAGAACCAATTACGCGGTCAACGATTTTCATCACCAGAAGAGGCTGTCGAGGAGTATGAAAAACACGTTTCAGAGGTCACCACAGGGGAGTGGCACAAAAGTTTCCAAAACTGGTTTGATCGAATGAAAAAGTGCATAGACGCCAAGGGAGATTATTTTGAAAAACAATAAATTAATTTTGTACCTTTAATAGTATTTTTTCATATTCATTCCGGAAACTTATAGTGCGTCCCACGTAATTTCGTTGTGTTACTTTTTTCTACACGTTCCATCAATTGTACACCCGCGAATAATCAGTTTTTTTTACAAATAAATGTTTTTACTTACAAATTTTTCTGTTTCAAAAATGTATGAAAGTATCAATAGCAAAATTAGATTGTGAAATATTTTTTCGTCATTGTTGGTTCCCACATGTTTCTATAGAGAGCCGCTTTGGACCAACCCCCTTATAGATCCTAGATGTTCATTTTGATTGTAATTATGCTTTATTCAATACAAAAAATCGTAGTAAACTGGCGAAATTAATCGATTACATAATAATTATTTCGTTTTAATTATTATTACGCATTCATTTTATTTTTAACGTTTCATTCTCAAAGTAACGACATGACCGCGATATGTTGTCGACTATTATAAGTGGCCAAGTAATCTGAGAATTACAAAATTAAAGACAGAATTACAAATTTAATCAAAAAATCGTCTTATGTTTCTTTGTAGCTCCAACCGTTTACGAAATAATAATGAACCTTTATTTTGACAATCTCCCAGTAACTCTAAAACAGGATCAGTTCCTACCGAATGTGACCAACAAAGCGATGTTGATTGCTTTCCTTATTCCTGAACTTATTCAAAGTGGATTTGAGGTTTTCCAGAGCGATGGAGATAGTAACATTTCAATTATTCAAACCGCTCTATTGGAAAATTCAAAACATAGTCATAGTGGGAGAAGATGTGGACCTCTTAGTATTGGTAGTTGCTCTGACTCGACAAGATGAATAAATTCGGCAAACTGAAAATGGAACCAAAATGTTTTCCCTGAAAACAACCAGTGTCGTCGTTCCTTAAAGTATTCTGGTTCTGCATGCTTTCAGCTGCTGTGATCAAACATCTGCTGTATAAAAACAAAGAAAGATCATGAGTACCTCCACGATCCCAGCAATATTTTACCACCTAACAGCACACTAGAGATTCTCACCTAAGCAGCGCGGAAGATGTTGATTGTATTATATGGAGGTCCTCCCAGCCAGACTAGTCTTCAGGAACACGTGGTTCCAACGCTCAGCACAAAAATCAAGCCATTTACTCCCTCTGACAATGCAGCCACTTAACTTTGGTTTCGCATAATGTGGTTGGGAACAACTAGGAGCGGGAGGACTACAGTCTCATCCACACTAGAACCCATTTGCATCTTGGACCCTGCCAGTCCAGACAATATTTGAGATATGATATTATGCTCATGCTAGACTGGGTGCTGACCGAGATATTGCTATTGGTAAGCAGGTATTGCTCTGGCGTGTTTCAAGAGACCACTATCGACATCAGAGGAGTTTTCCAAAGACGACGACGCTGATTTCCTATTTTTTCCATTGTGAAATTTGCTTTCAAATAAGTTATGTGATTGAGGCCCTGAGGCTGAAATATCCTGTTTACTGATGCGATCGTCCTTTTCTATGAGTACAAATAATTATCTCGTAAACGGTAAAAGATAGAAAGAAAGGTCATAAGTGGTTTTTTATTATTGTCTTATTCTTTGTATCAATTTCATACAAAAAATGCTAAAATCCAAAATAATGCCAGGATGCAGACCGCACCACCTTACCATCAGTTTAAGTCAATTTCCAGCACTATAAGAAAAAAGCTTTTGTTGAATTACAGATAATTTTCTATTGACTTATACCATCTTCCAAAGCATCTTTAATGTTGGTTCGGAAATGATCAGAAAATCTCCTATCACATTTTTCTTTCACTCCTTACTTCTTTCTTTTATATACTGTTGGCTTGCAGGAAAAAACCAACTGGAGTGGAGCCGCGCACTAATTTCTATGCAACAAAAGTCTGTCATTTTCGGTGAGGGACTAGGCAGCGTCGCGATGCACGCACACTACCAAATACTCAAACACTAGCTTAAACTATACGCACACAAACAAATTCACACACAGGGACATCTATCGTTTTTATATAACCGGTATGACCGCCGGGCTCATACATTTGGCAGAGGGATTCGCCTGTTTGTGGCCTGTCCAGTTGGTATGTTCATCCGAGACTGTTGGCGACAGGTCGACATGGCAATTTTCTAGTGAAGTGACATCACATACCAGGTAGTCGATATCGACAATTTCTTTTGGTACGCAACAAAATGAGAGTTTAAATATTATTACCTTTTTATTTATGTTAAGGTATCTTTGCTTTAGTCTAAAATAAAAGTTAGTGACATAGTCTATGGTTACTTCCGTTCTCTCTCTCTGCTCTATGTCGTTGTTCTGCCAATATTATGTAAATCTAAAAGTAAATACTATCCAAGTGAATCCAGCAGTTTCCAGCATTTCAAGAATTAAAAGTAACATTTTATTCATCACAATCAAAATCGAATGAACTTATATAACATCGCTACAAACATTGAAGGAATCTGTTCTGAAAAGAAATTGTTCTTCTGGCCCTACTGATTTTGGTTCAGATTTTATTCTTGATATAGTTTCTTTCGATATGCCTGTGAACATAGCCATCTCCAGTGTTTGATTGACAGGATATTTATAACAATTATTTTTCCGTTCAATGTCACAATTTTCCAAAATTTTTCTGCCACGCCTGCTCGTGCTTGAGAATGAATTATTGTTTTTTTATTTTAACATGTGACGAAGAGGAAACGGAAGTCATTTTTGATACAAAACTAAAAGCAATAACGTGAGGTGAGCAAGATCTAAATTAATAAACACGGTCGATGCCGACTCGTACAACTAAAATGGCGCAGGTGCTGTGCGGGTGTGCGGGGCATCGCCCCCTCCGCAACTCACCTCTTACCCCAATTGCCATGTCGACCTTTCGTCATTTGTACTTCTTTCTATGTTTAAAGAGTATTTTGGTTTTATTTTGCTCTTCTGTTTTACTTTTTTATTGTTGGACTTTTTACTCTCTTATTAGGTAGTATCTAAAAAATTTCAATTATTCTTTCTTCTCTACTTTCACAACCTTTTCAGCAGCAGTATTAATCCTTTCTGATTCCTTTTTTCTATCCACTCTTTCTGCTAGACACACCACATACTTCTGAGGCTATATTTATTGAACCAATTTTCAATGACTCCCAAAACTTACATTTATTTTTGCTCCTCTTAAAAAAATCTCGTATGTTTCCTTTTTTTCTGTAATCTTACAAGTTGCCTCTAACCATAATAAAAAGCACAGTATAAATAAAATTAATATTCACCTAATTCTTTGTTGCTGACGTTCTGTTCTGGCTGCAATTTGTTCTCTGAGCACAGATGCAAAATTGTCTGTGAAAGAAATTTATATATAATATCACCTCTGTGGCCAACATGCTTTGGATGTCATCTTAAGCGATTGGTCCATTTGTGCCCGAAGTACAGTGATAGGGCTCACCACCCATCATTTGTGGGATGTAACCATTGTCAGTGAAGAATGGGTTTACCGAGTGTGGACTGTGACTTGCATTTCACAGGACTCAATTGGGAACACCTCACTCCTCTGGCACCCCCTCAGGGATTCACATCATGATGCGATGTATATGTCATAAGCACATCATAGAATTAGGCATATAATGATCTGACTATATACATGTATTCACTCGGCTCCCCAAAATTATTACATTAAAATCTAACACACTCCTCCCTGACTCTGGTTGTTGTAAATTTTTGGTGAAAGATTTTTGATTTCATATTTAACAATCTTCCGAATTCTATGATATGCCCACGGCAGTATGTACCCAAACCCGATTTTTGCACGAACTAAGAATTTAAGAATCTACCCCATACCAGATAGCATATGTTTAAATGTTATTGAAGTTCATTAACCCATCCCGGGCTACCATACAAGCAATTCCCGCTGATCTGGAATGTCAAGTTAAAAAGTTGACATTGAAAATCAGAACGTTGTTATGGGTGAACGGACACTACGGCTGAGTTCAGTTTGATCACCTGCTCACGCTCAGGATCATTACATTTCTTTTGCACGTATTGAATTTGTAAATGCTATCTTGCTGTCGGTGATGAGCAGGTGATCAATCTGAACGCGGCCCAGTATGCAAAAAGTTTTGCATGCAGTCTCTGCATATGACATTTCTAGAGTTAAATGTTATGAGCCAAGTTTTGAGTTTTGTATTATTGTGCAATTTTGGGGCATGGTA
The DNA here is from genome assembly GCA_910592155.1 of Ypsolopha scabrella. NCBI lineage: Eukaryota > Metazoa > Arthropoda > Insecta > Lepidoptera > Ypsolophidae > Ypsolopha > Ypsolopha scabrella. The sequence goes on along the minus strand of OU342960.1, from coordinate 26,710,970 downwards.
ACATGAATAAACATCTATATTGTGGGTACATTGAGAATTGCAGGTTCAAAATCCTGTATTGGTACATGTACCTTCAGTAGGTAAGGCTGTGGGTCTATATTTGTGCTCAAAGTACTGCAATGGAGCTCTCCACCAGGTGTTTGTGTATGAAAGTGGACTGTGACTTTTATTACACAATCCAGTCAGAAATACAATCCTAGGGGATTCACATTGTGACTATTATACTATTACACTGTAAAAATGCTCACCAAGGTTGCCACTCAAAAGAGCATCAGCTAGCCTTGGATTATTTTGCTTCAGCAATGCTAGTTGGTCAGGATTTGCTAGGAACATTTCCCTAATGATGCGAGGGTCCTCTTCAACTGGCGGGTTGGAAGCCCTGGATGCCATTGAAGTACTTGCTCCAGTTGGGACTTGAATACTACTGAAGTCAAGTGCTAATCCTGTAGGCAAAGCTGGAAAGAATTTACTTTTTTATAAAAAAATGTTTTAACCAAAATTAATTGACTTTTTAGTCTACCATAGCAAAAATAATTTTTGTTTGTGTAAATCTGTCAACATGTGACATTTTTATTTACAAATAGTTCGCTTGGGCTTGGACCTCTTTATCTGCTTTGTGCATTGTGTAAATAGCTGTAAACACAAAGTGCAGTGTCATGTCATCATGAATGACAACAAGCCAGCATGACAAAGCAAGTTGCAGAGAGTAGGTACAGTAAATATTGGCGTTACCTTGGCTGGCGTCTGTCGCGTTGAGGTTCGATGCGGACTGTAGCATGTGTATGAGCACGAGAACGTCCCCGTCGTGGACTCCATGCTCTTTGAGCGACTTCCTATCGTTCAAAAGCGGTTTTCCATTAAAGTTGAGTGTGATGTCTTTTGCGGGAAATCCAGACTCAATCTCGCAGAACGTCTTGAAGTTACCTAGCTCCAAGTCTTCAGAGACGTCTAAGACGAAGATCTCGTCGTTGAGAGTTGTAACTGTAATTTTCATCGTGGAATTTGGATGTCGTGTTCTCAATTAGAAAAAGTTGTTTTCTGCACTGTATGACTTATTTTTATGGAATGACTGTCTTAAACATTTTAGTACAACCGTAATGAAGTATATGCAGATTTACGCACGTACTGATATGAAACAATATTTCGTACAGTCACGAAATAAAACTTTGGTTGAGTGCTCAGATGATTGTGTGACCCTTGTGTTAACCGCACACACCCAATATGATTGATTGTAGGTACATATTCACAAATTTGACAGTGGCAATATTATTGATCAATAAAAAAGCTGCTGTAGGATTATTCCTTGCAATAACGTAGAATAATAAAGGAAATAAATTCTAATAGCTAGGTTGAAAAATGAAATAAAAACTAAACAAAAATAAAAAGATTTGACTTGCGTCTTACCAGAAAAGATATAAATAAATAAAATATTTGGAAGTCTAGAGGATAGCAGCTTCCGAAAACTTTCGCGTTGAAGTGTCTTTCAATCTTTGAGTAGAATCGAGAAGTCAGTGACATCATTCAAAATTTTGGTAATGCAAAAGCACGAAAAATAACTTTTTTGTAAACGTACTTATTTGCTTTGCATTAGGCTAGGAACGTCCTGACCCGCGTTCATAAATTAGGGGTCCCAACACTGATTCTAATGCTATCCCTGTCGCACGGTTTGAAAATTGTATATGCTATCCTGCTGTCAGTGTCAGAACCTGACGAAAGTGTTAATTAATGAACGGGGGTCTGTAATGTTATTGGTTATTAAATAAAATATTCCTGAAATATCTAACTAAAAAGTTGTGTCTTTTTATTAACCCCTTCCTTCCTAAAAAATGCTTTTTTTGCACCATTTGCACTTGAATTTCTATTCACTGGTGAAAATATAACTGTAAGTATTCCAGTTTGACCGCGTGCCTACTAGAGGGCACCAGGTTATTGATTGCTTGCACACGGGTGCTACATAAGCTAGATACGGCACGGCACGTATCCAACGGCCTTGGACGTGCAAATCGACCGCTGGCTTCGAAGACTGGTCTGACAGCTGAGCCAAGTGACATTCACGACTCTGGTATGAGATTAGTTTAATTTGTAACTTTACCTAAGTTCTTAGTTATGAGCTCTATTTAAATCTGCACGCTAAAATAAATGAACTCATGAGAGGTACAAAATTTGGCATTGTAAAAGGAAGTCAACGCTCGCTCCAGATAGTCGTTCAAAAACTCACACCGGGTTGGGTTCGTTCCCCGGGTTCCAACTAGGGCTCCCAGATAAATCCGTTTTTGATTAAAATGATTAATCGCTAAACAAACAAACGTTGTGGGTGACGTTTCTCAAAATTGAATTAAACGAAACATACCGGACACACCAAATAATTGAAGTTACTAATCGAAATAATCGTAATACTAGAATAAACAGACGACCATGAAGGTTTTCAAATAGATGTCTGAATAGTTTTGGTAGGTATAGACAACAAATGAGTATGATATAGAGAGACAAATATGTAATTTTCATCTGAATGTCAGTTTAATTTTGCAGGCTTATACTCTCAGACTAAGGAACCTTATACTTACTACAATCGTGCATACTCCTAATTGTCGTGCATTCGTTTTCATGTTTGGGTTGTTTTATAAAAACGAATGTTTCGAATAAACGGATATTCGACAGGTCATCCGTTTGGACGATTTTGAGAAACGGATGTGTCAAATACTGTTTATTTCGATTAAACGTATTGTAACGCCCTAGTTCCAACACTATAACCATTCAAAAATCAACACGGGTCGCAACGCAACAACGACCGTTCAAAACACCTGTGTCGAATTTTTCAACACCAACTCTGAGCAGGGTTCGTAAGGTTCGTAAAGAGACGTCAAAATGACGGTTATAAATTATTAAAATCATTCTTAGCCGGTTGGGCTGGCTAGAAACGGGTTTTTTATATCTATTCATAAAATTTCTATAATTTACACTTCGACCAAATCTTGGTCGAAGAATTTACACTGTAATAGTGCACCTGCCTGCTTGAACTTTACAACTGTACTATTTTCACTTGCAATATGTGCCGTTAATACCAAATTATAAGCAAATAACTGAAGCACGCTGCTGGCTACAAGTAACTGTTAAAGTTGTGGATACTTTATGATGAATAAAGATTGGAATAGAATTATTATTATTATTGTTTTTGTTTTTGGCTTCAAATAATGTGTTTAATTTCTAACACATTTAATTCCGCCAATGTCATGCACGTCATAAGCCAGAGCACGGTATTTGTGAAGAATAAGTGTTGTCCGGAATTTTGTATCCTGTAAATCCTTGGAATGATCACTATGATCTACAACAAAATACAGAAGATTATCAAGCTGTGAAAGATATTACGTTTATTTAGGTTACAATACTTGACACCAGACAGTGACATAGTATATATCTATCTATGGTAGGCATAGATAACACAAAGAAGGCTTGATGCCCTAACATCCGGCTCCGCTTTTAATGCCTGGGTCCATAAAGGGGCTTTGTCAACTTGTCAGCAAGCTGCAGAGTTGCTGGCACTTTGCGCACATCCATGACACCATCTGCAACACATTCTCTTACAAAGAACCATTTTATTCGAATATGTTCCGTTCGTTGATGGAATTAATATGGTGGGTTCTTGACTAGCCTAATTGCAGACTCATTGTCGATGTAAAGGGTCGCTGGACATTCCTCATCCGTAATGCCTTTTAAAATAAATACTCTTCAGCCATATGATCTCGCGTGCAGTTTCACTTGCAGCTACAATCTCTGCTTCTGTAGATGAAATGGCAACAGTTGATTGTCGTTTGCTCTGCCATGAAGACTTCCAGCAAACAAACATAACATTCCAGTAGTGGAGCGTCCCTTACTATAATCACCACCATGGTCAGCATCACTATAGCATTCTAAGCCAAAAGCTTTGTCATGTCTATAAATAATCTCTTTAACCATTGTGCCTTTCTAATAGCGCAAGATTCGCTTTGCAGTTTGGATGTCCTCTTTGGTAGGATTATCTAAATTGCGTGATGCTCATAAGTTGCCAGCTTTATTTTAAAGCGAAGAATTCTGTCGGTTAAATGTCCAAAATCTTGCAGATCAGTAGCATGTCTGGTAATGTTTAATCTAACTGGCCGTTTAATTCGTGCCAGATATTCGTTTACGCAGAAATATGAGTCGCCATACAATGTTCTGGTTCTTTCTTATAACTGAAGAATCGTAGACATCAAATAATTTTAGTACTCTCTACCGAGAGGTGGACATAACTCATAGCTTTTATTTTCACTACTTTCTCCATAAAGTCTATTTAGTTTTTTTTCATGTTTTTTATCTGCCTTCTTATAATGTGATTCCACACATTAGTTCCGCCAAAGTAGAGTTTTGTACGAAAAGACTCACTGTTCAGTTAAAATTTTGTGTAAAACAAATTCTTGAGCAACATACATAAAACCTAAAATAAGTGATAAGTAATACAGTAAATAATTTAGTTCTTCCCATACTTCTTGTGAACTTGTTAGACGCATGACATGATTTAAAGTTTCATCTGTCATATTTGTCAATTAATCAATCAAAGCCGTTTTACCTGGCTTCCTATGTGCCTCTGCACATTAGTTCCGCCAATATCTAGTTTTAAGTGAATAGACTCGCTGGAAGTTTTCAAGTTAAAATTTGGTTAATAATGGTGTCTATTCGGTGTAATACGACTTAAACTTATTTGACAGGACTAACCTTATTTTGAGCGCCCTGGCCTTGTCTTTTCGATACAGAAAGAAAAAGACAGAAAGCTTAAATTAAGTTTAGTCCTATCAAATAAGTTAAGACGTATTACGCCGAATCGACACCGTTATATATTATATTCATAATCGTCGTGATGAGAACTAAGACTGCACTGTCAATATTCATGAATTCTTGCAATGGGGAATTTTCCATGACATTAATAATATTTCTATAAATTGAACTAAATGGCGCTGATCAACATTGGGAATTAGAAATTGGCAACACTGATGAGTCGCTGTACGCGATATTTATTACTTATTACAATATTCGGATCTTTTGTTGTAACACAAACCACTCGTAAGAATATTATGTACAAACAGAACAATAAATAAAATGCAATGCAATAAGTACTTAACCTAATTCTGATAAAAAGTCAGATTGATTGACCAAAGATTAGGTAGGTAATCATATAGCTTGTACTTCTTCGGAGTAGGTAATGCATTAAAAAAATCTGAAGGCTTATCAGCGCCAGCTATTGAGACATTTGGAACTAAGTTCTTTTTCTCGATTTCCGCGTGTCGGAAAATCGCTCATTCTTTTTCGTATTTATCTTTCTCAGCAGCTTCTGTCCAACATCGTCTGCCTTCAATAATATCCAAGGCTCCGGGGATGGCTTTTATTACAACCATTATTCTGTATTTCCATGACTTGAAGTTTTTTGAATCTAGGTAGGACCTGCACCTTGGATGCTTCTTCAATCACCCCCTCCATAGCGGTAGATAGCTGGTGCCGAAGTCACCGTATGAATTTTCTTTTTCGCAAAACACAAATTGAGACGAAAAATTCATTCCTAGAATAAAACTTCTTGCCTTATCCAATAACTTAACGCTCTGCTACCATGTCAAAGTTGTGGGTACTTTATGATGAATAAAGATTGGAATAGAATTAGCTGTGAAAGATATTCATTTATTTAGGTTACAATATGTGCTTGATAATATTGTATAAAACTTTATGTTTATATTTATAAACATTATGTACCTATTTATGTACAGATATAATATTTATCCCCCACATGGCCTTCGAAATATCCTATTATCATTTATTTGTTAAATCTTAATTTCTAATAAACACACCGATTGATCTAAATCGAAGTTTATCTCTTAAAATAATAATAATATTGTTTTTTTTTATTTTATTACCCTCCCTACATCAATCCGGATGACATCATGCATTATGGACACCCTACTCTTACAATAAATAGAAATTTCAGAAAATAGCCCATGTGTGGTAAGATAAGCCTGCCATAGGATCAGAGGCGGCTGCACCTTAAGTGCGCCCGTGCGCCGCACTACCATTTAAATTAAACTTACACAATAATGTCCTATACCTATCATTACCCATCCATCCACACTGCCCTATACGGAAATTAAATATCTGATTATAGTACATATATATACATGTATTGTTATTACGAGGTAAATAAAAATGTATAGATTTCTACTGCAAAGGAAATAAATCTTATTTTTGCTTGAACAAAATCGGCCCCGTACCTCGTGCGCTCGGGAAAGCGCACGCAGCGAGCTCATACAACTTCTATGAAACACGGTGTAAACAGCCCGGCGCGTGAGACAGAAGATGCGTAGTACAAAATGTATGGCAGTTTTAGGTTAGATTCGTGCGCCGCACGCGACCGGAAATTGCCGAAAGAATACGAAGCGAAACGAGTAGTTCACTCGCGTCACCCCGAGGCCTTGACCTACGCACGATTTTTTTGTCGTCAGTTTGTCACTTTTTGCGCGCGCTTGCGGAGGAGTAATTGTTTATTTAATTACTATAATTATGTAAAAAAGCAAACTAAAGATTAGAAAGAGTGATAATAATGAGTTTAAATTACAATATTGACTTTATTAAAACCAACAGGACTTATGAAAGCCCGGTCTATTCATAATATAAAACAGGAATGCAAAACAAAAAATAAATCGTTCACGAGAACGTTCAAAAGTGAAATGTATGTTAAAAAGAAATGGTCATGTGGATGTGAGAGACTAAATGCATTTTTTTTGCTTTCCTTGTGTTATTTTCGGCGGATAAGCGATTTGGACGGAATATAAATAAAATTTGTTTCCTTAAATTGCGGCATTTTATTTGATCTTTTTAATAAAACCATGCAGTGCACCACCGGTTCTCTGAGGCACCAGCCGCCACTGCATAGGATACCATTCTTCTTTACAACCTTTGACACAACGAAATAGAACAATTTTTACCGTAATTTTTACTTATATCAATGAAAGTCACAAATAAAGAACAAGCAGCTATATTGATTGATTTTCTTTTAACAATGTGACCACATAAGGATGACAAAATACTACATAGATAATTTTTGTTAAATTTTTGAACTTGTATTCCGTATGTTACTTCACGATGGTAGATTTTTAGTGTCGTAAAATAACACATTTTGATGAATTCTCACCGTGAATACATTTAATACAAATGTATTCAAATTGTAAAAAAGCTACCGAAACTATCAAAGAAGATTTTATTTTGCGTTGACAACTTGCGAGACAAGGACACATTACGATTTTGAAGCTATCTCAGCCGGCTCGATTTTCTACTCTCGCATGTGTTAAAATAAAACAAACCTTATTCTTTACTTTAAAGAGTCAAAATAGTATTGATAATAATATATTGAAGTGCCCGATCCAGTTGTATCCATAGTTTGAGGTTGTATTATTATGCCTCCTCTACATGTAGACAGATGCATCAGCGGATGAATCAGCAGATGTATCTGGGGATGGATACGCGAGCCATCCACACGTCTGTGGATCAATCAGGCTGTGTTCATTCTCGAAAGACGCAAGACGCTTCAAAAAATGGATGTTGAGACTGCAGCGGCCGCTGTTATTTATTTATTTAGCACCTATTATACCTCTGAATAAGCAGAATAAATGTAAAAATAGAGAGTGTGGGATGCCATGTACCATATTCTATTATTATATAGCCATAATACATAAAACAGAACAAAGAAATGATTATATTCCTAGATTAGTCGACTACGACTTTAAGTTTGACTTTCATGTTGAAGATCCGCAGGTGATTTAATTATATTGATTGGTAGTATACTTTAATTTATGCAGCGAAATTCTTACTGAAGACGCAGTAAGTGCCCAGTAACAAGGTTCGATGACCCTTTTTGTGACATTCGTAAATTATTCTTTTCGTCATCCCTACGAATAAGAAATTCTTATAGAAATATATAGAAATTCTCATGTCGCAAAATAAAATCTTGACTTCTCATAGTATTTGACTATGAGCCGTCAAGATTTTATCTTGCGAATATAGAATTTCAAAAAGTGTTATCGATCCGTGTTACTGAGCACTCACCAAGCCTCCAGTATGAGTTTAGCTGCATAAATTAAAATCACCATCAAAGTTCAAAACGTCGACGGTGCGTTCAATAAAACGGTGTAAGCAAAAAACCTGATACTCAAGTGGTATTGCTCTGGGAACAAACAACCCAAACGCGTGCGAGCGTCGATATTCAGTTTTGGGATATCCAATCCCGCGACACACGCGAGGCCCGGCTTTTTATTGGCCCTTTGCAGCTTAGCGGTTATATAAGGAATACTTATTAATACTTATAATAAAATAGTAGAAATCATGTGTCTGTACATTGAAGAAAAGTAATATAAATAGAAAGGGGGTGACTAAAGAAGAGTAATAGAACACAAATCAATGATTCTTAGAATTCTTTTCTGTCTGTCTGTCTGTTTGTCTGTTTGTTCCCGCACATCTCTAAAACGAATGAACGGATTTTCATGTAATGTTCACAGCTGTATAGAGCTTAATTTGGAATAGAATAATAGCTTTATTTCATTAAAATTGGATCTCGGAAAAAAGTAATCGTCATATAAAGATTTTTGGAATTTACTTTTATACTGGTAGTAATTATAAATTATGGTACGGAATCACCTCAGCGGATAAAGAGTTCGAGTTTGGGCTTATTTGATTGGTCTTTATTAGCACTTTGGTAAAACATGGTGATCAGGGTCTGATGATGGGACTGGAAGGTGGGTACGGGATCTCCTCAACGGACAACAGCAGACCCTTCGAGTTTGGGCTTGTTTGATTGGTCTTTATTAGCACTTTGGTAAAACATGAAGACCACGGTCTGATGATGATTTGATTAGTATTTATTATCAATTTGGTAAAACATGGTGACCAGGGTCTGATGGTCGGACTGGAAGGTGGGTACGGGATCTCCTCAACGGACAACAGCAGACCTTTCGAGTTTGGGCATATTTGATTGGTATTTATTAGTACTTTGGTAAAACATGGTGACCAGGGTCTGCTGGTGGGACTGGAATATGGGTACGGGATCTCCTCTACGGACAACAGCAGACCCTTCGAGTTTGAGCTTATTTGATTGGTATTTATTAGCAATTTGGTAAAACATGGTGACCAAGGTCTGCCGGTGGGATTGGGAGGTGGGTACGCGATCTCCTCTACGGACAACAGCAGACCCTTCGAGTTTGAGCTTATTTGATTGGTATTTATTAGCAATTTGGTAAAACATGGTGACCAAGGTCTGCCGGTGGGATTGAGCGGTGGGTACGGGATCTCCTCAACGGACAACAGCAGATCCTTCGAGTTTGGGCTTATTTGATTGGTGTTTATTAGCGCTTTGGTAAAACATGGTAACCGTTGCATATAGTCGTTCAAAAAAACATATTCTTTTGTTTTCCTTATTTCCACAAAAATATCTCCGACGCGGGCGGAGCCGCGGGCAAAAGCTATTTATAACAATAAAAACATATTTAATACATGATGTTTATTTAAATAACGAGCAAAAACATACGCGTCTTCTCGTTCACAATCTGCACAATACTGATGCGTCCGCAGACGTGTGGACGGTCGCCTTGCGTCCGCGCTGAAATCCTTTGATCTGTGCCCCCTCAGACTGACTATGGTCTAAGTGTGCCCCAAAAACCGACAACAAACTGATTGACGGCGGCGGACGCATCTTGCAGACGTTAAATACCTACCACAGACGAGCGAATACCCACGTCTACACGTCAGCGAATGCATCCGCAGATGCATCTGTCTACGTGTAGAGGAGGCTTTACATATCCATGGTTCCCGTAGAAAGAGATTAATAATCTATGATGGTTCCCTTTCCCTTCATCGAGAGAAAGATTTTAGGAAGCGTTTCGAAACGTGCGATCATAGTGCAAAATTTCACTCGTTTATTGAAAAGAGACAGAACTTTAAAGGAGAAAGATAAAGAAAAATCTGCGGGGCTATTACGTAACTCAGTGTCGGTTGCTAGCTATAGTTGCTATTCACCAAAAACATATAAAAAATTAACTTCCAAAATAACCTTTAATGGGTATTGAACTATTTACTAACTGTGAAATCATTTCAAGTGCAAACTTATCCTTAGATAAGCGGATATGTATGTTTTAGACGATAGCCACTTGGTTTGGCAACTGAGTTTACGATACAGAATCAGGGGGCTGGTTGCACAAATCAGGTGGCACAGTGTGATTTTCGCATTACTCGGAAGCGTTTCAAAACACTTCCGAGCAACTGGCAGGCAAGTAACAATCCAGTTACCTTACCCCACAGACATGGTTACCCTCGGTTTAACTCGGCTCAATTTTTGAACACTCTGGGGTGAAATTCGCACCACTCCGAGTGAAATTCACTCGTTTCGAAACTGTACCCAAGTACAAAAAAAAAAGAAAGAAAGAAAAGCGAGCGGAGAAAGAACCTTTGTGAGTCAATTCCGAATTTTCTTGTTTTCTTTTTTTGTAACTTTACCTTTGAATGTAAAGTTAAATAAAAAGGTGCAGGATAAACTCTCATATTTTATTAGTATTTAATTGTTTTCTTTTGGAGTGATGGTATGTTAAATATTCCTTCTATAATAAAAGTGAAATCGAGGTTTCAGTTCGCAACTCAGGATGGTGAGTGTTTTCTCATGGAATAATTTTATTATTTAGGTGATTAGTAATATGTAGTGTATCTCAATTATCATATCAACTCCTTAATAACTTCTACTAAAATATTATTTGATTGGTGCTATTGATGTTTGGGGAATTGCTATTGATAAATAAATCTGTTTACGGGCACTTATTCCGTTTTTCTGCAGTTGTATTGGCTACAAGGTTGTATTGGCATAGCACCCATCAATTTGGATGATAGCAAGCTATTCGAACAAGAACCCGTTTTCTTCGTATCTGTGACAAATTTAAATTACTGTACAATAAAGTTCATTCTGAAGGCTTTAGTTTTAGTTTTAGTGCTGTCAAAATTATTTTTTTTCAAAGCATAGCTTCTGTTGTTAACACTAAAGAGTTATATTGGAATGTAGAATATTTAGTTTTGACAGTATTTAAATCTGAAATTAAAGCCTTCAGAATCAGCTTTAGTAAGTACAAGTACATATAATTTTTTTTACCCAAAGAGCTGTGCTTTTGTCTGTGAAGTCTTCTCCATTCACTTCTGCACTCCGCCTTCTCTTTAACTTCTTGATATGACACGACATTTACTTTTTCTTTCACTTGATCCATGAATGTTCTCCTGGGCCTTCCTCTCTTTCTTTTTCCCTCCACTTTTCCTTCAATGATGTTTTTGATGTGATTGTCCTGTCGTATCAGATGTCTCAACATCTTTCCCCTTCTATTATCTATAGTGTTCATCAAATCTTGCTTTTCATTTACAATCTGCAGGACCTCTTCATTGCTCTTCTTTTCCATCCAACTAATTCTTTCCATTCTTTGTCAACACCACATTTCAAAGGCTTCCAATCTTTCTCTGTCACATTTTGCCATGGTCAACATTTCTTATTCCTTAGAGAGCAATGTTCTAGATGTATACGTTTCTGAATATTCTGCAATATGTGGGCTTTGAAAAAGTACTTTTTGTTGGTAAAAGCTTTCTTTGCAATGCTATTCTAGTGACTATGTCTGGTGTACATCTGGAGTCATTGGTTATCAGGCTTCCTAAGTATCTGAACTGTTTCACTTATGTTCTATAAGTTTTGAATTTCATTTAATCCGGTAATGTTTTGTTGTAGTTTTTGATGTTATTAAAGTTTTAGTTTTCTTTATATTATTTTTGACCAAGGGTTCGTAATTCGACAGTTTTGGGAATATTCAGGAAAAAAGTATTTAAAATCTTCATAACTGTTTATGTTAACTTAAAAAAGAATTTATTGCACCACAAAAGAGAGAGACACAAAAATTTTTATACCATACTCAAAATAAAACTCGAGGATGAAAAATTACATTTTGTCATTTTATTATCGTGAATTTCTCAACTTATTTTTCCTGTAATCTTTATGTAATCCCATTCACTATGATTTTTTTAATTTTTTTCGGACCACCAGTTTCGGAGATTAGGGGGGGGACATGCATTTTTAGTGGTTTTTCAAAGATTTCTCGTAATTGGTGCCAGTTAATATAGCAAAAGTATATATTTTTATAATCAACTCTATAATGTCTACAATTTGATACCCATATTGTATTTTTATAAAATATTTTTTAAATTTATTTTACATTTTTTTGTATATTTCTCATTTGTTATCAACTTTTTTTTTAATCGCTATAGTTTTCCTGTAATTGGCCAGCTATGGCCTGTATTCAGGATTTTTTTCATTTTTTTTGGTCCAGCAGTTTCGGAAATAAGGGGGGAGACATACATTTTTTTGTCGTTTTGGTCATAAAAAAATAACCATGAAGGTTTTGTATGGTGGTCCCGCCACAGTGGTCTACGTAACCTTCTAACCTAACCTATCGGCTCTCTTCTGCGCTGACGGATTACCAAAAAACTAATTTGGCCTAGGCATTGTCCTAAAATCGTGTTTGGCCGCTAACATAATATGTATTTAAGTCAATGAGGTTAAGTTATTCACCTATAGTATAAATATCAAATGAAAATTTATGAATACCCAAAATGTATGTGTATTATAGAGTTCTGTACTTCAGAACGAAAAAAAACCGCTCAAGTGCAAGAAAGACTCGTAGGCTGAGGGTTCCGTACATATAGTTTACAACACAAACATATTCCACGAGCCGGTGTAAGTGACCAAACTTACTTGACACTTACGATCTATCAAACTTCATGTATCCAAAGGGACTTATTAAGTTGGTTCTCATTTTATACTTTAATAATTAAATATCGGTAATTTTCTGATTTTTCCCTAGACGTGTGCTACAAGACCTAATTTGTGAACGGAATTTCAAGTTTTCTAGTCAACTGGAAGTACCCTGTAGGTATTCATGGTGAGCTAATTTGTATGAAATTGATTAATACTAAATGAGTTTATAAATTTGCTGTTTTTATATACAGTTTATAAAACAATTTTTTCATGTCTATGTAATCTTACTCGCAAATTTACTCAAAGTTATTCGGGGGAGATTAAAATTGCAAGAGAACAGCTCTCAATCATGCACAACCAGGTGGCTTATTACCATACTGGGGACCGATTTATGGCGGTATATCTATCCCAAATTGCCAGCCATTATATAAAACAGACTAGTGACGGGCAGCAGCGTTACTGGTGTGAGTGCTTCGGCACCACGCTCACCAACCCGCCTGCCCAGCGTATGTGAGTATGGGCATTTCTTCCAAGAGGATCACCTAGAGGGGCGTAATATTAGGAAAGGCAAAGGTTTGTAGATGGATGGACAAAAATTTTTATGAATTTCCTCTTGCTCACCAAAACTTCAAACTTAAATTTCTCTTCCAGAATATATTAAAACAAATGAGATAAATGTCGAACCATTCATCACGTGAAGAGTCAATATGTCGTCAGTGGGCCAGCTCGTCCCGCAAGTGACTCGGGGGCCCCCCAACATGACCATACAGTTCAGTGGGCCCCACATAGAGGGCTCCTTCTGCTCATCAATTGACTACAACTATGATCCGATCAAAGCGATCATTTGTGCTATGTATATTGTCTTTGGAATCGTCTACACACTATTTGGTAAGTTTTTTTTTCTTAAATTAATCTGCAAATAGGTAGTGGACTGATATAGTTCTTTTGGTCTTATTTTTGTTTAAACAATTTACTTTTTCAGGTTATCGCTGCTTTAAAGCCAGTATGTTTTTGACCGGGTTCACATTTGGATCAGCGATAGTTTATTTGATATGTCTGCAAGAGTATCTTATGCCACCTTATGGGAATGTCTGTAAGTTTGAAAATAAATAAAGTAATACATTTTATTTATAAAAATATTTAAGTCGGGAATGGTAACTGCAGGTTACATATATTTCTCAATTAAATAGATTAAACATGATGACTGCTATAAGATCCTATTATACGAGTACATGTCGAGTACTATAAACCTCAATTTAATCACGTGTCACTTTATTTATTTATTTAACAAAACTTACTTTATAATAATGATGAATGTTGGCAGGTGTGGCCCTTTGCGCTGGCCTGCTCTTCGGGTTGATCACAATGCTGATCCAATACGTGGGTCTCTTCATGACTGGCTTCCACACTGGCTTGCTGCTGGCGGTCGGTGGTCTGGCCATCTACGACCACTTCTTAGACAATAGACCAGCCACCGTAAGTGATTTTTTATACTAGCATTGGTGAAGGGTGAGCATTTTAAAAAAGGAAGCCGGGCAAAAAAATCACTTTACTCAGAAAAGCAACCAAGGAAAACATATTTTCTTAATAGTTTGTAACTCCCTGTCAGCAAAGTATATTTGTCGTATTGTGATTTATGGAAATGTTTGACAAAGCGAAGAGTACGGAATAAAGAAATGTAGTATTAATACCATTTCTTAAACAAGCCGATGGGAATCGTGTTATATGGACTCTTCGCTACTGGTAAACAGTCTTTTTATGTATCTACATTCGGATTCAGGCTGCAACTCGTAGTTGAGCTAATGGTTCAACTGTGAAGTCTGTGTTTAATATGGTTACTGGATTTAAGTCCAAGCTCTAGCAGCTTTACAGGAACTTATAAAAATGTTCGGTTGCGTTAGCTTGTAAAATGTTTATAGACGTGATGCGACGGTCATGTGGTGGTGAATCACACTGAGATCTGGGGAAAACCTGAAAATATAAGTAAGTTTGTGCATGTTGAAGACGAAAATTATCGAGTTACAGTTAAGGCTGTACCTGCATCAACAACGCCAGATTTCCGAGGGTTTATTTGAAGAAATAGGACCAACTTCACGTTGAAAAAAAATTGCATTGCTTAAGCGAACGCACCTACTACGAAAAAAATCATTAAGATAAATACTTATGTTTAAAAGTATATATTTCATCCCTATAATTTTTGGTTTTAAATTGTTCCTTATAAGAACGCGGTTACGGGATTTACTTGTTTTTTTTATGAAATACAAATTTGAAGTAAATATACTAAAATCCAAAAATTGTTTGCCTACAAAATATTTCAGTATTAGCTAAAAACCTTATTGTATTGGACGGGTAGTAACATTTTTTCCTAGCCTATGCCATACTTTTAATACTTTGCTAGATTATGCTTTTGTGAATATTCCGTAGGCAGCTAAGCGAATTGCATAAGTTACGAGTTTTTTATTTTCTGCGTTTTGTTTTGTTACTAAGAGTCGGTCGGTGAAAGAAAAACCATAGAAGGCCGCTGAAAAATGACCCCACAAAAACTATTGAATACAGTTTAGTATGGCGACTTACGAGTCGGTCAATCACGGCTTGCCCCGTGTTGTATGACACACAGTACGGATCAATCATGAGCTTTTTGCCCTTTTGAGTGTCTGCTACTATTTTCGAATAACACTTTCCAAACGCGTCTCCGTTTTTTCGTTCGCCCCTAAGGGCATCTTTCACCACTTACTGAAGCGCTATCCATAACAAGTTAAATAGTGTATGTCCAGCAGTGGACGAAACTGCTGATGGATGGGATAAATATACCGCTATCTTTAAATTAAACTCTAGAAAACATACAAACTACAAAAAAAATATACCGCGCTAATGAAAGAAAGTTCACTTACTCATACCTATAAAACATTTTCAGTAAGTACATTCTTAAATTTAGTATGGAGAGAACAATATTGTTTTCATTTGCGCAGGTAAGCTTCTTTTTTTTTCAGTATAATCGGTAGAATATGTGTTTTGATTTAAAGATAGCAATTCATTTACATCCGGTCTAGATAATATATTATTAACAAAGAAGTCAAGAAGTCGTTTCTGTACATTTAAGCGTAATTACAAAACGAAATTTCTTAGAATTTTTGTCTGGCTGTATGTATTCTCTATTTTAACTCGAGAACAACTAAACGGATTTGGATGCGGTTTTCTCTTGGACGAATTGTGGTTAACTCGTCGAAGGGTTTTCTGTATTACCACCGTAGTTATCCTGATCAACATATAGGCTGTAAGAGGTGTTGACAAAATAACAAGCCGAAAGCTGTCGATACAACCTCACTAAGATTCGACCTCCATTTAATTTACGCGCAAATATAACATATACTGATTGAAATACACATCCACGCGAGCGAAGTCGTGGGAAATAGCTAAATTAAATAAAACGAGACGTTTTAAATATATGCTTCATGAATCATAAGAAGATTAATAAAATATAAATACTCAATTTGTTTATAGCACAACTGTTTCCAAGAAACACTTCAGACAAAATAAAGGGATTCGGTTTTTCTGAAACAACGTAACAATTTGGAGAAATTGTTATATACCATGGCGTAAAGTCGGAACAACCTCAAAGCAACCTAAGATAAGCCGTATTTATTACACGCATTGAAACCGGTCAAATTACGTCAATTACTAGCTTGCAGTGCTCGTAAAATTCTGCAACCTGACTACTTTTACCAATCGCGTTAGATGTAAAGAAGCGACTAGAATAAATCCAAATAGTCGTCCATGATGACCAGAGACCGTGTCGCATTTGCGCCACACGGATGCGTAGATATCGTGAAATTAACGCACTATTTGCTTCGCACTATTTATCCGCAATATATATGTTTATGCGAAATTTCTAAACAAGCTAGTGTTCTTCATACCTGGTTGCTTGGCCGAATTCAGCCACCAAAACCTCGGCTGCCGACGGTGAAAATAATAAGATTTATCGGATTTAGCTTAATTCGCGTGCATCAGAGTAGCATGCAAAAAAGTTATACGTACATATGAGATATATTTATATTATATTGCTATCTATTTGTATAGAATATGAAGTATTTTGTGCAAATGTGACATAATAAGGGCCATTAAGACAGCAGTGCTTGAAACAAAGCGAAGCTGCACGAGTGTCCCATGTCGTCACGACATGAATCGCGAAGGGTATTACGAACTGTAACTGAATTAAATGCGAAATGCAAGTCAAAGTCCACATTTGGTACACTCGCTTTCCGCCGATGATTATAACGTCCGAAACGTAATGGGTGGTGAGCCCTATCGCCGTACTTCGGGCACAAATTCTGAAGCACGCTGACCGGACACCAATGAATGTGCACCTCGGGGTTTGAACCATGACCTCTGGGTTGGCGGGTGAGCGTTCTACCACTTGGCCACAGAGGCGGTGTCCCAATGGCCAATCTTTCAAACTAACAATTTTTTTAAATGTGAAAAAAAGCGCGATATTCTCTTTTCTTCTATACATTTGTTTCTTACAAGTATATTAGGTGACTGGAAAGGCTCTAATATGAAACATAAGGAAATTATTATTATAATATACTTACTAATAATTAAATAAATAACTCAAGTTATTCACCACACTCCATTCACTTGCCAATATATATAATATGAATACTTATTAAATAAAATTTTAAATTGCCTTCAAAATCTATAATATTAACAAGCCCATGCTCGATATACCTATCAACAGTAAATAAATTACATTTCGTTTGTGGGAAATAATAATACGTGTAAAATCTGCAAGTCAACCTGACATATGCGTCATGGAAATACAGTGATTGGGCTGCTGGTCCGTCTTGCATAATAAACATTCTAACTTTATTTGTAAATTATTTTATACTAGCTTTTGTTTGCGGCTTCGCCCGCGTTGATTTTGTTTTTGTGTACTCCTATAAAATCTGTCAAAATTTTTCGGACTGTTACCTACAGTAAGCATAGCTGGTGAAATGTGTGTGTTATGCGCCTCTGTGTTTCCCATTTTGTATGTCTGTTTTAGGGAACTGATTGATGGGATAAAAAGTAGTTTTTGTCCTATTTTAGATCTAGATCTTTATTTGTGCAAAGTTTCAGCCCAATCGGTTCAATAGATACGGCGTGACTACAGAACTTTAAATGTGACAGGGTGAAACATCACTTTTCTATAGAAACTTGAAACCTCATTTTCATCCCATGGGAACTGATTTATGGGATAAAAAGTAGCCTATGTCCCACTACAGGTCTAGAACTACATTTATGCAAAATTTCAGCCCAACTGGTTCAGTAGTTACGGCGTGAAAGAGTAACAAACATCCATCCGTCAATCCATCCATTCATCCATCCAACCATCCATACATCCAAACTTTCGCATTTATAATATTATTAGTGGGACTAAATGTATGGGAATTTCATTTTGCTTTTTATGGGAGTCCTAATACCTTCACCTCATTATCCCCATAGAAATATCTATGTTCCTTATCAGTAAGAAGATCAAAGAAGACGAAAAGAATTATTGAAAATTTCTGTACAAAACTTATGATATTTATTTACTAAAATTGTGGTAGTTTAACCCCTAAGATGAATGTAAGAAGAGTTACATATACATATGTATGTGTCCGCTGTTGTGTAACAGAACGTAAATTAAAGTTTTATGTTTTTAAGCGGCTGCATGTATCCTGTAGCCATTGCGTGTGACAAATGCAACTGCTATCTATACATTGGGGTCGAGGAACCTGTTTATCTTCGGGATTGAGATTGATTTTGAAGGGATACGTCTATAAGTCTAACGTACACAATGTTTCTTAGGATGTTTTTGCAATAGATATCAGTTTTCAAGAAAGCCTCAAGAGGATAATGGCCCCTTTGTGTTGTACTTGTCATGTGGTGACCAATATAGAATAATTTGCTTGAAAAGTTCAATGCTCTCGTACTCGTACATAGTAGTATCTTGTCAAAGTCCCAGCACAGTTAAAAAAAGAAATGTTAAATAAAGACTTCTAATATGACATGCATAAATATATACCTACTTTTTGATTCCATTCAACAACAGGTACACACACACAATGCTATAAGTAAACCATAGGTGCGACAACGAGCGAAGCGAGGAGGCGCGTGTTGGTTGCTTGTGGTTATAAATTCGGGGCCGAGCGAAACGATCTTTTTAGTTTTTACAGATTTCACGATATTTGAACAGAAAGAGATTATTTCCCAACTTTCGGGGGTAAAGTTTAAGCTAATAGTAAACAAACACTATTTATACAATAAAAGTTTCATTTTGCGGCACGCTCGGTGTTTTGAAATTATAGAAGCTGTAAAAGCTCTTGTTCGGAACCAACCCGAAACAAGTGCGTTCATTTGGAATTCACATGAAATTAACATTTTATTTCCCATATCAATGTTTTGAGGTTGTTTGACAAAAAAAGACGAATCCTTAAAAAGTATTTCAGCCATAAAATATTGATAACAGAAACTGTTAATGATTAATAATTGGTCTAATTAATAAAATTCCTCGACAACTAAATTTCCGGGTAAATCTTCAATCGTTTGCATATTTGCAGAACAGCAATCTTCTCATGCTCAGAGTCACTTGAAGTTTCAAAATGATTTGTCGCTCGGTCGATAACCATATGCTCTTTGTTCTCGCATGATGGTTGGATGATGACATAATATACCATCCTTCTAGTTCATTTGGGAAGACATGGCTATTTATTATTATTAGAGATATTTTTAATTATTAGAGACGCCAAAAAATCTGATGCTACCAACACCAAACCAGTCTGCTTTATGGGTAGCTATTCACCAGCGAGGCATTAGACAATAGGTAAAAGAAGTTTAATTTAATTTCACTCATTAACCTAGATTTTTTGTAAGGAATGTCGTATCAAAGACGAGAATCAAAGTCTGCTCCGCGCGTTAGAATTCCATCTTTCAATTCTATTTTTTCCAGAAAGTTGGCCCATTAATATGCGCAGTGCGACTTGCGATAGTTAAGCTGAAAGTCAAATGCTGTAGCGAATTGTTTTATATGTATACTATACTCGTTGATTTTATTTTAGACTCTACTTTTCGTCATGACTTGGATCGGACATCATTCGTGATAGACAATTTCAGTCGTTGCTTTCGCTACTGAAGTTTTTTTACAGCGGATACATTATTTAACAATAAGCTTTTGCACCCGCGATTTCGCTCGCATGAATGTGTCTTTCAATCGATTTATCTTTTATTTGCGCGTAGGATAAAACCTATTATCGACAGTTTTCGGCTAGGCGGTTATTCTATCAACATCCTTTATAGCTTGCATGTTGATCAGGATCACTGCCATGATAATAAAGAAATCGAAGTCTGTTGAGTGGTTCTCGAGTTAAAACTGAACATACAGACAGATAAAAATTCTGTAGTTTAATTTGGTAGTTGTGGACTCAGTAATGTTATTTTATTACTCTTTCGTAAAAAAATTCGCTAGAATATTCAATGTACTGACAAGACTTTTGTGGTACTTTATTATTAGTTATGTACGAGTATATAGGTAAAATAGCTTAAACATAATACTTACTTTACCTTTCATTTGCGTTGAAATTGTCATACATACATACGAATATTCATACTCAGATAGAGATTACAGATTTACATCTGTTACGATCGTGACACACTTCTTTCACTTCTTCCACATCCATCAATCTTGTCATCCAAGCTTCTTCTGTCTCATCAGCTCACTTTAATTGAGTTAACTCTTTTGACTATATAGGCATTTAATGGAACTTAAGATACATTCTGATTAAAATACACTTATACTTATCCACTATTTAGGCGAGTTTTTTAATATTATCACACGAGTCTTTTAATACCTAGTCATGTATAGTTTCATACTCTACTTTATCTAAACTCATGCCTACTAACCTGGGGCCTTATTGTCTAACTTTAATTGCAATCGCCATACCTTCAAGGGTATCGTGACTACAACCGTGATTACGACTATAAATTGGAATCGTCTAAGTTTTAAAGTCACAATCGCTTTGAATCGCTGAACGAAATGAATGACCAACCAACCAAATAAAAAATTAAAGTGACTACGAAACCGCTAGCGGCTTCCTTAGTTTTAATCACAGACATACAGACTAAACCTAAGGATTAAATAGCGTTGGCAAGTTTCCATACAAAAACCAAACGACATTTAAGCTACATGGTACGAAGAAACTTATAAAAATAGGTTGTTTTGGCTGGCATATGCTTGAAACATATTTGTTAATACCTAAACTAATCTCTCGTATATATTTTGTTTGGAAACAAGCAATATTTATATCTAAAAGAGCCCGTAACTCACTGAGCTAAAATTGCTTCAAGTCAACTCTATGCGTTTATTATTAATGTTTGGTCTATGGTTTTAAATTTGTTCGGTCGCGACGACGAGCAAAGCGAGGAGGAGCGGTTAGGTTGACATGTAAGCACATATTAGGGAGCCAAGCGAAGCGAAGCGGAGTGAGGCGACCCGCGTAGTTTTAAAATAATTCACGATAACCAGAAAAAAAGTAGGTACCGAGCCTTTTCGATGACTTACGGTTCAATTTATAAAATTCAAGGACCGCTTCCCTTTCCGAACTGTACATTGCAAATTTAACTTTATTGGTTCAAGCTAAGGAAGATATTCCACCAACTAAAATATGACATGGTCGGTGAACGAATAAAACATGGAAGCAGTCCCTTACTAGCCACCGTTGTTTATCAACGCCGGAAAAGATATACGTAAAGTAATAAAACAATAAACTTTTGTTGCATAGCAATTAATGTTATAGTTAATAAGTCAAGGTTGCTACTAGCGAGCGGCTGAGTTTATGAGCCACACCCACCATGGTCGAGTTTTCGTTGCGCTATAATGGAACGGTAGTAATAATGCTTCCATGTTTTATTCGTTCACCGCTTACGGTTCAATATTTAAAAAATCAAGGGACCGCTAGCGGTGCCGTAGTAACTTCCAATAAAAAACCCTAGACTTAGGGATGTGGTACCGAAACAAAAGTATCGAGTTTATTCAAGTATCGAGTATACTCAAGTATACTGTACGAAAGTGTACTGTTTCGTTTAAGTGACCAAAGAAAGTTATAAATAAAAGCACGAATTGAAACGCTAAAACGAAATTTCAAAAATTTTCTGTCTGCATATTGTCTATCCTTTCCAAAATAGATCGATTTCGAATCGTGGTGAATTCACATAAATCGATTCAAAAATCGGAACAGAAATTCACACAATTAACGATAATTAATTTATTACTTAATTTTTCCTGAGTTTATTGTAAGTAAAGTTATGTAGTTGTTTTCTCATAAATAAAACATTAAAGAAATATTTTTTTCAAGTTTTATTGCCAAAGTTACTTAAAATGCACATACAGAACATTATTATTTTGTTAATATCATGTAACAATATTTCTGTATGACGAGTTTCATACACTAGTAAAGCTGGGGTGCTAACGCTAGGGGTATCTGTTAAGGGATGGTGACTCCGAAGAGAGCTAAGAACCAAACCCAACAAGTGATGATTGAACACTGCTTTATTGGTATTGTTTTCACTAAATAATTGCTAAATAGAAAGTGCAAGCAGCCAAAATCTAATTAATTACCTAGGTAAAACCTAATTCACTAAAATGTACAAGTGTTCGTTAGCTCGTACAATTTCTAAGTCTCAATTACCTACCCCAACTTCCTATCTTCAAATGTAAGGCTCTTCATAAATAATAATTTTGAATTCAAATACTTGCCGGAAACGTAATTAAATGTGGGTGTGTACTCTTTTTATTTGTTTGTTATTTGTTCGCAAAATTTTCCGAGAAACCGCAAAAAATCGTGTCCACGATTCTGCGGGTGTATGGATCGATTCTAAGATCGAATCGCTTCTAAAAAATCGATTTTCTTGGCCCCAATTAATCGATCTTCAAATAAATCTATTTAAAATCAACATCCCTAGCTGTTTGTTTTCTTCGCAAGAAAGTTTTGTTTTGCAAGTAAAAACTGAACAAGGAAATGTTTTTAAACTAGGACTGAAATTCATGAGGTATGTAAAAATGTTTATGATTAATTGATTAGTTACCTAGGGTACTTGTCCTACGCTTGTAGGCCTCACCTAAATATTTTGGCGGTTGTATATGAAACAGTGGTGTCTATTCGGTGTAACACGACTTATTTTACAGGACTAAACTTAATTTAAGCATTCTGTCTTTGTCTTTCTGCATCGAAAAAGGACAGGGCGCTTAAAATAAGGTTAGTCCTGTCAAACAAGTTAAGCCGTGCTGCACTGAATCAACACCATTACCTATTTAATTTCTCTTAACAAAATATTATATCATTTTGCTTACAGAATGCCTGCTCAGAGAATATTGTTAGAGAGAGAATTAAACAAAATGTTAACAATCGGTGGGACCAACTATCTGAAAGGCTTAATCGTTTAGGCAATGGCGCTACAAAATCACCTAGAGAATGAAGAGTTGTATTGTGTATACACAGAAACCTTTAAAGAGTGGAGCATTATGAATATTCTGGGGTGAGACAGCATATTTGGAGAGATATTGGTGTGCATTCCCTTTCCAGTAAGTGTTATGTTTCATCAATAGCTCATTTTTCTGCCCTTTGCAAGGTATGCCTTCTTTTTTTTACACCACCAATACCTATCCTGGGCCAATATCATCCATATTCTACCAGCTAGCGTCTAAATGTCATCGGCCCACCTAGCTGACGGTGTGTTGAATCCTCTTTAGCATTATGTTTGCTGGGTATTAAAGCTAATAATTTTTAATTTTTGAAACCTCTTACAGAAAATCTTTTCTTGTTATTGACATGTAAATACATATTTAAGTTTAAGTATGTCAAATGCTTTTACTTTCTAATTAAGTTGGTAATAAAATTTATAAGCAAATATTAAATTTAACTTTTCAGGAACCTGCAAGTTATTCTCTGAAAGATTCCAGCGACCATCCTAGATTTGCAGGTTAATAAGTTTTAATATATCCAGTCTTTAGTTGGGAATGAAAGTTGAGTTTATTTTTTGTTACATTACTGAGTTTCTTTAGTCTTAAATGTGTAGCCCTATAAGGGTGACATTGTCGCTGTGCGACAAAACCTTTTTCTAATAAAGATTATAAAAAAATACATTCTTTCTGTGTTATTCCTACTTATCCAATTTTTTATTGAATATTTTTATCTTTATATTGTTTGTAGAGTCCAGTTGTTTGAAGCACAACATGCAGGCTGCTGCGCCTCTGGTGGCAAGCTCCCAGGCCTCGCTACTGTCTCCTTTGCCCAGTGCGCGAACCCAACTCTCACTGATTAATGAAAACACTGCCTCTGATCTACCAGTCATGTCTATGCCTGCAAGACAAGCACCACAACAACAGTGGATGGCTTTCTTTTTGCAACATTCTCCTTTCTAGCCACTATCTATGGGTCAGCCTTTACTCCTCCACCAGCACCATCAAAATTGTTCTTGCCATACTAAAATGTAACTCATACATAAAATAAACTGTATTTCTTATAACTATATTTCTTATATCTGTATTTCTGATCAACCAGTCACGTCTATGCCTGCAAGACAAGCACCACAATCCTTTGTTTTTGCGGCAACAACAGTGGACGGCTATCTTTTTGCAACATTCTCTTTTTTAGCCGCTATCTATGGGTCAGCCTTCCCTTCTCCACCGGCACCATCAAAATTGTTCTTGCCATGCTAAAATGCAACTTATACATAAAATTAACGGTATTTCTTATAACTCTCCAACAATCTGTATAAATAAATAACAGCTCCATGACCGCTGACTGACTGACTGAGAGACAGGTACAGCCAAGAACGCTGAAGGCGAAAATACATAGGTAGTAACATAAAATTAAGATCCTTGCTATTGAAGTTCATTATTACATCTAGGCCTAGCTAGAAGCATTGATAGGTCAATGTCTAGAGGTGCACTAAGAAAGCATTTATCGAAATTCACCCCTCAGTGGTGTGGAACTGGGTGAAAACTTGTGTATCGAACATGCCTTCCGAACATGGTACAATGGGCTGTTTTAAACCCAAAACCTCATGGACGAAGTCGTGGGCATGCTCTACTTACATGAAAAGTACAAAAAGTGCATAATAGATGAGTAATTATTACAAATTTGCCTAAAAACCGTTGAAAGAGGCAGCCTATTTGTGAAATCCTTCATTTGACATTTCCGATAGCTTTCAAAGATTTGATTTGGATACGCGATACCATTTTATGTCAAATTTGTGATATCTTTCACTCAAAATTGCGATCACAATCACAACGACTCGAAATGACAGCTCATGTCCAATAATTGCGGTGTGAAGTTCGTCGATAGCATCCTTCAAATGTCAAATTCATGGGTATGGCGATTGCTGTTAAAAGTTAGACAATACGGCCCCGATACCAATTGTATGTCAAACTAGTGATATCGTTGACTCAAAATTGCGATCACACTCACCATGACTAGAAATGACAGCTCATGTTGAATAATTGCGGTGTGAAGTTCGTCAATATCCTTCAGATGTCAAATTCATGGGTATGGCGATTGCAATTAAAGTTAGACAATAAGGCCCCTGTTTTCATAATCTTGGTCAAGTTTTCGTTAGCCATTTTTGATTTTTCTTCTAAAAGCTTGTTCCAAAAGTGTTCGTATTTTCCGTCGTCGTCATTTCGAAAATGTCAGGTGGAGTCAAATTATCATCACCATCACTGCTGTCAGTAATTTTAGGGAAAAATAACACTTTTCATCTATAAAACCACAGTAAATAATAAATGAATTTCCCCGTAAACTATGGCACCGAAATCCAACACGACAATCCAACCAACGCGCATGCGCCCTAGCCATAAACAATACCTGGCCGAAAATAAAAATAAAGTTGAACTGTGACCTCTTTAGCTGTTTTGTACGTATTGGAGAATATTATATAAAAACCTCATTGGTATTTGATATTTAAAACTCAGACATGGCTGCATGGGATAAATTTCCTTAAAAACTATGGCGCAACACACAGTTCATCTATTGACAGACCGAGCCCAACGCGCCGTAAGCCATAGACAATACCTGGCCGAAAATAGAGTTGGAACTGTAACCTCGTTACTGTTTTGTACGTATTGGAGAACATGATATGAAAACCTCATTGGTATTTGATATTAAACCTCAGACATGGCTGTATGGGTTATAAGTTCCCTTTGCCTTCCTAGTTAGTATCACATGTACTGTAATCTCAGAAAAAGTTATTTTATAGCATTTTGTTGTTCGAAGACCTATAATTTATTATTTTTTGTGTTTTCGAGACGTTCGTGAAAAATATTTTTCATTATGCCAGCAGTTTTGGGTTCGTAATGAGGATTTTACGATATGAGGTTAGATAATATTGATTAAAGCACTTTCAAAGGGTTTACATTGCTAGCATTGCTAGACAAACATTCACTGGTATCAATAATTATTTTAATATTAATATTGTAAACCATTTAAAAATGCTATTACAGCGAAATCGGGTCGATATATTAAATCAATTTAGGAGTGGACAAGGACAACTGTTTTATAATTACATATACTGTAATTTTCACGATAAACCTCGAGTAAACCGTATAAATATTCTGTTAGTTGGTTGGTGGTCGATCTGTAAGCGTTTGTGCCGACCAATTGATGCAGAGATTGATTTAGTTTTTTTTTCTGTTTTCAGTATTGGATCTGCGTAGTCTCTCTGCTAAGTTCCGGTATATTCTTCGCAGTCATAAACTTGTATTGGAAAAAAGGTAATTTAAAGTTCATGAAAATATATAGCTTTTACAAAGTCTATAAAAAGGAGCATTTCTATGTATTAAAATGCGTATTTTTTGTAAGCTTATACTACAAATTCAAGTTAATTTGAGACTTAAAAATATAGTCAATGTTGTGATTTCGTCATGTTTCTTAAACGCAAACCTTTAACCCAAAGATGGCAAGTGTTGCTAGATTCTGTACAAATAATGCGCAATTTTTGTAAGCTTGTACTATTTCAAATTCAACTTATTTTTAAGCTTATTTAAAAATGCTCAATGTTGTGATTTCGCCTTGTTTCTTAATCGCAAACCCTTAACCCAAACATGGCAGGTGTTTCTATATTCATTACAAACAACGTGTAATTTTTGTAAGCTTGTACTATTTTAAATTCAACTTATTTAAAAATAGTCAATGTTGTGATTTCTTCATGTTTCTTAATCGCAAACCTTTAACCCAAAGATGGCAGGTGTTGCTAGATTCTGTACAAAACAAACATGTGTTACAATAATAAATAACATAACAAAATCTTTTTTCGCCAAGCAAAACTCATTGATGCTATTTATTTTAGCCTGGTTCATCCACCGCTGGACATAGGATTTTCCATGATTTCGTCACTTTTGGCGGTCCACCTGAAGGAAATCTGAAACTCACGAAAGACAAAATAAACTTGATAAATTCAAAAACATACTTACAAAAATATTGATCGCACAAAACAAAATCTTTTCAAATTCTTATATGTTAAACACATCTAATATAAGTACTTTTTGTTACTTTATTCAATAAATAATATTTTTTTCTTTAATTTAGTCTATTGGTTTCGTATTAGGCACTATCGGGCCAGCAAATGATTAATTTTAATGGTAATTGAAACGTCTAACTAAATTAACAATTAAAGCAATTTTTTGAAAATAATAATATTACACTAAAAACCTTCAATCGTATTCATCGAACTTTCAGATATTCAATAGCTTTTTCAATGCAAGTGCTTGTAAAGTCCTATTTTATATGCTCCTAAACTGTTGTCAATGTCAACTTTACTATTATTACATAGAGTGCAAAATTAGAAAAGATAAATTAGAATCAAATGTAAAGACAAGAATTTGAAAAAATTTATAGTATTCCAAAGCGGTGGATTTCGCAAAAATAAACATAATTTCAACTTTACCACACTAGTGTTTTATATTTATTGAAGGGCATATCAAGGTATGAAAGCAGCCTACATATGCATAAAACTGAAAGCAGTTTATTTCCGTCAAGTTGGCAACTTGCGTGCAAAGAAAATAAAAAGAATGCCCGCCTAAAGTTCATTTGCAGTATTGATTGTTTGTTTCTATAATTTCGTTTCATTTATTTACTTACAATATGCATTGAAAAACATAGTATGATACACGTGGGTGAGGGCAATAACTTACTCGTAACGTTTAAAACACTCGCGTATCGCTTGTGTTTCAAATCGTTCTCGTAAGCTATTGCCTTCTTACCGCACGTATAGCATAAACTACCATTACCTTACTTTTTGTTAACAGTTCTCACAATTTTCGGCACGAGTGTTTATGGAGGTGCCGTCATCGCTACGTCCTTAGATTACTTCTTTGAAAGAATGGTCATGCTTAAATGGGTGAGTTCACGACATAAATATACCAATAGGATTTATTTTGTAACAGGATTTCGTAACCAGTAGCTAAACTATGTGTAAAATTCGTCCACTGCTGGACATAGTCTATGTAACTGATGATAATTTTTCAAATTTAGATTTAATGTCAACAAAGCTGAATTCGAAAAATTATCGTCAGTTACATAGACTAGGAAAATTTTACACAAGAGCTTGTGAACAATGTAAACAAACAGTTTTCTCAATTTTTTGGATAATCTTTTGCAGGATCTCGCTGACTATAATTCCAATTCATACGGTACCATTTTTTGCTCGTCTTGCTCTGCATTTCACTATGAAATATTCAATTAAGCTAAGCAAACCGTCAAGACGGGCTGTCAAATTTTATTATTATATTATATTACCCAAACTTTATTTGTACATCACGAAAAATTTTCAGGACTAACTTGGTCAAATAGCGAACTGAAAGCAATCAAGCTATATTATTCCTTTACTTTCAAAGTCCATCGTAATATTTAGTCGAGTTAAATATCGAAATCTGCAGAGTGTCAGCACTATTCGCTACATTCCACAGAAAAGTGAGAAAAGCGGCCGTACCACGAAACTGAAGCGCTCCTCAAAGTATCGATTGCTTCCATTTCCATTGCTTGTTAATAAAACACACGATATCTACCATGTCAAGTAAAAGTCGCAATTGATAATGAAGAAGAGGCATATATTCGCTAAGAAAATATTTTTGCAGAATTAACAACATATCAAAAATGATTGATTTACAAAGAAATTAATGGTATTTCTATAAATGTGAGGAAATTTATTATATAAATACCATTAATATGAAACAAAACATCACCGTTTCGTCCAACTAGTGTTGATAAGTTTTACAATTTACAATGGCACAATGTCGCATTTTTGGTTCATTGACTGATATCTCACTAAGAAAACGGTTGAGCGAACTGAATTTCCGAAAGTCTAGACACAACGTAGGTCAAGCTGACTATGTAAGTCAGCATCTAGATTTTCGTTGTCTAATTCAGTATGTACGAGTATGTCTGTGTCAGGTATCCTTCAGGACGCAAGTTCTAAATTCACTTGCCCGTCATTTTAAAATAATTAGCCAAGCTGTCCACCTAGCCTAGCAGACTAGGTATACATACATACATACATACATATGTATATTTGTGTATATATTTGTATATGTTGCCGGCCAAACCCGCTTTTGGGATCAAAGTTTTGGCCCAGGCCAAAGTAGACCAGGCCAAGTAGCTTAGTGCCATAACCTTGGTGATCTTTTATGACAATCCAGAACCACTCTGGTCTAGGCCAAACTAGTTTGTCTTCAAATCGGGTTTGGCCAATAACGTGAAAAGTTACAAAAAGGATTGTATTTTTTTAAATTTCACAGTTATGGGAGCGGGCTAAGTTGGAGCCGGCCGTGGTGCCTCCGTGCCGGTTCTCGTGGCTGGTGCTGGCGGCTTGGCCTGCCGCCGCCATCGTGGGGCTGACGGCGCAGTCTTTACTCACACACACCGGCATCTATCACGAGCAGAGTGAGTGTGTTGTGTGTGTCATGTCTAAGTTGAAGTCGGCCGTGGTACCTTTGTTCAGGTTATCGTGACTGTTGCTGGCGGCTGGCGCCTGCTGTCGTCATCTGTGCTCACACACCTCAGCAACCATTATGAGTAGAATAAGTTTAACCCGAGCCATGTCCAAGGAACAAGCAATTTGCGAAACCGTGAAATGTCACGGTATAAAAATCCTATTCAGTAAAGCGCTCGAAACACTACTCGCACCCAACTTTTCAAGCACAAATGTTCATTATTTAGGTACTCAAATCTATTTATATATGCTGTTACTTATGTATAACTCCATGATATATCGCCTGCTCATTTTATCTTACTCCCAGAGCCTAGTTTTAAAACTATTCGCAACATAAATCGGCGGTACGATAAAGTTTGACTCGCAGGTGTGGTTGCAGGTATAGGTGCGCAGAAACGTCGGCTGAAGGCTGCGCAGACGCGGCCGGTGACGCGCGAACAGAGGGCCGAGATGAAGCAAAGGAAATACCGGTATTTGTACCAAGTGCGCACTGCTCATGGGGATGTTATATCTCAGGTAAGATTTGCTTGAGAGAAAGAATCGTAATTTATACTTGCGATTGTCGGCACTTGATGAAACATAGACAGCATCTTGATTATTCAAAAACACTTGTACACTACTTTCTTTTATTTTAATTCAGTTTTCCAACCGGTTTCAGAAATTAATCCATCTTCAGGGAATACATTAGGTCTTAATATGATTATTTACGAGTCATTAAGGAATATTCTATTTTATTAAAATATCCCCATTTTCGGGAATTTTTTGACATGACATCCTCAAATATCTTTTGCAATTCTACCCACTATTACATTGGTTTTCTGCGTTCTCACAATATTTGTTGACAAACGATATTCGTTAATGGAGAAGATGGATTAATTTCCGAAACCGGTTGGAAAACTGTATTAAATTAAATGAAACTAGTGTACAAGTGTTTGTGAATAATCAAGAAAGAATCGCACGTTCCACGAAATTTAATCTCGACCCACTAAGAACCATGTCATGCTCGGGCGAACGATGAAAGCGGGTTAAAAAGAAAAGTAAAAGTTCGTAACATTACCCGTCATCTTATAATCTGATAAATCCCTGCATCTGAAACAAGACATCAAACATTTAATATGTCTGAAGTTTATGTACAGTTCGTTTGCTGTAATAGTTCGCAAGATTTGATATGATGATAAAAAAGGGCCGTTGAATCGTTCCGAAGGCGGCGGCGGCGTCGGCAACTTCAGATACGCTGTCGATTCGACAAATAAATTTTTTCATCGCGACTGGTAAGTCATGCTTATTTATCTTCAAATAGTATCCAAAACAGAAGGTGGGTGTACTGCAAGCTATTTGAGCAAACGAACTGTACTGTGACAACATTCCAGCTACACTTGCAAACTAGACTTTTATACTTCAACTTGTTTTCAGTCGTACGTTCAAGCGCTACAGAAGAAGGCGTCTTGCGGCAACTGGAGCGGTGGTGTGGGTGGTTGCGGGGGCGGCGGGGAGTGCTCCACTCTGCAGAGCGACTCGACGCACCTCACTGTTCTTGCCTCCGAGCAGCCTCCTTCCGACTCTGACACCGATCTTCGTGACGCACATTAGTCGGTCAGTCCGCCCTCATTTAGACATTTGCCCAAGTCTGGTTATCGAAATATAAAACTGAAAAAATGCGGCAAAGGGGCTGTTCATTTATTACGTAAGACAATTTTAACCACTCTCAGACCCCCCCCCCCCCCTCTTTGCCCCTACGTAAGACTTAGAAACTTCCACCTTTCAATGTTACGTAAGATAAGTATTTACCAAAATTGCAAAGAAGAAGTAGCAAAAAAAAAATATAAGTTTTGCTTACTTTTGTGATCTTACGTAAGAACTAATCTAGACCCCCTCCCACCCCCATGTAAGAAAAAATAAGACTTGTTCAGTGACTTGACCCCCGCCCTCCTCAAGTAATCAATCGTGATTGACCCAGGTCTAATTGAGAGGAAGTCACACAACTCATTTACAGAAACACTACAGGGGAAACTTTCTTGTATGAACTTGACTGGTACATTATTTTTAAGGCCACGAGCTAATCAAAAATAAACTCTGTTATATCATTCGAAAGCCAAACTTTAGAAACGATGGTCTCGCAATGAAGACCTCTGATTAGACGTCGCTAGTTCTTCATGAAACTTTATAATGTCCTCATTCAGGAAATCTGCAAAGGTGTTTGTTAAACAGTAGAATTACAAAATTCCGAAAAGTATAGCATTGTCCATGAGTTTACTTTTAAAATATCTCCACAGAAGCAAAAACACAGAAAAGGAATCAAGTAGATCGTGGTAAATATTCTTGTTTCACTTATTTCAGGGTGCCGCATGGATGCAAGTAATGGGAAGGATAAAAAAGATTTATGTATGCGGTATTATTGTAATGATGATTGCTGCACACCAGAAAACAAGTTGAAATAACCTGCCTATTTGACAAATCTCATCTTACTTTTATATAACTACAATACAAGTAGAACTATTTTTATTCAACCGTGCTTTCTTGTGGCGACATTATTGTATTTATTAGTGATTACCTTTATAATTAATCATATATTTGTATTAGGCATGTAATTATTATTGATTATTGTGTATGAACATTGTGTGGGGAGGACGGGAGTTCAAGGCCTGAGAATTTAAAATTTGATAATTTGTTTGATAAATTATTAAACAATTACTGAATAATTAATTGAACGGTATTACCCAGAATAGAGCCCTTCAGAACTTTTTAAGTTATTGGTTTAAGAATACATTCCAAATAGTATTAATCGATACCTACGGAATCTTAGAGGTCAAAGTGTTATTTCCACTAAATTATACATTCCTAGTTTTCAATATTTTTAACTTAATTATAGCATTTATGATAAACGTAATTGCGACAATATACTGCTACAAATTATAATCACTGCCAATTTACTCGTTATAGATAAAATGGGGCCTCTACTATAAAAAATAATAATATTGTATTAATTTTCTTACAATATTACAATATTTCTTACAATTTTCGACATTTTTGTTTATTATGGTCTTGGACTCCTAAAATCGATCTATGGTTGTGTTTGTTGATTTCTTTTGATTCTATGTTAGCTGTTGGAAATTTCTATTCCACGTTTGAGTATGTGTCCAGATTTTATTGATTATACATTTTCTAAAACGGGATCTTTCTGGACACTGAGATTTGGATGTGATTGAGGTAACTCTTAAAGAGTTTAGATTAAGATAAGGTAGGTATTACTAGGAAAAACCCGGGCCAGTAAAGGAAGGATTTAAAAATGGCGTCGCAGTAAAAGTCATAAATCACGTTTATAAAACATTACAGACAAGTGTTAGTTTCCCTCAAAATATACAAGTGCGATTTTGAAAAGTTGAGTATTCTTGGCTCGGATAGATGGAACTATTGCGATATAACACCGGCCTACTGGACAAACTTTATAAAGGAAGTGACGAAAGTATTAATATATTAATACCTCGAGATAAGCGCAAGAAGACAAAAAAAAATACAATTAAATTGTAAATGCCAGAATTTGTTAAACGAAATCAAATCTCGTAATATTGTTTTTTTTTCTTGTGATGAAACCTTTTTTCCCGCAGCCTTAAGATGGGTGAGCGAGATAATAATAAATTCGTAAATGTGATTACCATTTTACCTTTTAAGCAATTTCAAAGATATAGCTTAAGAGCATCTGTAAAAAATGCGTTGGTTGCAGTAACACGTGGAATCATAGTAATCCTCAGAAAATATAAAACAAATTTTGCGTAGGTCGGAATAAAAACCCAATGCGAGGTTATCTCGTTAAATCAAACTTCATTCATGAGTCCTATCTTTACTAGCGCGAGTATACATTCGTAGATGTATATGAATGTATAGAGGAAAGTTTCCTCTATGATATAATGTATCAGAAAAAAAAAACATGTAAACTTTTTATTTACTTATAACATGGACCTAAAACGCAGTGCAATGATATGCTAAAAGCATAGATAGTAAAAATTAACGGTGTAGACATAAATATTTTATTTTTATTTTATAAATATACATATACATTATGTATAAGGATTACTGCATTCTATTCAGTATGTGATAATGATAAGTTTTTTGTTTTAATAACCAAAGTTTATATTTTAGTTGTGAATGCGCTAAAAGCACAAACCTAGATATCTCTCAGTGTTTTTTTTACTGAATTATTTTTGTTGTTGGATTTGAATGAGATACAGGAAGATAATATTGTAAGTGTAGGTAGATTGTAAAAAGATAAAAAGATTTACGATTGACTAAATTTTAATTCGCTATAAGAGTATAAAATGCTGAAATATAAACAAGTTTACAAAATGTCTGCTATGGTACGTCCCTAACTATTAAGGGCCCATAATAACTCAATTCGCAGTCCTGCTCTAACTGTCTATCCTACTCTAATCAGATGCCGCGCACGCAAAACATCAGTCATTTTGAAATCGCGGCTACACTGAGGGTTTTTTCATTTTCAAGTTATAGTCTGCAGCTGCTTTATACTAATATCAGTTATATTATGCAAAGTTTCAGATCTAATTCCAAGTATTCATTGAATGCTATCGGTTTATTGTACGGTTCGGAGGTATATTAATGTAATGTAATTTTTTTCCATCGAGAAAATTTAATGGAATCAAGTTTTCACAACAGCATTGACATAGCATTAGTCCTCAACTTTATCATATATTAATTTCAGAGTGATTGTTGCAGTATTTGTTGGTATAAAGCAGGATCATGCGAAGCGAAGTGAGGTATTATACACTCTTAAAGGCAGGTTTGATTTTGATGCCACGGTTAATAATAATTTCTCTATAACATGTGACAACCTGATGTTTGACGGTAAGTTCACTTAGACTTTCCCCCTGTCGTGGCTTGCAGACGAGGGGCAGACAGAAGACGCGGACTGCACTCTTTCGGCTGCCAACCGAATAACAAAAAGTTAATCAAAGTATTTTTTCATTTTATTTACATTAATCTTGTGGTTTAAACTCGACTTCGTATGCTCATAATACACATTGATGTTATAGGTTAATTATTGTTCTGAGTGTATACATTACTTTTATTCTTCATTGTTGGCTCAATCTCTAGTCTATGTAGGCACTATGATAATGTGCCCACTTTTATACTGTTTACGTATTTTTCTTTTAACTGTGGTCACACCATTAGTCAATAAGACTTGCGTATTATATAATTAAGCCTACTCCAGTTATTGGTTACGAATCTGAAAGAAATGTCCCAATAATGCATCGAAAAAGTACACAATGAGCCGTGACCACAGAAGACGTAAATTCTCTATATACTATTTTGTCGTCTCCCAGATGCTTGGGTCTTCTAATGATGGATATACCTACAGAGAATCAAAAACTTCCTCACTTAGTTTGATGCAAAGTAGTCTCAATTCTCTGTAGGTATAATGTACATGTGATTAAAGAAATAATTTTAAGATTTCAAGTTTACTGAAAAAAGGTTCTTCGGGTGGGGTACAAAAGGATGCATTTAACTTAATGCAGTCGCACTTGTACATGCAGTATATTAGACAAGTGTTTGTGTGCGTGACGATGGCTAGAAAACGTCATCAACGACAAAAGTTAAGAAATGTAGCGGCCATGTTTCAAGACTTTCAAGACAAGCACAATTTTCCTTTTATACTTCTTACGAGTATCATGCATTTAATCTTATTGTGTAATCTTTGTTTAGGTTAAAGAAGACCTTAAAGTATAATAAAATATTACAATATTACGAAGTACTCTGATATTTATTATGTAAAGATGTAATTTATTTTTTGCTACTTTGTCTTTTGAAATAGATGTTTACATGATAAGTTTCAGTGTCAACTTATGGGAATTGATTGTTGTACCTATTTTTAATTATTATAAATTTTCTAGTTTCGTCTGTTTTAATTTTGCCTGAATATTATTTACCTTATTTATTTGTGTGAGTTTTGTAGTTGTCGTATATGAATGCCAACATTCCTTGTTTTTTTTAATTAAAATTTAATAATCATTTTATCAGATTTTTATTATTTTGTCCTAAAATGGGCGGATATAATGTCTAATTTTGATCAATAGATTTCAATAATAGTCTTAGAATAGTTCCAATCAATTTTTTTTTTATTTAAAAACTTAAGTATAATCTCATAATTACCAACACTGCTGACAATATTATATTATACATACTGCCATTTTGAGTTACATATTATAATAAATTTACATTATATTTAGATTATTTTAGATAACAAATAAGCGATAATGTGCTAAAATAACGATTGCAACTTTTTCATTTGTACTAGATTGTATTACCTAATATAACCATTTGATATGCTAAGGAAAGGCTAGTATGCAAGTTGAGAAATGAAACACAATTTTATGAAGTGTTTAAAGTATAGGACCGGTCTATAATTTATCAAATTATTTTTTAACCCACAATACTAATTTAATTATCTATATACAGAGTAGCGCGATGAGATGGGTCAGTATGGAGGAAATTTAAATTATAGCAGATAGAGAAAATTGCTCGCTGTCCTCATCGATTTTGAATAAAATACAAATTGCATTCTAAGCCTTTTGTAAAATATCTTACCTTAGTTGAGAATCGAATATGCTCATTCAGCAAAAAATATGGCATCATTGGGTAGCGTTGCTAGTAAGGACCAAGTTTCAAATAAAAGCAAATGTCATATTTTTTGTATTTTTTTTCAAATAATACTATTTATTTACTTGTAAAAATAAAACTTATAATGATATGTAGACTAGGTATTCTATCTTTAATGGAATTTTATTTAAAATGTTTGCGTTTGTACGGGTTCCATTTAAATATTTTTTTTAGGCACCTATCCTAATCTGCACTAATTTAACAAGTAAAAATTCCAAAAATATACCATAATAAGGCATTTCCATTGACTTGACAATGTTTCTTTGCAAGACTTGGTTCTTACTACACTATCAAATGAGGCCATAAACACAGGATGTTTTTTCTTTTTTTTTAATGGGTACTTTCCTAGAGCTGATGCCAGGCCCGACTAGAGGTGCCGCCATCTTACTCGCCAAATCCCCCGAAGTTATTCAGGGGGAATAAGAGGACAGCTCTCAATATCCATCCCTGAATTGGCCCATATATAAAACAGACTGGTGACAAGCAGCGACTTCATACCGCGCTCACCAACCCGCCTGCCCAGCATGTGTGAGAATAAGCAAAGATCTATGTCCAACTGTAGACGAAGACAGGCTGATGGATGGGAGTCAGGTTCGAATCCCGGTTAAGGTAAGTCATTTTGTCAAGAAGCTTTGAATGCAGTCTTTTTCTTTCTCCAAAATCGATGACGAAAGTCCTTTGAGCAAATTTCTTTATCTGTTATAGTTTAGATTTTTTCTACACGTTACCCAGTATATAAAAGAAAAATACCACTGACTCACACTCATTCATCACAAAATCCCTGGGACTATAGGACCTATAAAATTGAAATTGGACGGTAGGGTTCGGTACACCGCACAGGCATCCGCTAAGAAAATATTTTGTGAAATTCAAATAATAAAGTGTGATACAGGCGCGGGCGGACCCGTTGGCAAAAAGCTAGTATTATAAAAAGCGGAGTTCAGAGGTGAAAATGTGAAAGATCATCGTCATCAAATTCGATTGTCATATGGCTATTCAGCTGCGCAAATTAGCCCGTTTGACAATTGAAATTGTACGTTTTTGGTTGTCAACAACAAAACAAGACAATCGTATTCATTTGACAGCCAAAAATTTACGATTTCAATTGTCAAACGGGCTAACTTGCTTAGCCGAATAGTCATATGACAATCAATTTGAATACGATGGTCTTACACAATTGCACCTGAGATGTGTGTAATAAGAGGTACCTAAGTATCGCAGAATCAATTCAAAGTCAATGGTCTCACGGCTATTACTCTGTGTAAAATGTATTGAAACTGTGAAGCTGATTTTAAAGGTATTAAATTTAGATGTGACAAATCTTTACTTTTTCATTGCAAATTAGTGCTTAAACAGAAGTAAATATTAATATTACTTGCATAATTCTATGTTTGGTACTAGTAAAATTTAATTTAAAACCTTTGTTACTGGGGCCCAGAAGGTTTTAATGACTCAAAATCTAGGGAGTTTTGACAACATCTGAACAAAAAACAAATTCAAACAGTTCAATCGTTTTTTAAAGCCCTTCTTAAACTTAGCCTATGTAAAATTGCGGAAAATACCAAGTAAATCTATAGATAACTACATATAGAACAAGACATACATGTTTTAAAATCTCTAAAATATGGAATCTGTCTTTTCATAGTTGCGTAAAAATGTATTTTATTAGCGCTTTGGCCTTTTTAGAATGTACAATTCACTTTCAGATGCCAATAATGAGTGCATTGATATTTTTCAAAAATGCTTTATATAAAACCATCTTGCCAATATTGACGCCCATTAAATTCTGTAAAGCGTAATTGTCATCTTCTTTTTCTCGTCAATATTTACGATTTGAGAACCGTTTCGAGGAATAGCTTTCCTGCCGGCCTAACATGGTTCCCACTTTAACACCATTTGACAGTAAATGTATTGAATTTACTGTCAAATGGTGTTAAAGTAGCACCATATTAGGCCAGCTGAACTGTGTTCAATAAACAGATTTTAAAATAAGCGTACATATAATTTATTAAATGGAAACATATATGTCTTTAATTTAACCTTTAGTGATGTCATCACCCCCACATTTCCATAAGCATATTTTATTTGTTAAAGTACACAACTAAAGACCCAAGAAAAATTAAAATTAAAATGAAAAATGTTTATTATTGTCTCAAAATAAAATATTGGGTACACAAACACTAACTTCCACCTTAGGATTCTCGGAGTTATGGAGGCTAGGTCCTTCCATACGCACAATAAAAATAAAATTATTAAAATGAAGTTCAGCATGCATTAAAATTAATGCAATAGAAAAAACACAATTCAAGTAATATGTAACATTTTTTCAACAGTTGTGGATTGAATAATATTATAATAAATTAATTCAAATATAATGAACCATTAATATGATTACGTCACTTCCTGTAAATATTAAAATACTTATATACAGTAATAATAATCAGTGGTAAATGTAATAATCAATAGTAATCAGTTTATAAGCGCGAAAAAAAATATTATTTAAATGTCATAATATGTACCTCAATTGATATATTTATTCTAAAAAACAGAATGTACATTGAAGCACAAAAAAGGGCCGAATTTTTTTGAAAATGTTAATTGGTATTTTCTAAAAGCGCCTTAGGAATCTTTGATATTAAATATTTAAAAATAACCTGTATATGACGTTAGCAATAGACCATCTGGGCTACCATACTGGAAGTAAAATTAGCTTTAGTACATAAGAGATGTATTTTTAATTAACACCAATGGCAAATATAGCTGACAAACGAAAGATTTTCGGGTTTATAAAGACGAATGTAAGTATGATATTTTTATATAGAGAAAAGATCTTTTAGTTGGTATTATTAACCTTGACTGCATAGAAGCCATGATAATTGATTGTTAATGATAACTTTGATGACAATTACATTCCTCGCTCGTTCATTATATAACATTTACAAAATGGTAAAATCGTCCAAAGAAATTTTTCAAAAAATGTAATTCAAATATTTTCCCAAATTCTACCGTACATTATTACGTAGGTACCTATGTAATATAATAATTTGTTATTAATGACACATTTTAGAGTATCCTATACATGTTGGAGATAGATATAAATAACTCAATTCTCAAGATGTTTCCCGAAACATTTTTTTAAACGGGATTATGGAAAGGATACATAAACCAACGAATATTGAAGTAGTCCATGATAGGGCTAGAGAATCTGCAAACTAGGTTCTACCAACTGCTTAGTTCAAGGTTAATCCATTAATATTAATCAGTCGAATGCCAATAGTTTGTATTGTTTAAAATTGACATCGGGAGAAAGAAATTGTCTTAGATTTAGTATTTTGGACGTTCGTCCTTTCTTGCCAACACTGTATGTAAAAATGTTATTTTAATAAATAAAGATTTTGTTGTCATCTCAATAACCATGTTTCAATTATAATGCTATGTAAAATCGCCTGCAAGTTAAGTTGTATTTTTTTAGCATTTTAGCTTGAATATAAGAGCAATAAGAATTACTTGCGGCCGATTATGCTCACTACCCTAAAGGGCCATCCGTAAATTACGTCACATGTTGAGGGGGGGAGGAGGGGTCAACAAAGTGGGGGACGAGTCCATAAGCTTTGTGACGTCACATATCCCAAGGAGCATTTCTTATACTTAAAAGAGTATTATAGATATCTTGAAGGGATTTTTAAAATTCTTCGCCATTGTCTTGGTTAAATACACAACATCCCTCAAGATAACCTGTAGATACCTCTGTAGGTATAATTAAGTAAAAAAGGGCACAGTATTTCAGTTGAAATGAAGACAGATTTCAGACAACTATTAAGGTAAACTTTACATAGATTTAAGTGAGATTAGTATCGGAGAATTAAATAGTTAATTCCAAATTGATCATTTCACCGTCGTATGTCTGTTTCACTTCGTCTGTTTTTGTATCTGGTTTGTCTGCCTCGGTCTGTTGGTCAGCGGGATTTTGTTTTGCGGTCTCGGGGTTTCTGTAGGTATAAACTGCAAATGTCCAAAAAATATTCCTCTTGTGAAACAGGCAGGCATAAAACTATGTATTCCAATTGATTGTTATGCCTTACATCGTTAAAGGGTTGTGCTACACACTGTAGTTTAAAAATTAAACATTGTATTTGTAAATGTAATCACAGGTAATAGCAATAAATTGTTTTTAGGGTTCTGTACCAAAAATTGAAAATCAGAATCCTTGGTAGGAATTGTGCGTCCGGAATGGATGAAGCTATTAGAATTATTCAGCTATCTCATTCTTTAATAGGGAAAACAATTGTCCTATAGCTATAGCTAAACGATGTGAGGACAAATTGGTTATATAAGGAGATTTTAATTTATGCAGCCAAATTCTTACTGAAGACTTGGTAAGTGCTCAGTACAAAGGTTCGATTACCCCTTTTGTGAAATTCCCAAATAATTCTTTTCGTGTTCCTTACAAACGCAAGCTCAGACCCGAGTCAATTCGCTATGGGACGTCAATGTTTCATTTTGCGAAATTAGCAAAAAGTGTTATCGATCCATGTTACTGTTACCTAGCCTCCAGTATGAGTTTGGCTGTATAAATTAAAGTCACCTTAAATAACTAACCGATTCGGTACCTAGAAACGCGAGCTCGCGCTTACCAGTTTTTTATAGAGGACGTCAATTAAAAAAACCGTATTTCCGTCAACTTGGTAACATTAATTAATAATATTGTTAAGAGCTGGGTACTACCTTGATATTTAATTCGACCATGGTACTACGTAGCAATATGAATAACCTTTGCTATGATGGATAAGCGGAATTATTTTATTCTCTATACAAAATGTTTCAGACTATAAAAGGATAGACACTAGTGAAAAGTTGCGAAATTCACAGAACACCCTAAGTAAAAGTTATTATAATATAATGTATGCAGTCAAATTTATACCGTGGGCTTAGTAAGTGATTATTATCACGAATCGATAACACTTTTTGCTCTTTTCGGAAAATAAAATATTGACCTCCGGGCTTGTGTTTGTAGCACACGAAAAAAAAAATTACGTAGGTATTTTAAAAAAGGGTCACCGAACCATATCACTTGCACTTACCGAGACTTTAGTACGAATTTGGCTGCATAAATTTACTGGTATTATTTTATTAGAATTGAATGAATACCTACCAGTAAAATGCGAAATATGGTATAGGTAAAATATCAAAACGATTAAAATGGACACTACATAAAATTGCTTGACAACAAAACACAAAACAAGAGATACACATAGCCATACAACTTGCGACATACTAATATAACAAAAGGTAGATACGGTACCTACGTTCTTTTCTTATTACGTCAACAGGAAAATGGACCTCTTTTTTAAACAAGCGCCACCGAACGTCAGAGCGACAAGCTTCGACAGTGGCGCTAGCGAGACAGGCTACACAAAACAGGCCCATTGGGCCTATATTTTACATATATATTAATTTCACACATCGAAATTTGTCACGCATCGGCAAGAAAGAACCAGTGGCTACCCAGAGGCGGGTCCAGACATAGACCCAGCAAGGAGACAGAGATGTTAACGTGAGTACACCAGAATTGTTCTAGTGATTGCTCTACCGTAGTCCTATAATTGTCCTTATTTTCCCTAAATTTGTCTTGTGTTAACATTTTTATCACCCAAGTTAAAGAAGGGAATAGGATATCTACGATAGTTAAAGTAGGATAAATAGAAATAATTTTGTATCTAGAAATATAAAGATTTTGAGGAGTAAATAACACTCAGAAATCAACTTTATCTAGGTTTTACAATGTTCGAAACCATCGAAAATGTGTACACTGCTCTGCGTCTTCTACCAGAGTTTGATAGAAACCCAATCGTCCTCACCAGGTTTATAAGTTTGAGTGACCAATTATGTGGTACATTTATTAAACCAGGAGAGGCGAATCAATTTGTCAATTTGAGTTTAATAAATGGAATATTAAGCGAAATCACTGGACAGGCAGCTAGGCTTTTTAATACTTACGGTATTCCAGAGAACTGGGCCAGCATTCGTAGTAGGTACTTTAATCAATAATTTCGCCGACCATCGAGATGAAATTGCACTGTTACATTACTTATTTCTTTTGACTCAAGGTCCCAATAGTTTCCAGGAGTTTTACGAACGCTGCCAAAACCTTTTCAGCACTTTAATGATGTATGTTTCTTTACATGAAACGATCTCTTCTACTCAAGAAGCGAAACGTACCTTGTACAGGAAATTAACTCTTCAAACCTTTCTTCGTGGTCTGAAAGACCCTCTTGGGCAACGTGTTCGTTGCATGCGTCCCGAGACAATAGAAAAAGCCCTTAAATATGTACTGGAAGAAAATAATATTCTATATTTGCAGAAACGCAACGAATATCTTTCAGACAATAACCAATTTTCATACCTGTTTAATGGTTTTAAACCGCGAAATGATACCTTGATCACCCCCCACCATAAGCCAGATTTTACTATACCTGACCTGTCACGTCCCCCTCATGTACCTCAGTTACCTGCTTATTGGAGGCAACTACAAGGATTTCCAATGCCTTCACGTTTTCCTAACCAGGCTCCAAACGCAAATGCGTCTCAACCGATGAGTGGCGTCTCCCATTTTGTCCAGATTCTCAACAACAGTGAACCACTTAGTTGTCCCGTAATTTATGAAGAAAAATCCGAAAATGGTGGACCTCATGTTTCTGGGAAGGATCAGGATGTTCCCATAAACTTGCCGATCAGACAAACCGAAATATAAATAAATTTGCAATCTAAAAGACGGTTACCGTCGATCATACTGAATATCATTCCCGGCAACTGCTCTAATTCAATTAAGTTACCCGTAAATATTACAGACTGTGATGTTTCTGCCTCTCAAGTAGTCTCAAATTGCATCATAAACGAGTGCCTTACCTCAGCTAAAACATCTCATGCTTATTCAGAGATAACCAATGCCTGCCCGAATAATATTACATTTTCTAGCCCTGTTATTGACACGGTCAATAATTAAAGATTCGACAGCGCCTGCAAGTCAACTTCAGTCTTTCTTATCAAGGAAGTATTAGAGAAACTCGACGATAACCACTAAACCATGGATTTCCCAGTCTCACGAAAGTACAACTGAACAGGATCAGTTTGAGATTTTACAGCGGAGCTATGGATTCTGCAGGTTCGAGAAAAAAGCAGCCTGTATACGACGTCCTATATACAATCCACAACAACCCACATACAATTCCTGCAACATTCCCGAAAAATCTTCAGAAATAGTTGAAGATTTCGGGGAAGAGGTGTTATGTTCGCGACGTGCCTACAGCGGACAACCTTGCAAGCGCAGCATTTTGATGACGAGGAAGTTGACGACGCTGCTGCTGAGTCGACACAGAGTGCGCATAGTACGTGCGGAATTTCTCTACTGTTGCAGTTCTATAAATAGATTTCCATAATTATTTTATTTAATTCATTCATATCTAACATCGATAGGGTTCACTAGTTGTAGTACCTAGTTTAATTCTTTTCTTATTGCAATAATTTAAATATAATTTTAATACATCTCATTGTTTCTCTCGCACCCTCTGGCTGTAGCTACCTGAAATTCGCATGAAACTTTTGTATAGAGGCTGGTGGAGAGTACTTTGCAAATATTTAAAAAAATGTACCTATAGAACAATTTTTTTTAGTTTTGCAAAACTTTCTGAGTGTCCCGCGTACAGTGGAGCTCACATCAAGCTATACACATTGAGTATATGCTGACCTCTCATTGTACGGGAAGCCTATACAATGAGAGGTCAGCTTATACTGAAACTGTTTAGCTTGATGTGGGCTCCACTATACGTGCTTTATGAGCCCGCGCCACCACTGAAGTCCGATAATTTAAGTCATTTTGGTTCATATTGCAAACGCCATAAAGACTTCGTCGCAGGACCTCAGTGGTGGTGGCAGTTCTGTGGCCTTTCCTTCACTGGCAAAAATACTTTTACATAACTACAATAAGTAGGAAGGAGAATGAAATAATTATTTTACAAATGCTGGAGGTTCATTTAATAATATATCTAACTATAAGACATGTTATAAAATGTCCAGTCTGTACCTTAAATATTTTTGTGAAATTTTTAATGAAATGGGTTACCTAATGGTGTTGTACTGAGGCCAATACTGTATGTTTTTATCTGTCTCTGTATGAAATAGGTTCCGTTTTAACTCGAGAACCACTTAACGGA
The DNA here is from genome assembly GCA_910592155.1 of Ypsolopha scabrella. Lineage (NCBI taxonomy): Eukaryota > Metazoa > Arthropoda > Insecta > Lepidoptera > Ypsolophidae > Ypsolopha > Ypsolopha scabrella. Next base: position 26,666,276 of record OU342960.1, on the reverse strand, counting down.
TTTGGATGCGGTTTCCTTATTTGTAGTGACTCTGGTCAACACAAGGTATAAGGGGTGCTCATAAAATAACGCCGAAGCTAAAAATGGGGCAATAGTTAATCATAAAAGTATTTTTTTCCCTCAAGAGCAAATATTTTTTTAATCCAGCACTTTTAACGTCATTTATTAACTCTCAAAGTTGGGCTAGACGCAGTCATAGCCAGGGAGAGCCCAAATTTTCGGCGTTTTGACAGTACCATAGCTCGAAGCTCGAACATAGATACGTGTTGCATGCTCGACGTTCATGCCTGTAGTATATTATATTCTCTTTGCCTGTACTGAGGTATCAAGCTACCTATACAATGTGTAAAGAGCGGACGCTAAATTTATCTAAGTAAGTTGCCTTCCCTAAGTTGCGTTCATAAATTCGGTTTAGCGACTCAGGTCCTAATGCTATCTCTTTAGCACGCGTTATATCAACGCGTTGTATCAGTGTGAATTATTGAACGCGCATTTCACTTTTTCATTGTCTTTATTTAGAAGGTATAAAGGGGGCTTTTATACAGAACATACTCGTATAGTTAACATATAAAACCAAATGATAGTTACTCTCCAATTTCAGCATCCTCGTCTGTGCCTGAAAAAAATAAGAAAAATTATATAATGATACAAAAATTCAAAGTGAAAAAATAAATAAAGAGAGTTTCTCCAATAGACCACTTTTCAACGGTTTTTTTTCCGCCCGAATTTTTTTCGTATTTTTCCATGGAAATGTAGTCGGCTGATTGAACATTGAAATTGATATGTACTAGGAAGTGAAAAAATGATTTGCCAAAAAAAATCTTTCTTCTTTATTGTGGCCAATTATAGATTTTCTCTATGTGATCAATTAACGATACACAATCTATCTTAAAATTATTTTCACTTATTGTATTTGTAGTAGCTTTTGCTTATACAATCAAAGTATCTTGTAAATTGTATCCTTTCTGTATTAGTATAACCCAGCTAATTGAAGAAGTTGATAGAATTATTATGCGGTAGTTTGTTCACAGTTATGATTTATGCTGTACGATACGGAGCTTTCGTTATCTTCCTTCGTTTATTGTGATACAGCGGGCAAGGTACAACCGGAGGACAGGAACAGATTGACGCCGAGACACTTGAGAAAAGCTTGCCTGTCGTTAGAAAAGAAAGAAAATTTTAAATGAAGATAAAAAATAACTCGGAGTAGAAGAGCTCGTATAACTGGATTGATGGGTGTAGAAGCAAAAGTGGTGTGTCAGGATTGTAGCAGATGGAAATCTGTAGTCTACCCCTCTGCATGTATTCGTAGTCGCTGCAGTACTATTCGTTACATCCCTAATTACCTAGACTGTGTACTTGGGCTGGTTACTGTGATGTGTGAGATAGAGGGTAGATTCGTCGTCTGTTCTGTCACGTGTCTTGACCTTGACCTTTGTCTACGAGTACACGCCACGTAATTACAAGCGGTTATTTCATTTATCCACCTATATCTCAGTTACCTTCATGGTTGGTGCCATTGGAGTTCTCTAGATGGAGGTTCCGGAGCCGCGACGCGGCGTCCTCTGAGTGCGCGGTACTCTCCTCCGCGTCTTCGAACTCTTCGTCACCTGGCCATTAGACACGACACGTGTTAAGGTGGTAACAGAGGATCTCGGTGCAAAATGCACATCATAATTTTGTTTTATTTTCCTTACTTTAGAATAAAAAGTGAGAAATAAATACGTTCTATACTGCTTGTTGATAATAGGTCGGGGAAAAAGTAATTTCGTATTTTCTATGCATCAAGTTGTAATAAAGTCTCTTTGGTCGTACTGTTTGTATCTGGCATTTTTGAAGAGATTGATGAAAAGTTGATCACCTATGACAAGAAGTGATTTTTTGAGGTTTTTCCGGATTTTACGAAAAAGTATTTGATGTAGGAGATTTTCCACGTGACATCGGAAAATAAATCATGTTTTCTTGTTATAGCAGTAATTTCAGATATAAAACTCAGGCCGTTTAGACGTAAAACTAATTGATTACTTACTTAAAAAGGCATCATTTTCAAAAATAAAATCCATCTAGTGAAATGTGTGTTCAATTAGGTAACCGATCTGACACCAAAAAGTCTGAAAAAACATGTGTAAGGCAAGCCCCAAGGTTCAGGCATATATTTGATAAAATTCAACAATTTCTCAAACCAATGATTTTCACGGGAATGTTTCTTTGGAAAAGTTATGCAGTGTGATCAAAAGAATACCAGGCCCCTCAGAAAGTATTACGAAAAAAAGTTTTTATATATGGGAGATGGTCACCTGAAACCGGATGAATCGTACGATAGACTTCAAATGGCATTCATGGATGAAAGCCCTTCCAAGGCAACCGTGTATCGTTGGTAAAACGAATTCAAGCACGGTCGACCAACTTTGGGGGATGAAGAAAGAAGCGGTCGCCCTTTGACGGCTGTTACCGAAGAAAACGTGCTGGCAGTGAAAAATTTAATCCAAGACAATAGGCGAATTACATATCAGGAGATTCAAAAATGAACCAATGCCTACCAAAGTGAAGCGATCTAGAAGCGGGGGGAACATTTTGATCGCTACCTTTTTTAATTTGACTGGCCACTTGGTATCAATTCCCTTACGGGATCAAAGAAACATCAATGCCGAATGGTATACTAACAAATGTTTGCCAGAAGTTTTCTCTGTTGTTAGCAACAAGCGACCAAACACGGGGCTCCGCGGGCTACTGCTCCACCACGACAATGAACCTGCGCACACCGCACTCAAAACGAGGGACTTCCGGGACAGCACGCCCGTCAAACTCCTGGGTCACCCTCCTTACAGCCCTGATCTAGCACTATGAGACTTCTTTTTATTTCCAAAAATAAAAAATCAGCTCAAAGGAATACAATTTTCGTAGCCGGAAGTGGCTGCGTTCGAGCAGGCTGTAAAGGAGGTGTCTGCAGCAGACTGGAAAAAGTGTTTTGAAAACTGGTTTAGACGCATGAAACTTTATATAGAGGCTGGTGGAGAGTAGTTTGAAAAGATTTTAAAATGAAAAATGTACCTATAGAACAATTTTTTTAGTTTCGTAAAACTTTCTGCGTGTCCCACATATATGGTTTCTGTAAAAGGTATTCGGCATAGTTTTCAAGGTTCCACACCCGTATTGTGGGGTGGTACGGAACCTTTTGTGCCGACTCGCATTTGTCCAAATTGTTTTAAATAGAAGTTATATGATAAAGTCTGATAGGTATCAAAAAACAGGATAGAGTACGAAGTATACATATAAGAGAAAAAACTAAAGTTGTTGACGTGCTCTCCTAAATAGACCAACAGAAATGGAGATGGACAGGTCACATGATAAGATGTACCCAAGATAAATGGAACAAAATTGTCACAGATTGGTACCCTAGAGATGGCAAACGGAGCAAAGGAAGGAAGCAAAAAAGATGGGAAGACGAGTTAAAACTGACAGCAGGTCCTAACTGGAGAAGAGTTGCTCGAGACAGGAAACAATGGAAGATGTTAGAGGAGGCCTTTGCCAAGAGGCACACTGAACTAAGAGATATTCTATAAATACAGAAATAAACTCAAAAATCACAACTCTTAGTTCAGAATAAAGGGCTTATTGATTGATTGATATATTTATAAGTCAGGGCAACCTTCATCCTCCTCGTCCATGTAAGGGTCCTCATCAATGTCGTCATGCTGGTCGGGGTGCAGCGCCTGACCTGCATTCATGGCAGAGTATAGCGACTGCAGCTCATTCTCATTCTGTGGCATGAACCTGGGGGAACAGTTTGTTTCTAAGAACATTGGTGCGGCGAGACATGTTTCAAAGGGGATAACCATCTATACAATGAAATCACCTAAAAACCCGAAAAACAAAACAAACAATGCCTTAAATTGGATAAGTATCTTTTTACATCAATGACACTCATATTTCTGGGGGGACCAGACAGTATTGTGGCCTAACAAATCCATTCCAGAAGCAACATACAAGTTCTAAACATGTCCTCCATACGAGAAGTAAACAAAGAACTACCCGCTTTAAGAAAAATAAGGCATGAAGGTACAGTGGGAAGTTTCTTCTTTAGTGCACAAGTATGAGATGAAAATTATTGATGTCAGAATATACTACGTCAACACCCAATCTAAGCTATTTTCATAGTCCTAACCTTAGTTCAGTAATGGAGCATCCTTCCGCAGGGTCAAAGTCTTCATCTTCCTCATCAGGCTGCACCGTGGAGAAGCTTGGCAGTCCTGGGACCCTAAAAAAGGAGGTTATAAGTCAACCCAGGTAAAAAGAGCTCCGAGCGACGTACCTGCGCAGTGAGCGAATTTACCGACCAAATTGGCGGTATGAAGTGCGGCGCGGGCGGCCGCGACGGGGAAAATACCTTGCGCGTGGGTTTGCTGTTTCGTGATTGGTGACTTTCGCTTCACGGCGCAGTGTCCACATTCGGTCGATCTCAAAATACAGTCACACGCAAAAAAGTATTTGTGTTACGATGGGTTTGCAGAGAAAAGAAAGAAAAATTATTTACAATGTTTACTGTTTCATGAGGAACGAAGCTGGTAGAAGTATTTTGTTTTTGTATGCATTTTTTTTGGAATAAGCATCATGTAGGTATATACATTTATGTGACGCAGGTTGTGGACCGAATCAACACCGACAGTATATTTTTATTTCTACCTCTTAAGAAATAACTGTTATAGGATGTTATTCTACAATAAACATTTTGCTTACATAATCAAACAATATTACAGTGAAGCCTTTTTGTATAATTATACCCCTATGCGCAAACATATCCCTTCCACTGCCGCCCCAGAGCTCTTTTTACCTGCGTTGACTTATACACTTGTAACTTAACCAAGTTTGATGTTTTAGTTTACACTGGCCTTTTTTAAGGGCAAGCCAAATGTTAGCTAAGCTAACTTCTAAACTTTGGATAATAAAAATCTATGCAAGTTAGCTTTCAGTGTGGTGACATTCCGATTTTGTCTAACAAATTAGAACAGCACTAATTAGAAGAATATTGTGACTTTTTACAACCTTATACAATTTGTTGTAGTGGAGAATTTAAACAATACAACAAACCTTAATTCATAGTTGAGAACCATGAAAACTGCTGGAGTAGGCTCTCGTTGTATGGCGTGAAGCGATATAGTGGGGTAGGCCAGGGAAATTGTGGGTGCTGCACCACCCGCAGCCAACGTGCCTCCGCCCCAAATAACGTTGCTGTAACAATCAGAAAAAGTTGAGGGTTAAACCATTTTAAAAGCTAATAATTAGGCAAAGCAAATATATGTTTAAACGTGCTTCTCTGTGATGTAGAGGTCTCCAGTCCCCAACTCCTGCTCATTGACGAAGAGTTTAATAGAGGGCTGCTGCATAATAATGCCCTCGGCCGGCGCAGAAAATGAAGATGATATTACCACCATTTTAGATTCTAGGAACAGAAAATTATGCAGAGTAGCTGAAGGAGAAAGCTTAACAAGAAACTAATTTGTGTTTATGGCTGTTTTTCAAGTATAATGCAGCAAACTTATCTGACCCGGTGACGAGGACTGTCGCTTCTTGAATATAGAGGTCATTTTAGTTTGCCTTATAGGGTCAGACAAGCTCGTGGCGCTTACACACTAATCACTTTTCAAGATTAAAAAATATAGCTCGCTGTCAGACAAAAGTAGCTCAAAATATCTACTTTTACGTTTTGGAACCAGGGCCGCGTTCAGTTTGATCGCCCGCTCATCACTGACCCCAGGATAGCTAATACAAAATCAACGCGTGCAAAAGAGATGTCATGATCGCCGGGCGTGAGCGGGCGATCAAACTGAACTGAGCATCGAACTACTTTTGTCTGACAGCGAGCAATATTTTAATCTTGAAAAAGTGATTTGGAACGCTACCTTGGATGATGACACCTGTCATGTCAGTCACAGATCTCGGTACCTACTTATCTTCTTTGGTCATCACAGATCATATATATTAGGGTTCCGTTTGGAAACGAGTGAATTTCACTCGGAGTGATGCAAATTTCACTCGGGGTGATGCGAATTCACCCTAGAGCGTTCAAAAATTGACCCGAGGTAAACCGAGGGTAACCGAACTGTTACCTGACAGATGCTGGAAGTGTTTTGAAACGCTTCGGAGTAATGCGAAAATCACACTGGGCCACCTGATTGGTGCAACCAGATTTTTGTTTCTCTTGCTCCTATATCTATCTGTCTCTTTCTAATAAACGAGTGAAATTTCGCACTATGATCGCAAGTTCTGAAACGTTTCCTAGATGTCAGTGACAGAAAAATTAACCTTACCGTGAATACCAAGGAAGCGTTTCAGAACCGCGTGTGAAATTTCACTCGTTTATTAGAAAGAGATGATCTATTTATGAGAATGAGAAAGAAATTCACTCGTTTCCAAACGGAACCTAATATACCCGGAGTGATGCGAATTTCACCCTGGAGCGTTCAAAAATTGACCCAAGTTAAACCGAGGGTAACCGAACTGTTAACCTGACAGTTGCTCGGAGGTGTTTTAAAACTTATTGTATTCATATTAGGTACATACCTACTATTACGTGTACAGTGCCCATGTATTCTCTTATTTTAGGCCTGCTGTATTAATAAAAGCATACCCACTTACTTTTTCTGAGTTTTGTGGACCTATAAACCTACGTACCTACCTATCGTAGTGTCGTACAAGGCGACTAAAGAAATATAATCCAGCAGCGTTCACCTGTTTAATCAACTACAACTGCGATCCCCAACCCGTCTGCCAAGCACGGGGATTATGACAATACCGCCAATACAAAAGAGAGGCTTATATCCGTTGAGTGGTTCTCGAGTTAGAAGCGTTTATTCAATATTTGCCCCGTTTTCGCCTTGGGCGTTATTTTAAGAACACTCCTTATAAGTTATGTGTTGACAAGAGTCACTGATAAGATAATAAAATAAAAATCCACATTCAAATCCGTTGAATACTTTCATAGGTAAAAAGTTTATTCAATCTTTGCCCCGTTTTCGGTTTTGGCGTTATTTTATGAACACTCCTAATAATAATAAAAATAACAAGATTTCTTTATTCAGGTAACAAAAAACTCATTCTGTTAGTTATGTATAATGTAATGACTTAATAATCTAGGGTTAGTTTTTACAAAATATATAAGCATAAGTAGTTGAGTAATATTAAATATTTGTATACATTAATTGCATAAATTTATTACAAATTAATTACATTATTATAAATATAATACATAAATATTTCATTTTAAATGTAGGCTGGAACAGTGCCCAAGATAGTATGCATCCAACCGGTTGACGAACATGCTAAGGACGCTGTTGCAGCTGGCCCGCGCCCCGCAGAGTAGAGATGCACTGCACCTGCGCATCGTCGCGTAAAGGCAATCTACGCTTGCCTCCGCGAACATGCCCGAGGCACTGCAGAACCGGGGCAGCCGCACCAACGTCCTGAACGCGTCGTTATACTGCACGCGAAGAGCGTTATTATACTGTCTTTGAGTACTTATATTTCGCCCAGACGGTGCACGTATAGAAAGATGTGCAATAAGCTCTGAACAGTGTAATCATAACTCTCCTCGAGCATCGGGCAAACTTCCAAGCAATCATGTTAGCCCTGACTGACAACGCTCTTCGCTCTCGCTCTATGTCTGCATCGTCTGTGGGGCCAGAGGTGACTAGGTGACCCAAGTACTTAATTTGTTGCACCCTATTCAATGGTACACCATCCAATTTAATAGGTGGTACATCCGTGGGACAAACTGACCCGGTCTCAAAGACCATGCATTCACTCTTGCGGGCATTATATATTAAACCGTGCGAGGCAGCATATGTTTCGCAGATTCTCAATAATTTCGAAAGACCACCAACTGAGGCGCTCAGCAGCACCATGTCATCTGCGTTGCTGGTGTTATTGCCACAGACTCCGTCAATATGACAACCCACATGGGTGCTGCTGAGCTCCTCAATAATAAGTGCATTTACGTAAAGGTTAAATAGCACTGGAGAGGTTAACCCACCTTGACGGACTCCACACTACATCCTGCCCCCTGATTCTGTATCGTAAACTCAGTTGCCAAACCAAGTGGCTCTCGTCTAAAACATATATATCCGCTTATCTATGGATAAGTTTGCACTTGAAATTACTTCACAATTCGTAAATAGTTCAATACCCATTAAAGGTTATTTTGGAAGTTCATTCGTTATCTGTTTTTGGTGAATAGCAACTATAGCTAGCAACCGACACTGAGTTACATAATAGCCCCACTGTACGGATCCGAGTATGTGCCCGCCCAATTAACAGAAAGAAGAGCAACAAAAAAAATAATTAAAAAGAAAATTATAATAATGAAAAAAAAGTTTTGGTTTGTAATTTGACACCAATATTTTATTCCCCTGCTTTTTTAAAAATATTTTTGTAATAACAAACAGCAACACTGCTCGGGGGGATTGTATTTGAGAATGACAGAGCTTTTTGAGGTAACGACCCGGGAAACCTTTTTGTAAAATAATTTGTTGTTTACTGTGAATAGTGGCTACATTACACCAGAACTGTCTTTTAAATACTTCATAACACGTAAACATAGGAAAACTCTCCTAAATCTGGCGCCCAAACGTGCTATGGCGTTCCGGCAGGGCAGGTCGTGAGCGTGACCGGTTAATATATCAAATGTCATTGACACTTGACATTGACAGCTAGTATTTTTATTTAATGCTAGGCAAATGTATTCTATCCGTTCAGCCCATATCCTTAAAATTTGTTTTTTTTTTTCAATATATCTCTAGAACTGAGGAATAAAAAAATATTTAAATGCTTTTCGGAATATGAATAAAAAGATAACTCCATAGATTTTTTAGAGTGCGTTACGCCAGCGGCATGTTGACGCTTTTCAGGATTTCAGCTTGACAGATAATTAGAGCGTCATCTCGTGTAATTGTGCCCGAAATAAAAAATTAGTGCTTCCAGCTGATCCAAAGATATTCACGAAAAACAGATTACGCTGGAGTAACGTTACCCCAGCGGCATGTTTTTTATCCCGTGGTCGTAGCTAAATTAAAATTAGCTACTTAGGTAGATATAATTAGTGCCTGATTTTGCCCAAAAAAGAAAATTAGTGCGTCCAGAGGTTTCAGATTTATTCAAGATGCCGCTGTGGTAACGTTTAGCCAATTGCTGTATCTCTGAAACGGTATGACATACAACTACGATTTTTTTACTAAGGTGCGTCTTAATTAGTTCCTAATTTGTGCAAACTTATTTTTTCTCTAATCGACGCCGTTGGTCAGTTATAATTTTTTTTTCAAATACCCTAAAATTGGCCCTTGCGCTCTCGGAGGAAATAGAACTTGCGCTTCAATGAGAATACCTAGAAACTTACCAATTATGGTGGTTTGTACCTTTTATCAATTCAAAGCACTTTGTGAAATTAGATGTTCCTACTTCAACTCCTTACAGAGTTAATTCATTTTTATTAAAATCTGGCTTCTCTGTAATGTAACGCTTCAACAAGACTGAATGGCGGGCAAAATGGCGAGAAGAAAAATGTTCAGAGGCGGACATCATATCTGACCCGTCTGCCACACAACCAGGTTTTAGAGAACACCGTAAGCTATGGACTACGCTGAATAGAATTCGTACTGGCGTGGCAAGGTGCAACTACAACATGCATCAGTGGGATATAGCTGACTCACCTCGTTGTGACTGTGGAGCCTCGGAACAAACTATCCGTCACATCGTGGAAGAGTGCCCCAACAGAAGGTTTTCTGGTGGGCTGGAGCAGCTACATAAGTTAACACCTCAGGCAAAAGTATGGCTATCAAACCTGGATTTAGAATTGTAGCTGTATATATAAAATAGAAAATACTAAGATAAAGCAGGATACCAAGGCCATACGATGATGATGATGAACGCTTCAATACATGAGTTATTATTAAGTGACGGTATATTTGATTCTACTAATAATTAGTACTTTTATCACATTATTTATTCTAAAAATTTCAGCTGAAAAAACCTCCTAACTACTGAAACTTAAGGAAAAAACAACAAGAAAGCAAATCAGTCGATTAAACAACCAAATTCAAATGACTACATAAAAGCGGCCGTACCATACATGGTGCCAACCTTCTTAAATTGGTAGTTCTATAATTCAGTTTTGAATGGTACAGGTGCGAACAAATGGTTTAACGAACTATTCATTTACTTTTACATAAATAATAAGTTGTTAGCCGTGATAGGATATTCAAATGCTTTTTGCCCCAAAGTACTTAAGTTCAATTGTGTGGAATGGACTTTAGTATAGGAAAATAAATATTTTATTTTGTAATTTGTATAAATAACTTACTTGATGAAACATAATAATTTGATCAAATTTGATAGGTACTTCTATAAATCATGGTGACCAGGGTCTGATGGTGGGACTGGAAGGTTGAAATGAGAACTCCTCAGCGAACAACAGGAGACCTCTCGAGTTTAGACTATTTGATCAGTCTTGATGAGTACTTTTGTAAAACATGGTGATCAGGGTCTGATGATGAGACTGGAAGGTTGAAATAAGAACTCCTTAACGAACAAACGCAGACCTCTTAAGTTTGGACTATTTGACCGGCCTTAATGAGTACTTTTATAAAAATTAGTGACCAAGGTCTGATAATGGGACTGCCAGATAGATATTGGAACTCTTTAAGGGGGTAAACGAGGAAACTAGATGGTGTTAGGGAAGCAAAATGTAAAAAATGTAAATTAGTTGCCCTACAATGGATTCACTCAACTTGCGCAGACTTGTACTACAATACAGAACAGAATAGAATAGAATAGAAAAAGTTTATTTGTCTAAAAAACACATAAAAGTAACACAACATAATTAAACACAGAAATACATTAAACAAAAAGGTGACAGTTCAGCCTATGCTGCGAGTATGGTAAAACATATCTGCACAGCACTGATTTTGAGCTGATCCTGTATCATCTACGATTAAACATAAAGTTCGATAGGTGATTCACAACATGAACTACAACACAGCAATGAAAATATACCTATATATAAAACACACACCAAATTACAATTTCAAGAAACAAAAATCAAAGTTCAATTGTCCGTTTCAAAACGACGTACAGTACAAAATCTCGGAAAATGCTTAAGTGTGCAACAATATTGTAACTGTGTGCGTGTCTCGGAATCACCTGCATAGTATCATTTGGAGACCGCATCAAGTTAGACACTTCTGACTTTGTACCTATCTTGTATTCTTCTTTATTTAGGTATTGCTTATTAATTGATATCTCATTACAAGTTATTTTCTTATTTTAGATTGGTTAGAAAGTATATTCAAAAATGGATAGATGGCGCTCTAGGTTTCAGAACGCACTCGTGTTTAGACAAGACGTCTGCGTATGTGTTTGTAAGTGCCCTGTCCGTGAGCCGCACATCAATGCAAACCGGACGAAAAGAGTTCATTTTTGAAACCCTGATATAAGAGTATCCAAGCAATAATCTTATAATTTTAAGAACTTTGCGCAATAAATGTTACAAGTACATTGTGTTTTGCCTCAATTTAAGTCATGAATTTGTTGCGTCTTCACACATATTACTCAGAAAGTTTGTATGAAAAGATACCACCTTATCGAGTAACAGAAGACCTCTCGATTTTGAAAAATTTTATCGGTCTTTTTAGTACTTTTGTAAAACATGGTGACCAGGGTCTGATGATGGAACTGGAAGGTGGATATGGGAACTCATCAACGAAAAATTTACAAAAGTGCTCATCAAGATCGTTCAAATTGTCCAAACTCGAGAGGTCTGCTGTTATTCTTAAAAGAGTTCCAATGTCCATCTTGTATTAAGTAAAATTATGTTTTACAAAAGTACTTATTAAGGCAATCAAATAGTCCAAACTTAAGAGGTCAGCTGTTGTTCGTTGAGGAGTTCTCATTTCAACCTTCCAGTCTCATCATCAGACCCTGGTCACTATGTTTATAAAAATACTCACCAAGACCGATCAAATAGTCCAAACTCGAGAGGTCTGCTGTTGTTCGTTGAGGAGTTCTCATTTCAACCTTCCAGTCCCATCATCAAACCCTGGTCACCATGTTTTAAAAAAATACTTATCAAAACCGATCAAATAGTCCAAACTCGAGAAGTCTGCTGTTGTTCGTTGAGGAGTTCCCATTTCAACCCTCCAGTCCCATCATCAGACTCTGGTCACCATGTTTTACAAAATTACTCATTAAAACCAATCAAATAATACCAAACTTGAGAGATCGGCAGTTGTCCGTTGAGGAGATCTTATGTCCACATTCCAGTCCCATCATCAGACCAGTTCATCAGCAAGATAATATGGTGCTCTTACCAGTCTTACGTCAGTACCCTTGAAAATTTACTTGAACATCCAATAGTAAGTTTATTTTTAATTTTACAGATAATATTATAAAATATATTAAAAGCCACTTCCATATGATGTTAGCAATTCGTTTATAAGTACCAAAAAAGCATCGGATTACAGGATATGAGGCTGTGATATACGGACGGACGGACGGACAACGGAGTCTGAGCATAAAGGTTCCTTTTGTACCTTTTTGGTACTACAGAACCCTATAAACAATAAATTATAACACCTTTGTGCGAGACTGTTTCGAAAAACGAAATGTTGTTCTACAAATTTGAGAAGGTTGGCACAATGTACGGTGCGGCCGCTTTTATGTACTCATTTGAATTTGGTGGGTTAATCGTCTAATTTGCTTTCTTGTTGTTTTTTCCTTGAAATTCAGTAGTTAGCAGGTTGTTTCAGTTGAAATTTTAAAGATAAATAATGTGATAAAAGTACTAAATATTAGTAGAATCAAATATACCGTCACTTAATAATAACTCATGTATTGAAGCGTTACATTACAGAGAAGCCAGATTTTAATAAAAATCAAATAACTCTGTAAGGAGTTGAAGTAGGAACATTTAATTTCACAAGGTGCTTTGAATTGATAAAAGGTACAAACCACCATAATTGGTAAGTTTCTAGGTATTCTCATTGAAGCGCAAGGGCCGATTTCAAGGTATTTGAAAAAAAATTATAACTGACCAACGGCGTCGATTAGAGAAAAAATAAGTTTGCACAAATTAGGAACTAACTAAGACGCACCTTAGTAAAAAAAAATCGTAGTTGTATGTCAAACCGTTTAAGAGATACAGCAATTGGCTAAACGTTACCCCAGCGGCATCTTGAATAACTCTGAAACCTCTGGACGCACTAATTTTCTTTTTTGGGCAAAATCAGGCACTAATTATATCTACCTAAGTAGCTAATTTTTATTTAGCTACGACCACGGGATAAAAAACATGCCGCTGGGGTAACGTTACTCCAGCGGAATCTGTTTTTCGTGAATCGGCTGGAAGCACAAATTTTTTATTTCGGGCACAATTACACGAGATGACGCTCTAATTATCTGTCAAGCTGAAATCCTGAAAAGCGCCAACATGCCGCTGGCGTAAAGCACTTGATTTTTTAATTTTTTACCTTATCAGAAATGAAAACTTATGGATTAAATGTATCGTACATGCAGAACTAGGTGCTGATAAAATATGTATGAATATATGTAGATGTCAATGAATCTTATTGGCAAGGAAACTGAATAACATTCACAATATTTTATTCATAATTTATTTTAATATTAAACAACACTTTGGTTTAATTTTATTCATCATACATTGCTAATAATTTACATCTTAAGTAAATAACAAGTTTAAATAAGTCTTAAACTACTGGTGTAATACCTACATTTATTTTAAATGGTATTAAGTATAAAAAATATTACACATAAAAGTTGTTTTTGCGTGTTACCTAAATATTGTTCTCAATGTATTATTATCTACATACAAATAATACGTTGCAAATAAAAGATAAATAGGTAAATGAACACATCATATACATCAGTAGGTAGATAATTTTTTTTGCATGATAACAATCTAGAAATTCTTTTCATATGCATAGTAACTACCAATGACTAAAATTTAAAACTTCTTAACAACAATTTAAATATAATAATGTTTCTTTAATACGCACGAAACAACTACTCTGCTTTGGATTAGTAAACTGCAGAATCAATTTATTTACAAATATGAGTATCCAGGAAATAAACATTTTACAGCCCCAGTTTGTGCGTAACAAATTAGTTATAAGTATACAGTACAATGAACATAAACAGTTAATACGTGATTTTCCTGTTGCTACTTATTATTTACATCCGGTATGGGCAACCTTTGGGATGTCGCGGGCCAAACAATCACATGCTCATGAATTCGCGGGCCATGTCGGTGAACCGTAGGTTTCAATTTTACTTATTGAAATTCAAGTTTCATAATAAACCAGAGAAGCTACAATGTAATATTTTCCTTGAGCCTGACTTTCAGATGCAAGACTGCTAATATTAGAATCAATTCCACTAATACACAGGCAAAGAATTTAATTTTTTTATAGGTCGTTCGGGTTCGTGACTTGGATTTATTGATTCTCATGCCAGCTTTTGTACATATTTGTGCAATTTAAGCTCCCGCTAACTCGCTTCTTACTCAAATTGGCAAAGAATTTAAGCGCAGCCTGTACTTAACTCTTTCAGTAACACGGACCCCCCATAGACGTGATTCTATTGTTGTTTCGTTTTCGTCTCGTTATGTCCCTGAAAGTATTAAAGTTGTTGGAAAACAACGAATCGCGACTTTTAAATGTCAGACCGATTTTAAATTGTGCCTCGCCGCGGACTGTATTTAAAAACCGTTACGGGCCGGTGGTTGCCCATATATGGTTTACATAAATATTTAAAAGAGCGTTATAAATTTGAGATTGAATTTTCTTCTCTTTTTTTCTGTTATACCCCTTCAATGTGTTCTCCACAGCCAAAAATAATTATTCTAGTTTCTTTAGATAAATGTTCTATTGTAATAAGTGAATATAATAAAATTCTAAGGTGGATTGTGTATCGTTAACTGATGACTTAAAAAAATAATTAAAATTCCTATTACAAAGTGCTTTAATCGGCTTACTAAATTTCTATTTAAAAATGAAAAAACTTCGCGCAAAGAAAAATAATTTTCAGTATAAATTGGTGGAAAGTACGACGAATATTATCGATACTCAATCACCACTTCATTTTTTTTTAATTTGAGGACCTTATGTTTAACAACTTCCTTGTCCTCATACAACTCATTTTGATAATGCCCCACGTCCACAGATTTTGATTGATTAAATGACAACTAGGAAAAAAACGCGGATATTCCACAAAAAAAAAAAAAAATTTTTAAACCCCAGGTTTTTTGCTATGAGTTCACGTATGATTTAAAAAAATATCATGTCACCTTCATACCGAAAAATGTGCCTCTAATAGAGAAACGACTCATATAAGACTCATTCCATTGGGCAGGGAAGTTGTTAACGTTGTAATTTAATTCCCTATGTACTGTGCTATATTTATTCACTGATATAAAAAATTGCAAAAATGCAAAAAGTTTGTCATAAAGACGCAGATAATAAAAAATTATTTTGTTTACCTGTTTTAAAATGAGAGCTAAAATTTTTGCAACAGGGTTATTGGTGTTATTGTGCTATTTTTTAACTTCCAAGATACAAAATGCCGATATTATTTTAAATGTAAAATTGTTTTAAAGGCTGCAGTGTTTCAATTTTAATGTCAGTAAAAAATATCGCACATTGATACGGATTTACATAAAAAATATGGTAGAAAGCATAAATAAAAAAAATCTTCCAACTAGTGTGAACATATAGTAGGGGTGTGCTGCAGTAAAGCAAAAAAACGAAAAAAAATTAGTCACCCTCATACATATATGTAGGTAATATACAAAATATTCTCTTTCTCCGTTTATAGCTTGACTCAAAAACAACTAGCTTCAAGTACCTATCTGTACAAAAAGACTTAGTGTAATAAGGTTTCAAGGGAAATATTTGGTGACCTTCATATATTACGAAATTAATTTAAAATTTCTTAATGAGGCACTTTGTGTACGGTGTACACCAACGGATGTTCATATCAATATAAAGTACACTAGAACAGGTTACAAATTTGTATCCATTTATCTATAATATGTACATGTTAAATGGATGTTACCCACTTTGGTTGGTTTTCATATACAAGTGGTTATTTCTTCAACGTAAGTGGCAGGGAATATTCCGACGCATCCGTTCAGGTCGCCGCTCCACCAGCCGTCTTCTTGCTTCTCGTGGATGTTTATTATGTCACCTGAAGCAATATCTGCCATTAATAAAATTACTGATACAAGAGCTATGTGTTTATAGCAGATAGGTAAAATAGCAGTAAAAGAAATACAATACAGGGTCTATCTATCCTACTTGCACGTTCATGCTCAGCAAACAATTTGTTCGTGTAGCCAAGCGCCTATATACGCCTTCTGATTTTATAAACGTTTTTTTACAGTAATATTGCTTACACTTTGTCTTATTTATAGTGGAACATAGTTGGTCCGCTTAGGTTTATAAGTTTCTTGGCATATAATATTGTCTTAAAGACGTCTTTTCGTCTATATTTTATGACACTTATAAACTAGTCCTCACAACCCCGTCTATAAGCCTCGTTGGCGTGTAATGGTCACGGTTGTGTTGGTTATAAAACATTTATACGACCAGTGGTCGTTTATACGTCGTGATGCTAATCATTATAAAACAAGCGGGTAAAGAGTTACGATTGCGTCTTTTATACGTCCTCCAGAGAGCGTATACGCCCGCTATACGTCACCTAGACCGGTAAACGTTTTCAAATATACTTTCATAAAACTTCCAACATTTTGAATGTGTAAGAAAAAACAATGTAAGACCGTTGCATTAAATCTCATTTAGTGCAGGTCAAGTGAAATAATAAAGATATTGGCTAGTTTTATATATTTTTTTAATGAACCCTAATTCTACTACAATGGTGAATGAATTATTTTTGAGCAGACAATTTATAAGTCCGTCTTGATCCATAAAGGGCATATAACACGGTACAGATTAAAATTTTAATTTAAAAATCATAATACTAAGGAATTTTGGGAGCGCATGAAAAAATAGTTTCATACCTACCTCAAATTTATCAGTAAAATTACCTTCCCAATAGATTGCAGTTGAGAAATACGTTATTTTCATATTATTTTTTCAATGTCATTATGGCCACTGAAATTAATAAATAAAACGTCACCGTTACCCAGCAATTTTAATTTTAGGTTAGGTACCCCACCATGCAGGCGTATAAACATCGCAGCAGGTATCATTATACGCCTAGTGGACACAGCAACGATGTATATACGTCAACTATACGTCTAAGTTAGACTAAAAAAGACTGTTATACGATGCATATGTTATACGATGGGCAGACGTTTAAATTGGGCCCAAATCCCACCCTAAAGACGTCCTTAAGTCACTTATACGATGACCTTTTAAAACAAGGAGACGGGACAAAGACGTCTACCGGACCACTAGATTGTTTACTGGGGCATACCACGTTTGCCAATGTGCGAGATAGCAAGTATGATGGAAAGACCCTGTATCGGCGGCGCATGCTAGATATGGAGATGCATTTATAAAGAGAAATATACGAGAAGCTAAGGACGTGGTAATGAAAATAAAATATGAACAAGGAGAATGGAAGCTCGCTTTTATGAAATTCGCCGACACGACTTATGCCTAGATGTGTACCTATACACAGGGTAAAAAAATTATACTTTTCGGATTGAAAAAATATTGGGTGTCGTGTCTACTTGCCGTCAAGAACGTTTGAGCGGATTAAAAACTGAGGCGTTTAAAATTATTCCGAGAAAATTACGTAAATGTACTCGGGTGACACATTTAAAAAATGTTTTTAACAGTCTTAGGCGTCTTCTAGGAGCTACATATATGTTCAGTCGCCTGCAGTTCAAGCTCT
Organism: Ypsolopha scabrella; assembly: GCA_910592155.1. Taxonomy (NCBI): domain Eukaryota; kingdom Metazoa; phylum Arthropoda; class Insecta; order Lepidoptera; family Ypsolophidae; genus Ypsolopha; species Ypsolopha scabrella. The sequence goes on along the minus strand of OU342960.1, from coordinate 26,648,354 downwards.
GTATTTGTTTACTATTTTAACGGTTATGTTATGACGTGACGCCGCAATAAGAGTCATGCTGGTGTACGTGCAGATAGCGCGCGAGTGGAGTGCAGTCGGGGGCTCAGGCGAAGGGTGGGAGCACGCCCCCCCGCTGTCCACACACCTCCCGCGTACGTCTGTTGTGCAGTGCTGTGTGCGTAGAGAGAGAACGGCTGTGTGTACATATGGCGCATTCCTTAGCTCTGCACTCAACTCGCGCGTTATCTCTACATTGACTCATACATACATGAAGTATCTTCTTACATTACGACTTTGTTTTACTAATCCCAAGCCCAGCAGGCTTACCTGGAGATAGATTAAGCTCATCATTAAGCCGAGGCGTGTAGGTGTACAACGCGCGACACTTCCCGATAGACTTGACCACCTGAGACGCCTCCACACCCTCGACCTTCATCATGTCCGTCAGATCGGCGGAGCTGTCGCTCTGGGACGAGAACTCGTCTGTCGAGGAAACGGCACTGTTAGCTAAGGAAGACATAAGGGGATAAACCTAGGCGAGTAAGCTTAGTATACCGTTCAGTGTATCCTGCTTAATCGCATGCATCTGTCCCTTTCAGCCGTAGCGGAATGGACATTCATGATCCATGTCAGATGGACGGAGATCGCGGCACCTAACAATTTTTTGGTTACCTAAAAAAAGATCTCCGACGACATAGAGAATCCTATTCAGATCTTTCGGATGACAGTCCGTTGTAAGAAATTGTACTTCTTCATTATTTATATTTTGTTTTCTAAATAAATTTTTGGGGTATTGAACTTCAAAATGAAAAAAATTGAATCCTTATAGGACCACTTTATAGCCCGTCTATCTATCCGTCAGTCAAGACCCTTTTCTCGGGCCCAGTTGCAGTTAGAGAGGTCAAGTTGAAACTATTACCTTCTAGAGAAGTCTATATATAGCCTCGTAGTGCTGTTAAATATCCCATCCTTTCCCGTGGTTTCAATTCAAGTTATTGCCCTTTACATAATCGATTTCATACAATCCGTCCGGATTAGTGTCCGGACTTTTAGACTACTCTCTTTAATTTTTCCGGATTTTGGAATATGAGTAATAAAACTACATATCAAGTTATATCAAATAAGTCTTTATATTTATCCTATCCTGTTTATCCTAGCCCCCTCGCAATGCGAGCGTCTGCTACCATCATGCCTACCATACCACTGTAACTAAGTGAGTAATGTTTTTTGTGAATAAAAATTCCGGACTTTTATCGTAATGTCAGGCTTTTTGTCAGGACTTTTCAAATTCCTAAATGGTAACCCTACTCACGAAGAAAACCTATAGGATACTTCCAGTTGACTTATAAACTTGAAATTCATATATTTATAGCACAGCCCCCCGATTCCGTATCGTAAAATCAGTTGCCAAACCGAGTGCCTATCGTCGAAAACATACATATCATAAATGACGCCGTTACGAGTACATAGTAAATAGTTCAATACCCATTGAAGGTTATTTTGGAAGTTCATTTTTTATATGTTTTTGGTGAATAGCAACCATAGATGGCAACGGACACTGAGTAACATAATAGGCTCGCTGGTCTAGAAAAAAAAACGTGAAAATACCTACATTTAATTAATCAACAAGAAATTATGGAGCACATTAATTAGACCCTTTGGATACATAGAGAGTTTAATAGATCGTAAGTGTCAAGTTAAGTTGGTTGTTCATGACTGCTTGTGGAGTGAGTTTGTGTTTCTAATGTACGGAACCCTCTGATACTAACCGCCTCTGTGGTCTAGCAGATCAAACGTCTCGACCAGTAGTCCGGAGACTGCGGATACGAATCCTGTAACAATTGTGCTCGGTCTGCGTTCTTGGGAAAGGTACGTTAGGCTGTGTTGTTTACCACCCACCACTTTGGGAGGTAATAATCGTCGATGAAACGGGGGCGTACGAGTGTGGACTGTCACTTTACTCTGTTACACCTTTGACAACCCTTCGGGCTTTTATGGCGTGACGGTGTGTATGTTGTAGAATATTTATAAAAAACGGATCATCGCAAAAATCTTACGGTTTTTGCAAAGGTTCGGATAATTGAAAACTTTCTGAGGGCCGCTTCGCTTCGCTCGGCTCCCCAATCTTATAACATGTAAACCTAGCTCGCTCCGGTTCGCTTCCCTCGTCGTTCGCCGCACCTACTTTTGACTTTTTGTTGAAAATCAACCAAATCATGCTAGGATAGTTACGAAGTTTTTTCCTAGTTTCCAATTATCCAGACCTTTGCAATCATCCTAGGATTTTAACGGTGAACCTTTTTTTCTCATTATCCTGTGACATTTATATTAGATCTAGGTAAATAGACTGTTGTCTAGAATAATACTTAGTATTCTATTTTATCAATAATAAAAGACCCGTCCTAACTTTATGTATTCTTAGATTTATTTATACACTTACTTGGTGGCGGTAAAAAATAATAGAATTAGAAGTTGTATCTACAAATCCTAGTTTAAAGTTATTTGCTAAAGTTCAGGGAACTTTCGTATGTGAGTAGGTGGTGGTATCAGGCAGGGGGAACAAGCAATTAAAGCCCACAATTCACTTATACAGGGTGTCCCAAAAGTCAACGTCATCCCTTGGAGGGCTCATAGGCCAGCTCATGACTGTCCAGAACATCAAAACATGACCTCAGTAAAAAGTCGATAGTTTTCGAGTTATCGATACTTTTATAAATTTTGTGAAATTCGAAACCTTAGATGAGTCTTTCCAGTGCCACAGCTACACGATTCCATATTCTCAGATTCTTATTTTTGTTTCAGAATTTTGAATAGCTTTGCTATTGACTCCAGTCCAAAATTAAACTAATTTGTTACATATTTGTAAGAAAAAAAACATTTTTGTTCGAATTATGAATTTGAAAATTTTTATTTGCCAACTTTGACTCTTCATACTGTGAAAAAAATGTACTACGCTTAGGTGGTAAGTAATTTTAATTATTAGGTAATTTAGTGCAGTTTCTTAAATAGTAAACAATTGCCATGTTTTACTTTAGAAAAAAGTATTATTGCTATTCTTCTGTATTAGGAGCTCATCTTAAAAATATTATAATACTTAGATATTCGAATGAAAACACTTGTTAAATAAAGTCACAGGTATTTACAAAAAAAAACTAATTGAAATTGAAAGCAGGTGTTCAAACTGCCTGCCTCGGTAATTTCTTAGAAATGAGCGATCGGTGTTTTATTGCATAAATCAGAGTTAGATAGATAGTGATGCCATTTTACAAGAGTTAGAGGGAGATAATAACACTGTAAGTAAGAAAGAGATATACAGTGACAAAATTTTACATAAGATATAGTAATCAATCACTGTTTTTGTTTTTCAGTACGCTACGCTACTTCGTTTGTTGTGCTTACGCTGCGCTTTTGTCTCGGTTCTTTCATTTTAAACTTACGGATTTTTCTTTGTTCTCTGGACTTTTGTGTTGCCGAGTGATTTGATTTGAATTTGTTTGCGAGTAAAATTAATTATTTGGAGAAAAAACCAACTGACCTGGCCTACTCCTGGACTTTGTGGTTGTGTTAAATAGAAGTTAAATACTTCTTTCTCATTATGCCGGACATGTATACTGCTGAGGAATACGCTAACATGCATTACATTTATGGGGAATGCAAAGGCAATGGTGCTGCTGCAGCTGATCTGTATCGCCAAAGATATCGGAATGCGTTGAGATATCCAGATCATCGCGTATTCGCAAATGTTCACCTTGCATATTCGGAGGGTAGAATGCCTCACCACCCTGATAGAACAGGAAGACCACGTATGGATTACGACGAAGAAGTTTTGCAAGAGATTCAAAATGATCCAACTACTTCAGCATGAGCAATCGAAAGGCGTACAGGGATACCAAAATCTACTGTAAACAGAATTACACGGCACCATCGGTACCACCCATATCACGTGCAACGTGTGCAAACGTTACTTCCACGTGACTACGAAAAACGTGTCCAATTTTGCGAAAGAATGCTGCAGAAACATAGGGAAGATCCAGAGTTCCTAGACAACATTTTATGGTCAGATGAAAGCACATTCAAAAAAGATGGTTTCATGAACATGCATAATCTTCATAGTTATTCACTTAAAAACCCACATTCAATTCGACGAGAAAAGTCACAATATCGCTTTAAAGTTAATCTGTGGACAGGCATTTTGAATGGCCAAATAATTGGTCCCTTTGTGTTACCAGAAAACCTCAACGGAGAAACGTACCTCGATTTATTAGAAAATGAATTGCCGAATCTCTTGGAAGATGTGCCATTGAATAGAATCAAGGCAATGAGGCTTCAAAATGATGGCTGTCCAGCTCATTACGCACTAAATGTGAGAAATTATTTGAACGAAGCTTATGAACAAAGATAGATCGGCCGTCTTGGTCCCATTTTGTGGCCTCCGAGATCTCCAGATTTAAATTACCTGGATTTTTTTACTGGGGTTGTATCAAGGAGAAGGTATACTCGAAACCAATTAATGACATAAACAACAAAACAAACAAATGAATATTGCAAGATTTGCAAGAACGATCAAGAGATCTTTCCTGAAAAGATGCCGTGCTTGCATAAGATTCGGTGGCAGGCATTTTGAACACATTATCTGAATTTAATTAGTTTTTTTCAATAAATACCTCTTACCTAAGCTTAATGTGTTTTAATTCGAATTCCTCATTAATAAAATATTTTCAAAATGAACTCTTATTACACCTGCTTTTAATATCAATTAGTTTTTTTTGTAAATACCTGTCACTTAATTTAACAAGTGTTTTCATTCGAATATCTAAGTATTAAAATATTTTAAGATGAGCTCCTATTACAGTAGAATAGCAATAATACTTTTTCTAAAGTAAAACATGGCAATTATTTTACTATTTAAGAAACTGCACTAAATCACCTATTAATTAAAATTATTTGCCACCTAAGCGTAGTCCATTTTTTTCACAGTATGAAGAGTCAAAGTTAGCAAATAAAAAAATTCAAACTCATAATTCGAACAAAAATGTTTCTTTTTCTTACAAATGTGTATCATATTAGTTTGATTTTGGACTAGGGTCAATATCAGGGCTATTCAGGATTCTGAAACAAAAATAAGAATCTTAGAATATGGAATTGTGTAGCTGTGTCACTGGAAAGACTCATCTAAGGTGTCGAATTTCACAATATTTATAAAAGTATCGATAACTCTAAAACTATCGACTTTTTACTGAGGTCATGTTTTGATATTCTGGACAGTCATGAGCTGGCCTATGAGTCCTCCAAGGGTGACGTTGACTTTTGGGACACCCTGTATGTATGTAGTCGTATCTTTTGGTACTCGTATGGTATCTGATGGATTGACCATGCTGTTTTTACAATAGGCTTGTACAACAAAATATTATTCTACTTAGTCTGTCATTTAGATTATCAAAAAATATTGGACACGTATTCAACAAAAAATGACAGCGATAAAGCGCGTCAAAGTTTGGAAGTGGGGGAAAATGACGTCACTTCTAAGTAAAATTGTACCTAGATGTGACGTCACGCGGAACTTCAGCGGGCTATATCTTCATCATTGTTTGTTTAATTGAAAAAAGAAAAAATACGTGTCCAATATTTTCTGATAATCTAACTGACGGACTAATTATTTTTTTTTAGTCATCATGCCTATTCATCATACCAGTTATTGTAAGTAAGCAAATAAAATTGATGTCATGAAAATAATCTCAAAGTGAAAACAAAATTGGCAGGTTATGAATTTCAAGTCAGTATAATATAAAATAATAATGTAATTTAACAAACCGAAGTCACTATCGTGCTGATTGGACAGCCCGTCCCCCGCTCCCCGCTCACTCCAGTCCAGTGGGCTGTCAGGCGGCAGAGGGGCTTCAGGGGTAGGGGGCTTCGGTGGCGTCGGAGGGTCCATGGATACTGGTGTCACCGGTGCACTCTTGTTGTCAGTATGTCTTCGGAATGACAGGTGCTCGATGCGGAGCTTACTGGATGCCTTGCTCATTATGGAGTCCCTTCTTTCTCGCTCTTCGGTGTTAGTCACGCTTTTTGTGAGGGCCGTGTAGTTAGGCTGGAGGTTTTTGTTCACTTCGTTTTGGTAGTCTGTCTGTAGCCATGGGGGCACCTGCGTTGAAATCGTCAATTTATGTATTACAATAATATCCATGAATATTTAATGTACCTCTAGATAAAAAAAATGTTTCCTTGCATATGTATTTGATATTTTTTAGTGTTTCGGACCACAGAAGAATAAACGGAACCCATTAAAAGATCACACTCATGTCTGTCCGTCTGTCAGTCAAGAGAGTTTTCTGGAAAACTATTGTAACGTACAAATGTATTATTTCGTGGGCTTGAAGGTAAAACTCATTAAGTACACTTTTGTCAAAAAATTAACTGCTGATATCTTTAAAGCTCATGATCTCTTAAGTATAATTTGTACTTATTGAGTTTTACCTTTAAGCCCACGATTGTTAGATCTTGATGACGCGCACATACACCGCCAAAAAACGAAGAGAAAAAAAAAACAAAATGAGATGTCAGTTTGGTCCGAAGAAAAATAAATATTTCAATATATCATGTAAGGTATTATTTGAAAGAGCTAACTCTGATATGATGAAAATATGTTACAATTTTTCATCCAGTGGTCGAGATGATATAGCCCAAACTTTTAAATTTTTCGTTCTCTCAGTTTACTTATGAAATTTTTGATCTCCGTTGATGTCTTTTATACAGGGGTTCCATACTTGACAAGTAAAACGACACAAAATCATTGATAAACCTCTGTGACGGCCTCTGTTGCCGAGTGGCAGAGCGTTCGCCTGCTAATTCAGAGGTCGTAAGTTCAATCCCCGTGGCTGGCTAGCTCGTCTGGTGCTTTGGAAGCCAAGTTAGCTGTCGGTACATTTGTCCCCAATTACGGCGACGTTTGGGACCTAATAATCGGGTATACCAAATGTGGACTGTGACTTGTATTTCAATAGCTCATAGATCAATAATACAAGTTAACGATGAATGATGAAGTAAGATAATAAGGACCCTGAAGCCAGGATGATGAAACCGATGACAACGTATAGTACTTTCAATGTAATGTTAAACTCCAATGTACTTTCACCGAAACGATAGAAATTACCTCTAAGCTTAGTCTCTTTAAAGCGGGTACTTGGTCGAGTAATTTAAAAGTCATAGTTACCCATTGAAATCTAAATAATTCAGATTCGCCCTTCCAATGTACGTTTTCTAAATGTGCATTAAAACGAAATACAATACAATTCCATACAAATCATCTTTAGTAGCCACTGAGAAATTCAGGCTGAAGTTTATCTTGCACACATAACACAACGTAAAAAAAATATTAAATTGTTTACAATATTTCCAATACAAAACAGAAAAAAAAACCTTAAAATACAATATGGGGTATCAAATTGTAGATATTAAAGAGCTGATTATAAAAATATATACTTTTTTATATCAATCATATAATATAACCATTTTATATCAATCGCACTAAATAATTAAATTTAATATGATATTATGTATTACATGTGAGATACTTCCTGTTTTCATACTATGGCCATGTCAATCTATTTATTTAAAACATAAAATATTTGTAATATTTATATGGTCACTATAAGATGTTGTTAGGTTAGCTAATTATGTAAAAACTTAAGACAGAAGGTCCCTTAAGTAGGAACTGAATAAATTAACCGACTTGGATTTACATGATCTCACAACTTTTTACGGTAGAAGAACTAAGTTGCGAGACTTGTTTTTTTTACAAGTTTTGTTTTTGATGGCATAATACTTACCTTTAGTATACTATGTTGCAGCCCTTGCTTGTCCCTAATAATCTGTATGTGGGAGGCCAAGGGATGCTGGATGGGAGTCCTACTGTCCAGCTCGTTCAGGCTGGTCGTGATCTTGTATCTGATGGCTTCTAAGTACGTCAGCATCGATCTCATCTGTAAAATATATTATTGTTAGAAGAAAAAACTTAGGCAGAAAATCGGGATTGTTTTAGTGTATTTCCTGTACATAGATACATATATGGGTTTATTTGACAGCCTTGACAGGTAATACGAAATTAATCGTTGAAGCTACTGCTCATATTGTACAACGTTCCAAACACAATATCGCCGCCAGTAAAAAATATGATCAATGGCTCGTATATATGTAATATTTATAATTTAACCCATATAAATCGTCAATAAGGTATCGACCATACAGAGGGGAAAATATTGAATATTACCTAAACACTTAAAAACCGTATGTTTGCTGGCTATTATATAAATAATTTTAGTCTGTAAAACATAGTTTGAGCTCTGTGACAGCAGGGCAGTGCTATACAATTTGTATTTGCAACTCTTTTTCTCGTGCTCAAATATGTATATAGCGCCATGGATGACCTTAATTTCGTCCATGATAGCGCTGACAGCTGTCACAGGGCTCAAGCTAAATTTTACGCGTAGTAGATACACTGAGCGACTGAGTCACTTATCAGATGACAGATCAAACTCGCAAGGAATACAGTAATGAATACTATTTCATTTCTATATACTAATAATAATATATTTTTTTTTGTGATTGACTTTTATTGCTGTTGGCCTTTTGGCCTTTACGGATTTACCTTAATAGTGAGGGGGACAGAGAGTACCCAGCCTCAAAGTTAATTGTTTATTTTTATAAAAGTTCATGATATTGTGATATTTTTTGTGAGACCCCGAGACGGACTTTGATCGAGTTTAAGTTGGGTGCGATATATGTATGGTAGAGAAACGACCTGGCACATACTTATATCGTGTGTCGTTGCGTAATAACCATGGACGCAAAGATCGTGTCGGCACAACGATTATTTTTTTCTAAACTTAGAATCTTAGCGCGAACACTATTGAGTTTGAAAAAGTTTGTCAATGAAGTTGTACTGTGTATTTGGCTCTAAGACTTATTGCCATAGTCTTAGAAGAAGTAAACACTTTTATGCACTAGAACATAAAAAGTAGTTTTAGTCCGCTTACACCTAGCATAAACAAGAACTTTAAGAGCATGAGAAGTGTAAACTATTTTTTTTATCTGTCTGTACCTACGTATGATGTTCCACTGTAACTCGAGAACTACTCAACCTATTTGGATGAGATTTTCTTTATAATCATCGTAGTGACCTGGCTACGTAGCATAGCAAACCGTATCGAGCTCGATAGCGCTGGATACAGTGCTCTGTCTCACTCTGTTGTTCTACTTAAAGAGGGACAGACAGTGCGTATATCGAGCTGTCAAAGCTCGACATGGTCTACCATGCTAGCTACCCTGGTCAACATACCTATAGGATATAGGGGATATTGATAAAATAACGCCCAAGCCGAAAACGGGCATAAATATAAATAAACACGGGTGGAGGGCTGGTATTGAATGAATATAAATGGCCTGATTATTCGGTTCAGCTTACATGGTAAAGTTTGTCAGCTACGTTCTGTTGCGAGTCATCGTTGCCGAAGGTTGGGGTCTGCTTGATGGCCATCGATAACTTCTCCAAACCTTGCTTGGACTTGCGCTCTCTGTCAATGTCCTGCTTCAATAGTTGCAGGATTTTCAGCAACGCCTGCAGTTTAAACAACCAATATCAGGTAATGCAGTCCAGGAAACAAAAACTTGACCCGCTAATAGAGAGCTGAGATGTCTCAAATGATAAATTATGTCATTTGTGTGAGGAATAAGGTTAACTTTACTGAAACGACACACGGTGATGTACGGCTGATTATGGGCGTGCATCATTAGCTGACCTGTTTACGTCTCTCCTTGTTCATCGCGAGAGTGGTGTGCTCGCAGTAAAAGTCTGGCAGCAACTGCTCGCTGGCTCCGGCTGGCGCTGACCTGACTCCGCGGACCGCACGCATGTCAGCATTAGCGTTGGCGTTGTTGATCGGACTGATTAGGGCGCTCGTTGTCTGGAAATGTATTACAATAATATTGATACAGGTATTTTTATACTTAATAGGTGGCCTCAACCTTGTCTGCTTATGTATGAAGATATTCTATTGTTTTATAAATATAAATTTTTGACTTGTAAAAAGTATACTTTATGTATATATTTTACAAATAATCTTCTTGAATTTTTGTTATTATTATTATTTATTTTATTATAGTTATTGGGTGAAAAAAAAGACCTGCTGTCACAACGGGTTTTGTTAACCTGATATCGCTGATTTTGGTCATTCGCACTTGCAGTGAAACATTTTATTCTTCTCGCAAGCAGAGAGCTATAGAATGCAACCAAATACCGAACTAAACCTACAAAGAGCATATTTTACAGACAAGCTTCACAGTCACTGCGTTTAAGATGAAGAATGTGTAGGCACAGAAGAAATTTTGGTTTCAGTCTGTTTATTTCCAACATTTCATATGAATACTCACATCAGACAACTGCGGTGGCATGGCCGAAGTGAGCCGTAGGTAGCAATCGGCAGCACTCTTTAACTGCGCCAGTCTCTCCTCTTCAAGAGACTCCAGCATGCCGGCGCCCTTTACCACGCTCGACTCCCATTCCAGCCTGAAAATTTTATAATGGCAACTATTTATCTCTGTAAAGTTTAGTCTTTTGTGGTCTGGAGAGCAAATATATTTGCACGTAATTAAATATATTATTTTACCTTCTGAATCTGATAATGCAATTCTTGACTGGACTGATATGGGATGACTGGTTAAAAAACTGAAATGATGTAGACTGTAGATCACCACCATTTACAATCTACATCATTTAAGTTTTTTGTCTTGCTGACAAGGGTCAACAAGAGTCCTTGACTATATAATCCTTTTCCCTACCCGGATTTTAAGAAAAACACTCTGTTTCTGGACCAAATGGGCTACTAATGTTGCTAATAATCATCAAAAAAATAATTAAAGCAGGTCTCACCTCGCTCGCTCAGCATGGACACAGACATTATAATACTCCACTTCAGTCTTCTTAACAGCGTCTTCCGTCTTCCTCTTCTTGACTTTAAGTTTGGCTGCGTCTCTTTCAGTGACTGCCCCAGTGGATCGGTCCGCCCTGGCGGCATGCAGGATCGAGTGGGCATGAGGGATGTGACCCACACTTGAGCTTCTGGACATGCGACTGAAAAAATATTCTCAGGTATTTTTAAAATTCATCCTGGTATGTGAGGTAAAAAAGCCACATTGATGAGAGAAAATTTGTCGTTATTAAATATGAGTAGAGTAGAAGGATTTAGTAATAAATTCGCTTTGCATTGGGCATTGTGTTAGATAAGTGAAATATTATATACTTTTGGATTATGGTATTACAATAAATATAAAAACAAGTACTAAACGGGATTCCGCGTCTTAACAAAATTTGGGACCAGGTTATGAGGGCAGCATAAATGTTTTGAAAACTCCCAACTTTCTCAAATCAATGTAATCACACACATCAATCGCACGCATTGCAAACCATTCACTATTAGGAAAACTCGCGCAGCATAGAAGGATCCTTCATGTAAGATCTTGAACCAACAACGTAATCCTTGGTACCAGAAATAGTTGAGGCGTTGTTGATTCAAGCGGCGCTCGCTAAATCTTCAGACCTGACTTCTAGACTTGCGTCTTGGAGTTTCTCGTTCTCCCTAGCTGCAGCATGAGACTGCTTCTTGGATTTAGCCTCTACAGTCCGCAGTTCGGTGAGGTTGCGCGTCGTCTTATCCACATTGCCTTCGATCTGGAACGATTTAAGGGAAGAAAAGGTTACAGTCTCTGGTATGAGCACTATTAATAATTGTTGTGAAGTGCTCCAGGAATAACGCAACGCAATGGTGCAATAATACCATACCGATCAGGGAATTTTTTAGAAAGATTGTGATGGAGATCTTGCCAGAGAGTATTACCACTCGGGAATTTCACAAGCGAGGTGGCAAGGAGGAAGAGGTTGCCTCTGCTTCTAGTAGTTATCTACTAAAAATAATCAATAGAAGATAAATTATCTGTGGCCAACTTGTGGCGCGCTTGTCTGGGAAACAAGAGGTCGCAGGTTTGAATCCTGGCCCGAGGAATTTTTTCAAATTCTTGTCTTTACATTTGTTTCTAATTTATCTTTTCTGGTTTGTAATGCACTCTAATAATAATATTTAGAGTATTCCAAAGCGATGGATTTTGCAATAAAAACATAATCTCAGTTAATGAGAACTGTTAATTTCTTAACTGTCTGAAGCAACACATATTGTAGCGACGACAGCGCATCCAAGTATGGTGGAAAAATTCAACGGTCTAGGTAAGTACCTCGGTGGCGCAATTGGTAGCGCGCTTGTCTGGGAAACAAGAGGTCGCAGGTTCGAATTCTGGCCCGAGGAATTTTTTCAAATTCTTGTCTTTACATTTGTTTGTAATTTATCTTTTCTGGTTTGTAATGCACTCTAATAATAATATTTGGAGTATTCCAAAGCGATGGATTTCGCAGTAAAAACATAATCTCAACAAGATGGTCGTTGGAGCCGAAAGGGGCCAGAATAGAGATATAGCCTGCAGCAAAGCTCAGCGTAGGCCAACCTCGCGCCTGTTAGACCGGCGACTTGAAAAACGTTGCAGGTGGCAGCAGAAGACCGCTAAGAGTGGTGAAATCTTGGAAAGGCCTAAGTCCAGCAGTAGACGAACACAGACTGAGGGGTAAATGGATGAGAAGACCAAATAATAAAAAATATGAAATTACTAGAATCATTTCTATATATATGTGTCAGTTATTTCCGTTATGAAATCTCAAAAGGTAGCCCACCTTTTTCCTAAGTTTCAGTTGGTTATCAATAACAGTCTTCATCGGCTTGACTAGCTCCTCTGAGACAGCATTTGAATAGTTCCTGGAAACAAACCCGACATAAATCCACAAAAATTACTGCCACTGAAATTTAGTTTTCCGTTCTGGTAAGAATAGCAGTAAAAGGTCGATGACTGAGGTGCCCATTAATTTGCTCTACATTAAGTTCCTAAAATAGATGTGGATTTTCATCTGATGTTCTCGCTAGGATACATTTTAGTAGACAACTTGAATTAGATACACGTACGTGCATTCTGCGATTGCTTTTATAGCCCTTTATAGATATAGAAACGTGACGTCTCATAATAAAGCATTATTGTTGTCTATTTAGTAAAGAAATTATTTTTTTAATACACCTGCTGCTCAAAATATGATCGATTACGTGCCTGTTTAGCGTGCGTAAAATGACATATTTCGCACTCGTGCTTTTTGTTTTTACTACTGACGCCATCTAGGGGAAACCAGCCACATCATTTAGTAAGCATGTAAATCTTTGTTTTACCGGATACTATAAAAACTGTTTAAGATGAGTATTTTCAAACTTTTATATTTTATTATTGAATAGATTATGTATGCTAAATTGTAAAAGATGTTTTAAAAAATCAAAACGAGTTTAGACGTCATAATTTATATTGCTTTTATTTTATTATTTCATGTAATTTTTCGCAGGTGTATTAAAAAAAGTCGTCTGATACACGTGCGAAAGTGTTGATATTTCTCGTCCCGGCTGTTGTTTGAAAAGTCAATCACACTTGCATCAAAATGTACTAATGTGAAATAGTAGTACTAATATGTGAATGATAATAATAAAAGTTCGGGCTGGGAAACAACCGGAGCCATAGGGGTACATAAGGGGGGGGATTTACGGGGTCAGGACCCCGTCCTAAGCATACGCGTGAAAATGAATATTCGCGTAATATTTACATTACGGATTATCCGTGCCATCAAATACAAGGTGACATTAATTTATACGGCAAAGTTCATACTGAGGACTAGCTAAGTTCTCAGTATCAAGATTGATATATATTATTTTCACAGCTCTTCTTGTGAAATTCTTAAACTATTTTTTGGTGTTCACTGGAATTTAGTACCCATAGTAATTTAGTAACCAATTACTAACCATACTTAATAATTGACTCAGGCAGATATGGGCTTGCGTTTGTAGAAAAAAATACTTACAAATTTCACAAGGATCATCAAATCTTGATACTGAGAACTTAACGAGTCTTCAGCATGAATTTCATCGTTTAAATTAATGTCACCTTGTATTTTATGGCACGAATGGTCAACATTTTATTTTGTATTTTTGGACCTTTGGACCCCTCATGAGAAAGCTATCCCATACAACCAAAATCGGTCGCGGCGGCGTAACAAAAGTGCCTCAACACTATGCGGCTAACATACGTGAGAAATTTTTTGGTGGCAATGCGCTGTAAATATCACCACATTGCTACTGCATCGTAATAACAAGAACTAAACTGTCCGGAAGTGTTTATGTTGCTGTTAATGTTTTTAAACAGTGTTTTGTTTGTACAGTTCTTTAAAAGTGTGAAAACTAAATAGTTTTAACTATGCTCCTACATTCCATCCATCCATCAGCCTGTTTCGTCCACTGCTTGACATAGGCCTTTCCAGGATTTCGCCACTCTTGGTGGTCCTCCTGGAAGAAATGCCCATACTCACACACGCTGGGCAGGCGGGTTGGTGAGCGCGGTGCTGAAACCCTTGCACCAATGACGCCGCTGCCCGTCACCAGTCTGTTTTATATAAGGCCCGGCAATTGGGGATGGATATACCGCCATCCATCGGTCCCAGGCAATGGTGGGCCGCCTGGTTTTGCCTGAGAGCTGTTCTCTTACTCTCCCCCGAATAACTTCGGGAACATTTGCGAGTAAGATGGTGGTACCTCCACAGTCGAGCCCGGCATCAGCTCTACCACCTATAACCCTCCTATAGCTCCTACATTGCTACTACATAAACTAAACTGTTCGAATGTTTTCACAGTATTACTACATAGTTTTATGTTACAAAACAGTGTGTAAATGGTTCTTTAAAATGTGAAAACTAGTTTACATTATTGAGAAACTGAGTAGCAATGCTTTCTTAACTGGTTACTCTACCACCCTTATACTACATATATAATACTTTAATAGTATATAATACTTAAGTTTTCTATGTACTTGTAATGACCGTTGTTAGATCTTCCTGACAAGACAAACCAAGAAAAACCCAAACGAAATACCTATTCATTACATTATGTTTGTTCAAATCACCAAGTACGAGCCCCACCGAAATGCCTACACATTACGAGTATATTAGGTTTGGTTATTAGTTTGAGGGTACAATAATAAATATGCCTACATTATTGAGGGATAACGTGTACATGTCTAGGGAGAAATATTGTGACTTCAGCATTCGCGAAACCTATGAATAATCGTATTTATTTTATGACGCCTTATGACAACTTACTACTAAATTTTATGGACTTGTCAAGAAGATAAGGATAAAACAAACTTAGTCAACAAAACACGAAGTTGCAATATTTTCTCACTATAGTGTGAAATTAAATCAACCGACCAAATTCATACTGGAGACTCGCTTAGTGATTAAAAACTAGGTTCAGTAATCCTTTTGGCCAATTTTGAAAAATTATTTTTTTTGCTCCCCTTCTGGTTAGACTAGTTTAAGTAGGTAGGCACTATGGGGCAAATATATATTTTTTTAAATTTTACCAAGAGGGTCATTAAACAGGAACCACCTGATGACTAATGGAGTCTCCAGTATGAATTTGGTCAGTTGATTTAATTTCCTCTAGTATGCCTGCACTTACTGCGATTTCAGGGTTTGCTTCCTAGTAAAAGTCTTCGTATAGTCACCTAAGAAATCATGGAATAAATAACTGCCCGAGCGTTCTAACTTGAGCATATAAACTTCCTGTGATCGGACGAGGTCATTTGAAGCATACTGTTGATTATGTTCTCATATGAAGTCAAATTGGTGATTACGAGAATAGACGAGCAACTAGTTTTCGGCATTTCGGCGACTATGAGTCACAGAGATCACACGCTTCCCGCTTCGCCATCCAACCCCCGTTACGATTGGTTTTATATGCGTCTCGCTCGTATAAAGTCAAGCCATCCGAGCGAAGTCTCAACCAAATTTCTGCGGATGATACCTATGTATTTCAGCCCGCTTCTCCATTTCCATGGCGACGTGTTTCCAGGCCTCCACGCAGGAGCCCACGCTCTCCCGACAGGCTTTGCCCAGCTTCGAGCCCAGCTTGCCCAAGCATTTGGAGTAGTACAGCTCTGCTTCCACCCTGAGGAGGTAAGGTAAAGGAGTATTTACAGAGGTTATAGAGTCTTAGCTTAGATAAAGTAGTGTATGACTGCACATAACTAGGTATTAAAACACTCGTGTGGTACTAGTAAGAAATTCCTCTATGGCTCGTTTCTTAAAATCACACTCATATTTTAATAACCTTTTTATGAACCATTTTCATTCCATCCATCCATCCATCAGCCTGTTACGTCCACTGCTGGACATAGGCCTTTCCAGGATTTCTCCAGTCTTGGCGGTCCTCCTGGAAGAAATGCCCATAATCACACACACTGGGCAGGCGAGTTGGTGAGTGCGGTGCCGAACCCCTTGCACCAGTGACGCCGCTGCCCGTCACCAGTCTGTTTTATATAAGGCCCAGCAAGTGGGGATGGATATACCGCCATTCATCGGTTCCAGGCAACGGTTTGCCTGAGAGCTGTTCTCTTACTCACCCCCGAATAACTTTGGGAGGATTTGCGAGTAAGATGGTGGTACCTCCACAGTCGAACCTGGCATCAGTTCTACCACCTATTACCACCTATCCATTTTCATTAATTTCTATTATTGTTTAGTTAATGACACAATTTTAATTTGATCATAAGATTATTAAAGATCACTTCATATTATTATTTATTATCAGTTTTTTATTGATTAGACTACCATTTTTTTATTTTATTGAATAGACAGATTTTTACAGGACAAGAATTGCCGTAAAACCTAAAGAAAAATATGTTTATATGTTTAGTTTACAGTAGCCGTATAAAGTCAAAACATTTGAAAGGGGCACCCACATCCAAAACCGTCCATTCACATTTAGTAGTATTTAAGAAACCAACGTTCAAAAGTCATATTCTAGCTAGGAAATTCGAAAATTACCGACGTGTAGGAATATTACGAATATGTTTATATGTTTAGTTTACAGTAGGCGTATAAAGTCAAAACATTTGAAAGGGGCACCTTCACCCAAGACCGTCCATTCACAGTTAGTAGTATTTCAGAAACCAACGTTCAAGAGTCATATTCTAGCTAGGATATTCGAAAATTACCGACGTGTAGGAATATTACGCATATGTATTTTTCCTTGTTTGTGTACTACGAGGTCTACCACAAGTACGTCGTCTAATTAGTTTCTATACATATCATATGTAGTAACATTATGTAGCCTTACCGAATTTCTAAGTGCTTCCTCCTATACCAAAATAAAACATCGTATGATAAGAATATTTTAAATTTGGTTTGAGCAGACGTTTGCAATGAAATCAAAGGAAAAAGCCATGACTTATACTTTGACTACATTAAGGGTTCGCCCACAAGGATTTTGTTTTTGTGTTGTTTCTATTATACTTATTATAGTTTTCTAGAGATTAACTTTAGTCCGTGTGTTAGCCTGGATAAAATCGATCTTGTTACAAAAGTTTAATTGCGATTTGTCGGTTAGTAACTAAGTTGCAAGCGAACAAACCAACGTTTAAATTTAATATTACAGTAGTGCCAGGGATTTCAAATACGCCACATTGTTCCTGCCAAGTTCATACAAAATTAAACCTAATTTATCTAAACCATAAAACGAGTTTAACGTAGCCTCATATCTTCGTATGCAGCACTCAGACTCGGTCAGTATTTTCGTCAAGCTCCGGTGGCCCACTTGGCGGCTCCTCGCGACGTTCTATTTTTGAATTGGTGGCCATTGCCATAACGCGCTGTTATTCACACCGGAGTAACTAGTTAATCGATTCGTTGATGTTTCAGCGTTCTCCAATAAACCGAAGCTCCGTTTTTGTTCCAATGTCTGTAAAATTCTGTATGTAATCAATGATTACTAATCATCATTTAAAAATACCGGGCGAATAGCTGAAAGGATTATACCTAATTATGTAAGGAGTCCGGAAAACACGTTTAAAGATTCATTATTGATCGACGGCGGTGATTTAGGGAAAATATTTTATTTAGTATAAATTTTTTTGTACATTGTATGTTTTAGGTAATTTTAAGATTTTAGATTGTTATTATTTAAGTCTGATTTAATTTTCGTTAATGTTTTTTTTGTTTTTTCTGTTTCTGTCAATAAAAAGTTAACTGACCTCTTCGTTGTGTAAGCTCTTCTATTTAAGAAGCTTAAAATCATAGTGGAGGTACTAACGATTACTCGGATCACACTCGGCACCAAATTGAATATAAAGTGTACTGACATCACCATGACACCATGACAGGCGACTAGGCTATGCTATTGGCAGTTCTTTTCCGACGCCATGGCCATTGAAATTGTTTAAAAACAGTAAGCTAGGTGTCTACATTATTTTCTAAGGAACATAACCTTCCACAGGTGAGAAGCTACGTAAAAAGAAAACGATGGCCAATTTTGGGCCGATCTGAATGATAATCTCTACTCCAACAACATAATTATATTTAAACGAAACAATCACTATAAATAAAAAGTCCTAAATACCCCGGCAAAAAGATGGAGACTTATGGAGTGTAATAAAATCAGTAAACCGGACTAATTCTAGTTGGATGGTTTTAAAACAATAGACCTTTATGTGGTAACGCTATAATTGATGAATATAACAATACATTTACGAGTAAGATACGATAACATTATCCAAATCAGCTATATTCTATTTACGCATAGGAACGATGTTAGTTACTTCATGCGCTTGCCACGAGTTGCGTGACTTACGATACTGAGAGAAAATGAGCTAATCTCACGATCTATGAATTCCTTGAGTGAAGGAGAAAATAGTAACGGCTAAACAAGGGAAGATTGTTAAAGAAGGTTTAGTTATGCTTAAAATTAAAATGTCAATACTTTGTACACTTTACAAAATACCTTAGATCCGCGCTTGCTAATGAATTGCAAGAAATATGTAGATCGGAACTAACCTCTCTTGAAGAATAGCAGCAAGTTCCTTGCTGAAGTCGCTACCCTGCTTCACGTACCGGCGCAATTCATCGAACCCATTTTGAGCCTGTAACAAACGATACAAATTATACTTAAATCGAGTCCGCACTGGCATCCACATGACACTCACTCGAGAGAGCAGCTAGGAAACAATAAAACATTTACGACACAAATATGTACTGCACGCCATTGTGTTCTGTCAAAACAAAACTTGTAAATAGATTTATTGCTACGAGACAAGGAAATGGCTGATTGTAACCTCCCTTGAGTAATAGTAACGTGTCACTGGAATCACACTAATATTATAAATGCGAAAGTTTGTGTGTGTGTGTGTGTGTGTATGTTTGTTACGCTTTCACGCTGAAACGGCTGAACGGAATTGGATGAAATTTGGAATGAATATAGCTTATACCCTAACGTAACACATAAGCTACTTTTTATCCCGGAAAAAAGCATGTCGTTAAACCGAATAACACGCGGGCGGAGCCGCGGGCTAGTACATACATAAATTCATCGGTACAACAAAAATATTATTAACGAGATTTAGTAACATTTGGGTCCACATTGTAAATGAAGCTACATTTCGTGTAGCGCCCTGTGATCCAAGTACAACCCAGTCACATTATCTCGAGACCTCGCTGGAATGCGAACCACCCGCCCCGTTCTCTTTTCACCTCCCCGCGCTCGCCACGGCGCGTCAGTACGGTTAGCACTTTTGTTGCCGATATGCGTCGATTTGTTTTCGTGGTATATTTTTAAACATTCCATTGTTACGTTTGGACTTTTATTGTTATTTTGTTATTGCTGTATTACAACAGGAGTATTGGGAGAAAGACCACCTTGACGAAGAAAATGTTCGTGAAATAATTATATCCCTAGGCGAAGAGAGTTCGGACAGTGAGATCAGCGATAGCGATAGCGATAATGAGACAATGACTGGCATTGACCCAATCATATATTCTGAGGAAGATTTTTAGTCTGTAGTTTTGTGTAATAAACACTTCTTGTACCCACTTAACCAAGATTGTTTCATTTATTTTTCATCATTTTAATCATATCATTATAATAATTACCTACATTAAATTAATTAACACAATATTTGTTTTGTTGGAAATCTTATTGTTTATAATAATATCCTACTAGAGGATGCTTGTTTTGCGCACCATATCTGAGCGCCGTCGCGACGTGACGTCATCGACGCCAGGTCTCGAGATAATGTGACCGGGTTGTACTTTGTAAACTAACCAAACGATTATCGGGGTCCGCATCCAAGTACTGTTTGCATTATGTACTAATCTGGACCAAGGGATATTGATTTTATAGTAACAGGCAAAACCATGAAATTTTATGATTTCCTGGTGCATTCTGTGGTCCTAGTATTGAATATCAAAGTTACACGTGTTATGTTACAGGGTTTCTCATACTTACAGCCCCACATCATACCCCTATTAAATTACCCAGACGAATGCATATCCCTTTTAAAAAAAAACCCTTGCCGTATAAAGAAATAAGGCTTTTTGCTGCAAATAGGATGGCTGTGAGCTTGTTTCTTGTAGTAAATAGAGTATTTTTTAGGAACAATTTATCTTACTTTTAATCTTAATTCGAATCCACTCCCACGCACATAGGTCTCGTTCGCAAATAACATTATGACTTTATGACGCCTGTGTGAAGTTAGCTCCGGCGAGTCTGATATAGAGAAATAGATGAAAGAGATAGATGACAGAGAGATAGATACACAGAGACATAGAGAGACAGAGAGTAACTTCAAGTGCCGTTTGTAAGTTGTAAAGAAGGGCAAAAGGAATATTCTTCCTACCTTGCTGCCCAATATTTTTAAAGAGTCTGATCTGCGGACATTTCCAGCAATGTCACTAGCCCCCTACGATCATCTGGCGAATCCATAGAGAAAGAAACAGAGAAAAATGGTCTACTGATTCTTTCAATTAAGTAAATAGTCTGTCATTGACGCTAAATAAAAAAATGTAATTGAAGTATGTAGGCCCAAAATTTTTTTTTTAATTTTATAATAGTTATGTTTTATAAAATTCTATAAAATAAAATATATATTTCATTGATGTAATAAATATATACTTATATAACATTGTATTATTATTTTAAATACTATATCATGTATTTGAATTTTATATAAACTCCGCTGACCGAAGAGACATTTTTCTAGGTGGAATGGTTAAATTATAATGGTTGTAATGGTTAAATTTTAATGATTAAACGCATTAGATTCATTTTCTGAAATATATATAAATTAATTTAATTTTCAATTATGTTCCCCACCACTGCTCATTTGGAAGTAATAAACTCCCCTCATGGTACTCCAAACAGTTACAATACAAAATGAAAAACTTAGTGTCATAAAAGGTGGAACCAATTTGGGAATCCGCTTGATTACCAAACATTCTCAATCCTACGAGCCAAAGAGAAGCGTATGCAGCGGGAATGTTTTGATAACTAATGTAATCCTAAATATTTGTGGGGCTTTATCAAACATACAAAAAGATCGAATGATATATGACAACTTCAGAATTACGTATGATGAAAAATCTTCCAGCACCAAGAACCAACACAGTTTCTTTCGGGGACGTAGTGTAGACACTAGCTTGTTAAGTTTCAGTGATTTTATTCTTCAGTGATCCTGTAACCATCTTCCAGTCTCATCATCAGACCCTGGTCGCCATATTTTACCAAAGTGGTAATAAAGACCAATCAAATAAGCCCAAACTCAAAGGGGTCTGCTGTTGTCCGTTGAGGAGATCGTGTAGCCATCTTCTAGACCTATCATCAGACCCTGGTCACCATGTTTTACCAAAGTGCTAATAATGACCAATCAAATAAGCCCAAATTCGAAAGGTCTGCTGTTGTCCGCTGAGGAGATCCTGTACACATCTTCCAGACCCATCATCAGACCCTGGTCACCATGTTTTACCAAAATGCTAATAATCAAATAAGCCTAAACTCGAAGGGTCTGCTGTTGTCCGTTGAGGAGATCCCGTACCCATCTCCCAGTCCCATCATCAGACCTTGGTCACCATGTTTTACCAAAATGCCAAGAAGTGTGTCCGGATCGTTGTAGATGGAAATCTTTAGTCAGATTAAACTGATACAGTTTCCTCGTATGGAAAAACAACCGGTTTCATCACGAATACCTAACCATTCGGTCAAGGAACGCCGATAAAGCAGCTAAGCAGCGTTTTTTCTCCCGACTTGGTTCACAAATATTGAATTTTCAAACTGAAAACTTACTTTTATTAAAATAAAATACAGCCTATGTTACTCAACAATAGTATAGATTTTTATAAAAGAAAGAATTTGTAGAATCGGTTCAGTAGTTCCAAAGTTTACCTCAAACATACAAATAAATCTTTCCTCTTTATATAATACTCGTAGTGTAGATAAGCTCAAACATTAGTAAAAGGTCCCAAGCAGTAACCATTAAAGGTCACTCCATCATCTATTATGCAAATAAGCTCAAATGTTCCTCAGGGGTCCCATCTGGAGCCTCTGCTTTTTATTATTTACATAAATTATACATGTATACCATATTGGATAGAACTGTTTCATCATGCCACAAAAATATTTAAAATTTCTGAAAAATCAACATTATTATGTACCAACTTATTGTTCGCAAAGACAACTCTTTCTTAAGCCTTCTAAGTGTCATACAATACAATATAATACAATTAATTCATTTCAATTGCAACACAGGATCGATAAAAACGGTTCAAAGAAGGAGTTCATTAGAACCACAACTAAAAATAAATCACAAAACAGAACAATACTGTTAAGTCAGTATAACCTACTTGTGGTTAAGATATTTATTTCCCAAAAAGAATACAATTCACTTACATGAGAAACAATAAATTACAATTATTTACAACAGCGAACGCTTTCATCGCGTACCAAATAAAAATAGGTGGGCAATCCTTAAAACATTAGATTAGAAAAGATTTCTCGAAATAGATCCAAATAAATGTAGTCAAATTATATATTTTTACAATTATCTTTTTAATACCTTGAATTTAGTACAAATATTGAATTTTTATAAAAGATTTTATTTATTTCTTCATTTTTTTATATTACTCATTTGTGTTCAACTTTTTATTAATCAAAAATTGAATTTTTGAAAAATTCTCTTGTAATTGGCCAGTTATGGCTTATAATCGTATTTTTTTTGGTCCACCAGTTTCTAAAATAAGGGGGGGGCATACATTTTTTGTGGTTTTTCAAAGATTTTTAGAAATCGGTGCCATGTATATTATATATTTTTATACCTAGCTCTTTAATATCTACAATTTGGTTACCATATTGTATTTTTAGGATATTTTTTTTTATTTTTCTCTTAG
The DNA here is from genome assembly GCA_910592155.1 of Ypsolopha scabrella. NCBI lineage: Eukaryota > Metazoa > Arthropoda > Insecta > Lepidoptera > Ypsolophidae > Ypsolopha > Ypsolopha scabrella. The sequence goes on along the minus strand of OU342960.1, from coordinate 26,624,962 downwards.
TCTTTATCTTTAACTGTGCTAAAGGGACGGACGGACGGACAATGGAGTCTCACCATAAAGGTTCTATGAACACCTAAAAATGCACGTTTAGGATTCTCCGAAATTTTAAAAACTGAAACTCCATCATGATGGATGGTGAGTGGTGAGCCCTAACGCCGTACTCCGGGAACAAAATTACACACTTTTTTAGGGCATTAGGTTTCCTCAAGATGTTTACCTTCACTGCTCAGCAAGTGGTAAGTATTAGGTAATAACACAAATACTATGCACATAAATTCCGAAAAACTCATTGATGCATGTCCGGCCGGGGATCGAACCTGGGCCTCAAAATTGAGAGGCCAGCGTTCTTCCACCTGACCTAACGCCGCTTCTTTTTTAAATACATCGTCGGTTGTTTATAGAAATGAGAAAAAATTCACAGACGTAGTATATATAATGAATTTAAATGGAAAACTATCACAGCTAAGTAGGATTTACAGGTTAACAAGTACAGATCGCGCAAAACTTTTGGCCCCCTATAATGTATGGGACCAACTTATATGTACCGGGCAACTACGGAACCCTACATTGCGCGTGGCCCGACACGCACTTGGCCGGTTTTTAAATATAAGTAAAGCAACATACGCAAAAAGAAACGTTTTTTTTTCGACATGTCAGAGCGGGAGATTTGATGTTCGAAAATTGCTATGAAAGTCGTGAAAGTAAAATGAGTTCCAAGATCTATGTTACGTGAGTGACCAGAAATTAACTGTGCAAAACAATAAAAACTGCATGGAGGGCAAGAAATTGATAATGAATAAACTTGTTAGGCATAAATAAAACCGTATTTAATTAAGGCATTTTAGTCTGCGTAAAAAAGAAGCTTATGTATTTTATTATTTTGTTTTATTTTATGTTTTTCCTGCATAATTTAATGTTTTCTTATTCACTAATTCTAAAAGGACGTAAGTCGCATCTGAGGATTTTAAAAGTCAATGTTCATTGCCAATGGATTATTAAAAAAAAAAGCTTGGCATGTTTATGGTCTGCTGTCACATGGCATGACAGTTGATTTTTTTTTAAACAAAATTAACTTAGAATCAAAGGAAATTGTTTTTAAAGTCCTGTATTTACCATAATTTTAGTTGTTTGAAAATATCTCTTTATTTAATAACGATTTAATTTTGAAAAAAAAATATGATGCTGAGAAAGCCCATATCTCGAAACAGATTTTACTTTTGCATCAATTATTAATTTGTAATGTTGTCGATTCATGCTAACTAGGGTTTGATGATAAAGTCCTGAGAGGTTCAATAGAACTCCTCAATGAGCGTAGCTAAAGTGACTCTTCTTTAAAATTGTACATACAATTTACATAACTTCGCTCAGCTGCCGAATTTATATATTATACCAGTATAACTCTATAACTCTATAACTCGTTGAGTATAACACTATTATATAAATATCAAAAGAAAACTTTTATCAGAGATATCCTAACTTAAAACTTAATGAGTTAGTAAATTCATCAGTGTTCTTTACTATTTCATGTTAAATACATACATTATTCTTAAAAATATATTATTTTAAGTTAAGACTACAGACATATCTATTTATCTTATTAGTAGGTTTATAAACTGTTAATGTTTCAGTGTCATCAATAACACACTATTTATTTAGTTTTTCTTATAAGACTATTTTTTTTAATTAAAATAATATTATATAGACCCAATATATCTTAAGACCTGAGGGCAAGTTTTTGTGAATCGTTGAAGTCAGGAAACGAATATCTCGTACGGAAATCGCGAATGTTTGCAAATCGAGTGACTCAATATTGCTCAAGTTGAAGCTGATTACTAGCAATTAGTGAATGAGAGCATAACAACACTCTGAAATAACTAAGAGTCCTTGCACTTTTAGAGGTCACCTCACGGTGGTAACACTAGGTATATGACTCCGCTAGTGATTCTTCTCATATCTCGACCCTTGCAGCAGTGCTGCTGGCTGGACGAGTCAATGGAACGGAACTAACTAAAGTGTCTATGAAGTCCCGAACTGATGAGGTCTTGTCTAAATCTAGGATAAACGGATAAAGATAATGATGGTGTCTATTGGTGAGGCAAATGAGCGCGTGTTACAAACAAACGGATATGTGCCTTTTTTACTTGTACCTGTTTACGTAAGTTAGTTAAGGCTTAGTACCAAGCCAGCAGTTTTCCTTTTATTTCTGTGGTTACTTATTGGGACACACTTTAGGAATTTGAGCAAGTGATTTTTACGTATTGACTGCTCCATAATACCTGATCAAGTTTGTAAATGTAGAAAGTACTACTCAGATGTACACTTTTGCCGATACATCTCTTTATCAAAATTAAAGACTTGTGCTGGGCCTTAAGTGCTCTATAATAGTTGCATGTGCAAACTTAAATTGCTCTCATTAAGGGAGAAACCACATTCGTTCGTAAATTAACTGAGGCCGTATTTGAACTTTAATTGGGGATTAACTAACTTACTCGTAGATATGTTAAGGTATTTGTAAATTTTCTGCTAAGGGATCGTTACTTGTTGGATTTTAGAAATGTTCAGTCTAACGCTGGACAAAAAGAAACGTTTTTCTTAACATATGCACATTATAAGAGCTCATTTATTAGTTTTAGTTTTCAGTTCCAAAAGGGCATTTGATTTAAGTTATCTCGACAAAATTTTTACTGTTTCTACTCGTAATGGGATAGCAAATTTGGAATAAATTCCTATCGGTTTATTAAAAATATTTATCAAAATTACACGAAAACCTTTGAAAACGTACATAATTTTATTTTGCCGGGTTTCGGTATATTTCACGGTAAATAACGAACAGCTACGGTAACAACGAATGTTTTTAATTACCTTTTATAATTGAAAGTGATATTTAGGTCATTACCAGAGCTTGAAATTTAAATTAAACACTTTAATAAGAGGTCACTGTGAGCATTATTTGAATTGAGCGTAGTTAACGTACTTTATAACTGTTGGAAATTTTGGTATTTACCTTACAAATAACAATCATTCTCAGGCTAATAGTAGATAGATATCAATAGGTATTACGAGTACATAAGGACATAAATACAAAGAAATCAGGAAAAAACGTTTGAAACTGGAAACGCGGGTGATGTAAGCAAGTGATAGGATTTAATACTACGAGTGTTACATACTACAAACACTGAGTAAACAAGCGCTGATTGATGACTGTTTGTAAACATTGTCGCTACATATACCACAATGTTTCCTGTCGGAGACAGACGGTAAGAAAACAATAAAAGTATTTGCTTTTTTATCTGCTGTCTGTCTTTTTGTGCGCGCTTCATGGAAAAACCAATGGGCTTTTGGCATGGTTTCCTCCACTCCCCATGACTCTATGTAAAAAAGTGGATATCTTATTTTGACTCAAAATCTCAAATATTTGACTCAAATATTTTGCAAATTTAAAAGTAAATTTCCGGACAGAAGCTAAATATTTACTTATAGTAATCCTTTAGAAGAAAACGTTTTCGTACATACATGTCATACATAAATAAATGCGAAAATATACAAAATGTCAGAATTAAAGTTATATTAAAATTGCTAATTATGAAGTTCACTTCCCGATAAAAATTTCAATTCGTTTTTCTATATGAAAGCAATTTTTTAAATGTAGTTTATAAACAGAGATTCAGGTTTAATTTTGAGCATGAGACGTACGTATGTACCTTTATAGATATAATCGATGGAGTCACCTACTTGTAAGCAAGATATAACTAGCGTGAGAACATTGGTTTGTCCGTGTTTTTGTTGACGATCATTCAGACAACAAATCCAAGTTCTACAACTCAGTCACAAGCGAAGGTGAGAGTGATGGCGTGATGTCTCTTTATTTAGGGTTCCATAAGTGATTCTACAAATCCCGTGATGGTTCAACATCTGAAAAGTTATACCAGTTTTATAACAGTGACCGTTTGAAAACGACACCCTCAGTAAAACAGTAGGCATGAAATTATATAAAGAAATTCGTAAGTGATAATGATTAGACATTCTTTTTTATATATATTATTTGTTTTAACCTGCCCCTTTTAATTAAACAAAGAATAATGTACTAAGTACTTACATAAAAATTCTCAATAACAAAATTAACGATTTTACGATACATGTTGATTTTTTGCTGTACCTTGTAGTAAAAAAGATGCGAGTAATATAACTGAACTAGAAATACTAGTAGTAAAGTAATACTAAAGTTAATATAAACTCAAATTATACATTAATATAAAACAAATCATGTTTTGTTAGTAAATTGAATTAGTCTTAAAAATAACTGATTGTCCTAATATAAAACTCAATTTTCCCCCCGATAAAAAAGAGAGGGGTCATGCGTTTCACGCATACGTTTGTATATGTTCGATGTGTTCGTGTTTTGTGTTTGTGTATCTCCTAAACAAAGTGTCCATTTCCAAAGCGGTTTTTCCATATCACAGGACACTTACCCGAGGTTGTTTTGAGATATACGGATATCATAACATTACAAAGCTTCAAAGAGAGCGGAGCAGTTAATTAATGGATTTCATTTTAAGTGTAAATAGTGTACCACGCGTGAAGGCATTCCATCCAAGGGCCTAACAATACCATAATAGTTAGTAATATCCTTAGAAAATTGTAATGATTATATTTAATACAATAACATAAATGGAGTGGGGTAATAATACCGTGGCATGTGTATTTGTTTATGCGAGTATTTATATATTTCATTGATAGAATTAATTATTGATTATTATGTTCAGTACGGATATAAACATTGATGGTTAAAATTAACACATAGTTACAAACAAAAACAGTCCTTTCCGTTTTGTTTACGTCTTCCAAACATAAGCCTGTTTCGTCCACTCTGGATATTTCCAAGACTTCGCAACTCTTGGCATTTCTCCTGGTAGAAATGCCCATACCCTCGTACGCTGATGGGCAGGTGCCGAAACCTTCACACCAGTGACGCCGCTGATCGTTCGTTACCAAACTGTTTTATATAAGGGATGGCAATTGGGATTGGAAATCCCACCACCCATTGGGCCAGGCATGGTAGGCCACCTGTTGGGCCTGTTTGAGAGCTGTTCTTTTACTTTCCTCCGATTAACTTCAGGAGTTTTGCGGTGGTACCTCCACAGGCTCTGCCACATTAACTTTGTGTCTTACAGCTTAAAAAAAATGCTTCAATAATATAAAAAAGACCCTTTAAGCTTCTATTAAATTTTTTTTTCAGTATATAAAATACGTGTGATAAACATGATATTCTTCGGGTTTCAGTTCGGATGCATTGTACTATCAGGAAAAATTACGCAGATGCAATTTTCATAATTATTGCCTAATAATTAGAGCGGCAATTGTCCCAGTAATCCGTATAATCGTCCTTACTACAAAGTAAAAATGTTTTAATAAAACGGAATAATAACCAAAAGTCTTTCTTTCTATTAAGGCGCATAGGCATGCCACCTTTTTGGTACAGAATTTGATAACCCGTTCCTCTGTTGTTTTTCGTTATAGACCAAAGTATAAGACCTCTATCATTTGGTACTGACATTTTAAAAGGCATAATTTTGCCAAAATTTTCAATACTAATTTTGTTTTAAAGATATCGAGCTAGACAGATTTACATACATACAAAGTTGTAATCTTACCTTAAATTGTATCTATGCCAAAATTTAACATTTCAGCCAGATAGTGACTTTATAAATGCCTATATTAAACTAGGTACATATATATAGTGGTCTGAAACTTAATCTATAACGAAAAACAACAGAGAAACGGGTTATCAAATATGGTACTAAAACAGTGGCGTGCCTATGCGTCTTAAGCGCACTATTTATCTAATGAGTGGCAGCGAACGATTTTACTCGCAATGTTAGCATAAATTTGCTACTCCAACTTCTGTTACACGAAACCGCCCAGTAAACGAAAACCACTTTTAACGTACACTATTAGAGCCGATTTCTCGTTTTGGTATAAGCTAAGGCGCTTGTGATAAACACATTTATGAAAATGACATTATCTTGCAGGTTATTGTCACTTTTTATAAAAGTACTCGATTATACGATAAAAAAAGCTAGCTGTCGCCCAATATTCTGAGATATCTGCGACGAAAGTTACTTTCAAGAAGTAGTTTGCAATTTATTTTTACAGATAGTAAATAATTTTTAATATTTATGTTCGAATAATAATTAAATTAGTGTTATCAGTATTGCCGAGCATTTTTTTAGTCTTTTAGTCAAAATTATCTAGTTTAAGGCTAATCAGCGATGATTTCAATGAAATTTGGACCGGTTTTAATCCATAAATAATATATGTATGGGTTGGATAACCGGTATAATTATGTTCAGATAACCTTAAGCCTCAATATTAAAACATTTTTTTCTCAACATCTTTGGTTATTTATCTCAAAATATTAATTGTTTTAGAATATTTTGTTACAAAAAGAGTGCTCTTAATTTTCGTCAGACTTTTTTTTACATGTATCTACTATTACATACTAGATTCTTCGAACCAGGAAGAATATTTCGGTCCTGCCTGCGGAGACTATCCAAACAGATAAAAAAGAGGGTGCTGAAATTTAGTCATTTTTTATGATTCCTTTGACAGCAATTGCTTCATAACCTCAATGTCTACCATTATCTGGGGGCACTGGGGGCACGGCAGTGCCCCCGCCAAGTCGAGCTAAAAATCGGCACGCCGTACCATCCTTTTCTCGAAGCCACTTTCGACCCCCTCTAACTTCGTTGTGGATAAAACCATAAGCCTGAATTTTCGGTAACCAAGCAGGCATTGTATAAACACGGTATATTTTAAATTTCATTCAATTTGAACCAGTAGTTTAAGAATTATAACTAGTCAAAGTTTCTCAATTTTGTCACTCACTCACTCACTGACTGACCGATCATTAAAACTCTAAGGCACTTCTAGCGGGACATAGAAGCTTCAAATTTGGAATACAATTAGTGTTTAGTGTATAAATCAAGGAAAAATTGAAATATTTTGCAATTTCGGTCCAGTGCTCTAGATACACCAACTGCATAAACAACTTTGTAATCCTATATAAAAATTTGGAATTACAAAGTTACATTTTTAGTTGTAAGTAGAAGGTACCGCAAAGGAAAAAAAGTAGGACTATCTACAAAAAGAAATGAGATGCCACCAAAAACAAAACTTGTAAAAAAAACAAGTCTTTATACCATATCAATGTTAAAAATCTTTTATGTTTTAAATAAATAGATTTACTTGGCAAACACACTAAATAATCTAATTTAATATAATATGTGTTACTTGTGAGATACATTGTGTTTTCATGCGATGGCCGAGTCAATCTTTACATACTATTTATTTAAAACATAAAAGATTTTTAATATTGATATGTTCACTGTAAGATGTTGTTAGGTTAGCTAAATATGTAATAACTTAAAACAAAAGGTCCCTTAAGTAGGGACTGAATAAATTAAACGACTTGGATTTACATGGATCTCACAACTTTTTACGGTAGAAGAACTAAGTTGCGAGACTTGGTTATTTTTACAAGTTTCGTTTTTGATGGCATTTATTTAAATGCATTTACGAAGCGATAAAACACAAACTTAAAGTGTACCTCAGGTTAAGTATGGATTAATAAATAAATACGGACCGTCATTTCCTTGTATGGACAGTTTATTACGAATATATGGCATCAGTAAATTATACAGTAAAGCAACGGAAATACGTAGACTATTCAAGAGCTAAATAGTTTCTGTATACATAACGTAATATAATAGTAAAAGGAGCAATTTATGTGTCTTAGCAAATAAATGTCGTTATATTAATATTAACTTTCGATAAGTGTTCGATGCATTAAAGTTTAGACTTAGATGTTTTGAATAATAAATACACCTTTAACAAAAAATAGTAATCGAATTCAAATTTTACAGCAGATATTCACTAAAAAGTTTAAAATAAAATTATATACTGCCATATGGTACCGAAATAATACTTTTGCCGACTTTTTTTCTTCCTGAAACATAATATATTCTCTACGTGTTTGTGTTGCTCTACCATAGCCAGAAAACGGCCCTCCCCAGACGGGTTTAAATAAAACAAGGAGCTGAGAGATTAATATCAAAATTCTAAATTAGTTGCGTGGGAAATGAGTCCTGCACTGACAATTTGTAATCGTGAGTATTGTGCACTTTCCCCCCGGTCAGCTAGCCCAGCCAGGACTACTCCTTGAAATAGAGCCGAACGACTTCAGCTTGCCGACACAAAATATGGTCTAGAGAAGGGGAGATAGTGCTAGTTGTGATACCTGCTTTACGTCTCATGTCATCCGTGGTGGGGCAGTGAAGCAGCACATGCTCCACCGTCTCGTCCTCGTTTAAGCACCCTCGACATAGGAGGCTGTCAGTGTTAATTCAGATTGCAATGTCCGATAATGATACTTACCATATCGCGTAGATCAGGCCGTTTAAGTTTCAAAAGTTACCTTGTTATTGGTTTTCTGTTTGTATAAGGCACCATTAGACTTTACAGCCAGCAGTCAGTCCGTGCTGTCCACCTTCTGTTCTGCTCGGTAAAAATGTATCTCCTTAGCTTCCCCTGATAGCTTTTGCTGATGGTTGACACAGACTATTGCCTTGTGTCGATACCTTCATGCTAGTGATGCTAGTTGCTAGTTTGGCAAGGGAGTCTGCTTGTTCGTTATCTTCGTCATTACTATGTGCTCTGGACAATTGATAACTTTACCTTGCACACTGTTGATAGGATATGCAGTTCTGAATGCTAATCTGCTATGATGCCATTTGCAGAGTTTGGGAGTGAGTCCCTAGTCCTTACCAACAGCTCGTCTGCATTGTCATAGAGTATTAGTTGCCTTCTTTGTTACGTATTTAACCTACCTCTCCCACAGTAGTTTGTCGTTGAGGCAAACACTGAGGTATCTGACCTCCTTACTAAGAGACAGCTGGGTTCCAAATAATTTCGGAAGTTTTAATTTTGCGTTTTTTGTTTTCCTTGTGATCAAGATTACATCTGTTTTTTTGTGGGTTTACAGATAACTGATGCGTACCACACCGCCTCGATTTTACGCAAAGCTTAATGCATTTTACTGCACAGCGTTCCTTTAAATATACCCGATTTCATTCATCGTTGGCGACCGCTACCCATAAAAGTGGTAGAAGTTGCAAATCACTCGACAGAACACACGTGAGTGAAAACGTCTTGTCCGTCTCTGACTTGTCTTGTCGTCCGTCTTCCTCTTTCACACTGGCATAAGCGTAGCATAGGCACGAGGTGCATAGCATCTCGGGTAATTTTTATAAAACTACATGAAACCTAAATTTAAAGTTATAGATATTATACATTGAATTTCACGATCGGAGCACTCTGAACAACAACAACAACTACTAACAAAATCAACTCCTTTCTAAAAAAGTTCATGATTCTTTCTGTCAATTGTAGATGTCAGTGTTTTTTACGTTTTATACTCGTATATTCTCGTATGTTATTTATATTTTCCATTCGCCTGATGACGAACCCACCGATTGGTCGAAATATAACGCATTTTATTGAAAATTTCTTTATTTTACAAATAAAAAACACAATTAAGTATAAATAGAAAACGTTTTGTGTTTTTTAGTTTTACTCTTTTTCAGTTTCATATTTTTGAACGAGCGAGTGAAGTTCTCAGAGTCTACTAGAACAAACCAGCGTGCGTATGTATGTATGAATGTTTGTTCGACGATAACTAAAGTATTGTTGATAGGAATGTCATGAAATTTGGCAGGCGAGTAAATAAGGCAAAAATAATAAAAAATAATTTTGTTAAACTACTGCTACGTTTCAAATTGATTAGTATGGCCTCAAAATAAATTTTACCGATTTACATGCTGCATTTTTTTGGCGTACCGCTAGGACCAAAAGATACAGTGCAATACTATGCGGAACACTCTATATCTGACCCTTATGCCCTCCCCCCCCCCCCCAATAAATCCTGGATCCGCCCTTGCTCGCATAGGTTTCTCTCTCTCACGCTAGCCAGCGCGCCAACGCATTGGCCAACATATACTGGAGCCTTTTCTAACTAATGCTTCAATATCTACTTACATTGCCTTAATTTCAAAGTATGAAAATGATAGCAGAACTGTTCCACTCTGCGAGGCCTACCAAGAAGCTAAAAGTACATCGGCGACCCGCCTGGCTGGGTAATTCAGTGGGTAAAGAAGGGATAGAGTTACGCGATAGAAAGAGAGGCGCAGATAGGCGCCTCGTAGGTGAATAAAATTTTAGACACGCAGCCACAGAACTTTCAAAGTTCTGTGCACGCAGCACTATGCGAGCTGAATTGCACTTTATTGGCGCGTGATATGAGATAGAATATGAGATAGTCTATGAGATAGAACTATAGCAGACTTGAATAATTACTAAATAGAAGAAAAAATTAAATCCCGTCAAGTGCGAACAGGTCTTGCATCCAGAGTGGTATGTTTAAAACACAATCTTATTCCTCGTGCGGTGTTACTCAGGGAGTCTAATTAAGTAAGTCCAACTTGATAAACTCGAACGTCTTCAGAATTTCTGTATTAGGTTCATTTTTGGTATTCGTAAATTCGATCACATTTCTGAATTTCGTTCGCGTCTTAATTGGCTTCCTATTCGTCGTCGTCGCAATTCTCATATTCTGTCTCTTTTGTATTCTGTATTAAATAATCCTGCCACCCCATCATATCTCAAAGCTCGCTTTCAGTTTCTTCATGGTACTCATGACCGTATCTTACGGTCCTCTCAAAATCTACTCCTGGCTACCCCAATGCATTCATCGTCCTTCTATGACAATTCCTTTTCAGTACAAGCCGTCCGTTTGTGGAATGATCTTCCTCTATCTATAAGAAGAGCACCTTCCCTACCAGTCTTTAAGAGACTGGTAAAAGAACACTTCCTCTCACTCTGACCACTGAACTATCTACATTCCTCTTAAAGTTTATTTATTATTTATGTAATATATGTGTGTATGTATATATTTATTCATTCATGTTATTTATCTATAATACATTATTATTTTTCTTTTAATTTATTAATGTAGATTTTGTATAGTATATTTAAATATTATTTTAAAATTAGTGCACCGCCTATTCATCAATCTCCTTTTAAACCAGATTCTACCCAAAGGTTGTCTGGAAGAGATCGCTATAAGCGATAAGGCCGCCTGATTGTACCTACGTTATTTGGCTACTGTAATTTATATTATTTTTGTTTCCTTCTTTGTGGTGTGCAAATAAAGTTATATTGTATTGTATTGTATTGTATTGTAAGTCTTCAATATCTCCTTAAATTATTATTTAATATACTTAATTTTTACACGACTGACCCCAAAAAAGGAGTGTATTGTTTTTAGGGTTCATGTGGGTACTTTTCTTTATTTCACCATAACTTCTTAATGCCTGAACCGATTTCGAAGTGTGTAGTATCGTTAGAATCCTCATAGCATCCTAAGTTGAATGAACTATAAATATATACAAAAAAGTATTTAATGAAAATAAATAATGAAAAATATTAAACAACAGGGCTGCCGGAATAGAGATTTAATTCAGATTTCAGTGCAGTAAGGGGGACTAATTCATTGGATACGCGTGTTGTTTTGTATGTCCCTCGACTGCATTGAAATTTGAATTAAATCTCTATTCTGGCGGTCGTGTTTTTTAATATTTTTTATTCGATTTCTCTCTATAAGTGTGCGATAGAATCTACTTGTGAACGGAATTTCAAGTTTCTAAGTCAACTGGAAGTGCTCTACAGGTTTGCCCTACATAGTCTTGCTTATCACACGGACAGGGAGACGAAACATAAAGTAACTCCATAAGGATTCCGTTTTATCCGTGATCATGAGGTAAGGAACTCTGAAAAACTATAGCCTTTCTTTGTTTTTTATTTTTCTCAGGGTCGCATACTCGTATAGAGTATACGCGATTATTATAGTCGCCATTGTCAATCACATAATAATGCCAATGTAGAATCCAGGTGACGAATCTTCTAGTCACGTACAGAAACGGTACACCTTCGTCCAGCGATGGTTTATATGCTACCATAAAATGCTTAGCGCATCTACAATTACTTTCTTTACAATACTTTCACTCCACGCTAAAACGGAATTAAAGATCGTTGAATAGGGTCTAAAATGGTTACGAGTATCCTGTCAGTCATGTCGTTTTAGTAATTCTGCGCGTAAGCACGCAAGCTTCCACAGGGAAGTAGGCATCGATCGCCCCGCCACATTTGTTACCCCACGGATTATAACATTTTCGTTTTTATTGCAATGATATAACGATTTTTGCAAATAACGCTTACAATTGAGCCATGTTCAGAATAAAAGAGGATCTATTATGGATAGAAAACGAGACCCATATGTTGTATTGTTTATATATATCGTATTCCTGATGTAATGAGTACTTTTAGATTAAATATATAATAAATGTACGATGTACTATGTAGTATAATCGTCAGGTAAGCCAAAGTTACACTAAAGCTTTCCCATATTGTAAATGAACAATAATTCAACATACACAAATTGACACGATTAATTTTTGACCTTGTTTATGAATAATTACTGAGCCTGTACTTATTATACTACTATGTAGTATAATCGTCAGGCAAGCCAAAGTTACACTAAAGCTTTCCCATATTGTAAATGAACAATAATTCAACATACACAAATTGACACGATTAATTTTTGACCTTGTTTATGAATAATTACTGAGCCTGTACTTATTATACTACTATGTAGTATAATCGTCAGGCAAGCCAAAGTTACACTAAAGCTTTCCCATATTGTAAATGAACAATAATTCAACATACACAAATTGACACGATTAATTTTTGACCTTGTTTATGAATAATTACTGAGCGTGTACTTATTATACTACTATGTAGTATAATCGTCAGGCAAGCCAAAGTTACACTAAAGCTTTCCCATATTGTAAATGAACAATAATTCAACATACACAAATTGACACGATTAATTTTTGACCTTGTTTATGAATACTTACTGAGCCTGCAGTGTGAATGTAATGGTTGAAAAAATATATGAAAACAGTCTATCCTTTGTCGGTGTATTAATCTCCACTATAGTTTAGTAATAGCCATTTAATTTATCTCTAGGAAAGTTCGAGTGTGTTAATTCTTCTCCGCATTTCAAAATCTATTTCTCAGTTCCTTCAAGTCTTGTGTTTCAGATACCTTTATAGTACTTATCATAAAACACAAGATTACAAAACCCGATAATGTATCTTTTCCTCTTTTTATCGAGATTTCAAAATTTTCGCAGGCAGCAAGTATCAATATTATCATCAATAAATAGCAGTGTTTTTCTTTGAATTTAATATCTATCAATATTTATAGGTACATACGAGTACATTGACTGTTTTGCTGATAATATTAATACTATACTGCCTGCGGAAATCTTGTGTAGTGTGACGGATGGACAAATTGGTAAGTTGGTAGCTAACAAATAACAAATAAGAGGGAGACGTTCAAGACCCAACAAACCGCAGGGCATACCGTAAAACTTTCACAAATCGTAGAAACTTCAAGTTTTTCTCATTTCCTATTAAGTAATAAATATTTTTTTTTACTAATAACCACGTGCTACATTCCGTTTTACTTTCTCTCTTCCGATATTCACTTACCAAGAACAATACTTGCTAGAATTTTAATTCTTACATACAGATTTATCGGTTTTTGGGTTCAGGATAGAAACGAACCTCCGATAATGACTCTTTTTGTCGTTCCTAGTATGGCTGTGTAGACGAAAATTTCAGGTACTTACAAACGTATTCTCATCTCGGTCGATAAATAAAGAAAAACATATTTAGTTGATTTTTGCTTTGTAATTTAGGTTACTTACCCTATAGTTACACTTTCCCATATTGAAGTATTACAGTATTTTTGAAAAATACGAAATGAACTTACGACCGACCCAAACATTCTCACGATATCGTAAATAGTCAATAGCCAACTACTGAGTAGCAGTCTACTAAGATAGTTCATAAAATATAACCATTATCCTATTGGATATACTGAAACAAAAATGTGAGTCTAAATGAATTACTCTTTCTTTAGGGTTCCGTACTAGAAGGACAAAACGGAGCCTTGAAAATGTCACTCTTACTGTCTGTCCTCTGACTGTCCGTCCGTCTATCCGTATGTCACGGGTCTCTTGTTAGTAGATGAAATGAGTTACATTTGGATATAAATTTTGCGTACAATGTAGACGCCAAACCAAATATTTCATTAGAAATTCAATTAAAATTTATTTTGGGAGGGTCGGTTTTTTCGGAAAAAAATCTTGACCTGGCATCTGGAGTATCATTGTCTAAAGTTCATTGAGTAGAGTACAAATAATTATTTTGTTCCTTTTTATCTTCAAAATAAAAATGGAGTACCGTCAAAGGTGTCAGTTTTAGAACATTTTTGCTACGGGGACTATCCCAAAAATTATATTAGTTAGGAATTTGGAATATCTGTATATTTACCGTATACTGTATTTAAACAACAAATACATAAACTTAATTTTGAAGTTTTGTTTCATACATATTGTAGGTAAATGTATAAAATAAAACTGCAAAATTTCATTTTTAACTTATTAGAATGCTAGATCTACTCGTACTTGACCGGTTTTTTTATATTTTGCCCTCCCATAACTGCCATTTATTGAAACGTAAAAAATAGGCATCGGAATTTGTAAAAGTGTCTTCATTAACAGTCTTATAGATTGGAACAATTTTACTTTTATATTTATTTCGAAAGGCAGATCGGTCGCCGCCCTAAAAAAATAACTCAATTCGAGAAGAATCGACTTAATGGTTTTTTTTTTCCGGGTGACATCTTATTTCATTGCAAAAAAAACGCTTCGAGTTTTTCGAAATTTACCTAAGGTCCAAATAGCAAATTTATATTTCATTAATATCGGTCTGGGCTTTTTGGACTCAGTACTGAGGTATGGATTTGTACTTGTTATATAGTGTCGAACTCTATCTTCATTACATATAAAAAAAACAAATAGCACTCCTGTAGAACGATTAGTACATAGGTAACACTAAAAGTTTCCGGAACTGGCCACTTACATAAACAATATTTAAAAATTTATTGCAACATTTGAAAATAGAACTCTTTGGCTGTAGAATGCAGTTTGTTTCATCTGACTGTCTTTTGTTTTTACCTTGTGGCGCCATTTAAAAAATTGTGTGTCTGCATCAACATGGATTTAACTCGGGAAAATTTTCGTAGTATGATTTTCTACGATTTTAAGTGTAATTTGACAGCTCAACAGAGCATCGCTCGGCTTGAAACAGCTTTTGGCAATGAAGCACCATGCAAGACGACTGTTTATAGCTGGTTTGCAGAATTCAAGCGTGGTCGTATCAATCTCAGTGACGAATCTCGCGATGGTCGGCCGTCCACCGCTGTGACCAACAAAAACATCGATGCTGTGCGCCGTATGATTGAAACAGACAGGCATGTGACCTACCATGAAATTCGCGCATCCTTAGAAATAGGCATGAGTCAAATACAATCAATCCTACACAAACATTTGGGTGTGAGAAAGCTGTGCTCGCGGTGGATCCCACACAACTTGACCGAGGCTCAAAAAACGGACCGCGTCACTTGGTGCAGTGCCATGCTTACCAGATTCAACGAAGGTGCGTCAAATTTGGTGTGGGACATAGTAACAGGTGACAAAACATGGATTTATAGCTACGATCCCAAAAAAAAGCAGCAATCGAGCGTATGGGTCTTTCAAGATGAGCCGAAACCAACCAAAGTGGCGCGCGTGAAAAGTGCATCTAAGCGGATGATTGCTTCTTTTTTTAATAAAACTGGACACGTGGCTACTGTTGCTTTAGAGAATCGTCGTACCGTGAATAGTGACTGGTACACGACCATTTGTTTGCCGGAAGTTATTGACGAACTCCGTAAAAATAACCGTAAACGCCGTATCATCCTGCACCACGACAATGCTAGTTCTCACACGGCCAGACAGACAAACGACTTTTTGAAGACGAAAAATGTAGAACTCATGAGTCATCCTGCATACAGTCCCGACCTGGCACCTTGTGACTGTTTTCTGTTCCCAAAAATTAAGAACCAATTACGCGGTCAACGATTTTCATCACCAGAAGAGGCTGTCGAGGAGTATGAAAAACACGTTTCAGAGGTCACCACAGGGTAATGGCACAAAAGTTTTCAAAACTGGTTTGATCGAATGAAAAAGTGCATAGACGCCAAGGGAGATTATTTTGAAAAACAATAAATTAATTTTGTACCTTTAATAGTATTTTTTCATATTCATTCCGGAAACTTATAGTGCGTCCCACGTATTATTACATTAAAACTACGTACTTGACAGACAGAACCCATTCGTTTTATGCGATCGTGCACTTGACAGGCGTTTTGTCTCAAGCACTTGTTCGTAAAATGGCATTTTCTTTGTCTCCATTATCTCTGAAGATAATTAACGATAACTTTTTGTTAGGAAGTTGTTGCTAATCACCATCTTGGTGTTAAGTTAGAACATGCAAATGAACAATCGCGTCATTATGTAAGTGCTGAGCTATCGATTTGAATCAGAAGTAACTATAAAAAGAATAAAATGAGTCGAATAGCTAACGAGTTTATCAACCATTCGATATCCTTTTAATACTTAAATATTCCAACATATACCCTCTATAGCACTTATCTGAGGGTGGATATACCAAATGAGAGTAAAAGTAGCTTTTGCTCGCGGCTTCGCCCGCGTTGATGTTTTTCGGACCTATAATTTACAGAATGTTGGTCCTCATGAAGATAATTTAATGTACGACCGGTTTTCTATGTCCTTACGGAACTGCCCGTTGCCAGGAAACAAACTATAGCCTATGTCCAAGTGAAGATACGAACCATTACAACTGTGAATTAAAAAAATAGTTTTACGGTTTTACCTATTCTCCCTGAGTCCTCCCGAATTTATTTATTCTGCAAGTTATGAACAAGAGTTGACAAGAGTGACAGATGTACTGATACCAAGGCAAGTTCTCCCGGTTCATAGCTGTCTATCAGGAGCTGACTCGAAGGGCTCACTTACCCAGTAGTTGTCCTTGAAGACCTGGTTGTTGTTGGATCGGAGATGCATCATCTCCTCTATGGTGTTCTGCCAGCGGTCCATGCCGGCCGCGATCTTCGTGGACACGTTCTCGCGGTTCATAGCTGCCTGTGTGGTGCTGAGTCAGGCTCAGGCATCGAAGAGCTGGCGCTGGCCTGGCGTCTGGCTGGAACAACACCAAATGGTTACTATATATAGAAATTGTTTTCTTAGAGAGGGATAAATTCATTACACTAATAAAATAAGTTAAAGTTTGCGCTTTTTAACTGGTATTGGTGCAATTCTGAAACTTCATTTAATCTTAACTAGCTTTTTCCCGCGTTTATTAAATCTCTGCCCCGTTTTCGACTAGGGCGTTATTTTATGAACACCCGTTATAGTCTATAATATTGAAAAGGGTCACTACGATTATATTAAAAAACTGTCCGTTGAGTGGTTCTCGAGTTGAAACGAAGCATGCATACAGACATACAGACAAAAATTATAAGAATTGTAGTTTTTACTTTAGTTCATAAAAATAACAAGATACAGGCCTTTTAACTACTTTATTATTAGTATCTAGTTGACTATCATTAGTATAGATTTATCAAGGATTGCGAATGTCGAATGTCACAAGGGTGTTCACTACTAGTCCCATGTGGAAATAGCAAAAAGTGGCCCAGTTGATTCTGGATTCGGACCTAAATAATGAAGTTTGCATTTTGTGGGAATCTCAAATATTAGTTGCGAAATAGGAAGCGTCTCGGGGGTTTACTACTCCGAAAAACCATACGCAAAATTAATTTAAATCAAGAAAACAGGTTCTAGGTCCATCATACATGAAGTGAGCCTTCTTTGAGCTACAATGAAGTTTTTTGATGTTGTTTTTGTTTAACGGTTTTTAGTATAAATTAGGAAAATGGTAAGGGGACAAAAAAAATGTCTTTCTTCTGCTTGCGTTTATAACATACCTTACATATTTTTATTATGGCTGCACGACCGAAAATACAACAATAAATTTAAACAAGAGTTAAGAAATGCAGTAAACAAAGTGGTTTTTTTGTTTGAGAGAAAAAATACACTTTTAATATTTAAATGGAGAGATTGTTTATTAATGAGATATAATTTCCATCCTGTACCAATTCCGTTATTTATTTATTTGTGTACGAGCCCGCAAAACTTATTATGTATTACAAATTATAAGTGTTAGGTAATTCACTTTTCCTTCAACCTACTAACCACAGACTAATAACAGCTACGTTCAATCCAGTTAAATTCTTTTCACTTGTAGTTAGTACGGAATTGCCATAAATAGAGAGACAATAAATGTGGCGCGAAATCTATTACATGGCCAAGTATAAAGGCACCAGTTGTTGTGCGAGTTCTGTCAATATACATAGATACTTCCAGATAATATAGATAGACTCTTTAAAAAGGTTTAATATTATATTTAATATTTATTTTCGTAAAATAGATACATAAAGTATCAACAGGTCAAACTTAACCTTTACAAAAACAATAGAATATGAAAATAATAATAATACGGGAAATACCTATACATACAAAAATTATTAAGGTTGGGCGACTAAAATGTAATAATAATAAGATGATACACCTGGATAAAATAAATAAATATATGAATAAAAATATTATACATACATAATGCAATCAACAAATAAGTTGATACATAAACCAAATTTACCATAAATAAAAATAACGCCTAACCATCCGCTCATTAGATTAGTCTTGCTAAGAAAAAGGGCAAGAAACTTAGCAAGCATGTCTTTCTTTCAATTTTGCATTTTTTTCAATATTTTTTGTTAGATAACCTTATTCTATACAATTTTCTTATACCTACTTAAGTAAAGGCATAAAACATATAAGACTGCAGAAACGAGAAAAAAAACATCTTAGTCAACCCGTCTCATATTGTCTTTACCTTATATTCTATTTCCTTGAACATCAAAGTCAGTTCTAATATGTGAACTTTATATATTTTAACTTTAAGCCTTTAGAGGAATGATAAAAATTATGATTATTTATTCCACCATGCTTTATTATCGTCCAAATAATCATTGATTTTATAATAAGCTTTTTTAAGTAGTCCCTGCATAATGAATAGCTTAAATTTATTTCCAGGCAAACTAAGGACCACCTCTGGAAATTTATTATAAAATCGTACACCATGTCCAACAAAAGAGGTATCTACTTGAAAACTTGTTGTGATTTAGTTTTTTTAATTTTAATCTTAATTCATTTACACATTATATGGTATTTATTTTATAAGTTGTACAGTTTAACTAAATAATCCTAATACCTACTTGAATGTAAAAGAAAACAAAATATATACAAATAAATAATTGAATGATAAGAGAATTATTTATATTATCATCAATATTTAAAAATAAAGATTGATGAGTTATGAAACATTAAATAACAAAACGCAAATTAACAAAAAGGTTTATAAATGTTGATAGACAATTAACGACATCTAATGGCTTGGTAGAAGAGGTCTATCATTCTATAGATTCATATACATCACTAACGTTGAACACAGTTTAAAAAAGCACGGTTGTTTGTTGTGAAAAAAACAGTGGTTTGAGATAAATTTCCAATAGAGCTATTGCTCAACCCTCTCGACGAATTTATTGGAATGAATTGAGTCATCGGAGATTTTGATTATTATCCACGGGGCTATTAGAATATGCTACGGACGAACAGAATGACCGACAAATATCGAACCAGGCTTTGCTATTCGGGTTTGCATCTTATGTCAGTACTCTAAAAACAGCAGCAGCACAAATCAAACACAAGTCGTTGACATAGAAGCGTTAAACCAATACGGAATTTGCGTATACCACCACAAACTTGTAAATTACCTAATAATAAAATGAACTTTAAATCAAAGACATAAGGATTAAGTGAGATGAAACTGTCGATGATAAGTAGGACGTGGTAAAGTAGAATACGCTCGCGTCGACTTGTTCGTTATATAATGTTGGTAACAGATTTTAGTCTACCAGCTGTTGATCTGCACGAATACAATAAAGAAGTAAAGCGTGTCTGTTTGAGAGAAGTAATCTCAGGAAATGAACTGAATTATAGCAGTATTTTATAGAAAATATTTCTTTAAAAATTATAAATAAAGTTGCAGTAGAATAATTGATAAAAGCTATTATTATCAGTTAGCGAGGGAAAAGTGAGTAGCTTTGTATTAATTAGTAGCTTTACCGATTTTATAAGAGTTATGTTATGATGTTAAATGTGTCAGTGTAAAATTGATTCATCTGTTATTTACATTAAGACCAATGCATGAATTAGTACTAAGTTGACTACCTACGATGATCAGAAAAAGATAATCATGTCAAATGAAACACCTTGCAAGGTTCTTTTCTGATATCAATGAAGGTAATTGTCACTTTACAAGATTAGCTCAGATTAGCTCGTTATACGAACGACGTGATCGCAGAGCTCTTTAAGAATCGATTTTGTAACGATTGCGTAGCTCTATCGATAATGCTGCAGCTCATTTGTAATTTGGTCTGGGATCGGTTGCTTGCTAGAATTTTATGTATTTACGCAATAACAATAATGCGTCGTGATATTCTAAAACGAGCTAGAAATAGAAACTTCGTATAATCTTTACACACTCATAACACGCAATCGACAGGCAGTCAGATCTTAAAACCATTGGAAAAGGTTCTAAAGGTACAAAATTTCAATATAAAAATGATTTTAAAAGCCAACGATATTTACCATTCATGCACCTGTTAATTATTTATCATATTACTTATAAATCGGTAGCTTGAAACTATCTATTATTTTATGTATCCCACATCAAAAACCAATTATCGAAATCGTGCCTATTAATTTCCATTATGTGTTTAATCAGTTTACGATCGTTTTTGAGATTTCAGTCCAAAGTCCAAACAATAGACAAACAGACCTCTGACTTGCTTACTTGAATTGATAACATAGCGTGTAGTCTGCCTAGACAGCGACGGGTTAAAATCAGCGCATTGAAAAGACTTCGACGCGTGCTTTAGTTCATTGCATTGAATTTTTTGAACAAAAGTACAAATGTTAACTTATTCCAAGTAAAAAATACTAAGTACTTTCTATTATTTCCTTTATATGTCATGAAGATGTTCTGTATTTTTTTTAAATAAAATGAATTTATTTGTCAAGGGCTCGTGGACTAAATGTAGAGCGTTCATTGATAGAAAAACTCTGCATGTTTTCTGATCCAGCGGCAGCGTTTATAAAAACAGAAGCTAGTCTATCTCTAAAAGTGACGTCACTCAAGTCAGTGACCCAAGTGAAAGTGCCGAATCGAAGGAGCCATCAATCTGCACTTTCCTCGCAACGAATCAATTGTCATTCTGAACCGACCCTCTTCTGGACCGATTTCACTATCCGCTGTTCCTTATCAACGTGAGGGTGAACAGGGCTCTAATCAAGGCTCTTGTATTTCCGATGTTTTTAAGTTCCACAAAAAACGGAAGAAGCCCTTACCTAGATTTCCTTTACTTGACAGCATGGCAAAATAAAAACGTCTTGGTGGGTTAAGCTGTCTGGCACAGAAAGATTGTAATTTCTTGAATTTTGGATGCCATTACCATCCAAAATTCAAGAAAATTAAAAATTAACCAATAGCTCCATATACCGCAGCCATACTTGCACATACCAATATACCAATAGCTGCATATACTGCAGCCATACCTAGTATACCTACACATACCACCAATAGCGCCGTATACTGCAGCCAACCTGCACATACTAATATATACAGCCAGCAGTGCACTATATACCTATATAGTGCAGCCAACGAGAGTTTGCAGATTTTTCAACATTTGTGGGAAAATATCAGAGAATATGTTGGTACACCATGAAGTTTCATTTCATTCATCTATACAGTAAGAAAGTCGTGTACATTAAATATCAGGGAATATGTTGGTATACCATGAAGTTTCATTTCATTCATCTATACAGTAAGAAAGTCGTGTACATTAAATATCAGAGAATATGTTGGTACACCATGAAGTTTCATTTCATTCATCTATACAGTAAGAAAGTCGTGTACATTAAATATCAGAGAATATGTTGGTACACCATGAAGTTTCATTTCATTCATCTATACAGTAAGAAAGTCGTGTACATTAAATATCAGAGAATATGTTGGTACACCATGAAGTTTCATTTCATTCATCTATACAGTAAGAAAGTCGTGTACATTAAATATCAGAGAATATGTTGGTACACCATGAAGTTTCATTTCATTCATCTATACAGTAAGAAAGTCGTGTACATTAAATATCAGAGAATATGTTGGTACACCATGAAGTTTCATTTCATTCATCTCTACAGTAAGAAAGTCGTGTACATTAAATATCAGAGAATATGTTGGTACACCATGAAGTTTCATTTCATTCATCTCTACAGTAAGAAAGTCGTGTACATTAAATATCAGAGAATATGTTGGTACACCATGAAGTTTCATTTCATTCATCTATACAGTAAGAAAGTCGTGTACATTAAATATCAGAGAATATGTTGGTATACCATGAAGTTTCATTTCATTCATCTATACAGTAAGAAAGTCGTGTACATTAAGTATTTTTGCGAAGTTTTAGATGAAATGGGTTAATAGTATTTTACGGAGGCCAAAACTACAGTTGAATAAAACCGTCTGTCTATCTGTATGTTCCGTTTTAACTCGAGAACCACTCAACGGATTTGGATGCGGTATTTTTGTTATTATTATTGTGACCCTGATCCACATATCTATAGGCTATAAGGGGTTGATGTTCAACAAGCCGAAAACTGTCGAACATGGTACTATACATTAATTGGAAGATACTTCCACGCGGGTGAAGCCGCAGTAAAAGCTGGTTTAGAATCTTACCCTTGCATAATAATAGTATACGAAGGTTCAAATCTCTTTTAGAGCGGTAGTAATGTTAGTTCCAGTTATACTTAGATTCGTAGATGGATGTCTCACATCCGTTTTTCCTTAGAACTTCACCCGCTCTTAGAAGGAAGTTATCAACGTCGTTGATATGAGAAGGTCACAAAATCTAAATTAATATTTAAAAGATTTACATAGTCCTCCTGCAAACCGTTCATTTGATGCCGCAGCTTGTTTCTCGCTGACCGTCAAATTATATTGTTGCGTAAAAGCCACTCCAGTGTAGACTGGCGGCATTTTCTAAAATTACGCCTATTATGAAATATGCAAGTCGGTCTGGCATGAGACTGTAAATTAATATGCATATCATGAATCTTTTAAATTCTTTAAGATATAGTGCCGTTATTTGGCTTTGTGATTTTATATTTAATTTGGCAAACCATTGAATCGTTGAACTGTTGCCAGAATTGTCTACAAGCAGACAGACACTGTAAAAATAATCTGCTGTTTGAAAACTGCAGAAGTTTTTACAGAGCTAGTTGGTTTAATTTAGACATCATCCATAGTTTCTTATAGGTTCTTGCTTTTATATTCTCGTATAGAGGTCATTTCTTAAAAAAAATCCTAGATATAATGTTTGGGAACCGCGAGAATATTTTTCTAATTTTATTCCAGATATCTGGGGGAAACTTCTATAAGAAAGGGCAGTTTCCCAAGTACACCTAAAGCAAAATACTTTACTATATGAGTCCAGTTTTCTATTTCAGAATATCTCGCTTGCGATAAAGGAGCAGATAGACAGACAATGAATTTATTACTTTTGAACGAAACCAAATTTATATCAAATTAATAGAAGTATGTATTAAATATTAATATTAATATCGACAGAATGACCTTAAATTAATATCTAATCTTGAGTGACATAATGTATCTTTTTCAGATAGTTTGATATGTAATACAGATATATTATTTGAACACAGATTGAAGGTTATTAATCTGTTTCAAGATAGCCGAAACCTAAACCTGGATAAACTAATGACATGCTATTGGGTAATTAATAATTATAAAGATTTGACTGTTTTAAATTAGATCCCACAGATTTCAAAGAAAACTCGACTGTAAACAACATTTCAGTAAGTATACTCTGATGTATCACACGCGTGATCAGAAATTCTTGAACTATGTGTCATGTACGAAGCTACAATATTTTACTCGTTTCGACTTATTTGATGGAATCGTACAAAAATATCTGTTTAATTTTCAGTATCTTGCGATATTTCAATTTTCAAGTACATGTTCTTTAGGCCATGTAGGTTTACCTAATTTTTTTTTCTTCTTTACCGCTCAATAAGGGTTTGCCCCGGCAAAGTTTAACCCGGTCTTTATAGGATTAATTCCAGCAATGAGAATTTAAGGGTCCACTCCACAGGGTTCACAACTTCAAATGAGCATATCACATTGTGTAACTTGGTTAATCGGTACAGTAAAAATTATATTAAGTCATAGACTATAGGGCTAGATTCATCTTAGAAAAAACGCAAATACTTTAAATTTGTTCTACAGAAAAAAATTACGAACCTATTACCTCTAGTTTCCTTAAATCATACAGCCTTGAAATTTTTATTAAAAATAAGTTAACAAGTGACATCGCCAGTTCATCTTAAAATATTTTAAAATTTAATCTAGAAGCAGAGTTATTAACTAAAAACACAGGTTTTGTAGGCGCGTGTTGCTTGGTGGTCGTAACAGCCACGGCTGAGAGCGCGCTATTTTAAACTAAAAGGAAACGTCGTAGAGTTCAGTTCTGATTTATGCAAAATGAGGTGCTCAATCTGACCTCATATGAAACGTTAAAGTATTCGTGCATTGCTGAAACCAGAAACGCTTGTCGCGCCGCCGCGTCGGTCCCATGAAGATATTCCGACCAAATCGGGTTTCATAGTCTCAGGGACTAGCCGCTCTGCAATTTAGGTTTGATGAACCTATTGGAAACTGCTATAAAGACTGCTGAGCAAATTCGCCGTCTAATACTGGTTGAATGCATTACCCTCTGCCAACATAGGGACGCTGTTGGAGAGGCCTACCTTCAGCCTGGCCGTCGGTCTAAAAGTTGAAGCCCATCAAATGAGCCACATCGCTGCCGCGCCGTGGGCACATTGTTGACCAGCTTGGCCACATTAGCTTATCCTATCAGTGTAGCGCCAGCGTGCCGGCAATATAAGAGAACCGAATAGTTTAGGGACTGATTGATGGAGGTTTATCCATCCCCAATTGCTGGACCTTATATAAAACAGACTGGTGACGGACAGTGACATCACTAATGCGAGGGTTTTGGCACCGTGCCCACCAGCGTGTGTGAGTGTGGGCATTTCTTCCAGGAGAATGGATAGTCAAGAATGCAACGACGGCATGCGGCTCATGACACTCATTCCTTGGGAAAACTACATCCAACGAGGCAATGCTGCCAGGCTTTTAGGGCACCCTTCACTGCGACGGCGGCGGCTTGGCCAGAATTTTTTACCTGATGTAAATATTTTTGTTTAGGTGTATTTATTTTAGTATTTTTTCATGTTATTTATTTATGTTATTTAAGTTTGTTTTAAAATACTTAGCTGTAAGTATTCAAATATAAAACACGGTTGAATCAAAACAAAACGAATGAATGAAACAGTAGTCGACGGCAGATAAGATTCAGTAGATCCTCTCTCGAACATTAAATAAGGTCATCAGATCGCACGTCCGTCCGTCCGTCTGACAATGGCCTATTAGCTACATAATAAGTAGAGTATCTCATATCTTAGTACGGGCCTACTTGGAACAGCACATTTCCTGTGATCTGAAGACGGTTGTATGTCACAGACATGATTGACTTGAGAAACAAAACGAAGTCAATTTAATGCTGCAAACATTCTGTCACGAGTCACGAGTCATGACATAATGACATAACATATCATTCATCCAAGGGAGCCTAATTTTATAGAAAGAAACACTACTTACAAAACCCTTCTTAATGCATATGTTGATATATTTCATTATCATAGAAAAAAGCAGTACTATCATCAAGACACTCTATTATATAAATTGCCTATCATCGTCAGAACCTTTGACCTATTTAAAATGGGTATTTCGAGATGAGCATAGCGTGATACTGATGACATTGGACCATAAGCGACGGAACAATAGGACATTAGAATAATCTCAATCAAGGTTAAGACCACTGCTTGTTTATTACTTGGAGGAAATAATCTACAAGTTTTCTGAATAGGAGTAGAATAATCAAAAGAAATTCAGCTGCAATAGAAATACCTTGATATATTCTACGAGAGAGTTGCGGCCTGAAAAAAAAACTGTCCATTTATCCATTTTATTTATCTCGCTCTAATAGGATTCCACAACAAAGAAAAAATTGGGGAAAGAAAAAAATGTTTGTTATGGTCACAGCCTACAGACTACTCGTACATTTAATCGCCGTTGTCGGTATTTGTTGTTTCAATAAAGTATATGGTACATAATATGTTTGCATAATTAAATTTATATCATTGCGGCATAGAAAATCAGAAAAGTAAATCTGGACGTGAGGAGCTCTGAACCGGGATTCAAGACCGAGACCTCTCGCTTACCGGGCGGTTGCTCTACGAACTGAGCTATCCAGTTCTCAACACGACCTGCGAATTTACGCATGTACTTTTCCCATACCATTCCTTATATGTTTACATAAATTCCATATTACTAACTGTTTTAATTTGAGTGATGTTAACCGAATTGATGACCTATACTGTTGAAAGGATGGGTCAAAAAACGTACGATTTCATAACCATTTTCCTGTTAACTTGTGATAGAACTAATTTCATCCATTTGGGTCAAACAAGTAAAACCAACAACTTATTGTTTTCATAGAAAACTGACCAAAAGAGTTTGGTAAGCGAAAATTTATTGGATTGATGTGTACCGACGATTAAGGGTTTTCGGGAAAACGATTATCAAAATGAACAGACTCTTTACCCGTAATATTATTTTATTATACTCAAATATTATTTTATTATACTCGTAGTTGCTGTCATAGATTGACGACCAAACGGCATTGCAAATAACTGAATTAATAGAGATTTTAATGCAAACAGGTTATAATACTAGGACAACAGAAAATATAGGAAATATTAAGTATACTCGTTTAAGTGAATGCGAAAGAAAGTAGGAAAAAATCTTCAAGTAGATACTCTATTTAAAATATTATTTCTAGTGGCATCGACAAGTCCTTAATTTAGCAACCGATTTTGGTCTTTATGCGATTGCAACAAGAGAACCTTTTTAAAAATTAAGAATGACCTCAATATATACAGGTCTCTACATCTGGCAAGCGCACGCGCAGTGTAATTCATTACTTATATATAATTTGATTTTATCATATAAAATAATACATCTGCCGTGATCTGCCTCTTTTCATTTTAATTCATAGCTGAAACCCTAACAAACCCTTGTTGTAGCGAAGCCTCACTGTCCAGAACATTGGCGTAATGTCATTTTAATTCACAGCTGAAACCCTAACAAACCCTTGTTGTAGCGAAGCCTCACTGTCCAGAACATTGGCGTAATGTCATTTTAATTCACAGCTGAAACTCTAACAAACCCTTGTTGTAGCGAAGCCTCACTGTCCAGAACATTGGCGTAATGTCATTTTAATTCATAGCTGAAACTCTAACAAACCCTTGTTGTAGCGAAGCCTCACTGTCCAGAACATTGGCATAATGTCATTTTAATTCACAGCTGAAACCCTAACAAACCCTTGTTGTAGCGAAGCCTCGCTGTCCAGAACATCGGCATCCATAACGATCCGGGTAAAAACAAGTGAAATATTGCGATGACGTCATACCCGTACAAATAGTACATTGCTGTGTCTGTCTGAGATACATAATTTGTTATTATATTACCCACGAGGTAAGTGTTATTAATTTAATACGCTTAATCAAACGGGAGCAGGGCAGTGGCCATTTAGTAACTATTTAGCGGATTACTTAAGAGTAGCGAATTATGTAACACGATACATTAAATATATATTTACTTGCAATAAGAATGGTTCCCAAGATAAAGAATAAGAACGGATACTGCTGTAACCTTCGTATGTTTCACTGAACTCGTAATTTTTATAACTCTCGTTTTCCTTCGAAAATCACATGCAAGTTTACAAGAAGTTTCATAAGACAAGACTTAATATGGGACACTTTTTTAATCATACTTGTGTAACACATCGTTGTATTGACAACTTTAATATAAATTGAAATAATGAATAAGAATATGAAAGTACAGTGTATACGTATAGTCTAGACGAAATCTGATATCGTACTTCGTGGTCGCACTGTACACCACCGCAGCCAGTTTCGTCTTCAGCATGGTTTTATAGGGGATCCACAGTAATATTTTTAAACATTCAAGCTGTTTCTGAGGGCTGTTATAAAGTGTGTTTTTTTTAGAGGTATAGAACTTTGAAATGGAATAAAACAAATATGATTTTTTTTTATTGATATGAAATTTATTTTATTCGAAAGACAATCTTTTGGCATTATAATTTAAATATGACTTCTGGCATATGTCTGCCACGGCTGGCTCGGACGTAGTCTAATCTGGAGGTCCAATTTTCGATGACTTTTTCCAACATTTGTGGCCGTATATCGGCAATAACTCGCCGAATGTTGTCCTGCAAGTGGTCAATCGTTTCGGGCTTATCGGCGTAGACTTGCGACTTCACATATCCCCACAGAAAATAGTTAAGTGGCGTTAAATCGCACGATCTTGGAGGCCAATTCACGGGTCCGAAACGTGAAACTATGCGGTTACCAAACGTTTCCTTCAATAAATTAATTGTGTCACGAGCTGTGTGACATGTTGCGCCGTCTTGTTGAAACCACAACTCCTGCACATCATGGTTGTTCAATTGATGAACGAAAAAAGTCTACACCGATAAGCCCGAAACGATTGACCACTTGGAGGACAACACTCGGCGAGTTATTGCCGATATACGGCCACAAATGTTTTTTATTTATTTATTTTATTTATCAAATCCACTTACTACTATCATTACAGGTAATTTACCTAATGCGACAGCGAAGTTACAAAAGAGATACTTAATACTATTCCGCTTAATTATATATAACATAATACATAAATAGTGGCCTCCGTGAACTCATTCATTGAGCAGCAAAACAAATCTACTCTCTCCGCCACCACGTTTAACGTACGTAGCGCGCGCGTGAGTGGCGCCTCCTGCAGCAAATTAGTACGCGCACGTGGCACTGCCAGCAGTCGCGGCCGACGATGTTGGAAAAAGTCATCGAAAATTGGACCTCCAGATTAGACTACGTCCGAGCCAACCGTGGCGAATATATGCCTGAAGTCATATTTAAATTATAATGCCAGAAGATTGTCTTTCGAATAAAATAAATTTCATATCAATAAAAAAAATCATCTTTGTTTTATTCCATTTCAAAGTTCTATACCTCTAAAAAAAACACCCTTTATAAAAAATATAGCTTCTGTTGTTAACAATAAAGAACTGTTTGGAGTAAAGAAAATTTTGTTTTGACAGCAAAAAAAAAGTTTCAGAATCGGTTTTTTTATCAATCACCACTAATAAAAATATTTACTTCCCATAAAATGTATGCGTTAATTTTTAATTTATTAAATTTTTCTCCAATCAGGACCCTAGCTTTTGTCAGTGTAGCCTATATCCTTCCTTACTTAAATATTTCAGATCTTAAAGTGCGACTTCTCCTGTACCTTAAGGCGAGGTTTCCCGGATTTTTCCGGATAAACGTCGTATTATTTTTTGTCTGATTTGTAAATTACAAGTATTAAATTTTGAAAAATTAAACACATTATATGTCATATAAATGATTCACTCTTTGATCTTAAGGGGGATGGTCCTAGGCCGCTCTCCGTACAAACCTGTCGAAAAAAACGTTTCGACTGTAAAATTTTCTTGCGAAAAGCAAAGCGGCAAGCTTCTCCTGAGTAGGATAGACAAGTCTAAAATTAAAGCATTGGAGCAGGGATTTCTCTGACTACCTTCGCCTTATGATGATCAGTAAACTTCATCTTTGGTCTGCCTTCTCCTCTTTTCCCTTCTATATTCCCTTCAACGATGACATTTATCAAAGGATTATGTTTAAGTATTTTGTACTTTGTACTTATAATCTGTATTGACAATTATTGAGTATGTAAAGTACCAATTGCTTTTATATTTTTGTTTTGTGTAGCTGGCTATCTAAGCAAAAATATGTATTTATTTCTTCATTCTAAGTAGTAGTAACGTTTTTATATTTTTTTTAGGTTTTGTTGTGATGTCGTGGTGTTGGCTAAATTAACCTCTTTATTCATATCATAAAGTATAAAGAGACTAGTGGCACGGTAGACACTTCCTTTATTTTAAAAGTTTAGGAAGGCTGTGTTACAATTCTAACAACTTATTTCTAGAATGAAAATGGCTTAGCTAGCATATCTGATTGGATAATATTGAATATTACCCAATGACAGGCCCGGAATAAGCTGCAACTCTGTGTTACAGTGCTAGCAACTTATCTGTAGAATGAAAATGGCGGAAATAGCATATCTGATTCAATAATATTGAACATTAGCCAATGACAGGCCCGGAATAAGCTAGTTCATTCTTCAGATAAGTTGGTGGCACTCTAAGTTTATATTGACTAGGAAAAGACAAAATCAGCCTATTCTGTGACGTCATTTAGAGGTCAAATGAAAGTGATGTTGGTTGTTATATTTTTATTAAAATATACAAGATCTTAGTTTTGAAAGCTATAAATATAAAAATACGGTCTAGAAACCTAATGTCTCTAAATAGTTTCGGAGTCAGGACCGTGTACTTATTACTTTACTTATCGAGTTTTTAGAAAGAGAGATTCCCAAAATTAGGTGGTTGCACGAAGTATGGGGGATTAAGAGAATAATACCGATGAAAAAAAGATGACGTGATGGTGATGCATCACACATGTCTGCAAAGGTTCGAAGACCACGCCCCCTGTCCACTCACTTGTCTCGTCACTCGTAACCTTGGTAAACATTTCCCTCAGCGAGGACATTTTAGACGCACCACGCACGCACGGAAGCAGATGCACTTGCAAACCATTTAACGGTTTGAGAGTCTCAGATTTTTCAGTAGAGGATTTCTATTTCTAGCTATTATACAGAATGTTAAGATGTTTAACTTTTTTCTTAAAACGACGTATTCTACCACTTAACATGAACAACTTTTTCTATGGGGCCAAAACTAAAATGGTGAAATAAAAACTCTGCTGTCACCAAAGACTTCTATGTATAGACAAGGTGTACTACTGGCCTGAAAAATTGCGCAAATGGACCACAACTCTGTGCGCTATTAGAGCGAGCGAGACAACACAGCCGCAAGTGACAGCGAGCGAGACAAAAGTTCCGCTGAGTGAGCATAATTTTGATTGCGAACAACGTGTCTAAAAGATACATTCATATAATATATGATGATTTGTTAGCAGTTTTTATCCTTTCGCGATTTTTATACTTATATAGGTACATTTGGTCAGGTAGTCGACATCAAGGCCCAATGACCTTTTTTGGAAAATTAGGAAATAGTTTTTTCACCATTACTATTCGAAAAGGGGTTATTGGTTCACCAAAAACAGTGAATAAAACGCTCTTTTCCTCACTGAGTGAGAACAAGTAACTTTTTAAACTTTTTGGATAGGCAAAGGCATGGCAAAGGTATCTGTGACCATACAGCCATCTTAAAACATAATCACCCGAGAAGCTATAAACTATAAATCTTGCAATCACTACATTTTATGTTCCACAAAAATGCCCGAATAAAGCATTTTAAATTTGGAACAAGTGTCAATGCACAATATAAAAAAATATCTTACTGGCTGGCCGCTTGGAAAAAAAACCAAAAAAAAAGAACCGCCATTTTTATGTTTTGTTCTCTTATTAATTTACTATGTACCGATTGGTTGTAAGTATAATAAAATTTGATTCAAATAGTTAATATGGTACTGTTTATTTTCTCATAGTCAATGGTGAAAAGTAGAGTACATAACTCGTGAAAAAAAAATTCTCGCTCCTCTCGGGATCCACCTTTGAGCCTCGAAAGAAATTCCCTTTTTTTTCACTTGTTGTGTAATCTACTATTTTCCTGTTCTCTACAAACACAAACCCAGCCCCGAGCCAATTTGTGAAATTAGCAAAAAAGGGTTATCGATCCGTGATACTGATTACTTATTAAGCCTCCTCTAATTGAATTTGGCTGTCTAAAAAAATTTCACCTTATATTTATTTAATCTGGTATTGGCACTGCAACGAGTCAGTATTCAGTTGCCTCAATTATTTCTGCAAGTGTTTTACTTTTGTAACGTGTTTTTTCGGTTTTGGAAATTATTAATATTTTTATTTACTCAAAAAACTATGCTAGTTACTAGATTTTGTTTTTCTTTAGGAAGTTAGAGAAACTACCATCACAAACAGATTTGTTTTACATCAAGTTAGTGTGTGTACTCCATTGCAGGAATTTGAATTTCCAAGGAATTTCCAAACATATTCGATTCGTAGAAACAAACATTTCAGCGAACCAGTGCAAATTAGGTTCCTCAACGTAAATTTGGAAATTGCTTTTAGATTTTAGAAGGCGAAGGTTTATTCACCAAGGAACTCTTCGCTCTTCACCAAGTAATACGGTATAGAAGTGGAAGGCCGGACGTACATACATATGCGAGTGCGAGGTTCGCTGGACCGATTCGAACCGCTACTGATGTCGGTAATCAGGTTATTTGGTGCTCATCTATTCTTGAGTCTTACTACGTTATCATAAGAGTAACAAACGGGAGCAAAGTCAATGAACGGTCTCTCCGCGATGGTACGTGCGCATGCGTCTTGCTTCACTAGAAGTAGCTGCTTATTAGCATTGGATATCTTTGGAGTACGTACTTTATATATGTCGCCGATTGATGACATAAACTGATTTTTCGCGCAAAAAGCGCTTTTTAGTGATAAACCAAATAATGGCGTAAAGACCGACGTTTTACGTGAACATAAGAAATAATTAATTAAAAAACGAGATTAAAACAATAACGAAAGTCTGTCAACAAAAAGTCCCTAGTCGTGAATCAAGCCGGTTGGTTTTCATTTTCAAAAAAACACACTGTATATTATTGCATCATGTCCCTTATATAATGATCAAATTCATGATATACGGTAAACTTCAGAATTTCAGATTTATTTGTACATTTTTCGCATGCCTTCTATAAGAAAAATACTGCATCCATTTTTCTATCAGTTTTTATGTATCGCTTAAAGTTACGTGATCCTAAGAAATTTACATTATAAAAATATAGCCGTTTTAGTTCCTTCATATTATAGGTTACACTTTTGTTGGTTTTACATTTTTGCAACTTCATCTGGAACGGCAAACGGTCTCCTTTATGAAAAGAATATTTAGAAACAAAAAAAAATAAAGTTTGTATCTAATTAAATTTATATCTAATCTCTATAGACATACTCTCACTACACTATCTCTTTATTTTAAACAAAACAGGTTTTACGGACAAAATTAACAATTCTACCTTTGTTACTGCACAACCTTCCCGACTTTTTGGAAGCACGCAAACACATTCAATAGGTACGAGTATTTAAAAAAAATTTTTTTTTTTAGAATGTTTCTTAACATATTCCATTCGTTAATTAACTGCTTTTAAACGATAACTAGCTCATTACGTTAAATTAAACTCATATAATATTGTAAGGAATATATAATAGCAGAACCTGAGACCGCTTTGCGACCGACCTTAGCGATTATGATCAACCTCTAGTATGATGGAAAAGTTCAAAAACAATTAAAAATTATTTTATGGACTAGCTTTTTGCCATTAACTGTGACCTGACTACCGACTGTCTGTCAAAATTTGCACATCAAAATTATAGCGGTATTGTTACAATATTCCCTCAAGAATTCTCCTGAGTATCAATAAAAGCTAAGTTAAACTCGGTTTCGTGGCATCAAATTGACTTAAAACTTTATATTGACATGCATTTTTATAAGTATAGACCACTGTAGATAAGAAGATAACTATATCGAGTTCTACCACCTTGATTCCACTACCGTACCACTGTGACCGGACTTAAATATAAGTTGACTTTGTTTATACAGCCAAATTCATACTGAAGAGTCGGTAAGTGGTCAGGACCAAGGTTAGTTTGTTTGCAAAATAGAAAAAAAAAATTAAATGAAATAAAAAATAAAATAAATAAATTTTGTATTGCGTATTTCACTGAAAGATTCATAGAACCTTGGTCCTGATCACTCACCAAGTCTCCAGTATGAATTCGGTTATAATATAAACGAAATTCACCTTATACATAAGGAAAAAATATAATTCTTTGTTTTTACGTCACTCTTTTTCAGAGTGGCGCGATGAGATGTGGCAAATAGTATTTTGGTTAGAGGGCCACAGTAGAAGTAACAAGCAATTATTGAAACCGGTATTCCCTTTTGCAAAAGTAAACCAATCAACAACTTAGATTGTTATTTATTCAAATGTTATTTATTATCTAAAAGTACCAATTTAGAGAGATTTGTTTTTTTAAATATTTTATTGAGTTTTTATATTTATAAGTTAACCTAATTTCACAGGGTACGATTGCTCTCCATATACAGGATGTTGATTTGGTCAACAACTTGCGTCACATGAATATTAATAGACATGATGTTTATTCCAAAAAAACAGCGAATAAACAAAATATATAATAAAGAAAGAGATATATACCCTTCTGGAGGCAATCTTTTTTTTGTGATTGTTGTGTGTGTACAGGTTTGTGTTTTTGTTTTTTTCCTTAGGATTATTTAATTTCTGTTATTAAATCTTCTGTTTTATTTATAGTCAGTTTATTTAAGTTTTTGTATCTTGTTAGCATTTACTAAATATTTATTATAATTGTGTAGGTAATTAATAAATACTGCATTGAAACAATAAATACTGAAAATACCCTTTTAATTTGTCCTAAATTTTTCTTGATAAACGTTCCCGGACGACTCAATGTCAAATTTTATGTCTATCACAAAATATTGTAAATGATTTTATAAAAATGGCTAACAAATTTTTTACTTCCTAGAATTTCTTCTTTATAAGTGACACTATCGGATGGTGCAATAATATACAGAATCCAGTTCTCGATTCTCGACTAGAATTTATTTTTCTTTCGAAAATCGAATGATGCCGTTTTGATTTTCGTCAAAATCGGTCCCGAGACTCCTTTCACTCTTTGATCTTTATATTTCGGTCATTCGATACACGATTACTTACATTTTGCTCGATCCAATTATCGCAAACATAGGTCTAAAATATGATCTAAATATAATTTCATTTGAGCTATATTAGTTTTGGACAATAAACGTTATACTATACTAATAAATGTCGTGAAAAATGTGATATAAAACGGCCGTCATATTAAAAATAATCATATCCTTCTAATTCCAAAATAATAAAAAAACACCGAAATCGCAAGTTTTCTGAGCGGCCCGCTTCCCCTGAGCAGGATAAACATGTGTAAAATGAAAGCGTTGGAGCAGGACAGATTTCTTTGGATCACTTCGCCTTAATGGCTTTTCCATCTACGCCCACTTCAAAACTAATAATCCTGTTTATCGGATATATATATATATCTTTCATTATTGTAGAAAATAAATGAATAACTGAATTTTTTATATATTATTTGTAAATTACATTTCTAGTAATTTAGTATCAACAATAAAAAGCGAAAAAATTAGTTGAAAAAATTTTTTCTGTTTTGTAATTCACTTTGTATTTCACTTTTATATTTATTGTTTTTGGTGCACAATAAAGAGTATTTATGATAACGATAAGTTATGGGCGATAGATACTCCTAGACCAAAAACTGGAAAAAGATTTGTTACTAGAATAAAATACAGGACCAGACTATCATAATTATACTTCTCCATAATCAGACAATCTTGTTACGCAACATACCATATAGGTAAGTTGTAGGTTGAATATAAAACCAAAAGTGACTAACCGACTGAAGGTCGAAAACTTACTGGCAAGATAGCCGTTTAAAATAAAATTCAACTGGTAATCGCCTGCACTGTATGTGACTGATTTACTCGTATTCTTGTTTCGGCTCTCGATTCGGTCAACAGAAACCCTTCTCTTCTGTCCCCTGATTCTGTATCGTAAACTCAGTTGCCAAACCAAGTGCCTATCGTCTAAAACATACATATCCGCTTATTTATGGATAAGTTCGCACTTGAAATGACTTCACAATTCGTAAAAAGTTTAACAACCATTAAAGGTTATTTTGGAAATTCATTTTTTATCTGTTTTTGTTGAATAGCAACTATAGCTAGCAACCAACACTGAGTTACATAATAGCCCCACTAGTGTCTATCCGTCTCGTAGGTGCAAAAATATTCGACGAGCAAAGTAGAACAAAATACCATATAACCTATGTCCAATTGTAGAATTTAAGTATTACAACTATCGACATAGGGATGTTAAATATTTTAATTTTGATTTTGTACACTTAAGGCCTTACCCCTGGTGCACGATAATCTTACTGAGCGATTTTGAACTTCAGTATGTTGTCAGAAAGTCTACATCAGAACGCTCGCTTCGCGCGCTGCCGGCACGCAAAATCAGTGAATTTTCGAGGTTTTTCTGTATTTTACGAAAAAGTATTAATCTAGGAGTTTTTTAACCTGACATCGGAAAATAAACCATGATTTCTTGTTATAGCAGTAATTTCGGATATAGAACTTAAAGCCTTTTAGACATAAAACGAAATAATAACTTAAAAGGGCATCATTTTCAAAAAAAAAACCTATCGAGCGAAATGTGTCCAACTAGGTGACCGACCAGACAACGAAAATACAAAGGTCGGGAAAAAAACATGTTCAAGTTTTAGATTGATCAGATAATTAGCTGACTCAGCATATTAAAACAAAAACCGTTGAAAGACTCAATACAAGCCCTTAAGCATATTACAATAATACTTCTACAGGCTGAAGGTACCTTTATAAGCTTAAAAGAATATAACAACAGTAAACTATTTTCATAATCGGTTCGGTAGTTCCAGAGATTATCCTCTACCACACAAACGAACAAAATTCACCTTTTTTATAATATTAGTATAAATAGTGTGGATGTCTTCACCGGATGGTTAAATCAGCCTCCTAATTGGACGGCTAGCTCGTTTTTAAATGGCTGCATCCAATTGAAAGGCTAGGCTGCTGGTTGTTTAAGTTAAGATAACTCAACGTTTAACGTTTTGGCTGCCCGAAGACGCCACAATATTTAAATTTAGTTAATCTTTTTACTACTATAGAGCTAGCAGTCCTATAGTCGGATAAATTACGTTTTTAAATAAAAATAATAAGAATTAAAATTTTCATCAGAAATATTTATTGGTAAAGTTGTATTTTTATCTAATGATGTGTTTCTTTAATTTAAGTCGTTTAAATGTATTTGATGTTTGACCCATTTCTTAACAACGGGCTTTCTACTCAGTTTTAACAACTGCACTTTACTTGTATTAGGCTCAGATAAAATTATATTCCCTCCACCTTAGTGCTTCTTGACCAATGGTAACAATTAAATATAATTTAACCGATAGGCTAAGCGCCGTTCAGCCCTCTTATAAAACGGTGCGTTCAACTATATAAGCATTATTTAACAATTTAATTAAATGCCGCTATTTAATTTACAAACTAGCCATCCGATTACGAGGCTGATTTAACTACAGGGCGTTTTGATTTTAATTTTAAACCGATTTAATTGCCAATAGGCTGGAACCAAGTGAGAATGACGTTATTTTCTACGGTTAGCTTAGCGATCATATTTTTATAAATTTCTGGTATAACAAAAATACGTGATTGTACTCGTATATTTAAGTTTATTTTTTAGGTTTGTTAGCGAATTAATTTTAGAATGCTATTTACATACTCGAAGTAATCAATGAGATTAAAAACAAACGTGTTTATTGTTGAATATATTAAACATTTTTTTCTTATTTACCTCTCCTACCCTATAATCGAGGCTGAATAGTAATCAATGAACTGCAATTTGTTTTTTATTACGTATCAAATGAAGTACGTTACGAAAAGCATAATTTTCTTCCTCGTTTCTTTCAAACAAATGTCATAAATATATTTTGTTTAGGTCAAAATTAATATATCGGATAACTTTTTATTTTATCCGTTTATTTATAGACGAGTTTAGTTTATTTAAAAGAGTGAGTAGGTACCAGTGGCGAAGTTTAAACATTTCCAAAAGGGAAGCCAGACAAAAAATCGCCTTACTCAGAAAAGCAACCAAGGTATTTTTTTTTGTACTTTGCAACTCCCTGTCAGCCAAGTGTATTTGTCGTATTGAGATTTAAGGAAATGTTTGACAAAGCAAAGAGCACGGAATAAAGAAATATAGTATAGATGCCATTTTCTAAACAAGCCGATGAGAATCGTGTTATATATATAATAATATATAATCGTGTTATCCTTCGCCACTGGTAGGTACTATTTAGTAAATATAGCATAAAACGTATTTTAGATGCTGCTGCCTGCGGCCCTGTGGCTTCACTTTGGCGAAGATTCCCATGTTTTGGCAGTTCTTTTTTATTAAAATTTGTAGCTGGAGAATCTAGTGACCAACCCTCAGACCGAATATTGCAGCCCAAAACCTTGTCAGGTTGTCATAATAGTGTCAAATTCTTATATCCGTATCCTTACATTTTTGGGGTAAATGGAAAACAGGATCAGCATTTGTTTTGTAGATCTACCTGGTCTTTTTGTTACGTTTGATACTTCATATAACATTTACTTTTTATTTAAAAATAAAATTAGAGAAAGCATTGACACTTTCCATTTTTTCAGAATCCGTCCCTCCGACACTGCGAGCCTTTCCGCATGAATTTGATGTAACAAATTTGATGTAAGCGTCATCTTTCCTCCTAAACAATAATAACACGTCATAGGGTTAAGTTCTATACTTGATGCAAAAGGAGATACTCAATCTCAGGTCACAAATGCCTTTAAAAGACAGCCCAAATGTTATGTATGAAAGTGAGCTCACGAATAGTTCCGATGATCCTAGTTAGTGAACCTAGGTTGCGTTAAATACATCGGCGCCCCAAGCGTGACGGAAACTGACCAATGGCGAGCGAGCTGATAATGTCAACACACCAGTCAGAATAGAACCTTCACGTCACGACAAATCGTGTCACACGTATTCGTTCATCGTAATCTGTGTATACTCGTATAATAATTTTAATAATTTCTAACATATTATGTAACCGGCCAATCCCAATTTAAGGAAAAACTAGTTTTGCCAAAGTGATACCTGCGTTGTCATAAAAAAATAACTGCGAAGCTGGCAATTGCGATGGTTACCAGACAAAACTTCTGTCCCAACCTGCTCGCTTCTGCGTTGAAGGATTCCCGAAATTTCCGGAAAAATTGTTTGGCCTAGGCAAAACCAGTTCGTACGAACATTGAGTTTCGCCAGTAACGTAGACACCGGTAACCGGTTGATGAATTGCGCTGAAGGTTACACTTACGGTCAACTCTGGACCCTGATGTAGTTCGTTTTTTCTTAGATGATCAACAACTCCTTAGAATTTTCTGATAATTTTGCACTCTTTTGTACATATATAACAGACAGACAAAACATAACCAAAACATGTGTTTGTTTGTTCATACCTCAGACTACAGACTTATATAGATATCTATACTAATAGTAAAGTAGTTAAAACGTAGATAAAAAAGTATACATATCCATAGTAATAATAAAGAAGTAAAAAAGTCGTGCCTGTACCATGATTATTTTTGCGAAATTTTAACTGAAATGGTCTCTTTGTAGGCAAAACTTCAATTATTAGAATTTTTATCCGTCTGTTCCGTTTTAACTCCAGAACCATTCAACGGATTTGGATGCGGTTTTATTTATTATCATCGTATTGATCCTCCGTTAGCAGGTAACTTAGCTATGAGGGGTGTTGATAAAATAACCGACAAGCCTACAACTGTCGTTACTACTCAAAGATTAAAAGACACTTCAATGCAAGCGAAGCCGCGGGCAAAATCTAGTCTGTATATAAATAAACTGTGATATAAATAAATTTCTATAATTTAAACATTGGCGATTTATCCATCGCAAGTGGATAACAAATTACATAATGTTAATTTTTTATTTATAAATATTACACAATACTGGATTTTGTAAAACTTTATGCAAACTTTTATTAGAATGCATTATATTAAATATTACATAAAGGTATTTTTAAATTTCCCTCGAAAGTATAATATCATCATACGTAAAAGTTGAAATTTGTTGCCTCGTATATTATGCAACTGTTATATAGTTCTATTACATATTAGAGTCGGTATAGAGTCAGTGGCCATGAAGAAAGCACCTATAGAGTTTCAAAAAGACCAATTGAGGTGAAGCATGAATTTATAAGCCTTGTTTTGAGCAGACAACATATTTATGATTATCACCTAAGAACCCGAATATTTACGAAGGTACATGTACGACTTCCGACGATGAAAATGAAATTTCCACTTACATATTTATTTTTGACGTACCCTAGTTATTTTTACATATTATGATTACGGAATCCTAAAAGTGAGTAGCATATTAATGGCACCAAAAATTCAAACTCGAGAGATTTGAAACTGCATAAGTAATTTAACTGTAAAACTTTTATATCAGTTTTCACTTTTTACTTTTGTTCTAAGAGCACAGTCGGTTTGTGGAACAGTTTTAAGATCTCGATTAGCCATTGTCGGCTTCATGTGGCCCAATTAAGAGCGATTTTGCTATTCTTTTTTATTTGGAGACAATGAACCGAATATGTTTTAATGTGGAGCTCGTGTGTGAGTCTGCTTTGGGAATCATTTTGTTTTTGTGTGAATTTTGGGTCACGGTCACTGGGGAATCAGAGTAAGTATTATTTTCGAATATGTGCTTTTGAGGACTAATTGGTCTAACCGACATCCTATTGTTCTCCAATTGTTATCAAAAGCGATTACAGAAAGCAGTTAATATCGAAGTAATATGCTCTATTATAGCCACTATCCTACTGGAACTCCATCGTATATTACCTCCCTTTGCAGGGTTGGTTTCTGTATTTTACCAACACAGTGTTTTATTCTTACACATTTTCCAAACGCATGGATAATTGGAAACAGCTAATGGCCCCCACGCTCGACCGGTTTCGCCTTTCATTCAACTGTCACGTCCGCGTCTTTACTAACCCCATAAATGGCTCAGCATCTCATTCTATGCCTTATAAACTGTGTGCGGTTCTAGAACAGTACAGATTTAAAAAGCATACCGATGTATTTTTACCAACATCGAACGAAAAAAAACTAATTTAAAAATACCTAGTCTGTGATATTATGCAAAAAATATAAGTCTTTCACTTTTTCTTCAAAACTAAAAAACCGAAAATTATGAAAAACGTATCTTATGTACAGTTAAGCTCTCTCTTTAAAAAAAATATATCTGAGTAGTCACTCTGTCAAATTTCGGCCTGGCCAAGCATATGGGGCTGTTCATTTATCACGCTAGACGTTTTGGGAGGAGGGTCGAGGGGGTCAGACCAAATCTTGGATGGATTCTATTTATGGTCCTTGGTTGAATATCGTATATACGTAGAATATATGTGGAATAAAAAGTACAAGAATTTGTGTATAATTTATTCCGACCAAATCTTATTTTTTACATGGGTCTGTATATTTCTTAGGTAAGAGATTTTTCCGTGGCTAATCGTTTATTTGATTGTATGTTGGAATAACTGTGTTTGAAAAGAAAGCCTTCACATATTGCTAAAATCTTGTATCCCCTGACCTGCGCTCATGAAAACTGTCCGTAAGGAATACGGAACTCCATTACGCGTGACTACTTCTCGCAATTTACCAGTTTTATAAATTTATCTTTTTATACCACGTATAATCAGCGCAAATAAAACACAAAATCTCGCTATAATGTTGTATAGGGGTTTGTAAACATGCGACACGTCCGCGACACAATGCGCCCGCGCCGCTTTGCGCGTGCATTCATTGTTGTTCGCTTTTCACGGACGAAACAAGAGGCCTTCCGAACACCATAATAAAAAAATATATAAAACAGATCTATTTGCTCATTCCTTTTTGTGTCGTTTAGGTCGCTGCCCGCTCAGTTTCAATGTCAATTTCTAAATAAGGATTTCGCTTTTTGCGTGTTTTCTTCACAACCATAGCTTGGGCTAATGCATTATTTGTCAATGAGCGTTTCAGCTTGGTTGTATTATAATATGGTGTGGTGTGGATGACTGACTGACGACCTTGACAGTGCTAACAAAATTATAATTGATTGACTAGTGCATCCGTGGGTGTTTGGCTTGACGCTACCAGACTCGTTTACACCTTATTTAGCGTGACCTTCCTTACCGCACTAATTAATTACAGCTATCTTAGCTATTAGAGGATCACAATGAAAGTGGAAATACGAAGAGAAGAATTTACATCAATCAAGATACCACGGAGATGGAGTTCAAGTGGCTACCTCATACCAAGTCGTTTTTTTAAACGTTTCTAAGTAAATGTCGGCCGCTGATACGTTCGGTGGATGGAGTTCCATCAGCAAACAGTCAAGTTTTTGCGCAATGATCTTTGAAAGCGGACGACGACGTTGCAAGCAAGTGTAGGTACAGTCTGCAAAAAGCCAACTTACCATCAAGTTTCTACTTTTAAAGCTTTAATCTATAAAGGGTTTACATGATGTATGTTCACCTAACCACGGTGAAATACAAAACGATTGAATGACTGGACTACTGAACAAATTACAACGAACTATACGAGTATTCACTTTACATCTGTCTATCTATAACTTTAGAGCTACACTCTTTTCGGTGGAGTAGCGGTTAATGGCGGTCATTCTTATCTTTCTTCTAATGATTTGACCTCTTGATACGACATATCATTAACTTTCTCCTACACTTGAGTAAAGTAGGTGCGTCTAGGTGTATTCCTCTTTCTCCCTTAGCCTTCTGTTTATTTTTCAAAATACTGTCGTGTTGAATCAAATATACTGTAATCTTCCCTCCTCTATATTCAATGGTTTTCCTTCTTCGGTTTTCAATTTTTATTAACATATTTTATAAATATCTCTGATAGATAAATAATGGTATATTTTGCTTATGGTAAGCATATTATTTATGCAGAACAATAACATCGAAGTGAAATTGGATAATAATAAACAAAACATGAAAAATTGGTATCAGAGGGCAGAACTATATCAAAAATATTTTCTTTTATTTGTTTTTGTTATTATCATCTTAAAAAAATAAAATCTTATAATTTCGAAATGGGCAGTACTGCTATTGTGAGAGTCTAAGTCTTATCGGCTTTTTGACATATTCTAGCACTTTTCATTGAAAGTCAGGGAAAGGCTCTCCCAACGAGCTGGTTGTCCAAATTCAGGCATTTCTTGGCTGATCAAAATTTGGCTCTAATCTAATACAAGTTAACAATTGGGCACAATGAAACGTCAAAAAACTGATAAGATAACGACTATAGTAAATAAAAGAGCTGAACATATCACAGTAGTTTCAACTCGTCGAGATTACTATTCATATAAGGAAACAAAGTATGAATATTACGAAAGCAATCTCCGGAGTTTTAAAATAGGGCTCTTTTCCTGGAAACGGAAGTCACGCCTTAATTTGTCGTTTTCTTAGTAATAGGCACTTGATACAACTGAGCCTTACATATTTCATGAACTACTATTTTCTACATTGTTTTTTACAAAAACCTTGTCAAAACGGAAAATATTAAATTATAAAACATGTAAAGATATACTTTTCAGTAGTAATTTTAGGCTTTAAGAATTTAAGAAACACCGGTCAGGTTCGAGTAGGACTCGCGCCTAAAGGTTCCGTAGCATTCAAATAAATTAATAGACTTGAATGATTCGAATAAAAATTACAAACTTATGAAATGTGTAAAACAAAAATGCCAAATAATAATTGTCGACTATAACCTACTCGTTAACTTGTGGCCTGTGATATTTTGCCTTTTATTTCCGTTATTCAACTGTTTAGCTGGCAGGGGGGGACACTAAAAATTTGCACGGATCCCTGAATCGAAAAATATTTTTCACAAACCTGCAATATGTTTGAACGACCTATAAAACGAAATATAAAATTCATCCCCACCTTAAGTGTAGAACAAAGTACAAATAAAAAAATTGTTTTAAGATTTTATTTTAACAATTTGTCGGCGTTATAAATATGTACCCTCATGCCAAATTACAGCTTTCTAGTACTAAGAGTCAGACAGACTGACAGACAAACGGATGGACACGGAGAAACTATGAGGGTTACTTGTTAACTACGGAACCCTAAGAACGGTTACGAATAGTTTGAATGCCGAGTTTTTTACTTCAATCTAGTTCCTAAAATAGAGAATACAGCTGTTCACCGATGAGCCGGTGAACGGGATTTCATCACCTCGTTGATGGACGGTGTGCAATTTGTCTCATTCAGAGTTAATCGAGGTTTGAACAATGGCCGCCGTGTCCCCCACCCCCCGCCGCCGCCGCACGCAGGTGAATTTTATTTCATTTACTAGCCCGCGGCTCCGCTCGTGTTTATTCAGTCTCTGCCCCGTTTTTCATCCATCCACCCATCAGCCTGTGTTTGTCTACTGCTGGATATATTACCACTTATAGCCTACATGTTGACCAGGGTCACTACGATTGATAATAAAAAAACCGCATCCAAACTGGTTCTCGATCTCGAGTTAAAATGGAACATGTACATACAGACAGACAGAAATTCTAAAAATGTT
Source organism: Ypsolopha scabrella (assembly GCA_910592155.1). Lineage (NCBI taxonomy): Eukaryota > Metazoa > Arthropoda > Insecta > Lepidoptera > Ypsolophidae > Ypsolopha > Ypsolopha scabrella. The sequence continues at coordinate 26,580,085 of OU342960.1, read as the reverse complement.
AGTTTTGGCTTCAGTACAATACCAATAATCAAATTTATATAAATTTTGAAAAAATATTAATTTGTGATACTCGACTATTTTGCTATTTTATTATTAGTATAGATGTGTCAGAAATAGCACCATCAAAGCCAGCTTACCTCTCATTCCAGGAAAGTTAACGATAACTCGAACTTACCTGCAAAAAAAACGAGAAAGTTAACAACAATTTAAGAGACACAAACTACTATGACTGGGAAAAACATTGTGCACATATATTCTAAAGTAAGATCCACAAATAATAAAAATTATGGTTCCGTACTCAGAGGTTTACAGGCGCTACCATTTTAGCAACCTGTTTTTTGTCGCCTTCATGTTGCTATGGCTTCTATAAGGTGCTCTAAAAATATCTGCCACGGCTGCCGCAATACACTCTCCGTATTGTGTATATGTCGCAGGCATCTGGTTAAATTTAGTGACTTAACGAAATGACTAGGCTTTTGGTTTAAATAGTGGTCATTAAAAAATTACCTAAGCTACCGCCTCTCTTCTGCCTGATTTAACGATCGTGCCCAGATCATAGAATTGAACAATTCATGAAATAGTCGCCAAAAATGTACGATTTCAATTGTCGAACGGGCTAATTTGCTCAGCCGAATAGCCACATGACAATCAATTTCAATACCATTGGCTTACACAATTGCACCTCTGGTCATTTGGTCAGCGACGTTTGACCATACCATGATCTGCTCAAATATCGTGAAATCTGTAAAAACTAAAGGGGTAAAACCGCTTCGCTCAGCTCCCGAATTTATAATCATCACAGGCAACCTAATACGCTCCTCCTCACTTTGCTCGTCGTCGCACCTATTTTTGAGTTTTTGTTGAAAGTCTATAGCAAATTTCTTATTCCATACTTTATGATATTGTCGATCAGATTATGAAATTAATAATGTTAATTGATGGTATCGTCAAACGATCTCTATTCATTAATTTGGTCAATCTATATCATAAAATGGTCAACATACACGTATTGTGTGGAGGTACGGAACCCTCTGTGACCAAGTCCGACTCGCACTTGGCTGGTCTTAGCTTTGGTATTGAATAATTTCATATTTTTTTAGATTTACGTAGGTTTCCTAAGAAGAAGGGTTGCTTTGGCTTTGTTAATACTTTTTTCAAAATTAATTACAGCCTTTGCCCGCGGCTCCTCCCGCGTTCCTTTAATATCTGCCCCGTTTTCGGCTTGGGCATTATTTTATGAATAGGATATGTGGACCAGGACCACTATGATGATAGTAAAAAAAACCTGCATTCAAATGCGTTCAGTGGTTCTCGAGTTAAAACGGAACATACAGACAGACAGAAAGCCAAAAAGACAGACAAAAATTCTAAAAATAATGGTTTTTTCTCTGTACAATACTAATAACCCATTTAATTTTCGCTAAAATATTAAATGTACAGATACGACTCTTTTACTACTTTATTGAGATTGTGTGCAGGATTACTGGTAGTTTTCTTTGTATTGAAACCGTTCAGGTCCACAGTTGACTCCACTAAAGAGGTCGTCATAATTAGATTAGCATGACATATCTAACTTGTTACTCTTCTCTGACTGACTGACCTCCCGGCGAAATGTGACTTACAGTTAGATGCTTGCTATTAGACCACATGAATTTACTTGTACATAGGGATGCGCAAAACATTTCAAGTCGACTTATGTAGAAAAAATGAGGTTGTGAAATAGTATCTTTCGTAAACTACAAAAGAAGGGAAAAAGAAAAATGCATTTTATAAGGAAAACAGTATAGTCCGACCAAACTAATTAAGTAAAAATAACATTTAAGTTGATTTTGAAGGCTTTAAGTTAAATGTTGGTGCTGTCAAAAATTCATTTTTTCCTAAAGCTTCTGTTGTTAACGCTAAAGCACTATTTTGGAATGAGGATTTGACAGCACCAAAACTAAAATTAAAGCCTTCAGAGTCGGTTATATTATGACTTTATCTAAATCATAGGCAAGAGGTTTTTTTAAATATAATGTATATATGCAAGTTTGTGAATTTATATTACTTGAATTCTACTCATAGAAACAGTATCTTTCTTGATTCACCGTACTACCCAGAAATGCACTTAATCAGTTTTCTTTATTTCAATAGGCTGCGCCAAAAGCTTTAATATTTCACGAAGCTTCTGTTCGTTCGCAACTTCTCTTGCAACTCATATTAAACTTGTTATAAGAGCAAAACTAACTGATTTATTATACAAAATAGCGCATCATTGCGTACTATCGTTGAAAAAGTTCAATTTGTTCAATTTATTCACTTGGCGTAGTATGTGTATTAAAATATTAAAATACTAGATCAGCGCTAGTACTATTATTATTGTTACCATTTAAAGCTTAAAAGGTTTTCAAGGGACAACCAACATTGAATTTTCTTTTAAAGTCTAAATGGCGTGGATATTTCCTTCGCTGCGCGGAAATACATTGAACGACAAGTTGGCAGGTGATTGTTGTTGAACTTTAATTTGGACTGGTAACCCTAGTTGAGAGAGACTGGAGTCTTTTTAGGGTTCTAGTACAAACTTGTAAGTAAGTAACTAGTAAGAACTTGCTAAATTAGACGAAACTTTTCGCTCTGAAAATCTAACTAGTAAATAACATAAATAAAATAATAAAAATTTAAAATAAAACCTAAAATAATATAGACTTACTACAAAAAAAATAAGGAAATAAATTAAATAAAAAATTGTGTTGCGATGAACATTAACACAATATAAATTAAAAAGAAAATCATTGTTATGGAAAATTTCATGATTCCCGCGTTTATGCATCATGTAAACGCGTTATAGGTCTACATAGAAACAAAGATAAGTCGATGCTCAGCCATGTCGTTTGAGATGAAGATTCCAATCAATAAATATCTGTTTATACCTTACATTTTAGGGTGGATATCACAATATCTCGTCTTCACAGATTCCTCGGACATCTTAATTCCCATTCAGTCGAGATGACCACCTTCAATGATTTTGTATCCATACATCATTGACCACCTTGACAAACTTTCTCACTTCCCAATACCTACTCACGAGACGGAGGAATCTCGGTCCGACAATCTCTCCTTGGCACGGATATTGTGAAACCTTGACTTCCTGAATCTGCACAATATCTGAATAGTCTAGATCTGACACAATAGACGGAACCTGGTTCAGATAATCTGCCATTCTGTTTACAACGTTGCAGCTCTATTCTAATGTTCAACTGGAAAAACAGTGCAGAAAAGTCAAAGATAAATAAATATCCATAATGCAATAGAATTAACAAATACTAAATGGCAGATAGCTGCGCTAGATTCCTCGAATTTTATGCAGGTGCATATTTTATTTCCCGTATTATTGTATATTTTTTTATATTCTAAAGATATATTGTATTGTTCAAAATAAACGTTGACTTGTAGAAAGTATACTTTATGTATCTATTTTGCAAAAATAAATATTTTGATTTGATTTCATTTGATCTGAACACTCAAATATTCAATGAATCAATCAAAGCCGTGTTATCTGGCTTCCTATAATGTGTCTCCACACATTAGTTTCGCCAATATCTAGTTTTAAGTGAATGGACTCGCTGGAAGTTTTCAAGTTAAAATTTGGTTAACTTGAGTTCTCAAGCGTTAACCTACTGTTTATTTAATTAATGGTTTCAGAAAACGTGTTCGGGATGTCAAGTAGAAATGCAATGCCGCTGTCTTCATAGACACCCGGTATACTAGTTGGTGTGATGTAAGCTGCAATACACAATTAACATCCAAACACATACAACACACTGCATCTGTATTTCACCGAAACTAAGATGAGTTTCGACCTAAAACAAAACTCGCATCACGCCTATTTTAGACCAGATGCGTTCGCGAGCGCCAAGCCCCCTTTAATTACTACATCAGAATGTCCTCTGGTTACAGGCGTCTGTTTCTAGTAGGTAAATATGTGTATATTTGTTATTAAATTACTAGCCTTTGCCCGTATTTTCAATCTCCGTCCCGTTTTCAGCTTGGTGGTTATTTTATAAACACCCCGTATAGCCTATATGTTGACTAGGGTCACTACGATGATAATAAAGAAAGCTGCATCCAAATCCTTTGAATGATTCTCGAGTTGAAACGGAACATACTCGTACATACATACATACACACAGATAAACGTTCTAAAATTGTAGTTTTGGCTTTAGTAGAATAATAATAACCCAATTCAATTAAAATTTCGCAAATATATTCAATGTACTGACACGACTTTTTAATATAGATAATACATATTTACCATATTATTATATTTACTTATGGAAAAAAGTAACAAGTATATTTCTGCTGTCTGGGCCAAAATTTCGCTTCCTTCGCCAGTTTTGAATAAAATAATAATAAAAATAGATATGGATGTTTTTGTTGATAATATGATTGTTGATGTTATTGTTAATCAAGTCACTATTGACATAACATCAATACCGTGACATTTAATTAATGCAGGGGAAACGCATACGCGTTCAATAGGTAGGTGTATTTTTTCATTTACCCCGTTGGTTCCACAGCTGATCATTTTGATCTTATTTATTACTTATCTGTATTTATTTTGATTGCCAATAATTTCATTTTTGTTTGTATTTAATTAAATCATTGCGACATTTCTTGTTGTTGTAACTTGTAACTATAACTAAAAGATTAATTATTTAGAATCATAATAGCCTACTCACGATATGTCTATATATAATATGTATATATATAAAATATATAATGTCGTGACATGAATCCCCAAGATGGTGTCAGAGGTGTTCCAGGTGTGTACTGTGAAATGCAAGTCACAGTCCACACTCGGCACACCCGCGTTTAACCGACGATAATTATGTCCCAACGTGATGGGTGGTGAGCCCTGTCACCGTTCTTCGGGCACAATTACATGCTTTTAAGGGCATGAAGATTTCCTCACGATGTTTTCCTTCACCAGTCAGCAAGTATGCGCCTAAATTCCGAAAAACTCATTGGTGCATGCCGGCCGGGGATCGAACCTGGATCTCAAAAATTGAGAGGCCAGCGTTCTACCCCTGAGCTACCGCCGCTACAGAATAAAATAATAGTCAGTATTTCGCCTGACTAATTTCACTGTGATCGTACAGTTTCTTGGAACGGTTAATTAAGGCAAATAACCAAACAGTTACTGGAATGTTTAAGTAAATTTATACTATTTCTATTGAAGTAGCTTATAATTTTCAATGTTTTATAGTTCTTCATATTCAAATTCATATTCTTTAATGTACACAAAAAATAATAATGCACTTAGAGATATCATGAACGTAGGCGAGATTATCTCAAAAAAAATTGTAGTAGTAAATTAAAAATTCGGAAAAATTAAAAAGGCGTGTTAAGTTCGTACGAAAAGCTGAAAGTCCGGACATTTCCTGATAAATCCAGACGTATCCGGTAACTCTTTCATTGTGTTATCATTTGTAGATAACTTTTGAAACTTTTTTTCGCTTTGATTCAGAAACCTGTTTTTTTAACAGCACTATGGGGCCTTAGACTTCTTAGGAGGTATTATTCAACGTGATATCTCCGTCAGAACCCTAGAAGAAGGGTCCCGACAGACGGACAGACTGACAAACGGAGAACAAAGTGATCCTACAATTGTAATGGGGTTCCCTTTTTTCATTTTGAGGTGAGGATCCCTGAAAATGACAAAATGTCTGTCAAGGAGAATGTTTAATTCAAGCTGGAAAATTACTATCAAGTACTGATAAATAGGACATCTTATATACCATATTTTTTAAATTTCATACCTTTTTTTGTTGGCCCCTGACTACAGATGTTAGGCATTTGCGAACACATCTGGCCTAAAAGAGGCTTGATGCGATTTTTCGGCACCTTAGATTCCGTGAAATAGAGTTGCAATGTGTTGTGTGTGTAATAGTGTGTATGTGTGTCTTTATTCAGAGCCCGTAGCTACAGGTTTAGGCGGTTTAGTGGTGTTGCTGCTAGTTTCTTAGTGTGTGAGACGTATAAGTACATGTGCTGTAATTATGGTTTCTGTGTTTGTGTTGGTGAGGAGACATCTGAACACGAACAATTAGAGTAGTAAGGCCAGTCTCCATTAATCTGAGGCCCCAACCGAAACCTAAAATCTAGAAATGCAGTAAAAATCAAACAATAAGACATCTCTGGTACTTCTACATAGTCATTAACTACTCTTATAACTGTCCACCATTTGTGCGCTGCAATACTTGATATTGAGACCACTTTGTTATGTAAGACTAGGCTAGATAGTACGAGAGCAGGTGTACATCAGAATGTCGTTAATTAAGCCAAGCTCAGCGTTCTCGCAGTTGTACTTAATTTATTAATTATCTGAACAAGAACACCTAACAATTGCTCAGAGGAAATGGGTCCTTGTAAAAGTTGGATAGTTTCTTTTTTGTTTTTTTTACTATCTAAAGAACTTTCATCGCACCTGGTCGACGTCTCGCGTGATCAGAGGGCTGGTGCTTACCTCGGCCAGAGAATTAGTCAAGCCATTCAGAGGGGTAATGTAGCCTAATCTAGCATTCTGGGCACCCTACCGATGGGCAGCGACCTGGACCCAGTTTTTTTGGACCCAGCCTTTAGATTATTTTAAGATTTAGATTATTGTTTATTTGTAGGTAGGTACATTTATTTTTAATAGTATTATATTAGTTTTTAGGTATTTAATTTGTTGAAGTTTTTAGTATAATTCATTTATTTTATCTTTTTTTAACTACTAACTAATGATTAGCCAAGATTATGTTTTAATTGCGAAATCGATCGCTTTGGAATACTCTAAATATTATTATTAGAGTGCATTACAAACTAGAAAAGATAAATTAGAAAACAAATGTAAAGACAAGAATTTGAAAAAATTCCTCGGGTGGGATTCGAACCTGCGACTTCTTGTTATCAAGACAAGCGCGCTACCAATTGCGCCACCGAGGTACTTACCTAGACCATTGAATTTTTCCACCATACTTATCCACCGAATATTTTGTAACTATTTGATCCAACCAGCTTGTAAGGCACACACTAAACGCTCACGAAGGCGTTATGTGATTTCACGTTCTTAAGAACAATTTAGTTTCAGTTATTCTTGTCTTTACATTTGTTTTCTAATTTATCTTTTCTAGTTTGTAATGCACTCTAGTAATAGTCAGCCACTTGAAATTTGAATCAAATAGAATTTTTATGGACATACATACAACAGTTACCCCGATAGGTTGAAGTTTTGGCTGCATTTCAGTGCTCATTTTCAACTCTAAACTGGATTGGCAGTAATTATATTTTGACTTTAGACCAGACTAATCAGGATGTGTTTAGATGTGTTCTGGTACAGTTACATTATTTCTCAAAAAATATACGTAAGTATTTTAAAAAAAAAAGGTTGCTTCAAGACCCCCTAAAAGCCTAAGGACCCGCTTCCTCTTGATCAGTTTGAGGTTTCCTTGTTCAGATAACTAAGAATCAAAACTGTAAGAAAGCTGGGATTGCCTAAAGTTACTTTATTTTTATTGTTACTAGCTCTCATACTATAAGCCTGGGGTCAACGATTTGAGGCCAGTGGGACCAGAACATCATAATTGAATGTCACCCTACTTAATGTGGAACAGGTCACTTCGGAACTAGTCTTTGTACGGAGGACATAAGGTCCAGTATAATGAATGAGGCAAACGTAAGTCTGTAATACAATTATAGGGTGACACAGCCGTAAGTCCGACTCGACGGTTGGTTACTCTAACCTAGTAGTTACTTCCGGAAATCGAGAAGTAACTTTGTACCGTGCTGTTTGTTTTGTATACTGAGCTATGATTTATTAGAATATTAAAGTATCTCATGTACATTTCCGAGCAAAGGAGATGTTTTTATAATTTTTACCTTATATTAATCACATTTAATAATAATTAATTCTTCTTCAAATATGGTCCAGCTAAAGTATTTAAATAAACAGTAGTTCTTGCTAGTAATACCAAGATCTCAGTAAGAAAAAGATTATTTCCAACACCTATACATATCGATGTAATATTATTACCGATACTATGAAACTTTTACAATTTATTATTTAAAATTCGATGATTGTTTTATATTTTTTGAGGCTGATATAAGATGATTAGGATAAATACAGCGTTAAAATTATTTTACCACAATGTTAATTGCGGTAGTAATGAGAAAACGTTATATTCTATACGAGTATAGAGCTAAATTAAAATATGATATATTTGCACAGAATTCGTGGGAGTATTTGGCACAGTCAAGTTATCATTAAAATTAGGTCACCATGTGTCTGTTACAGCAATCAGCAGAACTGTAAAATGCTATATAAAAAAACGAAAATAATTAAAGAAAACTTAATTTTCTCTCGCGTTCATGATGAGAGCTGAGAGCTAATAATGGACTCTGAAGTCACCGAAACATGATAGCTGCTAATACTAAAATGCTTAGAGTTCCACGACTTGCCGGCCAGACTAACTACAAAATGTTAAATTAGGGCTGGTTCGGCACAATATAAAAAAAAGATTCGTTTCTCTAAGCATGAAGTACATAATCGTATTTCGAAACCTATTGAAATATCTTCCCGGATGAAACAAAGATTCTACTTTCAAAACATTGGCCAGAGATAGCCCTCATTACCGTCCTCCCATGTCCGACGTCCGACTCCCGCGCAGCTATCACGCTCCACTTGGTCTCAGATACGCTTTCCGGCTCATAGGATACCACTAGAACAGAACAGATTATGTTCTCTCTTATCGAGAGAAAATTTATTGAAATTGTATTACAAATAGCTATTGGCGAGTGGTTGGTTTTGAGTGACAGAATACCTTGGGTTTGAAAATTTCGATTCATGTCGCGTTGGTGCATTTTAAAAACTCATTCGAATAGGGTAATACCGAGAAAGTGTTTCTTACTTATTTTTGAACGCTGGTACACATCAAAGAAAAAAAACGGTTCTTGACCGTATTGTAATGGTAATTACTTAGGGAGCGTCTTAGACAAACAAATTGTCGAAGGACAGCGTATAATCATCATTACACTATATAATATTATATTATATTATATTATAATATTATAAATGCGAAAGTTTGTGCGTTCGTGTGTTTGTGTGAAATTTCATCCAAATCTGTCCAGCCATTTCAGCGTGAAAGAGTAACAAACATACACACATTCACACACACACACACACACACACCCTCACACACACACACCCTCACACACACACACACAAACTTATGTGTTTTGCTGATCCCAATTTTAGGAGAAACTAAGTAAACTTGGTCAAACTAGTTTTTCCTATGCACAATAGGATAGTTATTCGGAATAGTCTAGAACGAACTAGGTCGTCCTAAGCCCAATAGGATGAACCAGTTTAGCCTAGGTCAAACTGGTTGGTCTTAGTATGTATACGCCATACGTACACTCAGGATAAACCAGTATGGCCTCATCTATAAAGTACAAAAAAATATATTATACCAGGGAAATTTTGTACGCATTTGAAGGTAAACTGAGCAAAATACAGGTAATAGATGAAAAATTGGTCACCCGTACAATTATGACCGCGCACACCGTTGCTTAGCCTCGATGATTTCTTATGATTGAATTACAAATGTATAATTTTAAGATTCTTTCCTATACTTTCAGTACTAGATGGTATTACTTGCCAAATTTCATAGTTCTAGGTCAACGGGAAATACCCTATAAATTTTTATTCCCTTGAGAGTAGTTAAGAGTGTCGAAATATACGATTTTTGCGTCATAAACGGCCGTATCTTTTTTTTACGTTAACTTAGAAGTTATATTTTTTTACAACTTCAAGAGACTGTAGATTTGAGTATATATGATTTTAATTTCAACTCGATACCTCCATGTGTTCCCGAGATAAAGGGTCTTGACAGACAGACGGACAACAAAGTGATCCTATAAGGGTTCCGTTTTTTTCCTTTTGAGGTACGGAACCCTAAAAATAACGATTTAACTATGTAGATATACGGAGCTGGCATTTCCATGTCTCAGATGTACGGACGGACAACAAACGTATATTAGACACGTGGTACCAAAGGTGACTGTAGTACTCCATGTGCGATCGTTGTTGAGCTTCGTACAAAGTGTTGATAAAATAACCGCCAAGCCGAAACCTGTTGATAACAGTTTTTATCTTACGTACAAATAAAATATACATTGATTGAATGACATTTCCACGCGAGCCTAGCTGCGGGCAAAATCTATATGAAAATAATCATCTTTTCAAAATGACATATGTAGGTTACATTTCTTTTAGTTTCAAATAGGATGGGCAGTTTCCATATGGTTTCTTGAAAATGGATCATATGAGACAGGTGTAAATTTTATTTATATTTGTATTTCAAAAACATTAACATGGGCCATGAAATTAACATAATTATAATTAAATTTATTTAAATCATCTAAAACATCTCTGTCTTATTATTTATTTATTGCGCAATTTCCACAGACATTAGCACAAAAATTCTAGATTTTCTTCGCAACAACGATATCTAGCCTTGTTGATAGGTTGAGATGTGATATACGCTGTGTTGTAAGAGAGATACCGTTCGAAACCCAGCTCGTATGTGCCAATGAGTTCTTGAAACTATACCTTAGATACGTAAAGCTAAAAGGTGATGCAAACTTCATAGCCGAACAAATTCTGATATATTATATCTTTTTGATACTGCGACAGGTGGTACACCACTCATACTTCAGGATTGTCAGTGTATTCATGACTAAACTGTAAGTGTGAATCATTTAGTAATCCATAAAAAGTTACGATTTTCACGTTTAAGGTAGGGATATAAAAATAAGTCGTAAATAGTTAAGCAAAACCGTTTTATCTAAGTTCTAAAGAGTGAAATTGTCATAAAGCAAGTCATGAGAACAGTAGGCTTAGGGTGGAAACTGCAGAATATTTCCAAAACTTCCATGGTACCGCTTGCTCCTGGATACGTCACTCTCTTAATTCCATTCGATATAATGTACTCGTAGTAAGGCTGGCACAAAACATCTGTGCTTCTCTGAACTTGGAAGTAGCCGCGTTGCAGTAACAAATTATAGCGGAGAAACACTGTTAAATAAAAGAGGAAGTGTATAACACATTTGCTCCTAGATTCAGTGATACCACGAATTTTTAAATAACTGAATAAATAACATCATTTCTTGATATTTTTCAACATTTTTGAAAAGTTCCGTTGTTTCCGGATACTTTTAGTTTTCAGGAATATTTCTTAATAAAAGGAAAAATTTTCAGCAGTTTTCACCTCTCTGCCTCTAATTCTTAACTTCGAAATCGTCGGTTCCTGAGCTAAGTAACAAATATATTGTTGGTTTAGTTTAGTTTTACTTCACCTGTATGCTTCCAGGTCATTGTTATTTGAACAAGTGCCCTTTACAATGTTTTTGTTCAATTTGAACAGGTGTCGGTAAGTAACCGTATATCGACTCGACGAAAAATTTAGACAACCCTTTTTATATTATTAATAGACCTTAGCTTCAGTAATCGTAAGGATTATTTTACAATACCGCATACATTTTAAGATAGTGTTATTGTAAGATTGCAAAAAGAGTCGTAAGCTGTAGGTGTTAGGTTCAAAGTCTGAAATCAACGTAGTTTGAACAGTCTCTAGAGTTGGACTAGAAATAACTCTAGATCAAAACCAATAATGGTGCTTGTGTTGCTCGTTACTATTATTTTATGTTTGTAGAGGCTTCCAGGGATTCGATTATAGGTACATTATGTATACTTAGTCTTATTATGCATAATTTTATACCTTTACATATGTCTTCTTCCTATTGGATTGTACTAAAAACGAGAAATATTAAATACGAGTTTCAACCGGAAAGGAGAATCGAAAAAATGTGTGGAAGCTGGTCTAGTTACCAATACGGATCACACAGTATGTTATTTATTACATAGATAGACGCACTTGACCGGTTAATTGGGCGTTTGTGTTTGTAGGATCGTGTGGAAACACAAAATCGCTCAAAACTGTGAGCGCTTGTGGGGTCGTTGTTATGGAACATGTTTTCTTAAATGGCTGAGAGTCGAGGGTTGGTAGCTCGGAATGTGTTCTGTTTGTTTTGTTGATGGTTGGGATACTCGCACTAAAGGTGTTTGCGCTGCGTTTTTGAGCATTTGTTTTTGTGGAATCGGATGGAAACTCAAAATCGTAATATTTACTTGATGAGAAAAGCTGACTAGAGTTTCCTATAGTTTTACTATTGGCAACAGGGAAATAATAACGCTTCCAATAAACTAATTCTTATTATTTTAACGATCAACAGACATTTAGAAAAAAACGCATCAAGTGAAAAGCAACGGTTTTTCTATTCGAGCGATTCAATTATTAATTAGCCTCTGAATTACTTATAGAGTGACCGATTTCGGGACAAAAATATAACTTTGACATCGGCTTAGAGTATTCTAAATTTTATTTCAGCTAATAATGAATCCTACAATTTTTTATGAAAATAAGAAGCAATTTGACTCTTAACTGATAACGAGTCTTTCAACAAAAAGTAAAACAAAAACAAATTAGTGCACCTCGACTCTTAACAGTCTTGTGGTTACTATTTACTCCTGCTTGGTTCGAACTAGCGACCTCTTGTGCACCAGGTAGACGCTCTACCAACGGCGCTACTAACATGCTCATCAACTAATGCGAAATTTTCAATACTGTACGATTATAGGTGGTTTGCTCGTAAATACTCGCAGAAAACCACTTTTCGTAGAGATGAGATAATAGCTAGTAGCTATATCGATTGTTTGCCCCCGAAAACGCCTGTGCTGTAAATTTTGTTGAGAATATTAAATGATATGATATTTTTTCAAGTAGTTCCACAAAGTCTAGTCATAACTTGGTGATACAAAAATCCATGCATCCGAAGACAGAGCTGAATATATTTTTGCTATCGTCGCGGCCACCCGGCCTGGCTACAACGAGTTGGCCTAAAGTATATTTTGAACCACAAACATAATGCATACAGACTGTGATACAGATAAGTATGTATGTACTCAATTATATGTTCCGGAATTGTTTGTAATTTCATTCAACATTATACTGACTTTGGAAGGAGAATATTGCATGTATTTAAATTTACAGGAGTTAATTAATAAATAAATAAAAATATTATAATAAATACTATGTTTGATACCTTGTAAGGCTCTTTATTTTTAGTTATTAAAACAAAATAAATATATATAAATAAAAAAGTATATGTACTGCCGAAACAAGCAAAAAGGTAGCTCAGGGGTAGAACGCTGGCCTCTCAATATTTAGTTAGTTGTCATAATTTAGTTGTAAATTCTTATTCATAGCCCTAATTTGATAATGTATTAACGATTTGTGCATTAAAAAATTTACATGCATATTCTTTATTATAAAAAAAACATTTGGTATATAACTAAAAACTATTTTAAGGGAAATATTATAAAACTATTTAATTCTAACCTGTTTTGAACCCAGAAACATGCAAACTTTTTAAAGGTGTGTGTGTGAGTAAATAAATAACGGATAAATTTGGGAAAGGTGTGTGAGTGTTTGTGGTACGGGCGTGTGTAAGTGTGGAAAATTATAATGATGCTTACAAAGGGATGTGTATGTTTTGTCTGTCTGTTTGTCAGTGTTGTCTGTTTAGTCTCGTTTGTCCGTAGTGAGAACCAAGTGACCAAAATGTATGATGACTCCCATGTTCTTAGTTCGTCGATGTCAGTAAGCGGGAGATGAAATGGCATGGCAAGAAAAGTTTTGAAATTAATCATATAAAAATAAGAATATACTGACCATACGTTTATATTTGGAGGTCGAATAACATTTTTACGTAGTTAATTTCTAATTGCCCACTATAGTAATAAGTTTGCTGGCGAATAAATATAATGGTCAGTATATTTGGCGAGCATTTCGATCTATGATTTGCTAATGTTGTATATCAATATGGATTAAAGTTCAGATTAATAGAAATTTGAACCTTAGTTATAACCACTTACCGAGTCTCCAAGGTGAATTTGGGAATACCAACCAAATAGTCATATACATATTAATTGCTTAACATTTAAAAATATTGATATCAATCAAACAAGATTTATTTTTAGATTTAAAACTAAATAGGGAAGTGAAATTACTTATTGGGGTAGGGATATTATTGTAATATTTAGTGAAAGTGAAAGTGAAATGACTTTATTTGCCACAAAACATATACAAAAAAGGAAACTACAATATATAAACATGCAAAACAATAAAAAAACAATCAGAAAAAAAATTCTGATTTTCAGTTTTGCCCCATTTTAATACATATAAAAAAATAGAATTGCAGGAGTACTTGGAAATTTCCCGGGACAGAGGAGACAGACCTTGTATTATATTTATGATTGTTGCCCAACCATGTAATTTTATCGTACAAATATGATGGACCTTGATATTTAATTTTACCGAATAAGAGGCAGGACAGATGTAGCCGTCGTCGGTAAGCCTCCAGTTTCAACAGATTTGCCTGGTTCACAAATGGCATGACATGGCTACGTGGTGGGGTGCTGAAGCAGAAACGCGTGCTATGCGTTTTTTACCCTCTGTATTATTATTTTTTGTCTTTGAGATGACTACACAAAAAATAGTCAAGTGCGAGTAAGACTCGTGCCATGACGGTTCCGTACATACCGTTCTCCGTGCAGTTACAGTGGACCAAAATAACTTGACACTTACGATTCAATAAACCCTGTGTATTCCAGGGGTCTAATTAAGTTAGTAACGTTAAGTTAGAGGCCTGTTTTTTTAAGCACCATAAGGCGCAGACTTCCGTAGGAGATATTAGTTCCAACTTGATATTTCTCAGCGGGCTCGCGAAATAGGGTCTTGACAGACGAATGGAAGGACAAAAACGTGATCGTATAAAGGTTCCGTTTTTTCATTTTGAGGTACGGATCCCTAAAGAACTAACTGAACGCTGGTGAAGCCGCGGGCGAAAGCTAGTTAATTAATAATTCATTACATTAGCAGTTATTATTTCATTTATTAGGCGTTATTTTAAGGTCGAACGTAGGCAGATCAATTCAGTGAAAGTTTAACTTTGTTGACAGACATTAGTTGTAGGTGCAAAACAAATAATACAAATACGTAAGTAGTTCAAGATTTTTTTCACATTAAGGTAGTTCTAGGTAAGTCTTTCACTATACTTGAAGTGTGGAGCCAACGATTCCCATTCCCAGGGGTAACATGAAACGTCAATTGCAAACTTTTAGTTGCCACGTTGCAACCATATGGCTCCAGCTGCCATGAGAGAATCACTTAGCAAGTATAAATACTGTATATTTCAGTGTCAGGTCTTTTTGATTAGCTGATTTTACAAACACATGTTGAAACACGACTATTGCTGAAACTCTATGGCTGCTGATTCGACGCGATGCAAGATAATGTGAGCTGCCGCTGACAACATATTTTTTACCGATACCTTTTGAATAAGACTTCGCAAAAAGGATATTATCTATTTCCGTGTGCACGTACTTCTTTGTTACAGCCTTTCTATGAAGAACAGAATAGAAGTATATAAATATGTCACGGTATACTACGACAGCTATTACTACGCCCGCAGAATCGTAAAAAATGAGAGTTGGACTCGCGCAAGAAGGGTTTCGTTTCGTACAACCACATAATATGGGTACGCAACCCAATAACATTATGGTAAATAACGACAATATGACTCCCACAGAAAGTGATGAGTGACGATGACTCACTGATGTATCCTTAAAACTTAATTTAAATGCAATCATGAAAACTTGGTGTAGTTTATTCTGTGCCGTAGGTAACAATGACAAGTTTCCATTACTCAGGCAGGTCGCATTTTTACACGACTGACGCCAAAAAAGGAGTGTATGTATTGTTTTCAGGGTTCATGTGGGTATTTTTCTTAATTCCACTGAACCGATTTCGAAGCGTGTGGTATCGTTAGAATCCTTATAGCATCCTGAGTGGAATAGGCTATAAATTAGAGTGCTTCAAAAATGTATGAAAAACTCAAATATTTATATTACTATTTATTGTAAAACAAACAATTATTAACATGAATGAACATTTAACAATAATGTATGTTCATTCATGTTATTAATTCTTATTTTTTTCAATAAAATGTAATATAAATACTTAAATTTTAAATTCTACCGCCTCTTAATCACCCTTTACTTTCGTGGCTGGTAGCGACCCCTAAAACCAATGCAATAATTCTGAAAAAATACAGTATAAGTTTTTTTACATATGGAAGAAAATAAAGAGGTGCCCTAAAAATATTTAGAAAAAAAAATATTCATAAATTTTTGAAGCACCCTTATAAATGTACACAAAAAAGTATTAAATAAAAAACAAAAATAAAAAATATGGAAAATCCAGCCAAGTGCGTTTCGGGCCACACGCAGCGTAGGGTTCCGTAGTTGCCCGGTATATTTTCCAAGTTGGTCCACTAATACAGATCGCGCCAAACTTCTAGTGCCATACATCTAGGGGGGCTAAAAGTTTGGCGCGACCTGTACTCGTAAACCTGTAAAGCCTACTTAGCTGTAATAGTTCTCCTTTTAACTTCATTATATATACTACTTCTGTGAATTTTTTCACATATCTATAGGTATAAACAACTGCTTAGCCGGCAGGAAGGGACGCTTGACTCTAACAAAAATTAGGACTTTAAAGCTTAATATTTCAACAACGGATCCCTAAATCGAAAAATGGTTTTTTTGAACAACTTATCCAATGATACCCCACACTGTGGTATAGACGAGAAAAAAAATCATCCCCAGTTTACGTGTATGTACGTGTACGTGTATTTGGAATTAAAAAATATTTTTTTTTCAAAATTTTATTTTTCTATTTTGTCGGCGTGATTAATATTTATATTCGAGCCAAATTACAGCTTTCTAGTACTAATAGTCTCTGAACTAAGCCGCGGACAGACGGATAGACGAACGGACATGGCGAAACTATAAGGGTTCGTTGTCGGCCGAGGAACCCTAAAACACGACTGCCGGAATAGAGATTTAATTCGGATTTCAGTGCAGTCGGGGGACTATTACATCGGATACGTGTTGTTTTGTACCTATATGTCCCCGGCCCCGACTGCACTCAAATCCGAATTAAATCTCTATTCCGGCCGTCGTGTTTTTTAATATTTTTTATTATTTATTTTTATTGCGTTTTGATCATTGTGCTATGACTAGGGACGGGTTGACCAGTGAATCACACTTGATTATCACTATAAAGAAGTCGCAAAATACTAGAACAGCAGGTTTTGTGTAAAGTAAGAACTGACTGGGAGTGTAATATTATGAGTGTTCCCATAAGGTTATTTTTTAATTTCCTTTATACGTGTACCAAGGTGAACGGCAGTATTAAATTTAAATGTTGAATGTACACGTTATAATTGTTTTTTTAAGCTTAACGTTCATTTGTCCCTTACAAATGCATCGTACGCGCACGTAGGTACGCATTACATCAAATTGGGGATAAGTATAGTTTGCATATATTATAAATTGGTACAGATTACTCTGATTTACGTATGCATTGTATCGTACGGTTTGTCGAATGTCGGTAGTGTGAGCATGAGAATATTTGCGTTGTCTCGTGAGTTGCGTCTGTTACCAACAAGTGGACGCAAACCTTAATACTTTAAATGCCGCTGTAACCTTCAGAAGATATTCAGGTAAATACAATTTAATTAACTGCATTGTCAAAGCCTATGTCACACTGTACTATTGAAAGGCCAACTTTTCCGCCGTCAATGCTGTTTTCTTTTTATCTAGAAGTAGCCTTATCATAACGGATCGGATGCTGTAGACAACCAGCGGGGACCATAGTGAATGCTGATAGAGGCTGATATGGCATGGCAGGAAATGTTTTATCATTTAAAGGTGTAATCTGTGGACACCGCGTCAATCATTTGAACATGTCTGATATCATCTCGCGATGTTTTGATAATATAGAGTCACGTGGAAAGGCCCAGAGAATAGTAATATTAAACTTTCTACATAAATGGTTACAGGTGTAAATCTATTATTTATTTATTAATACCTATATATTTGTATCCAAGCACGTTACTTATATATATGAATGTGTACAAATACTTAGGTTCACAGTAAAAAAAATTAAGAGAAAAAGTTGTTCTTGATTATCCCCTTCCCATTCCATCCCACCCATAAATATCATAATAGTATTATTCTTATAGATCAGTGATTCCACCCCACTAATTTTACTTCTACTAATATTTAAAAGAGCGAAAGTTTGAAAGGGTGTATATTTGTTATTCCTTGACACCGTAAATACTTCTTTTCTCTGATTTTATCTAAGACAATTTCTTAGTTAAACATCTATAAAAGTTCGAGTATAGTAGATTATCCGAACTAAAAGAACGGTGGAACTAAAGGAGAAGAATTACTTCAAGAGTACAAGTCTACAATTTTATGGGTTAAAATAAAAACAATTAATACCAACTTACCTACATCGAGCATGCAGAATACTACTTGTTGTTCTTGGTAGCATTAAACAAGGTACCGCATGCAAATACCTACATATAATTGAAAACGGTGTTGACTCAATACAACTAGATCAACTGGTTTATATCCCAGTCGACGCTATTTGAAATTCAATAATACAACAGTACGAGTAGGATCAGTCCACTGGAATAACCTGGCCGTTTCAATAAAGCTTTTCTATGTCAGTTCGGGTAAAGTGACAGATGATTTTATTCTATAATACTACTAGACTTTTGCTCACGGCACTAATACGGGGGTTGCAAACTTGAACATTCTGTATCACAAAATGCCAAATATCAAGCTAGGCTGTATAGTTCCGGAGATTTTTTTATGAGGGAGCGAGTTGCTGTTTCTTGCAGGAGGGCCGCCAAGAGTTGGGGAATCTTGAAAAGGTCTATGTCCAGCAGTGAACGAAACAGGCTGATAGATGGATGGATTGATTAGTATTTCACTTTAAGATGGATAAGTGTTCTATTCCTGAACTTGTAACCTGGATATCGATTGTCTGATGATTATAAAGTCCAGTTTGTCTGAGAGTTTTTGAATTATTCTTCCTTTCCTGTCTATTGAATGATTTTCCGCTAGGTAAAGAATAACCTATGATAATAATATAATAATAAACCTAGAATGATCTATAAAGATACTATATCAAGTAAAAAGATCTTTAAATTGAATCTGCACTGTAATATAAAAGATATTCTTATACAGCGGATTGAGTAATGCGAAGTACCTATCTCCGACAAAAAACTAGTTATAAACTTTTAATTACTACAAAAATGTAGCATCTTTTTCTCTAAAGAAACGCAATAAACACTATCTGAGAAAGTCACCTAAACTATTACAGTATAGTCTCAGTTGAAGGCAGGTATGTACCATTAGAGAAAATTGGAGACGTCTACTATTTTGCCCCTTTACCGATTGTAATAAGAACGAAAAGTGGTTGTGCAGATCTGTTGCCGATGGTACATGCATACTCGTAATTGCATAACCGTAACCGCTAGTTAAATTCACGTAACTACCCACACATTTTATTCCTCAGTAATACCTCTATTTTAACTGCGTTTTCTTTCGTTTTAAGACGTCATGGATAACGATTTTATTATATTTGGAGTTTTATGTAAAACAGAAATCGTCATCGGTATCCTAGTTTTATAAAAAAACGAATCAGTCAGTTGAGTCATGTGTGTATAGTTGCCTGCACTTTAAGCTATCAATCTTTAAAAGATTTAGCTTCAATTCCAGTGAAACAAGGTCCACTATTGAGTAGTTTTACATGCGGGCAATTGCACATATTATCTAATCCTGAAAAATATCATATAGGTTACATAGAGCTTTTTTAAAAAACTTATGGTTAGTAGATATAGTCAGTAATTTGATAATCTTACCTAATTTTTAATGATCCATGACAAACATTTTACTTTCCTCTTCACCAGTACCTGTTTCAAATAATGATCCAGGAAAAAGCTATATCGATAATATTTAAAAAATTGTCTACCGTACGTCATACACAATTACACAACGAACGGGGTCTATCAAATTTGTAACGTCATAGACATCTACGTACCACAGCGAAACCAATAAGCGTTTGGTTCTTAAAAAAATGTCTACGGTAAGGCTACGATGGACAGCGACAGCGACACGACAGCGATACACATACCCAAACAAAGGTTTCCAATTGACGATATCTTAAAAATTGGGAATAATTACTAATATTATTTAAAATAGAGAAGTAATAATAAAACATTCCATAATAGGAATTATCGTTAAGTGGTGTTATAGTTTACACTGCGCCATTTTTCAGGTTTTCCTCAATGACGTCATGCAGTTGATCAAAGAGTAGGGAGTAGTTTTATGAATTTTCCTTTTTTAAAAGTGCATTGTTTATTTATCCTACATGCAAGTATTATGTACTTATTTAGAGTTTTTTTTGTTGTAAATATTAAATTTGAGAAAAATATCGATGTAACAATATGATTATCATCTCTACATCGGAAAAAGTACGATTAATCATAAAAAAAATTAAAATCATAACGGTGAAATGTGTATTGCATTCTTAATATTAAACATCGATTGGTATTTAAGGCTTAATTATAGTTACCTAATATAGTAAGTGTCAAATATTGTGATATTAATTATATTTTTATCAATATTTTCGCTGAGCATATATTTTTGATGCTGACCGTACAAACAGTGAATTCTCAAGGTTGTCGGCATGTGTTTAGTGTTTCTATCTAACAGACAGGTGTCACTCTGTAGAGTCTTTCTCGGTGATGGACGTAACGCGTTTTTAACTAATCCATAACGTCGACTTAAGTACGTTGGTATGTTAGTAGATTATGACCCTAATCCCTTTCCTGCGGGCTGTGGGAAACTAATGTTCTTTCTCTCTTCATGTTGAGAACATGGCGATTGGTTTCTTTTTCATATTTTCCTTGGAGACAATTTCGTATTGTCTAGTTTGTTATTATTACCAACTAGCTTTTGCCCGCGGCTTCGCTCGCATGAAAGTGTTTTTTGATCAACGTATCCTGTTTGCGCGTAAGACAAACCCCTTATAGGCTATATGTTAACTAGGGTCAGGGTCACTACGATGGTAATAAAGAAAACCGCATCCAAATATGTTGAGTGGTTCTTGTGTTAAATAAAACGGACTGTAAAACTTTGGCCTCTCTGCAATACTTATAACCCATTTCATTTGAAATTTCACAAAAATA
This sequence comes from Ypsolopha scabrella, assembly GCA_910592155.1. Lineage (NCBI taxonomy): Eukaryota > Metazoa > Arthropoda > Insecta > Lepidoptera > Ypsolophidae > Ypsolopha > Ypsolopha scabrella. Next base: position 26,558,836 of record OU342960.1, on the reverse strand, counting down.
TTAAATGTTCCGTACAGACACGACTTTTACACTACAGTACCAAGGAAATAGGAAGTACAATCTCTATCAATTTGCAGTTATGCAATCGCAGTTCTTATTTCCCCCACAAAAAGGTTTTAATTAAACTTGTATTTCGTTGATGTAGTAAGTAGAGTCACATGTATTTTATTATTGTCCTGTTCTTGCATTATTATTGTGATTCATACAAACTATTATGGTGTTTTCATTTCCATTGATGTATGAAAAATGCGCATGCGTCATTCATTCCAACACCACATCAATCATCTATCATGAGGTGTTCAATTGTACAGTCACCTGCAGTTCATGCTGCCTTCTATAATGTTCGATTTGAACCCTAATAACATTTCTAAAATATGCCATTGAGTAGGTTAGTGTGAAGGCGACAGTATATATATTGCTGCCTATTCTGTAAATGAGCATTTGTGTACTTAAAGACTTTTACCTCGAGAGAGGTAGTCTTTGACGACGAAAAACTGTTTGTAACAGTTAAAATTTCAGTCACCTTATTCGTGATTCGTGATTATGATAGCATTTTATCACTCTATTTACTCTTGTTATTTACTTTTACTATCTAAACTACAGTAGGATGTTTAACCCATAGATAGTTTAGTGAGAACGTCACGCAAATGTGTCGTTAGTACGCATTATTATTTATGTAAACGTTAATTACTTAATAACGGACATAAATATAATAACTGGCGTGTAAGTAACAAAATAAATAAAACGCTTACCAATTAGTTACGTGAGTTCCGAATACATGTGGGAAAATATAATATCCTATAGACGCTCACATGCGTCCGATTGCAGTAACAATTTAACTTCACTCAGTTTTCTCTTGAGGAAAACTTATGAATTTATCGTACACAACCGACTCTACTTCAAACTCGCTCGACACGAGGACAGTCGTACGCCGGCGCCGACGTTCTAAACTAAACTAAATTATGATCAACGCAACGTAAACGTAACGGCTGACTGGGTTTGTGAACGTAAATATAGCTGCTGAGGCGCTTTACAGCACTCCGTGCTGCGGAGTAATACTGCTTCTTGCTTTAACCAGAGTAACAGGCGCTTTACACGTGGAAATATGTCGAATCGATCCATCCATCAGCCTGTTTCGTCCACTGCTTGACATAGGCCTTTCCAGGATTTCGACACTATTGGCGGTCCTCCTGAAAGAATTGCCCATACTCACACACGCTGGGCAGGCGGGTTGGTGAGCGCGGTGCCGAAACCCTTGCACCAGTGACGCCGCTGCCCGTCCCCAGTCTGTTTTATATTAGGCCCGGCAATTGGGGATGGATATACCGCCATCCATCGGTCCCAGGCAATGGTGGGCCGCCTGGTTTTGCCTGAGAGCTGTTCTCTTACTCTCCCCTGAATAACTTCGGGAGGATTTGCGAGTAAGATGGTGGTACCTCCACAGTCGAGCCCGGCATCAGCTCTACCACCTTTGTCGAATATACTTCTCTAATGAGAAATTTTAGACTTAGGGAATAGATAACTGTTTTACTGTTTGCAGGTCTTACTATTAGAGGTCTTTTCAAAAACTATAAAATTATATAACATCACAAACACATTGTAGTTGTACTGGAACCTAAACAACACAAGGCAGGCGGCGGCGGCGGCGGCGGCGAGTGGTCAGAAGGCCAGAAGGTTGGTTGACCGATTATCTTCGCTTATTACCTACCCACCATGTGAAAACAACGCATTGTCAGCGTTTGAATGTGACGTGAAAGGTGCTGGATGTAGACCGCATCGCTGCTGCATCTGTGCAAGCAAATGTTTCATTCATGTTCATTACACATGTTTGTGGCGGGAGGCTAACATATAATACATTTATATAGAACTTCACGACATACCTAACATAATATCTCACGGTATAATATACATTTTACATCTTAATAAAAACACTTGTACTATTTCACTTATTTATACTTTATTAATTCCAACCGGTTTCACCTTACGGCATCATCAAGGAATAATACAAAATTTTTATAAAATAACAATTACTTATATATGTACTTAAATAAAAAAACGTCTAAGACATTACTGTGAATAAATAATTAAAAAATAACAAAGAGGACCGAAGTATTTTTCGAAAATTATTTATTATTATTATCATTGTTACTCGGTAAGTGCTTGGTATTCAAGGCTCGGTGACCCTCTTTGTGAAATTCGTAAATTATTCTTTTCGTATTCCTTACAAACGCAAGCCCAGCCCCAAGTCAATTACTAAGGGACGTCAACATTTTATTTTGTAAAATTTTCAAAAAGTTTTATTTAATCCGTGTAACTGATCACTTACCAAGCCTCCAGTATAAGTTGGGCTGGATAAATAAAAGTCACCTTGTATACTTCAATATTTATTTAAAATAGTACGTACAAGTGTTTTTGTCAAGATGTTGCATATTCAGATGTTTTACTAAGTGCCGAAAATCGCAAGTCATAAAAATTTTCCCCAAAGAGGTGATAGTCCCAGACTCCAAGCCGACCATTACGCATTGGAAAAAGAAAGCAAAAAATGACAATTGCACTTAACAAACCTTATAAAATCGTCATAAGACCCTCATATGGTTTATTATCTTTAAAATGGAATATTCAACTTCAGTATTTTCATCAACAAGTGGGTTGGGACAAGGAAAACGCACGAAAGCATCAGAGTCGAAGACCACCCCGGGGGCCTCAGGCGACTCCACAGACTCCTCACACACCAAGTTCCTTAGAAGAAAGGCACTTAACTCTCAAGAGTTCGTGAAGATCACCAGACAAGAGTTCGAGGATGTTTCAGAGACCATTTCAGGGTCTTCGGACACGTTTCAGTGCGAGCATGGCCCTAAAGGGAGGAAGTATACTGAGAAAGGGCTGCTGAAGCGGTTCTTTCTGAAGAAGTTGGATCCGGCTCCAGATAGTGAGTATTGTATTAACTTGTTAAAAAACCAAACCTAGGGTTCCATCAACAGGGCACAAACTAATTGAAGCCGATTTACGAAAGTAAATACACTTTTAAAAAATGTACTCCAAACTACTTTTATTCCTATTTGAAACTTTAGAATATTTTAGATATTAATTAAAAGGTAATAAAACAGACTATTGAAATTTTGAAATAAATTGTGTTTTTCATTACAAAAAAATACAGGTTGATTGGGAAAGAAAAATCTTCTTTATTTAGGCCCTATGACAAAAGGATTAATTATTCAGAAAAAAATAACAAAATCATTCTTAAAAGTACTCTAAAACCTAGTGTTACCTCCTCTTGCCCTGAAAACAGCTTCCATTCGATCTCTCATAGACCTGACAAATTTCAGGATTTCATCTTGTGGAATGCTGTCCCATTTAGAAATTACGGCCTCTTGCAGGGCTTGGAGGGTGGTAGGAGCAGGATCTCGTGACCTAACTGGCCGTTTCAGTTCACCCCAAAGGTGCTCTATCGGGTTCAGGTCTGGACTTCTCGCCGGCCACTGCATGATAGGGATCCCAACCTCTTGAAGGTAGTCACGTACAATAAACGCGGTGTGGGAGCGAGCGTTGTCGTGCATCAAAGTGAACCTATGGCTGACGAAACCAGCATATGGGACCACATGCTCTTTCAGGACTTCTGTGATGTACCGGTGAGCAGTCAGCGATCGTTGTCTGCGAGCATCTCCAGTCCGGGAAACGCACACAAGGTCAGTTTTGCCGTCGCAAGATATACCGCCCTAAAACATGCAGGAGCCACCTCCGTATTCCACAGTCTCTTGAATACAGGCTTGTGCGAATTGCTCCCCCTGCCTCCTGTACACTCATTTTCACCTGTCATTGGAGAAAAGGCACAGCCTTGTTGGATTAGACGAAAGATTTTAGGTCTTGATAACTATCAAAGTTTCCACACATTAAAACAATTAAATAAAGCCGACGGCGTCATAGTTTACATAAACAAAAGATTAATTAAGGAGTTTAGAGTAGTTTGTTTTGAAATATACCTTGATGATGCATCTGGATTGAAAATTACCGTAAATAATAAACAGTGCTTGTTGACCCTCTTTGCCATTTACCGATCACCCTCAATAAAATGAACAGAAAAGTTTGTTAAGTCTCTTGATTCTATGTTGCGTAGGTCCCGGCTGTGTGCCGCAGTGACGTCATCATTTGTGGCGATATTAACATTAATATACACGCTGATTCTACGGACGCTCGACGTACTGATTATCTGTGCTGTCTGGCATCGCATGGTTTTCTACCAGCTGTAACTGATCGTACAAGAGAAAAAGCCTGCTTGGACCATGCGATGGTAAACACAGACAAAAACATCGTTAGTATTGTTTGCGAAACAAAAATAACCGATCATTCATCTGTTGTCTTTGGGATTGGCCTTAAACATACTACAAAACTTGAAAGCAAAAAAGTGCAAGTAATTGATTACAAGTCAGTTGAACTTGATTTACTTCAAGTACATTGGGATAGTTTACTTTCAGGCAAAGATGCTAGTGAGGCTACGAGCATCTTTTTGACCACTTTAATGAATAGTATTAAAAAACATACCACTATAAGGTTAGTGCCTTCGTCCAGAAGAATAAAAAAGGGTTGGATTACTCCAGGTCTCATCAAGTGCTATAAGTTTAGGGATATGTTACATAAGAAAGCTTGTCGTAACCCTCTAGATACTTAATTACAACTTAAATATAAAATATACCGTAATATCTGTACCAAGGCCACTCGTACTGCAAAAAATGTATACACTAACGCAGAAATTAAAACTAACCGAAAGAATCCTCGTAAGCTTTGGCAAATTATAAAGGATACAGCGGCAATACCGATAGCCGACAAATCAGGGGCTAGTGCTCTTCTTCATAGATAGGACCTCATTGCAGCTATTAATGAAGTAAACAACTATTTTACTGGCGTTGGACACAGCTTAGCGACCAAGACTCTTAATTCCCTCCAGGCAACAGAAAATGACTTACTAAGAAATTGCTCTGTTAATTATAGCAGTATTGATTCATTTATTCTGTTTCCAACTGATCCGTTTGAGATAGAAAAATTCATTGCTTCGTTTAAGTAAAGCACAGCGAGAAGGTTAGATGGCATAACTTCTAAGCTTATTAAATCTGTGAGAACACCTCTTCTTGCTCCTCTAGCTTACATAATTAATCTCTCTTTTGAAACAGGCGTTTTTCCTAAGTCATTCAAAAAATCAGTAGTCATTCCAATCTTTAAAACCGGTGAGGCTGATGTCATCTCAAACTACAGACCCATTTCGCTTTTACCAACTATCTCTAAAATTGTTGAAAAACTTGTCAAGTTGCGGCTGTCAACTTTCTTAAAGAGAAAAAATCTCCTCTCCGATAACCAGTTGGGATTCAGAGACGGAAAATCTACTTCCGATGCAGTAAACAGAATAGTAGAATTTGTTGTAAATCAACTTGATAATGGCCGCCACTGCATTGGAGTCTTCTGAGACGTAGCCAGGGCCTTTGACACCGTCTCGATTCCCCTGTTATTGAGGAAATTAGAACTGATAGGTGTCAGAGGTCAAGCTCTTTCCTGGTTTCATACGTATCTTGAAAATAGAGAACAATATGTCAAAGTTCAGGATACATACAGCGGCTGGAACAACGTCCATTATGGGGTTCCACAGGTAAGCGTCTTAGGACCACTGCTCTTTTTGATATATATTGATGGATTATGTAGCATGAATATTCTTAATGGTCTTGTAATTTCCTATGCCGACGACACCGTTCTTTTTTACAGTGGTAATACTTGGGAAAATACATTTAGGGAAGCGAGTCGCGGCATTTCTTTAGTCAAGTCATGGTTGGATAATAACCTTCTAACACTTAAAATAGAAAAAACAAAATATATGTGTTTCCACATCACAGAAAGAACAAGGGCGGAGTCCACCTTTTTTTCTATATCTCCACAACGGAGAAAATCATGTCAACTGCGACTGTCCGAAGATAGATAAATTAGAGAAAATTAAGTATCTGGGAATCCAGCTAGATGATAAACTTAACTGGTCTAAATATTGTCATGATCTTTCTAATCGTCTTCGTAGGCTACTACATATATTTAAGAGACTCAGTACGATTACTGACTTAGCGCTCAAACGCAACATATACCTCACCCTCGCGGAGTCACTGATTAACTACTGTATCACTGCCTGGGGTGGCACTTCTAAAACTACATTAATAGAAGTTGAAAGAGCACAGAGAGCCTTACTTAAAGTTCTATAACTTTTGACTGAGTGCAATGTTTTATCAGTTCGACAGCTATTCCTACTCTCTATTATAAGGAAATTAACAAACTTGCATAAGAATCGCTCATTAATAAACAACCGAAGAAAATGTACTTTAGATACACCTTTTTGCAAAACCTGTTTTGCCCAGGGTTTTCAGAGTTTCTTAGGGCCTTACATTTTTAAGAAATTTATTAGAGCTTCAGACGTCGTGGAACCAAAACAATACCCATAAGTTCAAATTGTGGTTAGCGAACCTTGATTATGATGATACGGAGGAGCTGCTGGTGATAAGTAAATAAATAAATTGATACGATTTGGTATTCTCAAATTTAACCCATACCATAAACACTCATCTACAGTCACACATTCACACACCTTGTACACTCGCACTTTCTAATACCCCTTTAAATACATACCTTGTTACCCGTAACACACACCCTTACAGATTTACAGCATATGCGTGCGTTTAAAATAATAATAACTATTTTTCTTTTGTATACATCCCTACTAATTATTATTTTTTGCTACTGTCATGCTGCAGGACGGCCATGTGGCCAGCGCAGATGCCAGGGTCTAATATATTTTTTGTAATACAATTATTATTATATTTTACATAAGAATGCTGTTTTGGATTATATGTATGCTATTTCTGTTTAGTCCAATAAACTATATGTATTTGTATTTGTATTTGTCTCATCTGAGAAGAGAACTGTGCTTCATTGGTTGAGCGTCCAATCGACGTGATCGCGGGTAAACTGCAAGCGGGATCTACGATACTCTACAGCAGTGGCGAAGGTTGAACATTTTAAAAAGGGAAGCCGGACAAAAAATCTCCTTACTCAGAAAAGCAACCACGGAAAACATGAAAAAAAATGTACTTTGCAACTCCCTGTCAGCCAAGTGTATTTATCGTATTAAGATTTATGGAAATGTTTGACAAAGCGAAGAGCACGCAATAAGGAAATGTACTATGGATGCCATTTCCTAAACAAGCCGATGGGAATCGTGTTATACGGACCCTTCGCCACTGCTCTACAGTCAATCTTGGGCCTGTAGCAGCTCTATGGGCGGCTATTTTCTTCTTTACTAATCTTCTTCTAATCGTAGAGTCACTTGTAGTTGTCCCTCGAACTGCTTGGAGGTGCTGTCTTATGGCATTGGAGAACCGATTTCTCAAACTCGTCAACACTATAAAGCGGTCATCTTTATCAGATATGCAGCGTCGCCTCCCGGATCAATGTCTTCGAACATAGCCACCAATCTCCCGGAATCGCTGGATTACTCTTCGAACAGCAAAACGGCTAAGGTTGAGTTACCGGGCAATATCACACTGCCGCACTCAGACTACACTTGTGCAGCTTTTTCAGGAGTGGTATTCATGTTGAGGGTAGTTTTTTTTGCTTGTACGTTTAACGTGTGTCGCCTTCAAGGTTTGGGTAGTGAATGACCCACATTTGACGACGAAGTAGTCTTCTCACAAACCCCTTTCTGGGGCGTGGGGAGTCAGTGTCGGGGCTGAACCCCCTGACTGAAGTAGCTACCGCTGCCCATGATTATGGGCAGGTATGTGGTGGTGACGCCCGAGGGCGTCCGGTGGAGTGTCCGGTGGCCTGTTGCTCGACTCACAAGGGAGGAGCTACGAGGTGCCGGGCTGCTCTTCTCTCTTCCAGTTGACGTAGGAAGGTAGGGTTGGTCAGGATGATGTCGAGAAGCCTCGTCATCTCATCTCGTTCCTCCTCCTCCTCCTGGTACGTCTGTGGGGACTCCGCCAGTGCTGCGGTGTCCATGGTCGTCTTGGGGGCGGGTTGTTCTGCCATGGCCTTCTTTGGTTTCCTCCTGGTCCTCTTCCTTCGAGACTTCAGCGCGTTGTTCCTGACCGTAGGCGGGTTCGCCTCGGCCACGAACGAAGACGGCACCGTCGTCTCTCGGGGTTGCGGTTGGGAGGTGGGCAGCTCCTTAGGTTTGGAGTCGGTCGCCGTTAGGGCGACGGTTTCCGCCTTTTTGTTCCGAGCCTCCCTCCGGAACACGGGGCAGGAGGTGTTGTTCGCTGCGTGTGGACCCACGCAGTTTGCGCAGGTCGCAGGCTCTTCCCTCGGGCGTAGGCATTCTCGGGCCAGGTGCTCTTTACCGCAGCGCACGCAGGCCCTGGTGCGATGGCAGTTATGGGAGGAGTGGCGGAACTGCTGGCACCTGTGGCACTGCGCAGGCCCCCGTTTTCCCCTCCAGGCTTCAACTTTAATGACTGGCATGTGCATGAGTTCGGTGATCTCATACACAGCCGGCGTTAAGATGGGCGTCTTCTTGAACTGGGCGAAGAATATGCAGCCGGGGCGCCCCGCTCTCACCCTGATCGGCTTGCAGTACTTGGCCTCGAGTCCAAGTTCAGACAGGGCCTCTATCAGTTCTTCCGGCTCGGTGTTCACTGGAAGACCTCGGATGGCCGTCTTGAGGGTTCTCTCCGCTGGTGGCTAGTAGGAGAACCACTGACGCCTTTCTCTGTTGTGAGTCGTGTTAGATACGACTGCACAATTCGGAATTCGTCGGCATCCGTTGGAGTGAAACGCACGCCCCTTTGAAAGGCGCACGCGTTCGGGGCTCGTCCTATCTGCTGCGTCATCTCCCTGATGTGCAGCCGCCAGTTGGGTAGCGTGTCCACGACCATGGGAGGGTATCGCAGCTTCTTGGGAGCAGTCGCGACGGAGGGCGTTGCGGTGGAGGGCGTCGCGGCGGAAGGCGTCGCGGCGTAAGGCCCTGCGACGGTAGGCGTCGCGGGCGGAGGCACCGCGGCGGCGGGCAGCGCGGAAATGGGCTGCGCGGCAGTCCGTTTCGCGGGTGGACGCGGTCGGACGGCGCGCGACGTCTGGGTGGGCGGGTTGGCGCGGTGTAGTGGTGCAGGCGGCTGGCGTGCAGCTGCTTGGGCGTAGGACGCTATTGGGCGTGGCAGTCTTGACGTCGGGCTTGAGAAGGCAGGAGAAGGTGCGCCGTAGGCGCGCTTCCCCTCAGTCTCCTCACTGCTCTCGGTCCTGGCACGCTTGCGTTCCCTCTGAGGAAGGGGCGGCAGGTTAAGCGGCATTGAGTCAGCAAGCTGGCGAGTCTCAGCAACTAGTTGCGAGGTCTCGAGCGCAGCTGGGTCCTCTTCGGCGGTCACGTTGGGACGGTGGTCTCGGAGGTACGCTTCCATTGTCTGTAGCAATCCCTCCGAGAGGTATTTGCTACGACGGAGGCGAGATGTAATCATCTCGTCCCATTCGAGCCCACATCTTGGAGAGACGGGATGCTCGAAGACGTCGGCTTCAGATCCAGCGTTCAGGTCGTGGGATGAGTGCGCACGGCTTTAGCTGGAGGCTTCGCTGGGGGTGGAGCGTCGGCTTGAGGCGTCCGAGCCCTGAGAAGGGCTGTTGTTGCCGCTCATTATGAGTGAGCGGCGGCTGCGGGGGGGGGGGGGGGGATACGCATGCAACCTATGAGTCGTGGCTAATGCCAGTCCCCATGCCCCTTTCCTCAGTGATTTCCGCTGGTGGAAGGCCGAGGCAGGAAGCGCAGAGAGCGGCACCACAACTCAGGCGCTCTAGAGGTGTATGATGATCCCCTCCGCGCAGCTGAGGCGCGGGCGCGATTTGCGGAAAATATTAAAAAATAATATTTCGCGAATGCGCAACGAGAGATAGGTCCGTGCATTTGACGGGTAATTACTTTTTCTAAACTCCTGTTATGTAGCGCAAAACTAGCGACCGTTTGAAAGCGTATTTGAGCAATACTTTTTTTTTAACACCACGTATTCGAGAGATTTGTAACGTTTATGAAATGATTTCAAGGTCGTTTAATGCCCTTTTAATTGATACCAAATAGTTCTCTCATATTCAATTGGAATTAAATAGGTTTGAAGTAAATTTTTCAAAAGGTGCTATTTTTTTGACGCCGAGTGTATATTAAATACAAAATAAGGTGTACTGAGGTATGCTCTGAAGTTCATCCATGTATCTATTTCCCTGGGTCATTATCTCTGTCATAATTTCTCTCTATCTGTCTCTAACTTCACTCAGGCGACGTGAATTTATGTACGACTTAGAACATTTCAGAGGTTCTTTAGTGGCTCTTTTTGGTATATGGGTTACTTTTAAATCCCAAAAATTTAATATTTCGTAGAAGAATAAAAACTGGTTACATAATAATCATCCAAAATTAGATCCATGTTTTTTTTTATTTAGAGCCACTATCTTGGAATATTTTAAACTTGTTCCGTATGGGAATGGTTAGGTTAACCGTAAATTTTATTTCCAAGTAACATTTTTTAATAATATTTTGACTTCTAATTTCAATTGTTTTAACACTTACAATGTGTTCTACTAACGTTTCATAATAACGTCTAAAATTATCGGGGTTTGTTTAAAAGTTACCTTGTTTAGATGTGTCTAGAACTATAAAACGGGTGGGAGTTGTTTGAGATATTTGCTCTCAAACACAATTTAGGTACTATGTGGTTTTGTCATTGTAGATGGAATTCGTAGCAAATACAGTTAAACATTTCATCCAGAATTAAAATAAATAAAACATATAAATCTTCGTCGTCAGTTTTTTTTCCATGATCTCAGTAATTCTCTGAATACCTTAGCTCAATCAATTTTTTTATAGTATTATCAGTACGAACCGAAATGCTGCATTTACTGGCTCGGCAACTGCACGGCCTGATGCTGATGGCTCAGATGATGCCTGTGTGTGTTAGCTAAGCTGACGAAAGTGCGTGAGTGTGTGTGTACTTAATGCATTTATCTAAGGCTTATTGCATTTGTACGTTGACAACAAACACAACAACAACAATACATGTCCTATTTTAAAAGCATTTCCAACTGATAATAACTCTAAAAAATGTATGTCAAGGGGCATCATATATTAATACATGCTGCTGCAATTCGAATACTCGCGTCGAAACTGGATGACTTTGGTTTGGTCGTCAGCTGCAGCATGTGATTTATTTATCGAATTGCAAATATCAGGAATGTCCTTCGACTTCTTTAGTTTTAATGCAACGACTGTCTGTCTAGATTTACGCTTTAGTATCAAGAACTGCTGAACAAATTTTTGTTCTCCATAAATGCATCATTGAGTTGGATTTTTTTTAAACAATCCAGATAGGGAACATATTGAAAATACTGATACAGATATAAAAACAAAATTATATTCAGTTAAAATATTAACAGGTGTCGCTTTTATTTTTATTTAACTATTTGATCAATTATATCGTAAATAAATTCTTTATTGTTGACGAAAAGATAATATATATAAAAAATAATATATATTATATGATATTTATGTTTTATATGCCACCCAGTAAAAAATATATTTTTTGTTCATAGGTTATTTATCAAAAAGCACATCTCTAAACCAAACAAAAGGCGCTATGTAAAAAATATACGGATGCTTTGTATTTCATGAAGTAAACGGAAAGTTGTAATGAATTTTTGGTATATGCATTTTGACTATATAATCTAGGGTTTATATGTTGAAAAACACGTTTGGATAAATTTTCCTCCATAGAAATAATTACTGAAATGAGGTCTTCAAACACACTTTTTCTCCTCGTTTGACGAATAGGGATCATGTACAGAACTCAAACATATTTTATTAGATGGGTTTTAATTATATTGATAATATTTAGATATATGTGTTTGGAAATTTTGCTAGGTATTTTAGTTATTTTTGTAAAATTAAAAAACTGACTTTTTTCTCTTTTGCGCGCGTTTTTTCTCTTGGAGTGAGAGTGACAAAATAAAATTTACCTAGCCTCCTAATTACTTATTGTAGGTATCTATACAATAGGAACGTAGAGTAAATATAAGCGCTAGCTTACTTTTGTATACTCTAAGAACGGAAAACACTACAAGTCTCGAACCATTTTATTTAGAGAAAGCCTTTTGATCACGTACGAATATCCTGCACACCTAGTATCGAAAGAAAGTGTCCCAAACAAAACTGCAACCAGGACAGAGCTCCTTTTATATTGTCCGAGGATATATGTCAGCTTTCCCACGTGTTACATCTACTTAGATGATAATCATCAGTACTGAAGTTAATTGGTGTTTTCGTGTATTTACGCGAAACCTAAATACCAATTTCATTTTATGTTTTTCTGATTTAATTGTGTAATTATTAACTTTTTTCTAAGGACTCATTCCACTAAAATAAACATTCCTTTTTTGTCACTTAATCATACAGAGTTCTATCTAATAGTTCAAATTACACAAAAATATTGTTTATCCGTGATACTGATTGATTTTCCAAGTCTCTAGAATGAATTTGGCTACATAAAAATAAGTCACCTTGGATATAAATTTTGCATAAGCATTAATAGTATTTTAATAAATGTGTCAAAAAATTACAGATGTCAAAAGTCATTGGTGTGTAAAAATTTCCGCAGGCGTCAAAAGTGACAGACATGTCACAAGAGACAGAATTGTCCCAAGTGACAGATATGTGAAAACTCTGTGACTCTACAAAACGCTCCAGTTTGCATCTACCTATACTCACTCACTCTGCTTACTCGTATGTCATATCCAAATTAGACGAATCACTTCCTATTATTCTCTAACGCACCCTACACAACTCAAATATCTATCAAATCTATCTATCTATCTATCTATCTATCTATCAAATTATACTACTGTTAAAATATTCTGTTGTTCTTAAATATTTAACATTCTTCTACATTTTTTTTGTTATTTATTTATACTTTCTGTCAAACTTTTAACTAAAATTGTAGCTAACATTATACTAAGTAAGTCTCCTTTTTTCTGAATAGTTTTTATTAATTAAGTGAGATTTAATATGATATTATATATATTTAAATAAATAAAAAAGTTTAGAAATATCTCGATATATATTTCGACCACCTTCTTCTTACTTTTTATTATTTATTAAAGACTTTTTTGTGATGTTTACTGTATTTTACGAACTCCGTTGAAGAAAGGCACATTAAAGACACATTAATTTAACTTGGTTTCCAATGACTATTATATAAGGTGACTTTACGAGGGCTGCTATTAATATATCCGGAATAACAAAGTGAAACAAACATATAGCATTTATTGTGGTTTTATTGCTTTTCAAAATATTCGCCATGATGATCGATGCACTTTTGCATACGTTGGAACCAATTTTCGTAACACTTTTTCCATTCGGATTGAGATATCTCCAAAACGTGCATTTTGAATGCATCAACGCCCTTCTTCACGGCTCGAAAAACGTTGACCACGTAATTTATTCTTCACGGTTGGGAATAAATAGAAGTCGTTGTTGGCAAATGATCCGTTAATTCGACCTAATGACCTTCTAAATACCGAGTTGTGTCAGCCGATGTGTGGCAGCTAGCATTGGCATGATGAAGAAGGATTCTGCATTGTTGGTTGTTCTTTCTTATTTCTTCAAAGACTTCTCGCAAACAAGTGGTCGTATACCTTAATGATTAACCGTTTTACGATCCTCTAGTGGTGCTGTAGCCACATGTCCATTTATACCAAAAAATAAGGAACCATTTGATTCAAAATGCTTTTTGAACGAATGAATTTTGTTGGGTTCGGCTCATCTTGGAACACCCAAACCGTTGATTGTTGCTTAGTTTCAGGATCATACGCATATATGTATATATATCCAAGATTCATCACCTGTGTAGATATTATAGACAGCTTTTGACGCACCCTGATTGTACCTATGAAACATTTTTTTACACCAATCGACACGAGCCCGTTTTTGGTAAATTCTCTAGTTGTGCGGAAAACCAAAGTCAAAAATTTTTTTTTTCAGCTAAATGTTTGTGTAATATTTTATATTTATACTCCTCATACTTATTCCCAGAGACGCCTCTATCTCGTGATATGTAACATGACGATCTTGCATTATTAGATACCGCACAGCATCAATATTTCGAGGTACAACAACAGATTTAGGGTGACCTTCCTTAAATTCGTCCGTGAGCGTAGACCGCCCACGATTAAACTCACTAAACCAGCGATATACAGTAGTGTTTGATGGTGCTTCGTCCCCAAAAGTTAATGTGAGTTGATCGATGCACTGTTTTTGAGTTAGCCCTTAAAATATATCAAGAAAATTTTCACGAGTTAAATCCATGGTGGTGATAGACACCCAATTTTCAAAATTACCACAAAGGGAAAACAAATAACAGCTACATGAAACAAATTGTATTCTTCAGCCAGAGTTCCATTTTTAAATGTACTTACTTTTAAAATGCAATTACTTTTTTGATATCGTTCTGTAACTGGCCAGTTCCGGATCCATAAATAGCAGCCCTTGTAATTAATACAGCCAAATTCTTACTGAAGACTCGGTAAGTACTCAGTATCAAGGTGCAAAGACCTTTTCTGTGATATTCGTAAATTATTCTTTTCATGTTCCTTACAAACGCAAAGCCAGTCCCCAATCCCGAGTCAATTACTATGAGACATCAAGATCTTATTTTTGCGAAATTAGCAAAAAGTGTTATCGATACCAAGCCAGTATGAGTTTGGCTGCATAAATAAAAGTCACCTTATATACATAAAAGCAAATTGTATGTCTCGTAGTTAATATTTTTCTATGATGTTGGTGATTAATAAATGTTATATTATTATTAATATTACCTAACCCTGATTTTTTTGGTGTATCTTTTTCTTCTACACCACTACAAATTACCTACATCTTATCACCCGATAAGGTAAGGTTACCGACAAAGCGCCCTTAAACTACGTAAAATAGTAAAAAAAATACTTTATTAAATAAATGTATATAAACTTTTTTACTAGCTTGTTCTTTTTTTTTATATAATAAAGATGTACACAAAAGAATTAAAAAGATTAATAAAATTATTATATCAACTGATGCCGAGCCCAGTAGGGTCCGAAATATAACTTGAAATATTTTTTATTTATTTATTACATATGTATTGTATATACTTTAATTAAAAAACTATGTAATTTACTGGTTTAGTAAAGATACGTCAGTGAAGTAAAATTGAATTATTCCAGAAGCAGAATGGAAAGAGGGATGTCAACCGGACGATGACACAAAATCTGGTGAAATTATAGAAAAACTGGTTTTCCTAGTCTCCGACTCGACGGTCGAACAGCAAATAGAAAGACTTATTCAAGATATACAAGATTATTCCGTCATCACTAAGTCTGGATTTGTATCCTTTATATTTTTATTTCGGCCTCTTCTATGAGGCCGTCATCAGTTGAAGAAATGACAGTCAGTCAATTTATTCAACTGATGGCGGCCTCATAGAAAAGGCCGAAATAGGTATATTGAAAATTCTGTTTTTATTTTATTTATATTTTTACTACCAATATTTAAAGAAAATAAGAAGCCAAATATGGTAATTATATCTTTATTTATATTATATTTTTATTGCAATCTTTGGGCCACGACTAATCAATAACGGAAAACATTTCTGTAGGGAGAGTCATAGTATCTACTTGCTCAGGTTGTCAGATTTCTAGTCCTATACATTTGAGTAATCTATTTATACGCATATCTATAGACGCATACATCTATTTTTTTAAGTTAAGCTTTTTGCCTTGTGTCCCTTTGCCTTTTGGTTGAGGGGCACAGAGAGTGCTCAGAAGCCTTAATGTATCTAAATTGAATTAATATTACAAATCTTTTTAATTCACCAAGAAAATACCAAGAATTTCCTTAAAACCGATTCATAATAGAAAATCACAGAGCTCGATGAGTTACGCCTTGTACTGGAGTTCCTAAATGACAATCTTCAGAAGTACCCCTCCTTGAAGAAAAGTCTTGAAGTTCTGATAAGGAACATGGATAAACCTATCCGTCTAATTTTAAGTTCCGATATAACAACATATTTCGAAAGCCTACAAGCTTTTATGACTTATTTGGGTAAGCGCAAAAAAATTGAATATTTTTAAAAATATACAGGATAGCGGATTAATTTGGGTCAGTTTGCGAAATATCTACAGTCAAGAGGTAGAGTAATTTGATCAAAGGACTGGCTTCTTCGATTTTTGGTGAAAATAAATACAGCAATCAAAGATTTTTTTATGATTTTCCTTAGCCAGAATTCGAGCCTGTTCATCATGCAAAAAAAAAACATTTATTAGGTTAGAGCATACTTAATTCGATAGTGTTGCAAGGAAGCACCAAGTCGTGCAAAGAAATATTATTTAAAATAAAAATTCTCTATTTCTTACAGAAGATTTTCCCCCTATTGCCCCATCTCAAAATGCTATCCTATCTGTCTTATAGTATTGTAGTAAAAAAATCGTGTCTGAACATTTAAATATTTTTTCAAAATTCTAAATGAAATGCGTTATGCTTTTTGTACTGCGGCTAAAACTACAATTTTTAGAATTTTTGTCTGTCTTGTTGCCTTTCTGTCTGTCTATATGTATATTCATTTTTATCTCAAGTACCACTCCACGGATTTGGATGCGGTTTTCTTTATTATCATCATAATGACCCTGGTCGACACATAGGCTATAATGTGTTGATAAAATAACGCCCAAGCCGAAAACGAGGCGAAGATTGAATTAACGCAGGCGGAGCCGCGGGCAAATTCTATCAGTTATGTATTAGTGTATATGTATTTTTGGTCTTATTTGGTAAATTTCTGGTCTTATTTAAAGTCAAACTGTTATAATTGTAATAAAATTACTACATATATTATTAGGTTTAAAATTATATATTTTAGATTACTATTCTACTTTTGATACAGTTACACAAACAATTAATCGGTAAAAATAATTCTGAAACAACATTTTCAGCTTCCAAATCAATGTCAACCTCTACCAACTTAAAGGTGGTAAAGCTGATTCCGGGCTCGACGGTGGAGGTACCACCATCTTACTCGCAAACCCTCCGAAGTTATTCGGGGGAGAGTAAGAGAACAGCTCTCAGGAAAAACCAGGCGGCCCACCATTGCCTGGGATCCATGGATGGCGGTATATCTATCCCCAATTGCCGGGCATTATATAAAACAGACTGGTGATGGGCAGCGGCGTCACTGGTGCAAGGGTTTCGGCACCGCGATCACCAACCCGCCTGTCTAGCGTGGGGCATTTCTTCCAAGAGGACCAACAAGAGTGGCGAAATCTTGGAAAGGTCTATGCCCAGCAGTGGATGAAACAGGCTGATGGATGGATGGAATCAATGTCAGTACATTTGTCACTGTCCACTGACTTAATAATTTAATTAATCGAACCTCACTTGGTTGGGTGTAATGAGGACAAAATAAATAGAGTCACTAGGGAGTTTTCTAACTGATATTTTAAAGGTCCAGACACGCGCGCGTGCATATAAGTCTCCACGGATGGTATAGAGGTCATAGTGTCAAGTGTGCTCCAAATTAATTGTCCTTTCACTCCTCGGTATTCAATGCAATTTATCAGGGCCTTTGTTCGGGACAATAAAGTACTGGATCGCGTTCGTAGAACATTAATTTGTCTGTAGAAAATCTAAAGTCATCACATCACTTTTGCACAGCATATGTACATGAAACCGTAGGTAAATTTATGTGAATGGTCTTCAGAGGATTAAATTCTCGAACTAGCTTATGGCTGCGGCTTCAAAGCTAATTCTTTAAAATTTTCGGTTTGGCAGTTATTTTATCAACACTTAATACAATGATAATAAAAATAACCGTATCCAAATGCGTTGATTAATCCTCGATTTAAAACGGAACATAATACAGACAGACAAAATTTATTTTGCCCCCGAAAAATAAAATAAACTATTTCAATAAAAAAATTCGCAAACATTTAAACAAAAACAAAACAAAAGAAATCGGGTCGGTAACAAAAACCTCAATAACTTCCAAAGTATTGGAATTAGCTTTATAAAGTGAAGACTGTATTACAGACAATTTTATATTGCTTAAATAAAAGTCAAAAAAGTTCAAGTTTAAGAAGTTGATTTTAAATAAAAGTAGGTTAAGTAAAAACATTAAAATTTAAATTTTTCGAAAAATGTGATACGGCATCAAATATGCAATTTTCACACATTTTAGTATTTCGTATTGCCACCACGAGCTGTTAATACAGCTGTTATACGGTTTGGCATGCCTTCCACTGGATTTCTGAGCCGATACTCTCTCAGTTAAGTCATGACTAACGACGTTAGGAATCACCTAAAGTTACGACACCGATTTGGGGGTGCGTAATGATTAGGCGCCCCTAAACTGACAGCATGTGACAGTCGCAATTTTGAGATTTAAGCTTAATACTGTGAAACGTCAAAAAAACCGTAAATAGACAACTTGACAAACAAAACCAAAGACAAGTATCAAAAACTTGGCTACTCTTTAGGAATCACATAGTAAAAATAGTTTGGTGAAACAGAACTTTATGGTAAGCATGGACCTAAATTAGAAGTTACTTAATTAGGTGTCGCCTTGTTCGTCGTTAGTGAAAACGCGTATTAGAGTTAAAACACTTAAAATTAAAATTGTACTGAACTCAACTTGACTGACAAGAATGACGCCCTTTTGAAGAATTTTATTTTAACACTAGCATAAATTACATCTACCTAAAGGTTTCGTATAGGTCTACTTCTACTGTTGCATTGAGAAATAATAATCAGACTTTTTCAGAAAAAGACTCGACCTAGTTAGATTTTTTTACTAAAATAATGGATTTTACGTTGAAATTATAAAAAATATTTTGAAATTCACAACTTACGTTATTATATCGTATAACCTATTATGTGCCACATGTGTTGTTTATTTTAATTTAAAGTAACATAATTATTAAAAACAATATGAAAACAAGTTTTGTTAAATACCTTGGAAGTTAATTTTTCGAGTCTGTCTGCCGTTTCTCCGCAGTAATTAATTTCAAAACGTATTATTTTTGTACCTTGAAAACCACGCACGACGACCGCAAAAGCTTCCCTCTCAATGAATCCGTACGATAAGTAACATTATGGGCGTTATATCCACAGGGTACTTACTAATGACTCTTCAAGACGATGACCTCTTCAACTTGGTCTACGCCGCTGTCGTCTACCAGCTGACCGCTCCAAACGCTACCAGAGGCAAAGGAACCGTCAAGCTTCATCACAGCGTCGCTGCATCAGCCACCTTGCATCAGATGTCAGGCAAGATGATCGCCATCGCTTCGCATTACAAGTTTCCCTACTTCTTAAGGATTCTGCTAATGCTGGCTTACATTTCTCCTGAATACTGTAAGTTGTCTTTTTGTTTTCAGACATTGGCGTAACTAGGAATCGTATCTGGGGGGGCGGGGGCTGGCTCCAACTTATGAAGCCATCAATAAGTATCTGTTTTCTATACGAGATCACACACAAATCAATAAACAAAACAAATAACGCTTTAAACTGGATAAAGCATCTTTTTACATAAACGTCACCTGTATTTATGGGGGAGAGCAGACGGTACTCCAGGAGGGCCCCTGGCACCTACCTAGTTACGCCTATGCATAACTTTCAATCATGCCAGATGTTATCTTATTGGTACACAGTGGCGTAGCTATCGTAGAGCCGGGTGATCAGGGGGCCCTGGTGCACTAATTTTGAGGGCCAATACAAGTTCAAGCTACGTGAAAAGAGGAGGTGAGGGCCCGATTCTTTCTCTATGCACCGGGGTCCTTGTCCACCTAGCTACGCCACTGTTGGTGCAAGAAGAATACGGAATGACAAGCGACATATTGCACTTTTAGGACATATAAAATATTTTATGAGATATCTTAGTGATGGGTCCATGACGTTCAAATTTGTCATAGATGTTACCGAGCATGCACTGTGAAGAGCAAATCAAGTACACACTTGCATGATTTGTACACCCACGTGTCAACGCATCGACTATTATTACGTCCCAACGTGATGGGTGGTGAGCCCTCTATCGCTGTATATCGGGCATAAATATAGACCCACAGCGTAACTTATCCTCTTATAGCATACAGACTGAACATAAATGTACTCCTATGGAAATTGTACTCTAATCCGAGACATTGGAACTACAGAGGCAGGCGTTCAAATATTACCCTATTGTAAAAATCTTCTAATGCCTTGGACAATATTATTTTATACCAACTTAGCTCACTTTTATTCAGTCTTAATGAGCACGAATATTAGCTACTTCCTATTACATCATCCATTATGCTAAATCTTGATTTCCGCACTCTTGTTTTCAGGCATAAAAATGATGGAGGAAAATATAATTGAAAATATTTTCTATCGCTTCAATCCCTATTATCCTCACAGAGAACTTCCTGCTTACGATATAAATCCCAGAAAAATCGATGATTATACAGTGAAGTTAGGTAAGTACTTACAAGCATTGATGGTTTATCTGTAAGTTCATGAGTTTTAAAGTTCTCCGTATAGGTATAGAGTACTTAGACATACCTATATTACATGTAATATTATGTATCGAGTAAAGTGCCGCTTGCATAATTTTGCTCTTATATCAAAAATAACGAAAATTGGAGCTGCACGAATTTTCCTGATAGTACATACAGTAATTTCTACGTTCTTATAAATAAGGTGTTAATATTGACTATAGGCTGAATCGGACCTGTAGGCCTAGCATGAGTTTTGCTTCCTATACACGTTACCGTCTGCAAAAAATATTTTGTATGAGAAATACTGGTTCCTGTGTAGTAAGCCGCTAGGGGCGCTGCACAATTTCTCATATAAATATGTTACGCAGACGTTAACATGTATAGTAAGCAAAACTCATGGCAGGCCTACAGTAGTTTTGAAATGAATTATCATAGTTTAAATTATTTTTCTTTTAACCTAAAACCATTGACCAGATCGCATAGAATTGTTTCATGTTTGATAGTATATGATCCGTATTTAAATACACTTTTAAGAGATGGTAGTATAGTTATCAGTACGTAACTCAAATGACAACATATTTCATTCCACAGGCGAAAGTTCCATAAATCTGGATACAACATTGACTTTGCTGCTGGTTCTGATCAAAACCACTAAGGAGTTCCTCGGTAACAACCCAAACAGAAAGCAAATGCTACCGTGTCCAGATATATATGCGCAGAAGTAACTTTTCACTTTTCAAATGCATACGTTTTGTTAGTGTTGTTTGTACTAGCAAAAACATAAAAAATGATTAAAATAATAATAGGTCAGGGAAAAAGTAATTTCGTATTTTCTATGCATCAAGTTGTAATAAAGTTTCTTTGGTCGTACTGTTTGTATTTGGCATTTTTGAAGAGAATGATACTGGTGATGAAAAGTGGATCACCTACGACAAGAACGTGCGAAAAACAGGTCAGGTCATGGTCAAAGGGCGGTCAAGCTCCACAGATTATGGCAAAACCCGGATTAACAGGCAATAAGGTGATGCTGTGTGTATGGTGAGATAAGAAGGGCATCGTTCATTATAAGCTTTTAACGCCGGACAAAACCACTGATTCGGATCTCTACTACCAACAGCTGATGAGACTCAAGCAATAAATTGAGAAAAAATTACCGGAATTGATCAACAGAAATGGCGTGGTCTTTTATCATGATAACGACAGATCAAAAACATGGCCACTCAGGAAAAATTGAGAGAACTGGGTTGGGAAATGTTAATGCATCCAACATATAACCCTGACCTTGCATCTTCAGATTTTCACCTATTTCGCTCTCTTCAGAATTCTTTAGGTAGTGTAAGGTTAACATCAAGAGAGGACTGTCAAAACTACTTGTCGCTTTTTTTTATCAGAAGTCCCAAAATTTCTATAGCAACCGGATTATGTCACTACCTACAAGATGGCAACAAGTTATTGAACAAAATGGTACATATTTAAAATAATTAAATGTAAATAAACTTAGAAAAAATGTGTCTTGAATTTTCATATAAAATACGAAGAAACTTTTTCCCCGACCTATTAGATAAAAAAATCTGTTTTTCGCGCTGTGCCGCTTGGATCCTTTGAAGCTAAATTATTAATATAATAACTATATGATAGGATTAAAAATAGGTATAACATTGTTTACTTGTAAGAGTTCCTTTGGAGCCCGAGTGCAAGCGAGGGGTGCCTCCTGTCTATCACATTGGGTGAAAAGTGGAAATACATACTAATAAAATCATGGAAAAGTTGCTAATTAGGTCAGTGTTTTAGATTGATCTTAAATAGAGTAAAATAATATAGATGTTTACAAAAGATTTTATTTACAGTATCTAACTATATGAACTCATTGACGTGGTTGGTTCAAAATTACTTCACAAACGTTAGAAAATCATTTTTTTTTATATCTATGGGTACTTAGTAAGAATTATATGTCTGTGAGGTACCCTGATTATTGCAACGAAATTATAGAAAGTCCATATGTAATTTTATTTCTGTTTTGCTTCATCTTCTCCCTTATCGTGTTCTTGCAGATGTTTCGTGTGGGCGTATCGCTATGAATGCCGTGCGCAGGCGCACAAGCTGCGCAGCACCGCGCATAGGATCACCATGACGATCGTTATCAGCGGACTGCTTCATGTCTTTGAGGATCGGCTCGAAGCATTCAATACCGACTTGATGCCAGGTACGAAACTCTTAAAATGCATGTTATAGCAGAATTACAAATATTTACTCCAGTCTCCGAGTAACTTCTAGTAAGTTGTTTTAGATAAGAAGTGACATTTATGTACGTACATTTTCATTCATGGTTACCGTGTATGAGAAGCGAAAAACTATATTTTTATACATTATACCCACCAAAAGGTTGGTAGAGACCACTAATGTTATACGTATGATCATGACACAAATCTTCCGCTTCATCTCCATTCATCAATTGAGTCATCCAAGTTCTTCTAGTCCGGGTGTTTTGACTTTGCCCTTCTCCAATATGGTTCGCCCTCGTCTGCGGCTCTTGATTGCAGACGTGCTGACGATGTCAGTGTTATCCGAGCTGCCTGCGAGGGGAGACTGGACCAGCTCTGTGCCCTTTAACACGAGCCAGCTGGACGTGCAGTTCAAAAAAATCCTCATCAAGCTCAGCGTCTGCTTCATTAAAGCAGTTCCTGTCAATAGATTTGTGAGTACCTGCCTTTTTTGTTTATCTATCTTTTCGACCACAGTCAATCATTTCTGACCATCTAGAAACAGGCGTAACTAGGTAGGCACGGCCCTCTCACCAGTACCGTCTGGCACCCCCAACAATACGAGTATTATTAATGAAAAAACATACTTTATCCAATTTAAGGCTTTATTTGTTTTGCGTTTTGAATTTTCAGTTGATCTCATCGTATGAAGGATTATCTCTGTTTATCCTTTTACTGTCACACGCGTCTTGGAAGTCAAAAGTCGTAATCCACAAAAGGGCCAATCGACATCATTTCATTTCAGGTAATTTGTTTTCAATATTTATGGTAGGTGGTAGAGCTAATGCCAGGCTCGACTGTGGAGGTACCACCATCTTACTCGCAAATCCTCCCGAAGTTATTCGGGGGAGAGTAAGAGGACAGCTCTCAGGCAATAAAACCAGGCGGCCCACCATTGCCTGGGACCGATGGATGGCGGTATATCCATCCCCAATCGCCGGGCCTTATATAAACCAGACTGGTGACGGGCTGCGTCGTCACTGGTGCAAGGGTTTCGGAACCGCGCTCACCAACCCGCCTGCCCAGCGTTTGTGAGTATGGGCATTTCTTCCAGGAGGACCGCCAAGAGTGGCGAAATCCTGGAAAAGCCTATGTCCAGCAGTGGACGAAACAGGCTGATGGATGGATGGATGGATTTATATTTAAAGTCTGCGAATTTTAGGTAGAGGGTGCGAGTGAAACAGGAGAATGTATTAAAATTATATTTAAATTATTACAATAAGAAAAGAATTAAACTAGGTACTACAACTAGTGAACCCTATCGATGTTACATATGAAATAAATAAAATAATTATAGAAATCTATTTATAGTACAGCTTCACAGACAAATTCCGCACGTACTATGATGCGCACTCTGTGTCGACTCAGCAGCAGCGTCGTCAACTTCCTCGTCATCAAAATGCTGCGCTTGCAAGGTTGTCCGCTGTAGGCACGTAGCGAACATAACATGCGTAAAAATAAACCTTACGTATATTTATTTTTGTTTTATTTTGTGTTTTAAATGCTTATTTAATTTTTTTCTTATTCACTCATTCTAAAAGTACGTAAGTCGCAAATGAAGATGTCTGGTGGATGCCTCACGGGATCCAAGGGCTGGAGCCTACCTCGGGCAACGCATCAGCCTTGCCACCCAACAAGGCAATGCCGCCAGTGTCTTGGGTACCCTGCCCGGCGACAGCGATGACTTGAATAAAGTATTTTATTTAGTCTGACCTTTATCGGGGTTTTGCATTGGTTTTATTTTCAAAAAAAAAAATGAAGATTTCAAACTCGATGTTCATTGCCAAGGAATTATTTAAAAAAAACAATGTCAACGGCCCTCAGATAAAGAGCAACGGCCCCAATGACATGACAGTCGATTTTTTTTTATTCAAAATGAACTTGAAAACAAAGGTAATTGTTTTTAAAATCCTGTGTTTACAAACTTTCAAGTTTTTTTTATATATCTTTATTTAATACTGATTTAGTTCTGAAAAAAATATGTGATGCTCAGAAAGCCATAATAAATGTTATGTTATTAATTTTGTACTAATTATTAATACGTAATGTTGTCGATTGTGGATTACGACTTTTGACTTCCAAGACGAAACAGAGAGAGAACAGATACTTGATGGCTTCATGAGTTAGATCCCCGGGGCCGCCCCCCCTCTCCCCCACCACTGCTACAAATCCTAGTTGTGCCAATGCATCTCTATGCACTTGTTTGACATAAGACTCTTCTTTCTAACACCAACATTTTCGGTTCTTTGTCGGTCACATTTGTTACTTTTGCCAATCATATTATCTTGTTGATCTACACAAATTCGATTGGTGCAATTCAACGCAGGTAAGAAGAGCTCTGGCGTGTCAGTGGAATGGAAGGTATGTTTTCGCATGGGGGTATAGTCGCGCACAAAAAGGCTTGAGTATAATATTGTTTGATTAGGTAAATAAAATGTATATTTTAGAATAACATCGGTATGACAGCTATTTTTAACAGGTTAGAAATAAAAATATACTGTGGGTGTTGATTTGGTCCACAACTTGCGTCACATGAATTTTAATCTACGTACTTGATGCTTATTCCAAAAAAAAAAATGCATACAAAAACAAAATACTTCTACCAGCTTCGTTCCTCATGCCACAGTAAACATTGTAAATATTTTTTCTTTCTTTTCTTTGCAAACCCATCGTAACACAAATACATTTTTGCGCATGACCGTATTTTGAGATCGACCGAACGTGGACACTGCGCCGTGAAGCGAAAGTCACCAATCATGAGACAGCAAACCCACGCGCCAGGTACTTACCCCGTCGCGGCCGTCCACGCCGCACCTCATACCACCAATTTGGTCACTGCGCAGGTGCTCGGAGCTCTTTTTACCTGCGTTGACTTATACGCAGGTGTAAAATTTGTTTAAGGCACTAGCCAAATATGGACTATCACATTCTTAAAAAATATGTACAACCCGGTCACAATATCTGTGCACCTGACCTCGTGACGTCATATCGGCGGTCTGGGTACGGTGTGAAAAAAAGTTTTTTCGAGAAATGTGGAGATAAAAAAAATTTACTAACCTTTTCAAATCAATTTATTATTGATGAAGGGTTTGTTATTAAAAAACAATAATTTTGATTACAAAAACATTTATTATTAAACTCAGTCACTATAAATTATTGACTCTATGCCTGACAATGTATCTTCCTCACTCTCACTTTCTGAACTCGCCGAACTGTCTTCCCCTAGTGATATTAAAAGTTGTGTGATGTTGTCATCTGCTAGATGATCCTTTTATGATTATTATTATTATTAGATATTATTATTAGATATCCCAGTTGCAGCACAGGTTCGTTTCACCACTTGGTCTACAGGTATGGTGTACTGTTTGTTTGCTTTCTCCGATTCAAAAAACTTGAGCACTTTCAAGATTAAATTTCTTGATTCGCTGTGTATTGTTTTTCCCATGACTTCAGTTTAACAGCTACAACAATTTTAATAACAACCAAACCAGTCCAAACTTAACAGTAAACAGTCTAAACTTAACAATAAACATTAAAAAACAAAACAACAATAAAGCGAAAATATCAAAATTATCGGGACGTGTAGCGGCAACGAAGATGCTAACCGCACTGTCGCACCGGGGAGTGCGCGGAGAGGTGACAGGGGAAGCGGGAGAGGCGCCACATTCCAGCGAGGTGCACAGATACTGGGACCGGGTTATACGTAATGATATGAAGATTATGAAGCATCTTTTCAAGTTGATTACAGCTGCATTTAAGGAACTTAGACTTTTTAATGGTTATGCTTGCTGCTCAGATGATAGCCAGCCGTCACTGGCTGCTAGGCCTTATGTACCTGCTCGACCCCGGCCTAAGCCAACTTAGAGTGCGTTGGGTGCCCTCCCTCTACAATGAACTGAGGAGGATGTCACTCCAAACCTTGGTCCTCTCGCTGCCACTGTTGCCTGGAAATGTGGTGCAAGATTTTGGACTAATTCGAAGGTAGACACTTTTTACTCTTCCCATACTAATGTGCCTGTTAATTCGGATTAACCGTTTTAATCGAAAATTAACTTTTATCCAACGAGTTCGTCGTAGCTTTTATCCCATATAAGATTTTCCAACGATATTGTTCTTATTATAAAGAAAGTCACATAGAGCTAAATAAAACACACTGTCTATGCTCTTGATGCAGGAAGTGTGGTTTGCAAGACAAAGATAAATAGCAAACGGGAAAATCTCTACGTCAAAAATAAAACTACTTAATACGTCGAAAGCTACGTTTTATTAGGCCAAAACTGGCCAACTAGATTGTACTAATAAAAATTAAGTAGAATATAGAATGAGTATTGCCTGGATATTAGTAATTTAAATATATTTATAAGGTATCTTTCCCATACATTTTAAACGGAAAATAATGATACAATGTTATAATCATAATAATCATAATCATAATCATAATCATAATCATTTACCATATAATACGCCAATAAACGCTATACATATATGGATGTTAAACATAACCTTAACAGAGAAAACAAAGAAACGATCATTTCAGAGAGCAAAAGAAAGAATGTATATGTTTGGACTCAGACTCAAAGACAAAATAAGCAGTACCAAAAAAAGATTCCTTAAAAAGAATTTCTCTGGTTTAGTGGAAATCCTGTATTTCCCAGAATCTCAAAGAATTTCTATAATGACATGCCATTCAGCCCTATCAGTCTAGCTAGCCGTTCTTGAGGTATGCTCCGAACAGACAAAAAGACAAGAATCGCTTGAATGCCATTTCCCCTGCTTCCCCAGGATCCTGTGGTTCATTGAATGGTATATGGAAAACCCGTACGAGCTGCCAATTCTGTACTGGGCCACGCGGGTGCTGCAGGTGGCTACTTACTGGCGCTCCGACGACCAGAGGGTGCTCTCCGTCGATGACTTGGTCAACACGCATGGGCTTGTCATCATCATAAGTAAGTGGCTTTGTTTGGTTATTTTATTGCAACGGCAGTAGTGGCGAGACCACAAACCGCTTTTTGCTGGGTACAATTTTTGCTACTTTTCAAAAAACAACCATTAACTCGGGAACTAGAAAATTATATTTCCTTGCACTATGAAATTAATTTAAAATATATTCAGTTTTAAGCGAAATATAAAAATACTTAAATAAATTGTTGATTGTTCGTTTTTCTCAGAGCTTTGTCACACTCTGCTCGAGCAGAAGAATCCACCGATCGAGATGAGCCAGGTGATCCTCGGGCTATGTCTTCGGATCCTTACCAGCTGCGTGCAGTACGATAGGCGAGTCAAGTGTATCGTGTACCCAGAGATCAGCTGGCCCTCATCAGTCAGCTCCCTAGCAAGGCGGATGCTGGATGTTGTCGTGGCTGCGCTAGAGATACACAGCATCATCTGTGAAAGGTTAATAAAAGAGTATCCAGTATGTAAACACAACCCTAAAAAATGTTACTACATGTAGTTATTGAGAAAACGTACCATATTATG
Source organism: Ypsolopha scabrella (assembly GCA_910592155.1). Classification (NCBI taxonomy): domain Eukaryota; kingdom Metazoa; phylum Arthropoda; class Insecta; order Lepidoptera; family Ypsolophidae; genus Ypsolopha; species Ypsolopha scabrella. The sequence goes on along the minus strand of OU342960.1, from coordinate 26,530,553 downwards.
TGGGTCAGATTGTTTTTAAACAGCTACTGGCGTCAACAATGTTAATATCGTTGACTCCATTGAGGTGACTTTTTCATGTAATTTATAGTTTCAGGATACATAATCCTATCCTACTAATATTATAAATGCGAAAGTTTGTACGTGTGTGTGTGTTTGTGTATGTATGTTTGTTACTCTTTCACGCTGAAACGGCTGAACGGATTTGTATGAAATTTAGAATGAATATAGCTTATACCCTAACTTAACACATAGGCTACTTTTTATCCCGGAAAAATGCAAGGTTCCTGTAGGATAGATCAATATCATTGAAAAATCTGGTGTCTAATAACTGCGGTCCTTATCGTTTGTGGTGAAATAAGACAAGGCTTTGTTATTTCATACATCAGGTCTATAATTAGCGCGGTCCTGAATCGTTTGTAGTGTAATAAGACGAGGATATGTTATCTCATCAATCACACTTCACACTAATATTATAAATACGAAAGTTTGTGTGTGTGTGTGTATATGTTTATTACTCTTTCACGCTGAAACGGCTGGACGGATTTGGATGAAATTTAGAATGGATATAGCTTATACCCCAACTTAACACATAGGTTACTTTTTATCCCGGAAAAAAGCATGTCGTTAAACCAAATAACACGCGGGCGGAGTCGCGGGCAAAAGCTAGTGTATTATAATTACCTTACCTTGACAAAAAGCCAAATTTTCGTCATGTTTTTATTAAAGGTGGTTGATAGCTCTGCTGGATTTCATATGGGAAGGTATTGTTTGGAAGAAAAATTATCGGCAGCAGTTCATACAACAAAATGGCGTTTACAAGTTACTTGATTTGATTACTGTAAGTGGACTAAATTCGTGTGTGCTCATGTTTGAAAAATAACCGCTCTGATTTTCGATATTTTCTACGAAGGAGTCAGAGGGATAATGTTGACTCAACAGATGACCCGAGCCCCAACGCAATGCATCGCTCTGGCTATTATCTGTGACATTGCGAGGGCTGGCGATGCTGTGGGGCATTTGGTCACCTGGAGGGCTGGCATCGCCGCTTCTCATGCCGTGAGTTAGTTATCAAGACTGTACTGTACTGTACAGTAGTGCACAACTACAGTACTGCCTTTCCATTTTCAGAATCCACCATTGGTGAAACGAGGAGCAACGATCGCGGTCCTCCTAGCAGCTATATTTCGGGATGACTGCCGCGCTATAGGAGTTAAAGTCGATGATAATGGAATAATCATTCTTGGTAAGGAAAGACAAAAAAATCTGCATATATTATTATCAGTGATCGGATTAGGCAGAGTGATTTCATGTACTTACATCATGATTACATTCATGGACAATATGGACATACCATTTTTCCGGAAAGTACCAGAAATACAGATAAGCAAACAAAAACGTTTATTGTTGAATAAATTGTAAATTATCATCATAACACAACTATTTTTAATCCTCATTCGGAAACTCGGAGGCATATCCATATTATGTACATTTGAGATCAATGACCTGAAATCACTCTTCCTACTCCGACTAGGGTTTGGGGTTAGAACACCTTAGGAAGGGATTGGGCTTGAACAAGTTTGAAGACAACAATATTAGTTATGATTTCTATTTGTTTCCATGGTAACCTATCGTTTCTTTCCATTTACTGTATCTCACTCAGGTATGAATTAAGTTACAAAATAACACATTATAACACGTCTCTTGCGCACCGAAAATTCATCTTGATTCCGAAGTTATATCTTCAGGCAGGTTTTTAAACCGTCATATCTACGATGTAGCGCAGACATGTGCAACTTTTGGGAAGTCGCGTGCCAAACAACCCTGAATTTATTATGTCGCGGGTAATAAATATTATGTTAATATTATAACATATTTATGTTATACAGTACACGAAAATAACGACGAAAGAATGTTTTTTTTTACCAATGACAGTACTGACATCTTTTTTTTATATTTAATTAAAGTATTTTATGAGTCAAACTATTCTTTAATGAGGAATTTTTATATAAGTTGTACAAAAAACTATTTTTTCAATACTTTTAAGAATCTATCACTTTTAGGAATGTGTCCAAGTCAAGTCTGCTCGCTTCATGATTTTGAAAATTAATTTCTCTTTATACGTTGTAAGAATAAATATATAAAGTTCTATACGTTTCTGTTTCTCGTACTTTACGTCGTCAATACCGCAGATGTTTAGCTGCGGATATTTGCGGATTCCGAAGTTATTTGTAAAAATGTGATGAAAGTCAGAAAAGAGAAAATCGCTATCTAGAACGTTTTCTAATATATTTAATAAGCGATTGTCAGAAGCATCACAGAATTCTTTTTTTTCTATCTAAGGCGCTCCTTTATTCATATAAGAAGTAACGCGGTAACGAAATGAAACTGTCCGGAAGTAAATCCATTATAAATTATTCCGCGGGCCATATTAAAATCTGATACGGGTGACATTGTATCATCTCCGTGACCTTTTACTAGACACGGACTACCCCCTGATGTCGTCAGAGTTCAAGAAAGAGATCAGCGATATTGGGTTCCGTGAAGACAAGAGCCTTAGGAATTCAATTAGCGTAACAGCTGCGGAGATGGCTGGCGGGCGTAGTTCTAAGGTTGGTACCTGTATTAAAATATAATAAAGCAGGCCTAGTAAAACCAGCGATGATATTTTAAGTGAATGTGTATTGGTTGTTTTTAATTGATAACAGTTCATATCACAATGATTAAACCTTCATCGATACACATTAGTGCTAATCTCAGTTCACGGGAAATTTACTTTACACATTATACTCGTATTGTTATATATTAGGTGTACATTTTACATCCAATTAAACTTCGTTTTCAGTCTTAGAAATGATAAATCTTTTGAGTACTATGTCCAGCAACGGGCAAATGAAAAGTAGGCTGATGATGAGGAAAAATAATGAAAAAATTTGGCTAAGGGTTCCATTCCACCAGACCTCAGATATACGGGTGGTAGGTAACTCTATGGTAAATAATATTGTGTTAAAAATCTAGCGTCTGAAAAACAATAGCACCCTCTGAGTAAGGGACCCTCATCTTTCTTACTTTTATGTTTTACTTAAAATACGTTGTACCTACAATCTGGCCAAATTTGAAACTCGTATGTTTTGCCGTCTTTAAGATAGAGCTGAAACAAATGAGGTAAAAAAAATATTTTTTCGCGGTTTCTTGTGTGGAGACCCCCCCTTGGGTTTAATTTTTTTCAAGTTTTATTATTTGTCACGGTAGAAGCCATGATAACACGTATTGTGTGACAATTTCAACTTTCTACCTATTACGGCTTAAGCTGTAGACCCCTGTGAAAGACGAGCGGACAGACAGACAGCAGATGCTTAGTAATAGGGACCCGTTTGGTACCCTTCGGGTACGAAACGCTAAAAATATGCTTATCATGCGTTCCGATCCGAAGCACGCTGACCAAACACAAATACAGGATTTGAATCCGCGACCTCAAAAGGGGGTTTACCGATTTAAGATCCTAAAATAGAATTAATACTCAAGTAATATCATAGAAGACGGTTTGTTTCCGTAGGTGTTCGCCATACTTTACCTATTGTCAGAAGATCTCAGTGAAAAACTGTCATTGGTCGATGAGGCTTATAACTTGTACAAGAATGTGGAGCTTTCGTTGAAAGATGAGGTATTTTTATAAGGGCGTCGCCAAAGAGGGGTAGGGAGGGTGGCTGCCCCCCACGCCCCTCTTTGGACAAGTAATTTATTGTCAAATTTCTAACTAGCGAAACGGGCTACTTTAATAGTAAGCGACCGACCAACAAAGAAACCCTATTCTTATAGTAAACGATTAAGGCTTCACAAATTCTTTTCATTATACCTACCATTCACATCTTTTGTCTATAATTTTGCCCTCCCCCTGGCCCATTGGCTGGCGACGCCCTTGCGTGTTTATGTAATATCTAGTAAAATCACTTCTTCAACCCGCCATTTCAACGTGTAGTTTCTAGACTGCAATTTTTATACAAGATACCATATTTGAAAAGACTCCCATTTTTTACACCTAAGTCATACAATTTGGGTACCGTCCGAACAACGTTGATAAAACACATTGACGTCTCATAAACAACAAGACTCACAATCTCGCTCAAAAAGTGTCCGCGATGCATTTTGTCACCGCTATGGGGTGACAAATTCGAATGACGATTTCGTACAACTGACATTACATCTTAGGTTAACGACATAACCTTTGAGGTGTCTTAATCGGCGGGCGCTGCAGGACAACAAGTGGTTCTTTTGCTGCGCGGTGCGGGCCGCGCGTCAAGTGATTTAGTTTATTGGTTTTTGTGGCTTCCCTGTTTAGAAATACCACACATATTGTATACCTTTGTATTCCTAGATAAATTGTCTAAAATACAGCAGTATTTTCATTAAAACACATGGAATGTAATTGTAGTATGATCGAACAGAAGGCAGGTTCAAGGTTTCGTATTCAAAAGTACGGGTAAAAATCTTTAAAACACCTTTTTAAATCGATTAAACACTTACCTAGGCATGTTTTCCTCGTTTGTCAATTTTTGCTACTATGCACGTTACAGGTTCGGACACTTTCTGACGAACTTTTCTTAGAGACTGTGTGTCTTGTTGTTTATGAGAGGTCAATGATAAAACACTTATTATTTGATACAAGATACCATACTTGAATCTTAGATAATATCAATGACTCGAATAGAAGATATAATTAAACACAATTTTTTTCGTGTTGATTTTCACAGATTACGTTGGTGTTATGTTCCTACTATCAAACGGCAAAGATGAACGAAGTGACTTTGGAGAACCACTTGAAGTGTCCCGTGCTCCTAAATGAAGACGATGACATCCTCTCAGAGTTTCTTCAAATATCACGGTAAACATTTTAATCTAAACAATGAAACTCAAGTACTATAACATCGAATTTCCTTCAAACACATGTTCCCTATACGCTGATTGCTTTTCCACTGTGAATGAAAATTAATTGGAATAGTGGTCTCCTGGACAAACAATATAGCAATAACAATAACAATCCTAAGCGAGCCTTTTTTAAGACATTAAAAAAAAGTAGAAACTGTGTTAAAAATTGGCTGCATGGTCTATTTATCTTTAAATATTCCGAGATAAATTTATAGACCACTAGCTTTTTCCCGCGTTGAACTAGTTTTTGTGTACTCCTATAAAATCTGTCAATATTATTCGGACTGTTACCTACAGTCGTAAACACAGCTGGTGAAATTTGTGTGTTATGCGCCTCTGTGGTTCCCATTTTGTATGTCTGTTTTATAGCTTTTCCATGGGAACTGATGTATGGAATAAAAAGTATTTTTGTCCAATTCTAGATCTAGAACATTAATTATGAAACGTTTTAGACCAATCGGTTCAATAGATACGGCGTGAAAGGGTGACACATCACTTTTCTACAGAAACTTGAAACCTCATTTTCATCCCATGGGAACTGATTTATGGGATAAAGAGTAGTCTATGTCCTATTACAGAGCTAGAACTACATTCATGCAATATTTCAGCCAAATCGGTTCAGTAGTTACGGCGTAAAAGAGTAACAAACATCCATCCATCCAAACTTTCGCATTTATAATATTAGTGGGAGGGCTGAGATGCAGCCAATTTTTAACACCTCAGATTTTGACACAGTACAATAGTAAGTGTGCACGTTTTCTTTTAAATTTCTATGGCTAAAAAAAGAAAAAAATGGTGGTCTGCTAGACTAACAACCTAAGCAAATGAATTCTGCTTTTAAATGAAGAAGGTTACACCTACATACAAGATGACTTTAATTTATGCAGTCAAATTCTTACTGAAGACTCGGTAAGTGCTCAGTATCAAGGTTCGATGACCCTTTTTGTGAAATTATTAAATTATTCTTTTCGTGTTCCTTGCAAACGCAAGCCCAGCCCCGAGTCAATTACTATGGGACGTCAAGATTTTATTTTGCGAAATGAGCAAAAAGTGTTATGTATCGGTATTATTGATCCTTACCAAGCCTCCAGTATGAGTTTGACAGTGTAAATAATTTAGATACAGCTTATAAAATAATAAGCGCCGATAATCTCGGGAAATTTAATTATATCTCTAAGTATTCAACCTGTGGTCTGGATGTATTCGATGACGATTATGTTGCCATCGATTATGTGATCATCTCCAGCGCCTCCTGCGCTAACAACTGCCTCGCTCCCCTCTCCAAGGTCATCCACGACAAATTCGAGATCATCGAGGGTTTGATGACCACTGTCCACGCCACCACTGCCACCTAAAAGACCGTCGAGTCACCTTATATACATATGTATTTAAATTACCGTCAGTCTGAACGTCTAAAAACATTGAACCTAGATTGTATTTGAATTAGGAAAGTACTAGTGTAGTTAGATACTTACTAACGGGTAAAATTGCACAATTCACTTCACTTGAGTGGCCTGCAGAATTTTTTCACGATAGTGCGGTAGTTTTCTTGATTTATCTCGTATTGCAGGAATTGGGGTAAAGAGATAAAACGTCAGCAAGAGGCTGTCCTGGCAAAGCGGCGTAAAAAGGCAAGTTACTTACAAGATATTCTTTGAAACCTTGCACCCTAATCATCGTGGTAATGGCTTGCACTTGCACCCATCTTACAACGCTAGAATGCGCAGCTCAAAAAATATAATCACCTTACTTTGTTATTGCAAGATATCGTAAGAAATATACTTAAATGCATGTAAATTCAACTTTGCGAAAAGAATCCCTGTATAGCCTATATACCTAAGTATAGGGCTGTTTCTGAGTTGATCTGCAAGTGACAGTCCATACTTCACATTTACTATCAATTTAGATTGTTACGTCAAAGTGCTATGGATGATCTATCTATCATTGTATCTTTGGGATCAAATATCGTGCCTTTCGGTCCGGAGCACGCGGACCAAACACGAATATGTCCCTAGGGGATTTGAACCGGTGACCTCTTAGGGGATTTGAAGCGGTGATCTCCGGAATAGTGGTCCAGGCGTTAGAACTGCTTGACCACAGAGGCGTAACTATTATACTCGTAAATGATAAGCATATTATATATACTCTCATCTGTAGAGTATTATTATTAAAGACTATTTTAAATACTTGCCTTGACTAATCTTTTACGCATAACAGGAAATCGAAGAAGAGAACTCGCTTTACGCGTTCCTCGGCCGCGTCCGCTTGAACATAGCATTGGACGCGTTGCAAGAAGTGCGTTGCGCCGCGCGCTTGTGTGAACACGCTAAGATCGGCGCGTACGCACGGTTAAACGACGCGGTCCATGCGCATTACAGGCGTATGTCACTATCTCAGAAGCTGGGCGTCCAGATTATAAAAACGTATGGGGCGCAGCTTGATGAAAAGGTATGAGTTTTGTGAAATTTTAAACTTATATGCCCGCGGGTTCACCAGCGCGAATTTAATTAAGAGGAGACCTTCCTTCCAAGTTTTTGAATGGTCATATCATACCGAGACTAACCCATTTAGTTAAGCAATTTGCTCATTTTTCGACATAATTTACCTAAAATAACGTTTTTCAATCGAGAATTGCAATAAAATTAGCACCTTATTAGCAGTTTTTATTTTGTTTCGTTATAGGTTTACATATTACTAACGAATCGCGTATAGAATTCATATTTTTTTAAATTTCATTGAGCTCCTCTTTTTTCTGTACGTTTCAAATATTCGTGATTATCCAGAATTATATTCAAAGCCTAATCCTTATTAAAAATTCTTATGGAAAGGAACTGGCATGGAGAAAAATTCAGCAAGACTGCTGTGTACAATATTTTTAGGATCCCTTATACCGAAAGGGTAAAAAGGAACCGTCCGTCTGTATGCATGTCTATGTAGACTATTGAAAAGATTTTTAAATCTAAAAGTATAGAAAAACCCGGTTTGCTTCGTACATTGTAGATACATGTGTTGAAATTCGCGAATATGTACGAGAATTCCCGTACGTCTAGCAACCCTGACGTACCGCTATTATATCGGATAAAATGGCGAAACTTTTTGGTGTGAAAGCGTACTGTTTACATTTCGCATTTTTACGTTTCGTCATGATTTCGCAACGTTTTCGCGTTTTGCGACGTCGATTTGCAAAGAGCGTACAACCCCAGTATAGAGAAAAAAAAGAGAAGGGAGAGAGACGTCGGACCTAAGGAAATTCTGGACAGGGGTTTATAAGTAGTTTTCGAGTACATCTACTGTTTAGGCAACAAACAACGCAGCGTATTACCCCCGCGCCCGGGCCCCTGGCTCGGCACTTGGCCGTGTGAAACACACAAGGACAGACGCCGTTGTAATTATCATAACTTATAATCATTTTGAAGGAGTAAACTATAAATTAACTAAAAAAAAAAAAAAAAAAAAAAAAAAAAAAAAAAAAAAAAAAAATTACTATTGCGAAAAATTTTTAGCGATGTCACCGGCAGACAGATTCAAGTTGATCGTGAAAAATAGGCATTGTATCAACTGTCTCCGTAGCGGACATTTAGCACCTCAATGTAAGTCTACATCTTGCAAATTATGTAAACATAAACACAATTCACTTTTGCATTTTGACAAATCGACTGGCGAGAACAAGCAGTTGGTTTCTATTCCAATTTCATTATCAACTTGCATTTCTAATCAAGTTTTATTATCGACAGCTATTGTCAAGGTATCGTGCACCAATTCAAATGAGTTTGTTGAAGCGCGCTGCTTGCTTGACTGCGGGTCGCAGTCTTCTTTTTGCAGTCAGGATCTAAAAAACAAACTGAGCGTCCAAACTGAAAATGTTAACTCAGTTTGTGTTACAGGAATTAACAGTATCTCGTTTGAAGCATTACAGCGCTGTAATATCCAAGTACAGTCGCGTACAAATGCATTTAGCACGTCCGTCAATGCGTTTGTTATCAATGATATAACCAGTACACTTCCAAGTCATGAAGTGGATGTATCGAAAATAAAGTTGCCAAAAAATTTAACTCTTGCTGACTATACCTATCACAAACCATCACAAATTGATTTGTTATTAGGAGCAGATGTTTTTTGGGATATATTATGTTCTGAACAAATAAAGTTAGGTTGTGACTTGCCTATTTTACAAAATTCAATGTTCGGCTGGTTAATATCCGGACCAGTCATGTGTAGCGATAATGGTAATAATCCCACTAAAATTTTATGTAATTTCAGTCAGGAAATTCGAACACAACTAAACAAATTTTGGGAACTCGAGGAAGTTCCTCAAAAGCCAGTCATGTCTCAGGAAGAGACGGAGTGCGAGCGGCATTTTGAGCAGCACACTCGACGGCTTGAGGACGGCCGGTTCTGCGTCACGTTGCCTCTGAAAGCGGAGCCAGAAACATTGGGAGATTCGTATTATATAGCACGTAAAAGGTTTGAATCATTAGAGCAACGTTTTCGGAGGCAACCTGACGTAAAAACCCAGTATGTAAAATTTATAAACGAGTACGAAGCTCTCGGGCATCTGTCAAGGACTGAGAGACCTGAAAATGCTGTATTTTTGCCACATCACCCAGTATTAAAAGAACAAAGTGAAAGCACAAAATGTAGGGTAGTTTTTGATGGGTCGTGCAAAACTACTTCCGGTCTCTCACTCAATGAAATAATGATGGTAGGACCTACTCTTCAAGATAATATTTTTTCTATTTTGATTAGATTGAGACAGCATGCGTTTATTTTTACAGGAGACATAGAGAAATTTTATAGGCAGATATTAATTGAACAGAAACAGAGACATCTTCAAACAATTTTATGGCGAGAAAACGAGTGGGAACCCATAAGTTACTTACAGTTAAATACCGTGACGTATGGTACCTCGTCCGCCCCGTATTTAAGTACAAGATGTGTCGTGCAACTAGCGATTGAGTGCAAAGATCCGTTGATAAGCGACATAATGAGACATGATTTGTATATCGATGACCTGATAACGGGTTATTCTAACGAAAACGAATTGTGTAATATTTACAAATGTGTAACTGCACAACTTGCATCAGCCGGTTTCAATTTACGTAAAGTAAAAAGTAACTCTTCTTCATTGGTGAATTTAATCTCAAATGAATCTAATGTTGAAAATACACAAGATAATTTGAAAATTTCCAATGTAACTAACACATTAGGTATCGAGTGGGATCCTAATTCTGATTCAATTATTATCGCGGTTGAAAAATCATCCAAACTGTATGAACAATGTAATCATGTTATTACAAAGCGTATAGTTCTATCAGTGACATCAACTATATTTGATCCACTAGGGCTATTAAGTGTATGCGTTATTACGTGTAAAATCATTTTACAGAAGCTTTGGCTTCTACAAATTGGGTGGGATGAACAGATTCCTCATGATATTTCAGATATGTGGCATAGAGTAGTTAATAATTTAAAGATTATTAAGCATCTGTCCATTCCGCGCCAAGCTGTCTGTATCAATCCTATTAAGATTGAATTACATACATTTTCAGATGCGTCAATGAGCGCATTTTCGGCTTGCGTCTATGTACGTTCGATAGATGCGTTGGGGCATATAACAGTACGGCTTTTATGTGCAAAATCAAAGGTAGCCCCTCTGAAAACGTCTACTATACCTAGACTTGAATTGTGTGGAGCAGTGTTAGCCGCTCGCCTATTTAAAAAGGTATCAGAATCATTACGCTGTTTAATAGAGAGCAATGTTTTTTGGTGCGACTCGAATGTTGTACTGGGCTGGCTGAATACACCTCCGCACAAGTTGAGTACGTTTGTGTCACATCGCGTAGCTGAGGTGAATGAGTTGTGTGCAAGTAATAGTGTGTGGATGTACGTACCTTCATCGTTGAATCCAGCCGATCTTGCGTCACGTGGTGTGTACCCCGAGGAGGTACCGCATCTTTCGTTGTGGTGGGATGGGCCTACATACCTAAAGAGCGCACAAGATCAGTGGCCTGACCAGCAGCGCGTTGATTCACAAATAAACTTACCTGAAGTGAGAGTTCACTTTTCAAATATTGATGCGAATCCGAAGTCAATTATTGACTTTGAGCGATATTCGAGTTTTATAAGATTACGTCGTTCTTTCGCGTATGTCTGTAGATTTATTAACAATATATGCAAAAATAATGTAAAAATAACGGGACCTTTGACCGTCGAGGAATTAGAGAATAGCGAGTTAAAGCTAGCTCAGTTTTCACAACTTGAATGTTTTTCTATTTATAAAAATAAATTTAAATCATTACCTGCATTGCATAATTTAACCCCGATTGTTGATGAACAGACAGGCTTGATTCGTGTTGGGGGGAGGCTAGAAAACTCCGACTATAGTTTTGACAAACGGCATCCAATCGTATTGAGTTGTAAACATCGTTATACAGAGTTAATGATGAAATATTATCACATCAAATTAATGCATGCAGGACCCCAACTGCTTCTTTCAGTCGTTAGAGAGCAATACTGGCCCATTGGTGGCCGATGCTTAGCGAGACGAGTATGTAATAACTGTTTGACATGCAAACGAATGAAAGGAGCAGCTGCAAAACAAATCATGGGTAACTTACCTTCTGTCAGATTATCACCTGGATCTCCATTTGAAATAACGGGAACAGATTACGCAGGACCGTTTTTAATTCTGAACAGGAAGGGTCGTGGGGCCAAGCTAATTAAATGTTATCTCTGTGTTTTTATATGTTTTAAGGTTAAAGCTGTCCATCTCGAGTTGGTAAGCGACTTGACCACAGAAGCTTTTATATTGGCCTTACGACGCTTCATGTCTCGTCGAGGAAAGCCTCGCGAGATATTTTGTGACAACGGCACCAATTTTGTCGGTGCAAACCGAGAAATTGCTGCCCTTGTAAAAAGTTGTTCCGATTCTGTGTCAGATCTTGCCAGTGAAGGCATAAAGTTCAAGTTTTCACCGGTAAATGCGCCGAATTTTGGTGGATTATACGAGTCAGCTGTGAAGTCAGCAAAATTTCATTTGAAAAGGGTTGTAGGTAGCGCTCATTTTACATTTGAGGAACTCACGACATTGTTTTGCCAAGTTGAAGCTATTTTGAACTCGAGGCCGCTAATGCCAATGTCCTCTGATCCAAATGACCTTTGTCCCTTAACCCCAGGGCACTTTCTCGTAGGAAGACCACTCACGTCACTACCTGCCCCTGACTTTCAAAATGTTAATCCAAGCCGCCTTCACAGATATGCCCTTATTGAGCAAGCAAGACAACACATGTGGAGCAGATGGAGCCGTGAATATATTTGCGAGCTGCAGCAGCGGACTAAATGGCAGAACAGACAACCTGACCTCGAACCCAATCAATTGGTTCTTATTAAAGATGAATGTAGCCCGCCTATGAAGTGGCCGTTGGGAAGAATTACTACCGTCTACAAAGGATCTGATGATGCCTGTCGTGTAGCAGACATCAAGACAAGCAAAGGAATAATACGGCGAGCAATCAACCGAATTTGTCCGCTTGTAGATATTATCTAAGAAGAACATAGCATTCTTCACATTTCAAGGAGGCGGAGATTGTTTAGGCAACAAACAACGCAGCGTATTACCCCCGCGCCCGGGCCCCTGGCTCGGCACTTGGCCGTGTGAAACACACAAGGACAGACGCCGTTGTAATTATCATAACTTATAATCATTTTGAAGGAGTAAACTATAAATTAACTACATGTTGGTATTATTTAAAAAGAAGATCCTGAACATAAACATCTACACTATTATATAAAAAGGAAAGATTTGTTTGTTTGTTTGTATGTTTGAGGTAAACTTTGGAACTACTGAACCGATTCTAAAAATCAATTCTTTTATAAAAAGCTATACTATTGCTGAGTAACATAGGCTATATTTTATTTTAATAAAAGTAAGTTTTCAGTTTGAAAATTCAATATTTGTGAACCATGTCGGGAGAAAAAACGCTGCTTAGCTGCTTTATTGGCGTTCCTTGACCAAATGGTTAGCTATACGTGATGAAACCGGTTGTTTTTCCATACGAGGAAACTGTATCATTTTAATCTGACTAAAGATTTCCATCTACAACGATTCTGACACACCTCTTGCTAATATTAAGCTTGAAAAAGTAACTAGTCAGGTTTAAGCATAGATACGTGAAATACTATGGTTTAAGTAATGATTTGTTCCCATACGGGAAAACTATATCAGTTTCATTTAACTACAGATTTACATCTACAACGATCAGGAGACACCTCTTGCTAATATTTAGCTTGAACAAGTGATTACAGCCAGGTTTATGTATTGATTTTTTCCCATACGAGAAAGCTGTATGAGTTTAATCTGACTAAAGATTTCCATCTACAACGATCCTGACACACCTCTTGCTAATATTAAGCTTGAAAAAGTAACTAGTCAGGTTTAAGCATAGATACGTGAAATACTATGGTTTAAGTAATGATTTGTTCCCATACGGGAAAACTATATCAGTTTCATTTGACTACAGATTTACATCTACAACGATCAGGAGACACCTCTTGCTAATATTTAGCTTGAACAAGTGATTACAGCCAGGTTTATGTATTGATTTTTTCCCATACGAGAAAGCTGTATGAGTTTAATCTGACTAAAGATTTCCATCTACAACGATCCTGACACACCTCTTGCTAATATTAAGCTTGAAAAAGTAACTAGTCAGGTTTAAGCATAGATACATGAAATACTATGGTTTAAGTAATGATTTGTTCCCATACGGGAAAACTATATCAGTTTCATTTGACTACAGATTTACATCTACAACGATCAGGAGACACCTCTTGCTAATATTTAGCTTGAACAAGTGATTACAGCCAGGTTTATGTATTGATTTTTTCCCATACGAGAAAGCTGTATGAGTTTAATCTGACTATAGATTTCCATCTACAACGATCCTGACACACCTCTTGCTAATATTAAGCTTGAAAAAGTAACTAGTCAGGTTTAAGCATAGATACGTGAAATACTATGGTTTAAGTAATGATTTGTTCCCATACGGGAAAACTATATCAGTTTCATTTGACTACAGATTTACATCTACAACGATCAGGAGACACCTCTTGCTAATATTTAGCTTGAACAAGTGATTACAGCCAGGTTTATGTATTGATTTTTTCCCATACGAGAAAGCTGTATGAGTTTAATCTGACTAAAGATTTCCATCTACAACGATCCTGACACACCTCTTGCTAATATTAAGCTTGAAAAAGTAACTAGTCAGGTTTAAGCATAGATACGTGAAATACTATGGTTTAAGTAATGATTTGTTCCCATACGGGAAAACTATATCAGTTTCATTTGACTACAGATTTACATCTACAACGATCAGGAGACACCTCTTGCTAATATTTAGCTTGAACAAGTGATTACAGCCAGGTTTATATATTGATTTTTTCCCATACGAGAAAGCTGTATGAGTTTAATCTGACTAAAGATTTCCATCTACAACGATCCTGACACACCTCTTGCTAATATTAAGCTTGAAAAAGTAACTAGTCAGGTTTAAGCATAGATACATGAAATACTATGGTTTAAGTAATGATTTGTTCCCATACGGGAAAACTATATCAGTTTCCTTTGACTACAGATTTACATCTACAACGATCAGGAGACACCTCTTGCTAATATTTAGCTTGAACAAGTGATTACAGCCAGGTTTATGTATTGATTTTTTCCCATACGAGAAAGCTGTATGAGTTTAATCTGACTATAGATTTCCATCTACAACGATCCTGACACACTTCTTGGCACTTTGGTAAACCATGGTGACCAGGGTCTGATGATGGGACTGGAAGATGGGTACAGGATCTCCTCAACGGACAACAGCAGACCCTTTGAGTTTGGGCTTATTTGATTGGTCTTTATTAGCACTTTGGTAAAACATGGTGACCAGGGTCTGATGATGGGACTGGAAGATGGGTACGGGATCTCCTCAACGGACAACAGCAGACCCTTCGAGTTTGGGCTTATTTGATTGGTCTTTATTAGCACTTTGGTATAACATGGTGACCAGGGTCTGATAATGGGACTGAAAGATGGGTACAGGATCTCCTCAACGGACAATAGCAGACCCTTCGAGTTTGGGCCTATTTGATTGGTCTTTATTAGCGCTTTGGTTAAACATGGTGTCCGTTGCATATAGTCGTTCAAAAAATCAAATCATTTTGTTTTCCTTATTTCCACGAAAATCTTTTCGACGCGGGCGGAGCCGCGGGCAAAAGCTAGTATATTATAAAATTATAATATAATATCAATTGTTTCAGAACATGACAGGACATTATGTAAAAGTTTGCAGTAACAATTGTGATGAAAAGAAAATGGCGCTTTCGAGTGAGTCTTCAGAAAAAGACCAAGATAAAGAAGAGAATTGATAAGGTACTTTGACAAAGTACGAATTATTTGGAAATGGTTTTTGGTACCGGACGAATAATCGTAAATAGACAGCTGATCTGACACTTATAGAAACCGCATACCCAATATAGGTACCGATCTTAGTCAAACAATTTCCTATGGAATCAGACAAACAAATCATAAATTTAATAATATTCGACGTTTAAAAATATACATATACAAGAACAAGAAAAATGTACAAATAACCAACAGTTAATATTACACGAGCTTTAAAAAAAGATTTGGCTTTGTAATCTCTTAGTGCGTTCCGATTCAAGACATGATCGATTACATCGCGTCTATCGTCATTCTGAGTCACTGATGGCCGAATGGCGCGGCGTGACGTGAGTAGTTTGATGGTACTTTTAGTGCTGTCAGTTCCATTCGGAACCCGGCCTCTGTCACACGATCTTACTACCTAATGAGTGATAGAGACGACGCTCTAAGCCGAATCTCTTTTTAAAGCTCGATGTGTGATATTTATTGCCTGTTTCTTGTAACGATTGTAAAATGTGGGGTTTCGATCAATGTCAGTTCGGTATTTACAATTTTTCGAGGTTTCATGTTAAATATAATATAGTTACTATGTATACTTTTGTTTGAATATAAGGATTTTTCTCAACAACTAAAACAAAAGTTAGCGTCTATATGGATTTTAATTCATATCTAGAAATAAATCATTTGTTTAGACAACAAAATCGGTAAACATTAAATTATTATTGCTTAAGACAGAAAATACATATTGTAAACTAATTAATTACAAAGCTTTACAAAATTCGTTATGCAACAGTAAAGAGATTTTCTGAAGTGAGTGAATTGCGGTTTTTTTAAGAAACAAAGTACTTGAAAAAAAGCATTTTTTCTTAAATCTTCTATTTTCCATGAAGGGAATTTTAGCACAACAATTGATATTGAAGTTACCTTTGTAAATCGATAAATAAACATCAAACAAAAAATTGCGAAGGTACAAAAATAATCAAGTGCGACTGATACACAAGTGCCGAGGTTACCGTACTGAACATATAAAATATATCTATATAAATACATATATGTATTTTACAACTAGCGCCATCTATATTATAAAGTTTTAAGGACTTGCAAATTTTCATATTCCTTTTTATATTTTTAATATACATCTAGCATCTTGACCACGTCCACTTGAAGTTTGAGACAATGCAACGGCAAAAGCAATGAGGCTGTGATATAAAGACGGACTGAGAACTGAGTCTCACCATAATGGTTCCTTTTTAGGATTCCGTACCTTGAGAGGAAAAAACGGAGCCCTTAAAGAAACACTTTGTTGTCCGTCTGTCTGTCTGTCTGTTCTCGGGAACGCGTAGAGGTATCGAGTTGAAATTAAAACCATATACTCAGGTCTGCAGTCCCTTGAAGCTGTGAAAAAATCAAACTTCTAAGTTAACGTAAAAAAGATACGGCCGTTTATGTCGCAGAAAACGTGTATTTCGACACTCTCAAGGGAATCAAAATTTATAGAGTATTTTCCGTTGTCCTAGAACTATGAAATTTGGCAAGTAATACCGTCTTATGCTACAAGTATTGAGAAAAATATGAAAATTATACATTTGTAATTAAATCATAAATAATATAGTCTCAACGGAACCCTCGGTCGGCGAGGCCGACTCGCACTTTTCCGGTTTTTTACCTTCTGAGTATGGAACCCTACAAATCTACGATTTAAAATTACTATTACATCTGTATGAACAAAGTAATTATTAGTGGCACACAATTATTGTAAAATGTTACTTATCTTTAGTAGAAACTAAAAGGTCGTTGGTTTCTTTATAAACCATTGCAATTTTACTGATTTATTATTATATTGATTGTAAGCGAATAAACATTTCTTTTAACAATTGACTAGCTCTTAACGTGAGTATTGATTATAAAATTTCAAATTAACATTTTCATGAACGTTATTATTAACATTTAATAGAATTTTAACAAAGCATTTTATTTAGTGTTATGATTTGTACATCACCATATTTATGCGTAACCTATTGAACACATGGTTTATATTTAAGTAATAATGGTTCAAAAATGTTTCAATCAAAAATTCAATCAAAAAAAAAAAGTAATGGTTTACACGGAGAAAAAAATCTAGCCAGCATAATAAAATGGGAAATCAAAGGAACTGACATATGCAGCTCTATTGTACAATACAAACCTTGCGATATTTGTAATATTAGACGATCTCAACATAATACATAATGTAAGAATGAGTGTAACAGTGTACATAATACAGTGTACATAATCAGTTTTTGGGACATTTTAACACTATGCCATTTTCCTAATCAACTGAAATAGGTACATTTTGCTGACCAGACTATTTATTGTTGTGCAATGTTTGCTTCTAAGTTATGAGAACGGACCTTCAGAAAAGTTCCGCAGGTCTACTTTTCGCTCATAATTTACTATTGTAGTATGGGCGAAAAGCGGGCCTGTGCAATTTTACTCGATAATACGCATATCACGTATCTAACGGGAAAGTAACGCTGAACTGCTTTTACTCATATTATCGCAATATAGACGAATTTGCGAATTTTCCTCTAATTTTTACTTTTCTGTTATTGTTGATAGTTTCGACATAGGATACAATACCCAAGCAAAATGAAAATTAGGGAAAAGAACTAAAAGGTTTCCTTAAAAAGCCACCATGGTAAGGGTAAAAACCACATTATGACAATAAAATATAATTATTAAATTAAGACACAACAAACAAAAACATGTTTTTGTATAAACCTTTTTTTTATCTGCAATTTTGCAGGCATATTAAAAAGGCGATTATTATTTTTACCTATAGATGTAAGGCCGGTTTAAAACCAATTAAACCAATCGGTTTAAACCGAAAAAAGGGTTTAAAACCGAAATAAACCATTTTTTTGGTTTAAAACTGTTGCTGTTGATGACTATTTTTTCTTGATTATAACTTCATTTTCTTGATTTTACCGAGGGACATAACGGAGTCTCGTGGGTGTCGTTCCATACTAAAAGAATTAAATTATATTTTTTCTCGCTAAACTATTACATCTAGGAAATAAATAGCATATGACTTTATATTTTATAAGGGTAATGTAATCTATCGATCGACATTAAAAAAATAAGGTACGAGAAAAAAATCATAAGTGATCAGTATTGCAGTTTCGACCTACTGTGCGGCGGCACCGGCGCGACTGCCTTGAAGCCAAAAACTAACTAAAACGAAACATGACGTCAGGTGACCAAAGATTGCCCATAATGAAGTGTAAAAAACAAGTTCTTTTATTTTTGTAGGCGAGTTTTAAACCGTTTAAAATGGTTGATTTCGGGTTTAAAATCGCACCATTTGGTTTAAAACGTTTTAAATCGGTTGTTTTACATCTATATTTTTACCCTTTTGTCACTATTCTCGGGACAATGTAAAATGACAAATACAAAAACACAATAAACAAATAAATAATATCATGTACATGCATTAAACAGTGATTATGCGCTATCTAGACTATTTATATACACAATAGATATTTAATCATACAGGCAAATTGTGTAGCGTAAGGGCATGGTCACACGAAGAGCTTTTTTCTTTCTTTCTAAATACTTTATTGCACAAAACAAAAGTTACATAAACAACAGGCGGACTTAATGCTAAAAGCATTTTCTCCCAGTCAACCTGACAGAAAGTATAATAAATGAACTTTGGCAGGCGTGCAGAAAGGCTTTAAGATATAAAAACACGTGGATATAGGTAGATTTGTAGGCAAGTACAAAATACAAAAATAATAAGTTTTACAAAATAAAAACTATAGGTGGGACGCAATCGACCCTATGAACTTTCATTAACTCTTATTAACCAGTGTGAATTTTGATAAGCCATGAAAAGACACCAAGAATATGGACGCCCCGATCTTACCTTTAACTAAAAGCATTACAGACGATTTTAGTAGAGTTCACGACTTAAACGCATTGACCTCTCATAAACAACTAGACACACAGTCTCTAAGAAATAAGAAAAGTTCGTCAGAAAGTGCCCGAACGTGCGACGTGCATAGTAGCAAAAATCTACAACCAAATTAAGACGTTATGTCCTTAACATAAGATGCAATGTCAATGTTGAAATCGTCATTCGAATTTGTCACCCCATAGCGGTGACAAAATGCATCGCGGACACTTTTTGAGCGAGATTGTGAGTCTTGTTGTTTATGAAGGTCAATGCTTAAACGTCATCTTAGAAAGAAACGTCATATTATCGGTTAGATCGCGACTCACGTATAGACGGCTATTACAGCTCCCCACAACTGAATGGTGGCGCGACGAACACATTCACAATGAACGAGCGGGTGCGACTTGCCGTACGGTCCGAAATAGAATTACACGGCTCAAAGCCATGAATGATTTCAAGTGTGAGCGAGGACTGGTCCGTAATTTGTGAACTAGCAAACGATGTGAAAGATAGCTTATGATTCGGACCGCTTTATAAAAGATACCTCATAACCTCTTAATTTCACACAGAATACAATACGTAATATATTTTTATATCGACTCCACAAACCCACAGACACATTCACAAATATAAATTCTTTCATTTCGAGATGATCCACAAGACTTTTCAAAATTTTATCTGAAATTATGGAGTGAAAATAATTTTTGACATTTCATTCCGTTCAACGCTCTCATCGCCTCACCTCCGACGCGTGAGTCACAAAAGTCATACGAATGAATGAAGACATTTGCTTCACTCATGGATTATTTGCCATCCACCTCATTCATTTGTAATCGATTTTAGCGATGTTATTCTATTTCGGACCGTACGGTTGGTGTAGCATACTCGCGCCCGTTCTTTCATTGACTGGGGCCTAACAACATGACAAGTAAAGACTTGTATTTGCATACATGACAAGTATAGTCAGGTCACAAAATAAATACATACAGAAGGCGAGCTCCATACAACCAGTGATTCGACGACGACGACGACGACGACGACGACGACGACGACGACGACGACGTTTTATTTTATTTTGTTTTTAATTTGGATAGTTAGTCCAAATTAAACGGCAGTTACTAAGTAACGGTGTGAAATTGTGCTTATTCAAGATTTTAAGTAAGACATTATCTGGCTGAAACGGTTTTTTTTAATTGGTATCAACTTAAAATAAAATCAATTCTTAATAATACCGTACAAAATATAAAATACCTCACATAAACGATAGAGATAGGGAGTTCGCATAAAAAGATAGTTAACCTGGGTTATAAAAATTAGCGCGAGTAGGTCTAATACGAAAACATAGACGCTTTATTGTATTTAACAAAAAAAAAAAAACTATTGTACACAATGTACGTGTTCTGCCAATATTTATTTTTTCCCGTGCGACCGTGCTATTCTGAAACATTAGAGCTCAGCTGTTTTTAGTATGCCGCAGAAATATGGACAAATTAGCTACCTACAATAAGAGATACGTTTCTCTGAAAACGTTAAGCGGGCTGTCTCCCAATTTTTGCGATTAGGGGCTGTTCATTTATTACGTAAGACGATTTAGGGAGGGAGGGGGTCCAAGTGTCTTATTTTTTCTTACATGGGGGTGGGAGGGGGTCTAGATTGTTCTTACGTAAGATCACAAAAACAAGCAAAAATTATATTATCATGCGTTACCGGTTCATATTAAAAGGTTACTTTTTTATAACATAAACCAACGCGTTTTAAAATTTTGGCTAATTTTTCTTTACAATTTTGGTAGATTTACGTAAGATTGAAAGGAGGGAGGGGGTTCACCCAAGACTTTTTTCTTACCTAGGGGGAAGGGGGGGTCAGAAAGTGGTTAAAATTGTCTTACGTAATAAATGAATAGCCCCTTATATGTAGCCCTAAAACGTCATATATAATTTACAATAATTACCGTACCCCGCACGCCACCTTATTTAAGTTTCTACTTCCGACTCGGTAAATGATCTGAAATTATGAATTTAAGGCAATATTCCTATTACAGAGGTACATAAATCATCATTATTACTTAGTTGGAAGCATATCGAGCTCTCATTTAATAAATAGACCTACTTTCGTCATGACAATTCAACATTTATATCAACTTAAAAATGTGCTTTTTATAACATATTTAAGGCGGGGTAAACGTTTAAATAAGATACATTATGAAAACACGATTCACCAATAACTAACATGTAAAATAAATAAAACTATTTAAAATCTAGTTCGTATTAAACAATTAAAGTTTAATCGTTTTCTTCAAATGTGATAACAAATTGTGATTTCGAGTTTAGACACGAGATAGAGGTTTCGCTGTTCGTCGATACATCATCTTATGTTTGTTGAGGAGATACACATTGAATGGACTACATTTTCGGCAAATATTTCAGACATTGTTTTAACAAAACCAACCACATATTGTTTAGGAAAAATGCTATAGTATGTACCTCCTGTTGTTGAATTTTAAGAGTATCGTGGGTGGGTTTAATTCTGATTTAACCAGCTCTAATCACAATAGCAAACGCTGCTTGAACAAAGAAAAAAAAACAAATAACAATTATAATGCAATGCAATCAATCATATAGCAAGTAAGCAAACACTCCATGCACTCTTGACCTATTAAGACGGAAATTACAACAATTTACCGCTTCGAATGATTTCATTTCCATCTTTTATGGACACTTTTAACCAACAATGGCACGTTTTAGTGTCACTTACGTTACGATAGTATTTTGACTGTCGTTTCGCTAATTTCCAACCCCATTCTTATGCAATAAATACTATCTCGAGTTGTTTTTTTCAACGTGTATATTTATGGGTAAAGTCAGATTGAGCACATTATTTTGCATGCATGAAGTTTTTTAATTGTTTCAAATAGCGTGCTCTGAACCGACAAACGGCAAACAAGAAACTGGGTTCTGGGCTGGGTCATGAAAAACTGGGCTTTATTAATTCGTTCAGAAAATCGCTTTTTAGGGCTCTTATTTATATGGAAGTGATATCACGTTGATATAAATAAATTTTAAAAAACTCGGTTGAAGCTAGAATCAATCATCTTAATTTTTTTTCTATCTAAGCAATTTTATTATTATGGTTTTGATTAATTCTGGGCTGTTGGAATTATAATGTAATAACATTTTTTTTTTTTTACAATTTTGAACTTATATTTAGAAGTCAGAAATTCAAATTTAGAATTGTAATTGTTCTTTCTGCGCCCTTATTGCCAGTTTGGCTTTTGAGTACACGAGTAAACCCTAAAAGCTTACTGCTTAGGCTAGCATAGAGAGCGGGCTTGAAATTAGTCAAACCACAAAATAAATACATACAGAAGGCCAGCTCCATACAACCAGCGATTGCGGGCGCACTCACGAATAGAAGCGCACGATTTCGGTAGACTCGTGTACTGGTATTCGACGGAGCTCGTTGTACGTACGCGTCTATGTGTGCGTGCCCCCGGAATCGCTGGAATCTGCTAACTTTACGCACGCCTTCTATACTGTCTTGTATTTTCCACGACCGAGTGATGCTTAAATACCATATACCAAATAGTTACTAGGTAACCTTCTGTACCGTTAAAGCCCAAAACGCCTGCTTCTACTGAATTAAGAGTGCGCAAGCTCTATACTACATACAAATGATGTCTTGATTTTATTAGAACCATAGATTCTCACCCAACAAATGCAAAATTTAACCTTTATTTATACCCCAGTCTGTGTTACGTAGGACACGCCCCCGCATGGGTTTCATATAACATCAAGACATCCACACGCACTCTGAGATTAAGCGTCATTGTCATCGTTACTGAACATGGAAGCGACCATGCTGTCGAACTCCGGTACTGCTTCCTCGAACAGCTTCAGTTGCCGACTGAGCGCATCAGAATCGCTGGACGCTGATTGGCTCTCCTCTACGATGTCACACCACTCGTCGGACTGCGATCGAGCCGTCAAACACTCCTGGTAAAAGCTGGCTAACTCGGTGATTGGGCTACCGTCCGCGAACGGGAACTCCTGAAAATTTAATGTACGTAAGTATTTATATACTGCAAGGTAATAGGGGTGGGAGCTAAGCACCGAGGGTCCATAAGGGACTCTTCAATGCCAAACTTCAGTTTTGCTTCGGTTTGGGTACCTAGCATAGTAGACCATATCGAGCTTTGATATCTCGATATACACTGTCTGTCCCTCTTTAGGTAGATCCACAGAGTGAGACAGGGCACTGTATCAAGCGCTATCGAGCTCGATATGGTTTGCTATGCTAAACTATCAGATCCATCAAGATCGACGATAAAAATAAAAATTATGGTGGTTTTATTGACTCAAGACCATTAAAACTTAATCTTTACACACAGATACTCAGTAAAAAAACTATCTTTATTACATTTTTTTGTATAGTCAGTCGCAATTTTAAAATAACTAAAGTTTTGCGTGCGCGGCGTTTGATTAAAGCAGGATAGACAATTCAAAAACAAAAGCGACAGGACTGAAATTTAGCATCCTACCGATTATTGATTAGGGCAATACTTTTCTGCAAGCCTACAATTTTAAAATAACTAAAGTTTTGCGTGCGCGGCGTTTGATTAAAGCAGGATACACAATTCAAAAACAAAAGCGACAGGACTGAAATTTAGCATCCTACCGATTATTGATTAGGGCAATACTTTTCTGCAAGCCTACAAACTTCAGTGTTGTGGTATTCCTTGGGACAGAAAGGGCATTTGTTTAGCAGTAGACTGATGACGTATGATACAATAAATTTTAGGGTAACAGAAGTGAATTAAAAATAAAACAGAAATGTGTTAAGATCATTTTTAATGTTGTCAATTAACTGCTTCAAAATTAGATTTATTTGCCTTACTTACCGTATTTATTTACACGCCTTTTACCTAATATATATTATGTGATATATTGTATATAATCATAGACTAAATAATACAATTTAGGCTATGATATAATATACATAATATGTGACTATGATAAAATTTACATATTATATTTAACCATGCTTTGACAAAATGTAGGGATCTACATTAATAGCGTGTCAATTTGTCAGTGCTGCTCCCTAAAATGTTTATCATAAATATACAATTTTTTAACACTTGCATATATGAACTACAAAGTTCACACCTACACACACACCCCCGCACCTTCCCACACACACATACACAATAAATTGTTTTTTTCTTAACTTTGCTGGTCTTTTTTCTTATTTTTGTTTTGTTGTAAGAATTATTTACATGTGTTTTTACCCACAGCCACACTCCAAAAGGGCAAAAGGCGCTGTTACTCCTTACTTACAAGCATAAAAACCTACATAGGAAACAGCTTCATCTCGTTTTTGGTACATAATAGTTATAACTTTTTTTTGGCTTATGCTTTTATAGCTTTTTATTTGTATTCGTTGCTTGCTAATCTAAAACATAAAAGTGAAATTTCACTCACTTACTGATTAATCACGACATCTCAAATATTACAGTAGGTCTACCACGAGTTTTAATTACTATACACGTTACCGTCTGCGTAAAATATTTTGTATGAGAAATGCTGGTTCCTGTAGTAAGCCGTTAGGGGCGCTGCACAATTTCTCATATGAATATTTTACGCAGAGGTTAACGTGTATAGTAAGCAAAACTCGTGGTAGGCCTACAGAGCATACAAACTTGAAATTTTGCCAAGATTTATTTTTTTCTATTTATATTCTATTCTATAGACCTGCAATAGAAGTAATACAAGGATCGTTTTGCGCCATGAGTGCCGGCAGAGCCGTGGACAAAGGGGTAGTTTCCGCCCGATTCCATGTAATGAGTTTTAAGAGACTAGCGAACGCCCCACACCTTGGTCGCGGGGATCTCTATTCCGTCGATCCCGCGGGAATTTCACATATTACGTCATCGATTTTTGCCGATTTTCAACCCCGTCATTACCTTATGACCCCCCTCCCCCTCCACTCACAAAAATTGACGTCATTCCATTAACCACCACAAAATACCTTCCGATATGGTTACTGATGGATTTATTTTGTTACTGTTTCGAAAATAATTATTACATTATTATTTTCATATAAACATGTTGATAAAAATATTTTAACAATAACATACACGTTTTATCCCAAATCGGGATAAACCATCTTAGTTTCTCTGGAATCAAAACATTAATTCAAGAAGTACCAAAATAGTAACAAAAATGTACATTTTGCCGTTAGTTATATAATTTAGCTTGACCGTTTTAAATGTTTCTTTTATGCACGATATAGTACTGTGAATAAATAATAATAAAAATATTTAATTAACGCTTAGTCTGCGTTTTTATTCTCTGATTTTCATAGTGGCGTGCATAGAACTTTTTGCTGGAAATGCAATGATATAAATAAGAAAAAAAAAATCACTTTAAAAATCTTTATTTGTATGGAGCCAGCGTAGGCACTGCCTACTCTGGAGTGCATGATTTTATACATTTATTTCCTAAATTGTTTTCAATTTTTTTCATGTTATTTTTACCGTCAAGCTTGACCTTCTCATTGCTTTTCCAACAAAAGTTTTATTTTCCATGGATTTACAAGTAACAAACTGGGAATTTTTACTCCGCACTTGGCTGGTATCTTTTTCATTTTTTCCCTACAATAAATCGAATATCTATCAATTATTAATCATCCTAACAGATTTGTCTATTTATATAGCACTGGATCTATACATTATAAAACTTTATTTTTAGTCGCACATTTATGACTATGGTCTAAAATTTTGAGAAATGCTCAATTACGAAACTTGATAAGTACTTTTTCTCGTTTAGTGTGAAAAAATATGCGAAACTGTGTTTGTTGGTTTGTCCTTATTTGACGCACCAACGAAACACCCGATAGATGGGTTTTTTTACTGGATAGTTTATGGGCCGGAGAGTGACAGGATACTTTTAATCTCCGAAAAAAGCTAGGATTTGTAATATTTCGGGGTTATAAGGATGACGTCAATTTTGGCCATCCCCCTCCCCCTTTCTGCGTCATACTACCGTCGTCCGCAGACCCCCCTTTTTTTCAAATGACGTAATATGTGGACGGCCCCTTAGCGGTAGTCTATGTTGCTGCCGGAATGATGCGTCCTTTCAAGCAATGAAAGGTTGATTTCGATTTTCAATCCATAGAAAGGCCGTTGTTAAGATATGGGTTGAGTATGAAATACTAATGACAATTTTTGTTAGAAAATCATGTATTATTATTATATTTAGTTTTACGTTTTGTCATGAAAAATGATAAAAATAATTAATTTTCATCAAAACTGTTGAAATAGTTTACCTTATAAAATGTTTCATGTTTATCTTTAAGAAAAGTAGTTTTATTTTGGTTACTCCTGTCCTCGTTCCCACACGCACATTATACCACATTGTACCGCATATATTTAATACTTTTTATTAGAAAATAGGAAAACCAATCATAAGTCGTGCGTTTAAAAACAAAAACCTGAGCAACCTAAAACTTCTTATGGAATATTTATAAGTACAACAATTTCAACAGTTCTGTTGAAAATTTACATTTTTTTTATTTTTGGTTTTTATTATAT
Organism: Ypsolopha scabrella; assembly: GCA_910592155.1. Taxonomy (NCBI): domain Eukaryota; kingdom Metazoa; phylum Arthropoda; class Insecta; order Lepidoptera; family Ypsolophidae; genus Ypsolopha; species Ypsolopha scabrella. The sequence goes on along the minus strand of OU342960.1, from coordinate 26,503,670 downwards.
TTAAGTATACCTATATATGTACACAAAAGAATTTAAAAAAATTTCAAGATATATTTCGGACCCTACTGGGCCCGGCATCAGTTGATATAATAATGACATTTACAATGAAATGATGGCACATAAAATGACATGGTGACAATTAGTATTACCTTTTTTTTATAGAGATGAGTATGTGAGTGGGGTAGGGAGAGAGGGTGTTTGTGAGTGTGTGTGATTGAGAGGGGATGTAAGAATAGTATGAGTGTTAATATCAGAAAAATTTCGATGAGGTTGGTCTGTCTGTAAGTTAGTGCTGTTTATTTAGTCCAGGTCCGTAATGGGCACCAAGCGACCAGATGTAAGACGACTCCCATGTCCTGAGCTGAATATCAGTCAATGGTGGGTGGAATGATTTTATAATGCGGACGGTCAAGCAGTCGTCGAATGATTCGTTGTGTAGGCGGGCATGAGTTGGGATGGGTAGTGTATTGTTTTGTGTTTTAGTTGTGAATCTGTGATGATTGATGCGGATGTGAAGTGGGGTTTTTGTTTCACCTACATAGAATGTCGGGCAGAGTCGACATTCTAGTAGGTAAATACAATTTTTTGTTGTGCATGATGTGTTTGGGTGAGTTTTGTGTTGGTGCGTTGTGTGGTGTGTATTGATGTGTGTAGATGTGTTGATGAGTGCGCATGTTTTGCACCGTAGCCGTTGGCATGGAGTTGTGCCAGGAGATGTGGTGGTAAGAATATTTGTGTTTTCCGTTTTTGTTTTGGTGAGTGTAGATTTTAGGTTTTTGTTTTATCGATAACAGATTGGTGGATTACTGGGGAGTAGGGATTTTGTCTCATCGTTTTGTCTGAGTATAGGCATAAAGTCATTTATAAGTTTTTTCAGTTTATAGCTGCCTTCAAAGTATGTTGTTATGAGTCTGAGTTGATTGGATGGTTGGGAGTGTTTGTTTTGTGCATTATGGAATCTAGGTCGGTTGTAGAGATGTTTTTGAATGAATCGGTCTGGGTAGTTCCGGTTGCGTAAGCCTTCATGAATTATTTTGTGGTAGTTGTTAAGTGTCGTTTCATTGCTGCATATCCGACGGCCACGGAGTGACATGGAATATGGGATGGACTTTTTATGTGTGTGGGATGGCAGCTATTAAAATGCAAGTATTGTAATTTGTTTGATGGTTTTAAATGAACAGATGTGCTGATTTGGTTGTTATGGTCTATTGTGATGTCGACGTCTAAAAACGTGATTTTTTCTGATGAGATGACGTGAGTGAACTGAAGCGTACAATGATTATTTAGTCGTTGAAGGAAGTCATTAAGGGAGTCGCTGCTGTGGTGCCAGATCATGAATATGTCATCGATAAATCTCCGCCAAACTAGTGGTTTCAGAGGTTCAGTGTTGAGGAAAGCTGTTTCAATAGAACCCATGAAGAGGTTAGCAAAGCTGGGGGCCATCCGAGTTCCCATAGCAGTACCTTTTATTTGATGGTAGAATGAGTTTTCGAATGAAAAGAAGTTATTTTTGAGAATGATTTCCGAAAGATTAATGATGAAGTCCGTTGATGGTTGATGTGGTGAAGGACGCGTGTCTAGGTAGGTACGAAGTGAATTCAGGCCGGCATCATGGGGAATGTTTGTATAGAGTGAAACTACGTCAATTGTAACTAGGATTAATTTTGTATTCGTTGGTAGTTGTTGTGAATGGATGGTTTCAAGAAAATGGTTTGTGTCCTTTATGTGTGATGGGAGGTCTTTCACAATTGGTTGAAGGTGGAAATCAACGAAGGCTGAAATTCTTTCAGTGGGTGAATCATAACATGCTACTATAGGTCTGCCGGGGTTGTTTTTTTTGTGAATTTTCGGAAGCATGTAGAAGTTTGGGGTTCTCGGATGGCTTGGGATCATTAGTTCTATATCAAATTCGGATAATCCCACAGCTGTTCCTCTTAAATGGAGGAGATCACGGACTGTATCCACGACCTGCTCACATGGGTCGCTTGGTGCAATGGAGTAGAAGGTAGAGTCGGTCAATTGCCGGAGTCTTTCGGCCACGTAATCACTTTTGTTTAAAATCACTGTTGCAGATCCTTTGTCCGCGGGACAAATGATAATATCGTTGTTGTTTTTAAGTTTTTTTAGCGATTGTCTCTCATTATATGTGAGGTTTTGTGTTTTATTTTGTAAGGTTTGAATGAATCGGTCATCAGATAATTTTGCTAGGATACTTGATATAAATATCTCTATGGGATGATTTGGTGGAAGGGGTGGCGGTTCATTGGGTGATGGAGGTTTGAACTTTTGTAATGCAAATTATATTTTTTTTTTATTGCAACACGTAGGTAATCTTATATACAGGCTGACTTTTAACCTAACCCCGATAATTTATTATTTTGTAGAAGAATACAAACTGGTTTTATTTAAACCATTCAAAATCATATTCGTAATTATTGTTTCAATTTGGAGCCCTTTGAAGATTTTCGTAAAATCCAAAGAAATCATGGGCACCCGAAGAGATCAGATAATTAGATTGCGCTGAGTTATTTTTATTATTGATCCCACTATTTTGGACTCTTTTCAGCGTTTTCCGTATCGGAATGGCTAGGATAACCACATGTTTTCGAGAGCCACCTACTAGTCAACCAAATAATTACAATGGACATTTCTATCGAGAACAGACGTAATAGGGGTGCGAGGGGGTAGCGGGGTACACCATGTAATCTTGTTAACTAATAGGTGGCTCTCATATATCACCTACGACGGATGTCGCCTTTTTGGTAATTATAGTTTATGAATTTATGATGATGACGTTTAAGTGATGTCCTATTTCAACCTTAGGTAACGGTAACTATCGATAAAATATAATTCAGAGAAACCAAGTTATACCTTTAAACTAATTTATTATTGTCAGTAACATTGTTATATTAATTGTTGTAAAGTAATTAAATTTATTTTCATTATTGGCTTATTGTTGGTTTGTATTTGGTTTCGAATGGCGCCACCAAAATTGAAAATATAGACAGAAGTTCAGGAACAAGAGTTCTTTATTTAGTATTATTATTATAAATTTAAAATGTGTTCTACTAACATTTCTTAATAACCTCTAAAATTATCGGGGTTTGTTTGAAAGTCAACCTGTATGCACGATTTTCCATAAAAATTACGCCATGTTTGCTTTAGGAATGCTAGCGCTGTAATCATTGACCTCTCCAAAACAACTAGACACACAGTCTTAAAGTTGGTCAGAGAACGTTCCAACGGCGACGTGCATAGATATAGAACATTTATTTATATAGATAACAAAAATGAATTCAACCAAATTAAGACTATATATCGTTAGAATAAGATGCAATGTCAGTTGTACGCAATCGTCGTAACGTGGACGTTATTTCGAAGACGCGGACGAAACAAAACTAAACACGATCTTGTCACGTCGTCGCGGTGACAAGATACATAGCGGACGCTTTATAAGCGAGATTTTGAGTCTTGTTGTTTATTTTAAATTCAAATGACACGGCGGCTTTAATTTTAGCCGTTTTTTTAAAGGGCTAGCTTTGGGGCAGCCAGCTCGGTAAACGTTAAGGTATTTTAACTTGTAGAATCAGCAGCCCAGCCACTCAATTGGATGCCGCCATTTAATTAACGGCCTAGGCTACCAATTAGGAGACTGATTTAGCCATCCAGCGGGCGAAATATAAGGTAAAATACGAGTTATTCATTACGACAATGAACCATCAACGACTATTAGACTTCACACACGCGCCACTGGCGGCAGTTCATATCATTACGATATTTTTAAGGAATGTCTTACCATCATCTTAGAAAACTGGCTGTCTGAATAGTATCTATTCTTGGATGGCACTTCAATAGCCTTCGAGTGCGAGGCATTAGGTACTGAGGAACTTGTGACGTCAGAGCTGTCTGCCTTTACCGTTGCCAGGCTCTCTGATATGGATCGCTGCTTCTTCTTCTGTGGAATTGGTAAAAACTTGATCATCCAAATATTTATATAAGGTGACTTTAATTTATGCAGCCAAATTCTTACTGAAGACTCGGTAAGTGCTCAGTAAGAAGGTTCTATGACCCTTTTTGTGAAATTCATAAATTATTATTTTGGTGTTTCCTACAAACAAACGCAAGCTCAGCCCCGAGTCAATGACTATAGGTCGTCAAGATTTTATTTTGCGAAATTAGCAAGTGTTATCGATCCGTGTTATTGATAACTTACCAAGCCTCCAGTATGAGTTTGGCTGCATAAATTAAAGTCACCTTATACAGAGTGTCCCAAAAGTCAACGTTATCCCTCGGAGGGCTGATAATATCAAAATATGACCTCACTAAGTCGATAGTTTTCGAGTTATGGATACTTTTATGAATTTCGTAAAATTCGACATCTTAGAGGAGTCTTTTCAGTGCCACAGCTGTTGAAAAAGTATTTTTTTATTTTTACCTTTTATTTCGACTACACGGTAACTAGCTGTAGCCGTACCGGGGCGGTGGTAACAGGAAATTGCGTGGTATCAGTTTATCGTCCGTTACCGACTTCCATAGATTTTTGTGAAAGTCCCTGGAAAGACTAACGGCTCGCCTGTTATCTATCACTCTCTCGGTATCTGGCCGAGAGCTCTCCCTAGGTCTTATCGACGTTTTTATAATGTTCGTGTTACTTTAGTATTTTGCATTATGGAATTCATATTTTGTTCAAATTGGATGAGAAGTGCGTTGTAGTTATTAAATAAATGAAGGGTGCAGGGAAAGAACAGGGAATGTCCATCTGAGTACATTTCGAGAAAAACGCATGTAAACCTTTGAATGTGCATACATATTTTTAATGATACTAGAAATACAATTGAAAGTTTACATACCTAAATAAATTTGTACTTAATATGAAATATATTTCACTAATTTATTACTTTGAAAATACAGAAAAATTAAAATAGAATTGGCGATTGTTTCAATTTCAGGCCAGTCAAAAATCGACTTCCCGTTTGTTTCACATTCATGCCAATCGAAAAACTTGCTTTTGATTGGCATCCCTTATTGTATTTCAGTTTTTGTGATTGAAAACGAGACCTTAATAGAAAAAAAGTTTTGACAATAAAAAACATAAAGTTGAAATAAATGTGATATTCCTTGTTCTTTCCCTGAACCCTTCAAATGTTATATGTATCTACTCACGTGCTCCACTTTTTCCCTTTCAGCGAGCAACCGTCTCGAGAGCGGCGGCTCTGGGGGTAGCTGCTGACTCAGCGTATTGTGAAGCTCTTTTATCTTCTCTGTGTCGACGAACGCACCCGCAGTCAACGGCTTGTTTAGGTCTATAACTTTCTTCTCGTTCGGGTCTTTCCTGAAACGTTGGGATTAAAATATCTTAGTGCTAAGACAAGGAATATGCCTCTGAAATAACATGAGAGCAGGTATATCGACATAATTCACCACTCTACAACCTATGACAATAAATCTACTCGCATCCATGATCGTTTCGAAAAATCCGGTCATCTCTTATATACAGATAGGTTCGACTGCTGACATTTAATTTCGAATATGACAAAAAAATAAAGAGCTTAGAGACCCAAGCTATTTATCTATCATCCTCTGTGTTATCTATCCATTGAACAAACACGTCATAGTCGCTTTCTGTTTTGGTCAATGATACTCTGAAAGCCAACTTTTCTTGTTACCAATTCTAATTTTCAAGTAATATTGTATTTGTAGGTTATATTAACATATCGCCATCACTTGAGTACTAAAATCTAGAATATCATACTCAATCATGAATTGCAATCGACTTTTAATAATATAACACAGTTCCAACTACTGAAAATCGATTCATTTATATAGGAGCAAGAGAAAAGGCAATCAATTTGGACATTGATGAATAGGTATTCAAACAACTTACATATGCGTAAATAAATTAAACAATCACTAAAATATGAACTTTAAGACCTGCGCTAGATAAATATTCGCAACTTATTTATTCAATTCGCTTGGCGTATATCGAACTCACCAACAATATGCAAATCATAATACTAATTTAAAATAAAATTCGCAATAAGTAAGTAAAATGTTTGACCGCAGGATCCGTTGACTCAGTAATCCATTTCATTTTAAATTTCGCAAAATATTCTATGAACAGAAAGAACTTTTTTGCTACTTTATTATTAGTATAACCTTTCAACCTCCGCACCGTACCGTAAAATTCGAAATGCGTACGGTGCGTGCTGCGCAAAGTGTGCAATAATCTTAAAAAGCAGTAATGTTATTTTGTAGGCTGTCGTGGTCACACGCAAAACGTCAAGCTAGTATCTATTAAGATATGTTGTTATTCAACGTGATTAAGACCCCAATACAAAGTTAATAATGTGTGAAAATCGCGAAGGATTAAAGTTTGCTAGATCAGTAATGCTTCCACGTCTGAATAACTAAATATTGCGCTTCAAAATGAGCTTATTGGTGGCCCAGCCTCGCTTTTCTTGTTGTGACCAGTGTAACCGTCATGCTGCACTACCACCATACTACCGTTTAAGTCCCGCTTTCTGTGTGGCGAGGCATTAAATTAAACCTAGCGTGACATATATTGCACACAGACAGTGAAACAAGCAGCAAACTGAATCAGCCATCCGTCGTAGGATAAAATGAGCTTATTGGTGGCCCAGCCTCGCTTTTCTTGTTGTGACCAGTGTAACCGTCATGCTGCACTACCACCATACTACCGTTTAAGTCCCGCTTTCTGTGTGGCGAGGCATTAAATTAAACCTAGCGTGACATATATTGCACACAAACAGTGAAACAAGCAGCAAACTGAATCAGCCATCCGTCGTAGGATAAAATGAGCATTAATGACAAATCCCTTAAAATTACCTAGTGATGTTGGTTGCCGATTATGCTCAGATCGGCTCACTGATCACTGCCTCTTCGAAAAACTGGACATCGGTGAGACAGTGATCAGTGGACCCAACAGAGCCATGAAGGGTAGAGTTGAGGACTAGGTTCAGTATTGACCTGGTAATAGCGATGCAAAAGATGGTTCGAGAATTATTAATCAGGAATCTCTTAAAGAACTAGACGTCCCTTAACTTATTATCGGCAACTTGTAACTAATTATCGGCAACTTATAACTTATTATCGGCAACTTATAATTATTATCCATCCATCATACTCGTATACAGACATTGGCCTTTCCAAGATTTCACCACTCTTGGCCGTCCTCCTGGAAGAAATGCTCATACATATTCACAGACGCTGGGCAGGCGGGTTGGTGAGCGCGATGCCGAAACTCTCGGACCACTGTCGGCGCTTCCCGTCACCAGTCTGTTTTATATAAGACCCGGAAATTGAGGTCGGATATACCGATCGGTACCAGGCATGGTGGGCCACCTGGTTGTGCCTGCCTTACTATTCCCCGAATAACTTCGGGGTGTTTGCGAATTAGTAGTACTTCCACAGTCGAGTCCCGCATCAGCTCTACCACCTTATAATTAAATTAAAGCCTGCACAAAATAATTTTAATAACAATTCATGTGCAATATAAAGAAACACTGTGGGGCCTTCGATCATTCTCAGTAGATCCATTGACTAGATCCATTATAAGTTTTTAAAGCCATCATCACAAATAGGAATCATTAATAATATTGGTACTATACCAATAGTACACTTCACTTTAGGACATAAAAGTTATACTTAATGCAAGTTCTTACTCGAGCTGCATTTGGTACCTTCTAATAGAAATAATATAATGTCAGAAAAAAATTACACCAAAGTTATTGGAATCTACTGCACGTTTTAAAGCGTAAAAATCTTGAATGTTTATAAATTATAATGAAAATTAATCCTTGAAAATGTTGAACAGCGAAACGGAAACCGGTTGGACGTAATACAGTATAAATAACTTTTATTAAACAAAGTGAGTAAATTCCACCAAGTGCCAACAATCACAAACGTATCAACTATACTTGTACAACAAATATTATTAATTATATCCATATACCTGGGGTAGGTGGTAGAGCTGATGCCGGATTCGACTGTGGAGGTACCACCATCTTACTCGCAAATCCTCCCGAAGTTATTCGGGGGAGAGTAAGAGAACAGCAAAACCAGGTGGCCCACCATTACGCTGGGACCGATGGATGGCGGTATATCCATCCCCAATTGCGGGCCCTATATAAACCTGGTGACGGGCAGCGGCGTAACTGGTGCAAGCGTTTCAGCACCGCGCTCACCAACCCGCCTGCCCAGCGTGTGTGAGTATGGGCATTTCTTCCAGGGGGACCCCAAGAGTGGCGAAATCCTGGAAAGGCCTATGTCCAGCAGTGGACGAAACAGGCTGATGGATGGATGGACCTGGGGTACTCAAATTTCACTTAGAACTTACTTTGGGCTTTCATATGGGAAATGGTCACTCTTGACCATGATGGAGTCAGTAACTTTTTGCTTCTTGCTTGTAGACAGCGTCATCATAGTCCGGTACATCAGAGATATCTGGATAGTGCCATACAGAGTTCCTAGCTCGCTAACTTGGATACTTCTATACCCTTCACCTATAGTAACAGAAATAGGCATGAAGACATTTTCTGGCATCATAGCCTAATATTACTTGTAAAATGGAAGACAATAATATAACAATTAATGATGATGATGATGGATGAATTGACAACCCATCTTAGTATTTCGTCTGGAAGCCATGTATACATAGAGATAAACCAGAAAAATTAGAACAATTTCATCCCATAAAAACGTACAGATCACAGCACCTGCTTGAACACATTCAGTGCGGTGTATCATGAAGTATTTTTTTTTGTCCCAAACCAGTGTTTACTAAGATACATGTGCCAGAGTTACCAGACCAGATGCATTCACAATACGGAATTCAAGGTAAAAATATGTGAAAAGCATTTTTTTTTTATATTTCTACTATTTTTTTCTTTTTGTACGAAAATCTAAAACAATAAACCAATTAAACAAAACCTGACATTCTTAATGAAGTCTGATAATGATTCTAAATACTACAATAAATACTTTGAAAAACAGTTACAAAACTTTCTATGATTTACACTAAAACATACCGATTGAATGATAAAACTACAGAAGAATTTACTTATTGTTATCATTAAATGAGAAATAGTACAGACGTGCCATCTCTCTTTATAAAGCAAAAAAAACTCATTCGCATACTAGTTAACATTAACGATACAGATAGCAGCAAACCACATTTTACTAATCTTGAAATTTTGACCCTGCCCTGTATATATATCTTAGAGGTATGTAAATTTGTTAAAAACCACCCAAATTTTTACACAACATGGTAAGACATACCTATAAACTATTCATTGCGACATAATAACAGATTGATGTTACCTACCTCCAACCTCACCAGTCATTCCACTAATCTGTTTGTTATGCCAATTAAAATTTATAATAAATTACGGACCTGTTTAAAATCCGAAACAAACTACTCAAAATTTGTGAAAGAGCTGAAAAAATTTCTTATCAAGAGATGTTACTATAGCATTACTGAATATCTGAATGATAAACTTTGACTGAGCTTCAGTATTATTTTATTTTATTATTATTAAGCTAGGTACCTAGGGTTAATTTACACCCTAAGATTGTGTAATATATTATAAACCTAAGTTTCGAATATTGTTTTGTAGTGATAGGTACAACTAATGTTATTACACCTAAGACCTAGTTGGTATGTTCAATCAATCAATCAATCAATAAGCCCTTTATTCTGAACTAAGAGTTGTGATTTTTGAGTTTATTTCTGTATTTATAGGATATCTCTTAGTTCAGTGTGCCTCTTGGCAAAGGCCTCCTCTAACATCTTCCATTGTTTCCTGTCTCGAGCAACTCTTCTCCAGTTAGGACCGGCTGTCAGTTTTAACTCGTCTTTCCATCTTTTTTGTTGCCTTCCTTTGCTCCGTTTGCCATCTCTAGGGTACCAATCTGTGATAATTTTGTTCCATTTATCTTGGGTACATCTTATCATGTGACCTGTCCATCTCCATTTCTGTTGGTCTATTTTGGAGAGCACGTCAACAACTTTAGTTTTTTCTCTTATATGTATACTTCGTACTCTATCCTGTTTTTTGATACCTATCAGACTTCTTTCCATGGATCTTTGGCAATGTTCGAGCATTTCTCTGTGGTGTTTGGTGAGTGACCACGTTTCGCAACCATATGTGATGCAAGGAAGTATACATGTATTGAACACTTTCCGTTTTACCCCAATACTTAGATGTGTAGACTTCATAACTTCTTTCAATGACCAGTACCTTTTCCATCCATTGGCTATTCGTCTATTTATTTCCTTAGTTGTTTGGTCTTTATGAGAAATGAGCTGGCCTAGGTAAGTGTACTCGTCTACACACTCAAGTTGGTATGTTATATAAATATTAAGTTAATTAAGAATGTATACGTAATTTTAAGCTATGTTGTTGTACACAAACGGGTGTTATTGTACTACCAACATCTGTGTATATGGCAAATGCAATAAAGAACTTGAACTTGAACTTAAATTAAAGGATATGCCCAAATTCATTGCTGAAAAACTGGATATCCCATAAGCTATGGAACACTAGTCACCTATTTGCCATTGACTGTGTAGGCCAGCGTACCTCCCAGTCAAGTATACAGCGTGTCATACATTTTATAGGGACCTTATACTATACTTTTTTTGTGAAAATGGTGATCCCATCAAAAACATAAAATGTACAAAAATGCCAAGTCTCGCAATGCAATCCTTCCACTGTAAAAAGTTGTGAGATCTTATGTAAAGCCAAGTTGGTTATTTTAGTTTGTATGGAAGCACCTATTAATTATAGTTAGTATGGAAGCACCTATTTAACAACTTTGTCACTAAAATGTTGGTAGAAAACTAATTAGGAAAAAATTACAAAGTTGTTACACTTAACACTAACTCCATGCAAAATTTCCAGTTTGTAGGTCTGCTAGAAGTACCTTTGGCTTTTGATGATGTGTCAGTGACAAAATAAGGGAACTTTGACTGAGGTATTTCGTAACATAATATAGTACAAACTTGTAATTTGGGGGTAGGGGTAGGTTCAGTAAGTACTTGTGGTAACAGATACAGAGGGCTTGAAAGTGCCATGAGTTGCTTTGAGAAAAGGATGATACAGCAGTTCGATATTATTGATATTAAATAAATAAATTGTGGTCTACCAAATTGCTTGGCAAAAAATGGCCTTGGATGGCCTTGGTGCTGAGCATGTTCAACCCAAGTACTAAAAATATGTTGATACTTGTTTGTATAAGTTTACAGGTATTATGATGTAGGTACAGAAATTAGGTAAATTATTTACTTTCTTGTCATGTATGAACTCACTAAAGTCTTTGTTGCACCTAAATTGAAATGAAAAACATAAATATAGTGATAAATTTACCAAACTACCTTAAAATCCCTTTAATGGTGTTGGAAAACAATAACATTTCTTACCAAGTAGTTCAGTGTTTGGTTGTCCTGAATATATTCTGTATGATATGTTATAGGACTCGGAGCTCTGGCATCTTGATATTTTATAGGCTGGTGTTATTCTTGAGATAGTCAAAGTAGACTTGAGCATGATACCCATTCTGTAGTAGATTGTAGATAAGGAATTCATTGCAGGGTCACATTCAGGATCCATTTTAATGCTCCATAGCTCTAAAATCATTTCATCTCCATCATTGGTTCTTAATGATATTTCTACTATGAATATTTTTGTCAGTGCTGCAACTATTTCTCCATTTAAAACTCTCCTTGTATCTATTGTAACTTCAGCTAGCTCTGGTATGGCCAAGTTGAACTGAGAAGCAAATTAAAATCTCAAATTAGGTAGTTGTCCAAGAATATAGATAGGTATTTAAGTATGTAATTTACGACTAACTTCAACCTTCTGTGTATTTTTTCTCTTCATTAGCTATAGTTCAAACTTGAATGTTTTCATATAGGAGATAAAAGTTAGTAACTTGTCCTAATGTTTATTAAAAGTATAAAAGATAGTAGAAATTGACTTACTGAATCAACTCCCAACTGCACTTGAGGTGGAGGAGACATCCGGCTATCGAGAGAGGGAAGAACAGCTTCATCTTTACAGTTTTGAACTATTTTTCCCTGCCTACTTTGTACTACTATCTGAGCTACTTTTAAAGTTAGGAACCTTGCAAACTTATCCAAGGCCGCACGATCGTGAGCACTTATAACGTCAGAAGACATCGTTTCATTAAAATCACTATCAATAAAAAATAATAAACAGAACTACATTTTTAATGCGTAGTGCTCTTTTGTGACTTGAGACCACGTTTTTTGATAACCTTAGCAATTTATAACGATAAAGGAAGATATAAAAGGATGGACTAAAGTTACTACTAAGATCTTTTATAAATGCACTAAGCCCAGGTAAATTAATTTGCACTTTTCAAGTTAAAAAACAATAATTAAAAATCACGAGGGCCACACGTCACGTAAGTCAAGTCAAGAAATTGTTTTTTTCAGAGTTTTTTTTTTGGTTAGTTTATAGTCCGTTCCGAGTCAAGACATAATCGATTACATCGCGTCTTTCGTCATTCCGATTCACTGATAGCCGTGCGGCGTGACTAGTTTGATGCACAAACGTATAATACCGTACGTAGTAGTAGTAGTAACGGACCTAACATTAATAATAAACGCATAGAGTTGACGCGTGGCAATTTTAGCTGAGTGAACTTCGGGCTCTTTTAAATATACAGATTGAAAATGATACCTCTAGCTATGTATATCAAAGGAAACTATTATTAAAAATGTTGGCTTTCTTACTTTGTCATGTTTCATAATAATAAAAAAAGATATCGACTGTCAAAGTTTTCCTACAAAAACCGAAAAGCATTGTCATATTATCACATGTCGCTCGTCACCGCCTACTATCGCCACGTGATCGCGCGCTCTCCCCAGACCTCCGTTCATAAATTAACACTTCGTCAGGTTCCGACACTGACAGCAGGACAGCATCAATACAATTTTCAAAGCGTGCGACCGAGATGGCATTAAATTGTGGTTTAGCGATCAGACCGGTCGGCTCACGCATATGACCTGGAGGTTCCGGGTTGAAATCCCGGGAATAAAGGGGTTCCTGCCTTTTTTGTTCGTCTATGGTTATTGCCTACTTAGTGCCAGAATCTACCTAAAATGAGACATCAGCGATCATAACATAAGTTGCAAAAAATAATATGCATGTAATTTTTTTAATGCACAAATCGTTAATATATTATCAACATTTACAACTAAATTATCCATATTTCATAGTTATAAAATCAAAATATCAAGTGACGTCACATGATACTGCTCTTGCTTGCGGTGTATGGCGAGTGGCTGGTTTTTTTTTCATTATTTTTGATTAAAACAATTTATTACAAAATATTTGAGGGTTTTATTTTACATTTATTAATTTTGAACTTAATATTTTATGATGAAATATACTCACTTTGTCACAAAAGGCAGTAGCTAATGGTAACGCGTTGTGCATTTGCGTTTCATTTCATCATAATGTTGTATTTAATGGAAATAATTATAAAACAATAAAATAAAATAGTTTCCCATGGTCATCATAAAATTCTACTAAGTAAATAGAATACAAAAAACGCAGTATATTACTTATTTAAACGACTCTATTTTACCTTCATACTTGTACGGGCTTAGGACCGTCAGAATACAGAAGCTGTTTAGATCGTACTAAACATAAAAATCTTTGAACCGGAATTAAAAATCACAGGTAAGTAGTGAAATCGTTAGGTACTTACTTTAGACTCTTCTGCATTCAGGCGTATTTAAAAAATTTAAATCAACTCATGTACAATTAATTGAAATCAACAAAATTGCATACCTACCTTATAGAACATACCGGTAAATAATATTATTAGAGTGCATTACAAACCAGAAAAGATAGAAACAAATGTAAAGACAAGAATTTTAGTCTAGGTAAGTACCTCGGTGGCGCATTCGGTAGCGTGCTTGTCTTGATAACAAGAGGTCGCAGGTTCGAATCTGTTTCTAATTTATCTTTTCTGGTTTGCAATATACTCTGATATTAATATTTAGAGTATTCAAAAGCGATGGATTTCGCAATAAAAAACAATCGTATAACATATTTGAACTAAAATTAGCTGTACTTTAACAATTGTTCTAAATGCAGTCCGTTTCTCTCTAAACAGAGTCTAGCATGTTTCACTGCATTCCTTCTCAGTTTTCTCAGCACTAAACTGTCACTTTTTACAGCGTCAAATGCACTGATAATCCGGGCTTTAAGTTCTTCGCGGCTTTGAGATTCCCCAGAGTAGGTATACGCAGCGTTTGATTTCCCCCCACAAAAGAAATCACAGGGCGTGAGGTCTGGTGACCTGGCAGGCTAAACCACAGGCCCGGCGCGCCATCGCCTTGATCATTGTTTGGCACAGTAAATTGACCATGATCTAGTAGCTGCTGGTTTACCGCTAAAATCGTTTGGCGGTGAGGAATCTTAGGATTGGCTAGTCCTTGGGCACGAAGCCGAGGAATGCTATTCGCTTCGTACAATCTGCTCGCTGCTCTTGCACCATTTCGTAGTACTTGCGATGAGAGTATACGTTCATCGTGTAGTCGAGATGTATACTTTGGACGGATGTTTGCCGGCGAATGGCTGTGGCTGGCTGGCAATCGCGGGCGGGTTGGTGGGGGTCGGAGGCTCGTTGAGGGGAAGGAAGGACGTATGTCCCGGCAGTAAATACACATCGTATTGTAGTGTTATCTCCCTCGCACGAATCACTAACACTACGGTGACAGAGAGAGACGACGCGGTACGAAGCTGTGTATATTGTTTACACACGGCTTCGTAGCGTCGCGTCGTGTCTGTTGTCAGTCAGTCACATAGTCACATGTCTCGTTGAGTAGGTAACAATTTATTCTAAATTTGGGAACAATTTCCGTTAAAGAATATGAACAAAAATATATACTAGAGATTAGTTTAGGAATTAACAAATATGTTCCAAGCATGAGCCAGCCAAAACAATCCACTTTGATACGTTTTTTTGTACCATGAAGCCTAAATGCAGCTTATTTTTTATAAGGAAACTTACCACGCTATTTCATCCTTATGTTTAGTCTGCTACTTAGTAATAATTATAATGTCTGTGGTTTAATGGTACTTTTAGTGCTGTCAGACCCATTCAGAACCCGACCTTGTTTAATTAACTTTAATTGTCTTCTTTAGTTGGCCTGGTTACTAGTTCTTTCTCTTGGCCAGCACATTTTTGTTGGAAATTTTCAGACACTGTACCTCAGAATAATCTTATTCTATGCACTGTACATAATAAGTAGTATATTTTGATGCAAGTGCGAAAAGGTTGATATTTTCGAGTCACGATTAACTTTTTTGCCGAGACGCAGTCGAGTCTAAAAACAGTCGGGACGAGATATCATCAAGGCCTTTTATTTTTGCAATGATGCTTTCAAGAAAATTGTTTCGTGATGATATTCTATGATTATAAAAGAAACTTAACATTAACGGAATCTGACAATCCTCTCTACAGTCTGACCTGGCCCGTGTGACTTTTTTTATCCCCCACCGAAAAGAAAATTATGCGTGGCCGGACATTCATGACCTTGGTCGACGCAGTACAATACAAGAATTTAATTGGCTTTTCTTCGACCTTCCGCACAAAGCGTTTTTTAAATGTTTTGAGGACTGGTTTTTGAAAATGTGGCGATATATAAACCTTGGAGGAGTATATTTTGAGAAACATTAAAGTTATCTTTAGAAAAAACTAACAGTTTTATACAGCTAAAAATGTTCGTAGCACCCTACGTAAGTATCTACGTTTCGTTAGGTATATATATGGTCTAAATGACTTTGTTAATGTAGTGTGTAGGTATAAGTATTGAAAAATAAAAATATTTATTATTACTCGTATTAATATTTATTGTTTAGGGCCACTTATACAAGACAATAAAGTCGATAAATATGTTTAAGGAACTGTCAGATAAATCATTTCTTTGAATTAAATAAGTTTAGTGATATTTAAAAACGTATCAGTTTTTAAATATTCATTTCTCTATATAGCTTTTTAAAGAAAGATAATTGAAGATGATAAAGCTGCAAAAATATAATTTTATTTACAACTAGCTTTTGCCCGCGGCACCACCCGCGTGTTATTCAGTTTAACGACATGCTTTTATCCGGGATAAAAAGTAGCCTATGTGTTAAGGTAGGGTATAAGCTATATCCATTCTAAATTTCATCCAAATCCGTCCAGCCGTTTCAGCGTGAAAGAGTAAAAAACATACACACGCACACACACACACACACACACACAAACTTTCGCATTTATAATATTAGTGTGATATACCGGGTGTAAAAGCAAAGGCAAGAATCCTTTAAGGGTGTGTTAGTATAATCGGTAAAGATATTATTTTAAATACTTGGAGCTCTAAATAAAGTACCAGTACCTCATAATAAGACGATTTTCTTTACTCAAAATACACTAATCGCGTGGACACCCTCACTGATCGCTGGCCCCTTGGATGAGGGGTGCGGTTTGTGGGGTGCAATTAGGTGTGTGAGGAGGCCGGTGAGGTGCATAGCCATAGCTTAGAAAACTGATGGAATTTTAGGTGAAAATTCAGGGTATATTTTCTTTCTCGTAATGACATCAGAATCGTGTATACTTTCATACCCTAAAGGGATTCTTGACTTTGCATTTACACCCTGTATAGTACAGAAAACTTCATGCGTGAGTGCGACTGGCACTTGGCCGGTTTTTTCATCTATCTAGGATTTATATTTTGGTTTAGTATTAATATGTATGAAATAAAATTTAATAACATAACCTTGTCTTAATACCCCACAAAAGATAATGGACCGCGCTAATTGGACACCTGATGTATGAAATAACAAAGCTTTGTCTTATTTCACCACAAACGATTATAGACTGCGCTAATTAGACACCTGATTTTTCAATGATATTGATGTATCCTACAGGAACTATGCATTTTTTCAGGAAAAAAGTAGCCTATATGTTAAGTTAGGTTATAAGCTATATCCATTCTAAATTCCATCCAAATCCGTTTAGCCGTTTCAGCGTGAAAGAGTAACAAACATACACACACACACACACACACACACAAACTGTCACATTTATAATATTTTATATACAATAGCCTCATCAAGGTCCATTGGCTCATCTTCCTCGTCCATAAGGTATTCCTCTTTAAATGGTGGAACCTGTTGAGAAAGGCATCTTCGCATCCATAAACTGTTGAACAATGAATACCTGCTTTTGTGCAGCCACAACTAATGCCACAGTTGCTAGCACAACGACAAAAAATGAATTTCAGGATGCTGGCAGGATAAGGAGGGTCTTTCGTTTTGATGGATTGAGGACTCCAGTATCATCTCGAACCCAACCCCACCGTTCTGGATAAAGAGAATTACCCAGCCATATTTGTACTTCTAAGTACACTCGAAGCGAGTGTTTTTGTGCTGCACATTTGGTTGGTGGCAAGGAAGCCAGATAAGATTTCACCTTGGTGGAGGATTTTATTAAGCAGTTGTAACGCTGACTGTTCAAATGTGTTGGTTCGGTGGGGTCTGGTACATGATGAGGAACATCTCTTTCCTAGCTTTGGCGATAGCATTCGGTGAAGGATTCTGTGAAGCGGTGGATGAAGAGGATCGATTCCGTAAACGGGAGCTTCTGCAATTCTGAGGTAGAGAATAATTTAGTTTCGATATTTCCTCTTCCAGGCTTTAAGTACATGTTGTGCTCAGTGATATGAGGGCTATCAGCAGGACAAGCAAGTCTATGTCTTCTCAAATCACAACAACGATTGAATGAGAAGCCATCTTGTCCAAGCCACATCTTACAGTACAACCTGGGTCATTTCCTGAGGCGGTAGTCGGCTGTATCCCTTGTGTGGTGAAGGTCATCACGAGCAGTTAGTCTTGTTCTTCTCATTAGCAAGGAACGTTTTCCTGCTTAGTGTTAGCAAGAAAATTCTCTGAAACGTTGACCTTCACCGAAAATTTAGTAGTTCCTTTCCACTTCTGTTCGGCTCGTTTGACGGAATTTTCGTTTACATATCCATCGAACACTACAGCCGAGTTGTCATCGTAATGATTGACGATGTATGATGGAGGAGAAAGCTGCCATCCACAAAATGTTATCGTTTAGTAGAAGATGTCGAGGTGGTGGTTTTTTAACTCAACGATAATAATTTATAGTATTTCAATACACGCACATAACATAATAAGGACAAATAAACATATATAAACCATATACATATAACGTAATGTAGATACTTATAGCTCTCATTGATGAAAATCTGAACTGAGTAGTTTTCTAGCAAAATAACTATTTTGGGCAAAAATCTTATCAACGCTGTTCCTCTTGACGTTTTCAATATAACTGCACGTATGTATATATATTATTAAAGGAAATGGATAGTCCTACAACTTTTTCGTGACAATTTTTCTGTGAAACGAACGACTGAGGACCTAAATAGGTAAGTTTGATGTAAAATGTGAAGCAAACTATTATTTTTTCTAATTTAACTACTTTGAATAGAGTAAATCTTTCAAACCATAAGTCTTACCGTAATTATGTATTCAAGCAAAGTTGTGGGAAATTTACGAAGCTTTAATTTCAACATACAAATATTCCTCTAAAGCATACTGTTTTCGAGTTAAGAGCGAAAAACTGAAAAAAGGGACCATTAACACCCCTCCTTCGGTTCAGCAGGGGGGGTAATCGAGAGGATTTTAGTTGATTATAGGGGACCTACCCCTACATAATTCCGAAGCTTTTGAAACTACATAGCTTAGTTCCGCTGATTTTTTCATTTAACTTTGATTATTACCTTTAAATCAATGCTTGCACTACTTCTTTTTCAGGAGTTCTCATAAATACAATGCAATTTTTGTCGGAAAATTTTGTGAAATTTTTACTGAATTGTAAAAAGGATCTAATACGATGTTTACTGTGTCGATTCATAAAAAGTGTTATTCTTAATCTTCTTATAATCCTTATCGTATCCTTCTTGTTCAGATTTAGTTAATACATAAATATCGAATCAAAATAAGGAAAATAAATGTTGGCTGTTGTTATTATTATTATTATTATTTTTGTTTTTGGCTTCAGATAATGTGTTTAATTTCTAACACAATTCCGCCAACATCACGCCGTAAGCCAGAGCATAGTATTTGTGAACAATAAGTGTTGTCCGGAATTTTGTATCCTGTAAATCCTTGGGATGATGACTATGATCTACAACAAAATACAGAAGATGATCAACATTATATGCTATATACATAAAATGATAGGTAACTAATTAATTTTACACTATGAGTACCTATTATGACTTATATAACTAGATAAGTTGTATAAGTAAAACAGAAAAAAAATGAATTTTGCTCCTATTCATACTTAATTACAATTTAATATTATTTATTGAAATGAATTTCGACAAAACGTACACAAAGGATGTGTCAACAAGGCCCAACAAGAAACTCATGTTAACAGGACGAGGATAATTGTGTTTGGCATTTGGCTGTTGTTGTTAGTGCAGTCAAACTTCAAACCAGTAGACAAAGACTTATGTTTTTTTAAATGTATAATGATATAAGGCAAAGGTATCAATCTCTTCATTCTCTATGAATAAAGAGTTTGACTTAGCCTACTTCATGACGTCATCACTACAAAACTTTGGAAAACTATAAAAAATTAACTACTGCTTGAAATAAATAAACAAATATCTTTTGCTTATTTTAGCCAGATATTCATAAAAAAAACAATGTACTTCACATACCCAATTATAAAAGGTGAAAATAATTACGATTTCAAATTGATGAACTTCTCACAATTAGAAAAAGAATGGATCTCAGTATTTTTGTGAAATTATGAAATGTTTTTGTTACCGTTTTGGTTTCCAAAATTTTTTATAAGTACCTTGTTTTCCTTTTAATGATACAATACTCAAAATATACCCTTTTATTTTTCCTACTATACGAACGCATTGCGCATTTATGGAGTGCTTACGATATAAGGGCAGTAAAGCCGATTTTGAAGGCTGTAATTTTATTATAAGAAACTTACTAAAACACGTAATTTTAAGTAACAGCACTATATTTTGCTATTATGAAGGGCACACCAACTAAAATTAGCAAGTCTTTTAAATGCTCTTAAATCAAACTAATTTTTTTAAATTCAATCCAATGAAATTACCAAAACAAGTTAAAATCACCAAGTTGAGTAAATTATGGCTGTCAAACTAAAATTTTAGTTTTGACGTTTATAAAAATGGTGACTTGAAAATGGCTCTTCATTTTAACCAGACATAAGTTTAATTTTATGTACCTATGTCAAACTAAAGCTCTATAAAGCCTTCAAAATCGGCTTTAATATCACCATACTTACTGTGGTTATTCTAAGCAATCCATGTTTGAGATTTTATACATACTTAACATCAAAGGTTTTTCGTCATTTAAAATAATTTAATATATATAAAGCTGCAATACGGTCATTAATTAACATTATATATAGCTGCAATACGGTGACTGACTGACTGACTCATTGACATGGTTGTTTGGGTGGAGGGGGGGGTTTTACACTAATATGATGTAGGGGGGGGTGGTAGAACATGTCATTCTGAGTGGGGATAAAATCGAAAATTTTCATTTTTTTTAATTTTAGGGGGGGGTTCAGTCGTTTTCCCAAACCCTGTTTTGTATAGGATGCTTGTATGGGATTCGGATTTTTCGAGCTGGCGCAGCCAGCGAGTACAAAATTACTACCGGGGGGGTTGGCGGGCTGGCGCAGCCAGCTCGCCTACCCCCCCGGTAGGAATTTTGCCTATCGCTGGAAGGAATTCATACTGGCTACTCGGACGTTTTTTTACAACCCCCCCCAAATGTTTGGTACCATGTATGAGAGTTAAAGTACATATATGGGAACTAAATTCATACTGAATATTCGGTGGTTTTGGAAAATTCATACTGGATATTCGGTCGTTTTTATCGAACCCCCCCGCATTTTTAGTAGTATCAATATGAGTTGACGTATTTGTATGGGACAAAATTCATACTGTATATTCGGTCGAAATTTTCGTAACCCCCCCCGCATTTTTAGTACTATCCATGAAAGTTGACGTATTCCTATGGGACAAAATTCATACTGTATATTCGGTCGAAATTTTCGTAACCCCCCCCCCCCCCGCATTTTTAGTACTATCCATGAAAGTTGACGTATTCCTATGGGACAAAATTCATACTGTATATTCGGTCGAAATTTTCGTAACCCCCCCCGCATTTTTAGTAGTATCAATATGAGTTGACGTAATGGGACAAAATTCATACTGGATATTCTGTCATTTTTATCGAACCCCCCCCCACATTATTCGTAGTATCAATATGAGTTGACGTATTTGTATGGGACATAATTCATACTGTATATTCGGTCGAAATTTTCGTAACCCCCCCCGCATTTTTAGTACTATCCATGAAAGTTGACGTATTCCTATGGGACAAAATTCATACTGTATATTCAGTCGAAATTTTCGTAACCCCCCCCGCATTTTTAGTACTATCCATGAAAGTTGACGTATTCCTATGGGACAAAATTCATACTGTATATTCGGTCGAAATTTTCGTAACCCCCCCTCCCCCGCATTTTTAGTACTATCCATGAAAGTTGACGTATTCCTATGGGACAAAATTCATACTGTATATTCGGTCGAAATTTTCGTAACCCCCCCCCGCATTTTTAGTACTATCCATGAAAGTTGCCGTATTTGTATGGGAAAAAATTCAAGTATGACATTTTCCGACCCCAAAATTTTCAGAACGCACCCCGGGGTCCGAAAAAAAAAAAATATTTTAAAATGTTTAAAAATTTTTTTTTCTTTTAGCCATATCTCCGCGACGGTTCGTCTCGGAACCCCCAAACTTGGACCCCGGGGGTCCGAAAAAAGATTTCTTTCATTTAAAAAAAATTTTATCCGAGGCGCGAAAATTTTTTTGTTTTGGCCATATCTCCATGACGGTTGGGCTTGGAACCCTCAAACTCGGACCCCTGGGGTCCAAAAAAAATCTCTTTCTTTTCAAGGGGTCCATTCTTTTTCGGCCCATATCTCCCAAACCAATGAAGATAGACCCCTGTTCAGGGGGTCCGTTTGAAAGGGCTCGCCGAGATCTATCCGAATACAGAAAAAAAAAAATTTCGGCCACAGTTGGCCGAGTCGGCCACATCCGCGCAATTGGATTATCTCGAGAACGGTTGGAGCTACAGCTACGCGGTTTTCACCATAGTGAATGGCATCAAAACGGCCACAACTTGGCAAAAAAAATTTGACATTTTTGATATTTAATTTTTTTTTTCTTTAACTTCGGAATGGATGGTGGTAGCGCTTCCGGGTTTGCACTCGAATGATTAGTATCACGCGCTCTTCCCGACCGATGACAAATTTTGACATTTGACAACTGTCAAAACAATGTCAATCGCGTTTATTCAACCGATCGCCCTGAAACCCAGTTTCCACACGTTTTCAAGGTTGCTCTTTGTGTTGTTACAATAAGTTGACATACTTACTTTCCAGAACTATGACGAGGGTGCGCACCACAGGTGCGCGGCCGAGTCATCAAGTCAAACAACATGTGCCTACCGTTCACCGAGGGACGAGGTCGCGCACCGCAGGTGCGCGGGCGAGTCCAACTAAATGCCCAATGACTCTTTTTCACACATCTTCCAACCGATGACAGGTTTTGACACTCGACACACATTCCATCCTCTGTCAATCACGGATTTTCTACAGATTGCCAATACTTCACTGTAGTACAAGTCCAATACGTCACTGATTCAAAGAAAAAAAACGCAAATATATTCGGTCGTTTTTTGTAACCCCCCCCGCATTTTTAGTACTATCAATATAAGTTGACGTATTTGTATGGGACAAAATAATAAATAACTTCGGTACGGATGGTGGTAGCGCTTCCGGGTTGAACTCGAATGACAAGTATTACGGACTCTTCCCGACCGATGACATTTTTTGACATTTTTGACAATTTTTTTTTAAATTGCTATAACTTCGGAACGGATGGTGGTAGCGCTTCCGGGTTTGAACTCGAATGATGAGTATCACGGGCTCTTCCCGACCGATGACATTTTTTGACATTTTTGTCATTTTTTTTAATTACTATAACTTCGGAACTGATGGTGGTAGCGCTTCCGGGTTTGAACTCGAATAATAAGTATTACGGACTATTCCCGACCGATGACATTTTTTGACATTTTTAACATTTTTTTTTTAATTGATATAACTTTGGAACGGATGGTGGTAGCTCTTCCGGGTTTAGTCAGAACTATGACGAGGTTGCGCACCGCAGGTGCGCGGCCGAGTCATCAAGTCAAGCAGGACGTGCCTACGGTTCACCGAGGGACGAGGTCGCGCACCGCAGGTGCGCGGGCGAGTCCATAAACCTTTACAATTACTCTTTTTCACACATCTTCCAACCGCTGACAGGTTTTGACACTCGACACACATCCCATCCTCTGTAAATCACGGATTTTCTACCGATTGCCTTTAAATTCACTGTAGAACGAGTCCAATATGTCACAGACACAAAGAAAAAAACGCATATAAAAAAAAAACATAGGCACAACATATCTCGCGGGCTGCTTGCAGCCCGCGCACCACGCAAATGCTAGTTGTAAGTAATATAAATACAAATTCCATAATACTTCCCCAAGAAGAATGTCATCTATGCTATTAATTCATTGATAAATCAACAATAAAAGTCAAGAGAAGGAAATATATGACGAAAACTTTCCAATGTATAATATATCCTGCAAAATGCGTTATTATATCAGTTATTAAAAACCCTTGATGGTGTAATACCGAAACCGGTTGGGATATAACTTTTGTGAAACGAGTACAAGTGTAAATAGTTATTCATCATGTTTAAAAATGGGTTGTTTTGGCTGGCTCATGCTTAACTAATCTCTCGTATATATTTTATTTGGAAACAAGCAATAATTATATATAAAAAAGCCCGTAACTCACTGAGCTAAAATTGCTTCACGTCGGTCGCTCTATGCGTTTATTATTAATGGTAGGTCTGCTAGTATTTAGGTATAAGTCTGTGTGTAAAACATACTTACTGCCATTACTGTTAGCACGGCAGATGTGGTTTTCCACATTTTTGATGGCTCTTGAACCAAAACTAAAATAACAGTCCCAAACCTTATTCGTCTGACTCGTTGCAGCCTTCTTCTGAGAGACAATGAAAAATTTACAAAGTTTTCTCTTCTTAAAACAAACAGTAAAATCCAACAATCAAAACCTCTCAATATTTTACCTACCTAGTAGTTCGCCCTAAACTGTGAACTCTCGCTTGACCGATTTAGCTATTTCAATTTTTGATTATTTCGATCAACGATACTCGAGTTATTGTCGAACTAACATACATACATACATACATATAAACGCCGGATTGTTCAAGTAGACTCGGAGAACTTCGCTCGCTTGTTCAAAAATGCCTGTCTCAGATCAACGGCAGCGGCTTAGGCCTGTCATACTTACATTATATGGTAACCTTAGTCCAAAGAATATAGTACTCTTCTACCCCTAGTCACACGTCATACCATTACACACCCCTGACACTCCAAAGAATCTCCGAGATAATCCGCTTGTGTGTGTGCGTAGGCTAGTGTAGGGCTGGCAGCAAGCGTGTGGGCGTCCTTGACAGAGAGGCTGCGCCGAGCGTACGACGATTAGGCTCAGATTCAGAGTGCATTTTGAGTCCGAGCTCAATCTTACAAACGTCAAAAAGAGGCTGAGATTCAGGCTGAAATTCAGAGTGCATTTTGAGTCCGAACTCAAGAGGAACTCAATCTTACAAACGTCACTCTAGTATGGGATCACGTCACTTTTTGACGTTTGTAAGATTGAGTTCGGACTCCAAATGCACTCTGAATCTCAGCCTAAGAGTGCATTTTGAGTCCGAACTCATCGCTCTGTACTCTCGTGGTAAATGCTGCCCGGCCATACTAAAAATCTAACGCAATAAATCGTATTTAAATTGCCAGGCAATATTTCTAAAATGTAAGACGGACAAATTGTAAGTAGTTAATACTTTGGTGATATTATACGTGATATGATATACATTTTGATTTTGGGCTTAGTATAGTTTTGTTTTATGAAATATAAATTATTTTTAATTTTTGCTTCGGATAAAGTGTAGGTACATACATTTTCTGTGATACTAAATATGTTTTTCTTATTTTTATTAATGAAATATTAGTCATTAAATCAACTTAACCATGACTGCCAATTTAGCTAATTTTGGTCGGCACACTCTTAAGTAAGGAACTTATTTGATTCTAGTAGTCCGCCCCGAACTGTGAACTCACGCTCGCCCGATTCACGCTTGACCGATTTGGCTCATGTTTTAATAAAAATATCTTTTTGCCTTATTTACTCGCCTGTTATATTTCGTGACATTCCGATCAACGATACTCGAGTTATCGTCGAACAAACATTCATTTAAACATTCATACAAACGCCGGATTGTTCCAGTAGACGCGGAGAAGTTCGCTCGCCCGTTCAAAAATCTCCGTTGCTTCGTCTTATAGGCATCCATAAACACCACATTATCAAACCATATTGATTAGAAATCAGTGTCGTAACAAAACAAAATACGCGCGCAGCAAACGATATCAGCTTTATCTGAGAAACGAGCGGTACTCGAGCTCCAGTGTTGCCAGATGAGAACATTGAAAATGCAGTAGCGGTGCTTCAAAATCGCGGATTTTCAACAAAAAAAGCTGAATATGTGGTTTTAACATTTACATTGATTTCTCTTATACACATTTATTGGATGCCTGTGATGGAACTGTTCTTGAAAAGGGTCTTTTTGGCAAACAGCAGGCCTAACATGGTTGCTATTCTAACACCATTTGGCAGTAAATTCATGGAATTTACTGTCAAATGGCGTTAAAGTATCCCCATGTTAGGCCTGCAGACGGACAATAAAGTACCCGAAAATGGGTTCTATATTTTGAATCTGAAGAACGGAACCCTATAAGTCCGTCATCGTTAATACTGTTTGGTTTCCTTATACTTACAAAAAACATAATTTACTACGGCTCGACTAAGATTATAATTAGTTTTGTAAAATCAACAATGGATGGGTTTTACTTTCAACTTTAATAACCACAAAGGACAATTAAAAGTCACTTCTGAAAACTATGATTTTAATAATAAGTAATGGTATTAAATTGTATTATTCATAATGTTTTTTATTATAAATATTTACATATTGTATTATACATGTTACCTTCATATCATACATCCAAAAAACCTAGCCACCCACAATTAACTTAGTACTTGTAGAGTTATAGCTAACTATAATAAAAAGCACCAAACTCTGTCATTTATTCTGTTATTTCAATTATTATCAAAATGTATTAATTCAAATATAACGTCCAAAATTTAATACCTACAGGAGACTGTCCACCCGAAATGTCATGAACATTTGTATAACCCACGTGTTAAATGGTCTAAGCCCACGTTTTTAGAGAAAGAAATCTGAAATGGCGGCTGGCATTTTGTATTGCATTGCATTGTTTTTTTTTTCGAATAACATTTTTATTCTTATATTCGGTGCTTGTATGGGAAGTGTACGTATAATATAATTTATATAATATTATAGGCTACACATATTCTATAAAACTTTTCAACTGGCTACTTAATGGGCAAATCCAGTTTTCTTTTCGCGTTCTGTACGAAAGTGTATGACTTAAGACAGATACAATGAGAGTGAAGAGCAAATGATTATGGTCACCATTTATGATTTCTTTCTTTAATGAACCAGGGTAGCTAGCATGGTGGACCATATCGAGCTTTGGCAGCTCGATATACCACTGTCTGTCCCTCTTTCGGTAGATCAACAGAGTGAGAGAGAGAGCACTGTATCACGCGCTATCGAGCTCAATGTAGTTTGCTATGCTAGACTAGCTGGTTATAGTTATGTCGTGGCCATATCGTAGAATTTTGATCATTTTATTATCTGCTCAAATATCGTGAAATCTGTAAAAACTAAAGGGGTCGCCTCCACTCTGCTTCGCTCGATTCCCGTGTTAATGATTACAAGCAACCTAACACGCTCCTCTTCGCTTCGCTCGTCGTCGCACCTACTCGTATTTTTAACTTTTTGTTGGAAATCTATCGTAAATTTCTCATTTTAAACACTATCTGACAGTAAATGCCTGGAATTTAACACAATTCAACGCAATTCTGCATAGCAAGTACGTAAGCGTCGATTTTGACAGATAAACTCTATAAATTCTAAACGACAACTCTCATTGCTATGAATTAAGAGCTACATTTTTGTTTATCGAAGCGATGTCGAATCGATAGCATGTTCATCCGAGTATTTGCACGTGAGGAAAAATTGCTAAGGCAGATTTCGGTTGATTTTCGGGATTATCTACGGATATGTATTGTTTTTTTTTATTGAGAACTTACAGGAAGCGTTCCGTACATTGTATAGTTTCTATTTGATGCGTTTTAGTCACTCCAAATTACACCGCATAGCATTCATAATACTGTAAACAAAAGTCGAACGACTGATATGGCGAGTGAAAAATTATGCCATAATATTATGGCATGATGAAATGATCAATTCTACGATAATGGCCACCACAGTTACATAAATTAAAATATACGGTAAATATCAGTAGATTTTCAAATCGATTAATAAAATAAAATAAAGGAAAAAGAGTATTAAATCTTGTCTCCAAAGCTATATATATGGGTAGCATGTGATAAGGACTTCGTGATGTAAGATGATTGCCATAATTTGCTTATGCTGGAGGTAGACCGAGAGTTTTTCTGACAAGTCTTTCTGCTATTTTGTTGAATTGCTCCCTATCCTCTCGCCACATCTTCGCTGCGTCGACGTTAGCACCGCTTTCATCATTTGGCTCTGCAAAAAGAAGATAAACGGAACATATAACCATTTCTAGATCAATGTACTTAAAAAAAAAACTGCTCCCTTGTACAATCAAATACTCGATGGATTCGAATGATGCTTCTTGGTGGAATTGTACAATCACTTTGTTGTCCGTCTGTCAATGCCCTTTTTCTCGGGTCCCGTTAGAGATGTCATAAATTTCAGCAAGGTTTTGGAGTCCCTTTTAAGTGAAAATGTACGTAGTTTGTTGAAATAAAAATTAATAAATTAATAGATGCAGACAAAGTGGCATTCTACTGTGTCATTTATTTTGCTACTTTCTGTTTTAAACAGGTTATATTAATTTAATCAATAGAATAAAAAAATTCTGTATCCAGTACTAGTCTGTATTCCACATAGAAAATCTGTATAAATACGGAGAAATCTGTATATTGGCAACGCTGGCTGGTCGTAGTACAAACGTAATCTTGTAAACATTATCATTGTTTATATTGACAAATATGTTAAAAATTATTTAAACAAAAAAATAGCAGGCTTACCAATTTTTTGGATTGAAAAATTAAAAATAGTTTTAAAATGAACATCATAGCTCATACCTTGATGACATTATACCGAAACAAAGAATAAAACAGAGGCAACTTTGACATTTAATTCTCTCGAGTGAAGTCATACACTTAGAATATATTATAAGTCTAAGAGTGAAGTTGTAGCTATCAGGTATTGGCCAGGTGTACCCACGTGTGATATGATCTAGTAGATGTATTATTATTTTCAAATTTATACGTACTTGAAAAGTAGGAAAATAAGCGCATCAAAAATTGTAAATTAGGGTACTACGGGGTCTTAAATATTACCTGCTAGCATGCTGACAACAGATAATAGTATTTTCTCGACACTCTGTACGGGAGACCACCGCTCAGCGCTGCTCTCATATCCCATAGGGTCGTCACCAGGCGCATGAAGAATTGATATACACACTCTGCCATCTGCGTATACTGAAATGTGGAACAAAACGTAAATAATTAATGACTATGTCCCTAGGGAACAAAGTCGATGCCATTGAAAACAAAACTTATAAAAACAAACAAGCTCGCAACTTAGTTCTTCTACCGTAAAAAGTTGTGAGATCCATGTAAATCCAAGTCAGCAGTTAATTTATTCAGTCCCTACTTAAGGGTCCTTCTGTCTTAAGTTATTACATAATTAGCTAACCTAACAACATCTTATAGTGACCATATCAATATTAAAAATCTTTTATGTCTTAAATAAATAGATTGACTTGGCAATCGCACTAAATAATCTAATTTAATATAATATGTATTATTTGTGAGATATATTAGAAGAACTAAGTTGCGAGACTTGGTTTTTATTACAAGTTTTGTTTTTGATGGCATCTTATTTTTTTTGTAGATAGGTCTACTTTTTTTTCTTTCCGGTACCTCCTACGTACAACTATATATTTATATGGGATTACAAAGTTATTTATGCAGTTGGTGTATCTAGAAAACTGGACCGAAATTGCAAGATATTTTAGTTTTTTCTTGATTTATACACTAAACACTAACTGTCTTCCAAATTTGAAGCTTCTATGTCTGCTAGAAATGCCTTAGAGTTTTGATGATCGGTGAGTCAGTCAGTGAGTGACAAAATTGAGAAACTTTGACTAGTTATAATTCTTAAACTACTGGTTCAAATTTAATGGAATTTGAAATATACCGTGTATATACAACGCCTACTTGGTTACTGAACATGCAGGTTTCTAGTTTTAACCACAACGAAGTTATAGGGGGTCGAAAATGGCCTAAACTGTTTCGAGAAGAGGATGGTACGGCCGTGCCGCTTTTTAGCTCGACTTGGCGCCGTGCCTCCAGATGTCTAAGTGGAAAATCTAACCAAAGAAGGAATTTACAATTTACGGTAACGAGTTAAGGGCTGGGAATTTTTTAGGGGGGGGAGGAGGCGGGCTGGACCCCCCCGTAAAGGGGGGAGTAGCGAAACCCTCCCATTTTTGAGATATTTTTTTCATATATTTTTGGAGGTTATGTTGGTAACACAATATAATTTATATATTTTCGAAGGACTTACATGTATAATAGTAAAGAGGAAGAAGAAGGGGGAGTTCCCCCGAGTCGGGGGAGTTAAGCAAAAGCGTAATCATTTATTAAAAACTATATTTGGACCTGTTTTCCTACATTTACATATATTTTTAAACGGCTCTGAGCTGTTTCAGAATGTTTAAACCTAACCTAGTTTTTTTTAATATTTCAGCCTATAAATTATACACCTATTTAGTATCCGACTCGGAGACGCCTCGCTCCGCTCAGCCTAGCTCGGCTCTGAGTTGTTTCATAATGTTCAAACCTAACCTAACCTAGTTTTTTTAAATATATTTCGACCTATACATTATATACCTTTTTAGTAACCTAACTTAACCTAGTTTATTAAAATATATTTCGACCTATACTTATACACCTATTTAGTATCCAACTCGGGGACGCCTCGCTCCGCTTCGCTTCGCTCGGCTCTTGAGTTGTTTCATAATGTTCTAACCTAACCTAGTTTTTTCAAATATATTTCGACCTATACATTATATACCTTTTTAGTATCAGACCCGGGGATGTCTCGCTCCGCTCGGCTCCGACTTGCTTCATAACGTTTATTTATACCCAACCTAATTTTTTTTTTTACTTCAACCTGTGTATTATATAAATTTTTAGTAAGTATTTCATTATATTTATTGCATATTAAACAGGAGTATGTACAAAAGAGGTACCACCATCTTACTCGTAAATCCTCCCGAAGTTATTCGGGGGAGAGTAAGAGGACAGCTTTCAGGCAAAAAAACCAGGCGGCCCACCATTGCCTGGGACCGATGGATGGCGGTATATCCATCCCCAATTGCCGGGCCTTATATATAAATCAGACTGGTGACGGGCAGCGGCGTCACTGTTGCAAGGGTTTCGGTACCGCGCTCACCAACCCGCCTGCTCAGCGTGTGTGAGTATGGGCATTTCTTCCAGGAGGACCGCCTGAGTGGCGAAATCCTGGAAAGGCCTATGTCCAGCAGTGGACGAAACAGGCTGATGGATGGATGTACAAAAGATGCTCTCAACTGCAAGTACAAACACTGACTGCCGTGCCGTAATAAGAAAGGGTCAAAAGAGCATTGTATTCCGTTTTTAGTAATCATTCAGTGATTTTGAATGACAACAATTTACAAAACATGTTTTTTTTTTGCGAAACAAAACATAAAATACGTCAAAATCCCGATTCGTCATCAGTCGAGATCGTAAAAAATGCTTTTTTCAAAAAAAAAATCTCGAAAACTATGCTTCTGCGCAACTATTGACCTTGACAGAATATCTTCTATTAAGCATATCTGTCTCCAAAAAAAATCGGGAATCCTTAACTCGTGACCGTAACTTGTAAATTAAAGCCCTAACCAATACAACAGAAAAGGAATTTTCATAATCGGTTCAGTTTTCCAGAGATTACCTGCTTGAATTAAATTCATGGTTATGTCCAAAGGAAACTGCCCGTCCCCAGGGAATAACCTATGTCCAAGTGAAGAGCCATTGCAACAGAGTAAGAATTTTCAAAATCGGTTTAGTAGATTCACATATTGCGCGCACGATTGTAATTTATGGCTATGTGCTTCTGGGACCGCCCGTGTTTAGGATACAAACTATAGCCTATAGCACTCAGGGATAATGTGACTTTCTATTGGTAAA
Organism: Ypsolopha scabrella; assembly: GCA_910592155.1. Classification (NCBI taxonomy): domain Eukaryota; kingdom Metazoa; phylum Arthropoda; class Insecta; order Lepidoptera; family Ypsolophidae; genus Ypsolopha; species Ypsolopha scabrella. The sequence goes on along the minus strand of OU342960.1, from coordinate 26,471,983 downwards.
AGAATTTTTCGAATCGGATTAGAAGTTCCAGAGATTGCCTCATGAACATCTCTTTATGATAATGAGTGTAGAAGTGTAGATTCACAAACGGTACCAACGAGATGATATTTAGTTACTTATTTTGTTAAAAGAACTAGTTGTGTCAATAAACTTTACGAGTATAACCATTAGACAAATTTTAAAGCAGTTTTTACAATTTTCAAGGATATTCTTGAGGAAACTGCTGTAATGTGTTCAGTCTGGTCAAAAACGTAATAAAAAAATAACTCCTTACTATTTGGATGAAACATTTCGCACACAAACTGCATTTTTGGTGGACTCAAAGGGTAATCAGGAGGAAATACAAGCTTCGCCGGGAAAATACCACCTTCGAAACATGTGCCTTCAGGGCCCCTGAAAACAAACAATATAGTAACAAATTAATAATTTTGTAGTTGAACACTACATGAATTCATCCAAATGGGAGAGTTCGAGTTAACTTCTAAAGACAAACTGACCAAAACGTAAGTGCATCCTAACTTAATTTATACTAGATCTAGTAAGATTCTGGTTACAATGTTATTCTCAGTAAATAACCAGCACCACAAGTTAGTATGTTTGTTCAGTTTTAACTCAAGAACCACTCAATGTAAAAGGAACCTTTATGGTGAGACTCCATTGTCCGTCCGTCCGTTCATATGTCACAGCCTCATAACTTTAGCACCGTTAAAGATAAAGGCTTGAAATTTGCAACAAAAATAGCATTCACTTGACTATACAATACGGTGTAAAAAAAAAGAAATTTTATAAATGGTTCAAAATATTTCCAATACAAAAGTGAGAAAAATGAAAAGAATATCCTAGAAATACCTATACAATATGGGTATCAAATTGTAGATATTAAAGAGCTTATTATAAAAATATATACTTTTACTATATTTACTCTTACCAATTTCGAGAAATCTTTGAAAAACCACAAAAAATGCATGTACTTTTTTCCTGACTGTTCCCAAAACTGTCGAATTGCGGAACCCTAGGTATGCGAGTCTGACTCGCACTTGACCGGTTTTATTATATTATCATCGTAGTGACCCTGTTCAATACATAGGCTATAAGGGGTGTTCATAAAATAACGCTCAAGCCGAAAACGGGAAAAAATTGAATAAACGCTTTTAACTCGAGAACCAGTCAACGGATTTGGATGCGTTTTTTTTATTATCATTGTAGTGACCCTGGTCAGCTAAGAAGCTATAAGGGGTGCTCATAAAATAAATACCAAGCCGAAAAAATACTGAATAAAGCGGGCGTAGCCGCGGCCGCGAGAAAAGGGTAGTTCACAATCAAACAGATTTTAAATATTTTCGATACTCACGTGATTAGAGCCTCCCATTCAAAAAAGTTCTCTTCATTGATTGGACCAGCAATGATCCCTTCTGGAGGATTTAATGTTAATTCTGTAAGCAGAATAAAATCCAGTCAAGCTGTTAAAAATTATGATTGGGTAGCGATTCCAAAACATTTCTATGATATTAATTTAATAGGTTAACAAGACTACACCAATAATGGTAATCTATTGACTGCCGATGTTTTGTACGAGCTGAAACTGTTTACCACCATACGAATGCATCTCCTCAATATAACTCGTATTTCATAACCATGGTAGAAAAAGTAATCCAGCCAGTTCAGAGTGCCAACTACGAGTTTTCTCATATTAGATGTTAAGGCCTTACCCCTGGTGCAAAATAATCTTACAGAGCGATTGTGAACTTCAGTATGTTGTCAGAAAGTCTACATTAGAATGCTCGCTTCGCGCGCTGGCGGCACGCAAAATCAGTGAATTTTAGAGGTTTTTCTGGATTTTACGAAAAAGTATTTGATGTAGGAGTTTTTCCACCTGACATCGGAAAGTAAACCATGTTTTCTTGTTATAGCAGTAATTTCGGACATAAAACTCAAGCCGTTTAGACAAAAAACGAAATAATAACTGAAAAAGGCATCATTTTCAAAAATAAAATCTATCGAGCGAAATGTGTCCAATTATGTAACCGACTTGACAACGGAAAGACAAAGGTCTGAAAAAACACTTGTCCAAGTTTTACATTGATCAGATAAGTAGTTGATTCAGCATATTAAAACAAAAACCGTCGAAAGACCCAATACAAGCCCTTAAGCTCAATGAACGAAAACACTCATTGGGCGAAAAAACCGTCCACAACCCGTTGTGGTCACTTTACATCAGCCACGACGCGTTATTAGGGATGTGGCACTTGTAAAAAATAGACAAGACACATTGTGGCCGATTTGTTAGCCATTCGTCCTATATGCAGTTAGTCCAAGTCGCGGTTTGTCCAGTAAGGGTTTGGTCCAATACGCAGTTAGTCCTAAAATCTGGACGAACTGCAAATTCACCCTATGGTTAACTGAAAAACGTTACAAAGTGAAGTTCACATAGTAGCTTTCATGATATTTGACCACTATTTGTTTTTTGATAGCCAAAGATGTTCAAAAACGAGTTACACTTTTGATCAAGATGTAGGGTTTGTAGAGTTAGGGCTTCTAGAGTTACAAGTGAGTTTAGATTATTTTTTTACCATAAAAGCGTTATGAGCTTCTGAGTCTTGGCGACTTAGTTTACATGAAATGTTTTTGATAGGATTGAGATTTATGGAAATGTTTGACAAAGCGAAGAGCATGGAATAAAGAAATGTAGTATGGATGCCATTTCCTAAAAAAGCAGATGGGAATTGTGTGATATGAATCCTTCGCCATTGTTAGGTTCAAAAGGTTCAAAGACCAACTTTGCAAACCCAAATTGAATTTGTGTAACAACAAAATCAATTTCTGTAACATTTCCTTATTTTGAGTTTACTTTAGTATGATTTTAATTTTTTTTTTATTCTTATCTGTGCATCTCCAGCAAGAATTACCATGGGCTTCTATCCCATCCCCTCCACTCATAAATCAAGTAAATCATATCAAAAAAATTACCAATATCTCATTATGTAATAATTTAATTTAATTGTATCATACAATTAAACCATGAATATCTCAGAAACCATTGGTTTGCTACAATGAGGAGTGATACCAGCGGAATCCTAAAGCGCATCCTGTAATTTACATTTTTGCCCTTAATATTGTTGATTCCTAACATTGTAAATACCGTTTGCAAATAATCATATGTATTTATTTGTTGAATATAATAATATGAATTTAAATTAGTTATCTTGATAGTATAAGTAGAAGTAAATGTGTAAATCTTAAGGTTTGACTATTCATTTTTAAGTCTATGTATGAAGTTCAGATAGGTATTTGGAAAAACAGATCTTGCAATGCTGGCCATGTAAGTACAAAAAAAGGTGGAAGGAATTTTGCTACGCTAAGCACCAATTGTTAGCCTACTTGCATATACACACGAGCCCACCATGCACACATTTACAACATTTTACTATTTGGTATAGTATGTCCACTCACACACTTTTAAATGCCACCATTGCTATGCTCCCGTTCACAGTGTTCTAGAGGAGCCGATTCAGTGACACATTGTTTTATTTTCATTTAACTATAGATTCAACTATTCTAAATACCAGAGTAAAACTCCTGCCGCGCTGCTGTACTCAGTTGCTGTACAATGATTTTTCAAAGTTACCATATTTTCAAGTCAGGAAAAATGAAAAAATTATATTATTATTATTATTATTATTATTATTATTTATTATACACAAGCAGCTATAAGCTGATGATGTGTATGTCACAGCACTTTATGTTTTTATTTATTAAAAAATTTGTCCAGTCTATTTTTAAAGCAGTTCACTGAGGTAGCACTTATAACACTGTCAGGCAGTTTATTCCACTCGTGAACTACACGGTTAGGAAGGAAATGTCTACGTGGGTTGCTTGCACATGTCGAAGTGTTAATTTAAGATGGTGACCTCTCAGATGACGATTTTGGTTCATCTTGAAGAGTTCCCCCAGCGCGGGAATGTCATAGTGTCCAGTGAGCACTTTGTATGTTTCGATGAGGTCCCCACGTTGTCGTCGTTGCTCAAGTGTAGTTAGCCCGAGTTCTTGCAGACGTCGTTCATATGGTAAGTCACGTAAAACAGCTACCATTTTTGTCGCTCTTCTCTGAACTCTTTCCAACATATTAATGTCTTTTTTGAAATATGGACTCCAAATTTGGAAAGCGTATTCCAATAATGGTCGTAGGTAGGTTTTATAAATCTTTAGAAATAGTTCCTTGTCAATGTAGCTAAATGTTTTTCTGATCATGTAAGTTATTGAGTTGGCTTTTTTAGTAACTTGAAGAATGTGTACATCCCATTTCAGATTACTTGTTATTGTAACTCCCAGATCTTTCTGTGATGTTACTATCTTTAAAGACTTTGAGTCAATTGTGTACGAAAGTTGAGGATTTGTGTTACCAACGTGCAAAACGGTACATTTATCCGAGTTTAATGTTAAAAGCCAATCTTTAGTCCAATTATTGATTCGATTGAGGTCATCTTGAATAATGTTGTGAGAGATTAGTGGATTTCCCATTATCTTGGTGTCATCAGCAAACAAGGATAATCCACTTTTAATGATAACCTTTAAGTCTGTTAAGAAAATTCCAAAGAGGACGGGGCCTAGTACGGAACCTTGGGGAACACCACTGTGGACAGAATGAGAGTCTGAAAGTTGTTCGCCGACTCTGACTTTAAATTTCTTTAAATATATTAACAGAATGGAGCCTAATAATCGAATTTTAATTAGAGATATGTGTAATAATGTTAAAGATACTAATTCGTGAAAAATAAGAACTCACTAAACTTAACCACTACAAAGATATGAATATTTTTAAAATTTTGGTTTTTATTTTTTTCTCAGCTATAAAGCAAAACTGGGTCGGGTCTGGATCTTATCCTTACTAATATTATAAATGCGTGAGTAAAACCTATTTGTGTATTGTCGAAACTGTTGAACCGATTAAAATATGGTAACTGAAAAATTATTGTACAAAACTAAGTACAGCAGCGTGGTGGGAGTTTTACTCTGGTATTTAGAATAGTCAAATCTATCGTTAAATGGAAAAAAAACAACGTGTCACTATATCGGGTCCTCTAACACACTGTGCAGTTGTTATTAGAGGCGATTTATACATTTTTTTTGTATGTCTAAGATGCTAGCCATAACTTTCTCCATAGGCAAGTTGGGGCTCTCAACTTGGGAAGGAGGCATTGCACTAATAAAATCACAGAAGTTGACACAAACCTTTCTTGATAATAACATAGCTTTTTCATGCAAATGTTTAAAAATAATAAATGTAAAGTAAAAACAAGTTTGTTTGTTCGGGATACCTTTATATATAGCGTTCATTCGTGACTGAGACCATCAAAATTTAAATCCTACTAAATAAATACTAACCTGCTTACTTACTTTTGCAACGATTATTAGTATGTTACGATAGCTGTAACTCACGTTTATATTCAGCCATCAATCGGCGTAAAGCAGACCCTGCCATATTTAGGTACTAAATATTGTTTGTTTGTTGGCACTAGTTGGCAGTCAAAGAGTAAAGTAAATTAGATAGTTAGTTAAGTAGGTACTAAATTAAATTACGGTGGCCACAATCTGAGGATTCTGTCTGAGCCAGTCACAGATGAAATAATTAAAGAGCCAGTTTGAGTTTTGAGGCCCGTTTTGACAGCTAGAAAAGACCATAGAATGTAACTTTAAATGAAATAAACGAAACCGTAAACAAATAATTATTAACCGTAAATTTTCATTATCATGTTTTTAATATGACACATAATATTTCAAGTATTATTTTTACTTGAATTCCAAAATAAAAGGCAAATTTTAATCACCACGAAACGTCTTATAACAGTTACGTTCTTAGTCGCTTATTTTTTAATTATAGTGTTGTAACCAATTAATCGCTAATGACCGAATTAATTCGATTCCACATGAAAATAATAATTAGATAAATATAAGGTGACTTTCGTTTACAAAGCCAAATTCATACTGGGGATTCAGTTAGTGGTCAGGATGGTCAGGTCAGTTCAATGTCACTTTCTGTGAAATACTCAAACTAAAATTTAGACTTCCTATTCTAATAGAGTCGAGGTTGTTCTTGAACAAGTATAGAGGCCCAACATTTTTTTTTCGTATAGGTATCGCAAATAGTATTGGTCCTGACCACTTACCGAGTCACCAGTATGAATTTGGCTTTACGAGAACATGCATATAAACGAAAGTAACCTTATATTATAATTGTAATGATCCGTAGTTAGCTTAAATGAGCTCAGTACTCAGAGCCACAAAGCCAGGTGTAAACCTTTATATCCTTTTTTTTGCAACTGTTAATGAAGATTAGGCTCTACCCAGGTACTTTTTAGTTTTGAACTTTTATATGCATTTATAACGGTGTCTCTTAATTTCACTGGAAAATATAATCAAATTATTGTGCCAAATACGTTATTACCACTTTATAACTTCTGAACTAAACATATGATAAAAATAGCATTGATCCAGTTTTTTAGGGTTCCGTACCTCAAGAAAAAAAAACGGAGCCCTTACTGTATCACTTTGTTGTCCGTCCGTCTGTTTATATTAACTGTCAAGACCTTTTATCTCGGGAACGCGTAAAGGTATCGAGTTGAAATTAAAACCATATACAAAATGGACTCAAATCTACAGTCCCTTAAAGTTGTGAAAAAATCAAACTTCTGAGTTAACGTAAAAAAGGTACGGCCGTTTATTCCGCAAATTATTATTATTGAGAAATATCTGAAAACTATACATTGGTAATTAAATCACAAAAATATAGTTTTTAACGGAATCCTCGGTGGGCGAGTCCGACTCGCACTTGTCCGATTTTTTATATATTTAAGAAACGATTCACAGGTAAAGGTAAAATCATAAAACATTCTATTAATGGGTATGGGTAAGGCAGCTTTTAAGTTGTCCGTCTGTCTGTCCGTCCGCCCGCCTTTCCGTCAAGACCTTTTATCTTGGGAACGCGTAGAGGTTTCGAGTTGAATAAATTATACACAAATTCTTGTACTTTTATTCCACATATATTTATTTTTATTCTAACTTAGGCTAGCGGTTTCGTATTACACATCATCGGGCCAACAAATTATTAATTATTTAACATGACAGAAAGAAAACTATAATTATTTCAAGATGATATTCCACCAAGAACCATCAATCGAATCCATCCAATGTTTCGAGTTGAAATTAAACGATGTACAATACGAGTAAGTACTCAGATCTACAGCCCCTTAAAGTTGTGGAATAATCAAACTTCCAAGTTAACGTAAAAAAGATGCAGCCGTTTATAGCTGCAAAAAACGCATTTTTCGACACTCTCAAGTGAATCAAAATTTATAGGGTATTTTTCGTTGACCTAGAACTATGAAATTTAGCAAGTAAGGAAAAATCTGAAAACTAAATTTGTAATTAAATCACAAAAAATAAAGTGTTAAGCGGAACCCTCGGTGGGCAAGTCCGATTCGCATTTGTCCGGTTTTTTTATTTATTTAAGAAACGATTCACAGTTAGAGGTAAAATCACAAAACATTCTATCATTAGGTACGTACGGCAGCTTTTAAGACAATTTTGTATTGCGATTTATAGAAGCAAATGGTTTGATCGTGAAGCATATTTTATTACTGGCTAGTATTTTACAGCAATCACCGGTTTTTTCAAGAAGAAAAAATATAAAACATCTGAAGTGTGCGTGTGCATCAAAAATATATTTACTTTTATTAATAATAACGCTGATATTATAGTAAATTATACCAAGAAAGCAATATAAAATGCACTATAAATTACTGAACATACGGCATTTACGAGTAGTTACAATTCAGTGGAAAGAATAAGGTTATGTCTGTGGTCAATACCAAGGTTTATTAACTAACTCAATTTTGTATTCATAAAGTACTGTAATATATGTTAGTTTGCAAGCTATGGGCTACAGATGCCTGATAATAAATGATTTGATTGATTGAATACAAGTTCTATCTAGAACTTATAAGCAATGAACATAAAAATAATCCAAACGATCACAAACTGATACAATTTTAAATCGATTTTAAGTGAGAATCGGTTATTCTAGTTACCGGTTTGTATGATTCACACCTGCGATGACAGATGCCAAAACAGGCTTCTTTTTTCAGATGGTACCATTTATGAAGACAAGTACATAGAAAAGAACACAAAAGACAAGCTTAGCTCCGAAGCCTTTCGCTGAAGGCTCAATTTCATTTATCTGAGGCTGAAACGGGCTGAAGGGATAAATTAAAACGAAAAAAAAGCGGGCCCTTTTTTGTGTTAGAGTGCGTTCCGAGTCACAACTTAATCGATTACATCGCGTCTATCGTCATTCCGAGTCACTGATGGCCGTGTGGCGTGACGTTTGTATGTTGTTTGATTGTACTTTTAGTGCTGTCAGCGCCATTTGGAAACCGGCCTTGCTGGGCCGCGTTCATAAATTAGGGGTATTGACTAGGGTTGCAAAGTAACGTAATTTTACCAAAAACTCTCGTAAAATACGGGAATTTTACGGTCATATTTACCTATATACTACCGTAAACTTTCCGTCGAATTACGACATTTTAAATTTTGATTTCTTTTTAATCCCGCGCGCGTATAGTTGCAAAATAATCACGCGATGTTGCCGATTAGTGTAAGTAGTCATCGTAGTCGATTTTGCGCCGTTACCTTTCCGCTCCCGCTCTCGCGACTCTCGGAGTTCTGCTGTCGCGATGACCAGTATTACCGTTTTAGCCACTTTGTGGCTAGTTCTAGCAGATTTTCATCGGTTTTAGCTAAAAGATAATAAATTTTAGACACCAAAACGAATCTAAATAATTCTAGCTACCTACTTTTTGTACGTTTTTTAAGAAATAATTATTTTACTGAAATTTGTTGTTGTAGCCTTTTACTGAGTACTTTTACGCCGCAGTTGTATCGCGGTTTCTCCAATGAAAGTTTATATTTTTTGATTTGACCCGTACAAAACTGACATAAATAAAATGCAAGTTAAATAAAAGATTATAAAAACCACAAAACATATATAATCATATCATACTACATACCCTCATGAGGCCACATTATGTGGTACGATACGAGTTCGTATAATACTGTTTTTACGGAATTTTACCGTAACTTACGTAAAATATCGTGTTTTACCAAAACTTACCGTATTTTACCGTATCTTTCCGACGTAATTTTACGACTTTGCATCGCTAGTCTCGACACGGGTTCTAATGCCATCTCTGTCACACGCTTTGAAAATTGTATACGCTATCCTGCTGTCAGAGTCGAAACCTGACGAAAGTGTTAATATAAAATAAAATATTTATAATTATGTTTTACGGAATTTATTGTCAAATAATGTTTTAAAATGGTGTTAAAGTGGCAACTATGTTAGGCCTGCAGGTCACTAAAAGCTAATGCTCTTACTGCACCAATTCCTCCAAAGTAGCGTAACAAGGAACATATACCACGATATCACGTCTTTTCCAATGACTTCCGGCGCTGGCTCTCGAGTAAGAATTTTAAGCTGCACGGTGCCGGTACAGTTTTAAAATAAGAGGCTCTTGTGCAAATTCGTGATTGGGTGCTTGAATCGACGTCAGAGTTTTTCTTCTTTTCTGTTTTAAATCGTAGTAACGAAATTTGAACAAATATTGAACAACAAGTCCAAAATAGGTGCGACCACGACGAGGGAAGCGAAGAAATTTGAAAAGGAGCGTGTTAGGTTCACTCGGGGATGAGTAGTTTTAACAAAATCGTGCACCTGTTTCATTAAGATATTCTCAGCAAACGAAAAAAAATATCTTCACATTTAGAATTAAAGTTCTTTTGAAAATTCCTTATTTTATTGAATGTCTGCCTCTGGATTGAATATAGAAAGAGACATTCAAAAGGTTAAATAAAAAAAAAAAGTTGTGGATCATTGTTAAGATGTCTATGTTCAGACCTCGTTCAGACCGTTACCTTTGTAAACACATAGACTTAAATAGTACATTATGATACGAGAGCGATGAAACGTTTTCTGACGAGTGTGAAACCTTCGGCTCGTGCCGCAATCACACGAGTCGAGAAAAAGTTTCTCGCACGAGTATCGTATAATATTTTATAGCACAAGTGCGGAAAATGCCGACTTTACACAAGCGCAGCGTGCGTAAAGCGGTCATTTTACCCACGGTGTGCTATAAAGGTATTTTTAACGTCTGTGTGTAAACATAAACATACAATTTGTCTTTACGTATCTCTATAGACTTATAGTCTATGGTTTCTGTACTTCTTCATTGTACTAAAAGATTGTCTGTTTCTGAATGAAAATGGAGTTTGGTCTGTGCCACCTTGGGTTATTTTCCCCTAAATTTAGGGTATGTTATCGTGTTTCTGTAATTTTTAGGGTATAAAATTATTCAGAGTATTTTGTAGAATAAATATTTAGTTAGCAAGAGGCAAAAAATCACGGGAACCGTAGAAACGGAAGGTGGTAATTTTAAAGTTACCAAAAGATTTTGTTAAAATAAACTGTAGTTATTGTAAAATTCCTTGTAAAAAGTGAAAATAAAACTTGTGTATAGCGTAAAGTTAGCGTATCAAAATGGGTAAGGGCTCGAGGGTCCGTAAGAAACGTAAAAAAGATGAAGCAGAATATGGCGGTCTGCTAGAAGAGGAGAAGAAAACATCTTCAGAGTCTGACGAGCCTTATGAGGGACAAGATAAGTAGGTACAAAATTTTTAGGATCCCTGACTATGTACGGTTTTACCCAGAAGATCGGGGAAACTTTGAACATATCGTATTTTTAGAAAGTTCAGATGTTGACAAGCCAATTGTGAATAGCGACCTAATGAGCCTTGAAAATTCACTAAAAAGACATAACAAATGAGTTCAGCAGCTTGTAAGAAAAAATTAATTCAAGATTGGAGCCATTTTTGAACGTCCACGGTTGGCAAATGTCGCTCTCCTTAATAAAAAGTTCTTGGGCCTGCATAAATTGGAAGCAAGTATTCTTGCAACAATGACTGAAACTACTGGAGTTATTTTACATGTACCCATAGAAATGTCAAATGTTCAGATCTATTTCTAGTGCTAAAAATATTGTTTCAGTACGCAGATTTACGCAAAAAGTTAAAGTTAAAACAGACAAGGGTTTCATCTTTCAGCCAACAAAAACTGTATCAATCACTTTCTCGTGTCCAGTCCTGCCTGAAATTACAGCTGGAGATTGCAAGTAAGGCCATAAATTCCACCTGTAAATTAATGCTTACAATGTTTAGGATATGGACACATTGCCAAATTTTGTAAAAATGGAGAAAGGTGCACAATTTTAAAGAATGCTCTTCAACTGAAAGTCCTCAATGCTGTCATTGCAAAAGTGACCACATTGCAATCTCCTCAATATGTCCAGTCAAAAAACGAATATAGAAGAAAACAAGAAAAATATGGAAAAAAGACATATATGTTGATGCTTTTAGCAATGATGAAAAGACATTTCCACCATTAATAAACTCTCTCCTTCAGAACAATTAGAGAGACTAACTCAAACACCATCTTAAACATTTTAGCAAACACGGTAGTAAAATGAATAATTAAATAAAAGTAACGAAAAAAGTATTTCAGTCAATAATATCAAAGATGTTCTTTTAGAAAATCTAAAAATTAAATAATGGATTTTCTTTTATCAATTTTTCTCTATGGACCAGTTAAATAAACATAGTAAATTGGAACGCTCAAAGTATTCATGGTAATCGACATCTTTTACACCATTTTTATATGAAGAGAACATACTTATTGACATGTCCCTGTTATGGACATCTTCACATATCGGAGTTTCTGGAAACGAAAATGCAGATTATCTTGCAAGAACAATCGTAGAAAATGACAATATTGATAATGATAGTTTGAAAAATGTCGCCATACCCTACTCCGATCTTTTAAATAAAATAAAAATAAAAATTCGCCAAGAGTGGCAGAAGACTGGCAAAATACACTCCTTACAAAAGGCTCTTGGTATGCTAATTAATTAAGTACTATGAGGTCCATTCCTTGGTTTACCAAATTGAAATTGTACAAAAACAGAAAATTTCACGTAATTTTAATCCGCCTAAGATTTGGGCACTGCCGTATCAACCACGATCTTCATAGAATGCACATTACAACCTCATCATTATGCACAGATTACAATTCCTCAATAGATCAGACCTCGGATCATATTTTAATCCAATGTTCCTCTTTTAATTTTCAAAGACTCACATTGATTGATACACTTCTCAATATTTACACAAAACCAGAAAATATCCCGCCTGACACTCAAAAACTGCTATTTAAGTTTGAAACATACTATGCGGCATAGCCGGCACCGCCCCTGCAGCTTCATCCGATCTGAAGGCTGCAGAGCCCAAATTACAGATATACCCATAGATAAGAATATAAAACTTCTCCAGAGTGCACACAAGTGTGACGCTAGACGATCTAATCCGTCACATTAAGAAAATGGGTGTAGATCGTACTGGGGCAAACATGAATGTACCGATCGTTGCACTCCAGTCTGAAAGGCAAAAAGATTTTTTGTTGTCTTTCAAACTTTATGTATCAGCAGCTTATGCTCATGTTTTCCTCAGTGCTGACTTCTGGCCTGAGGGTATCGTATTTCGACGCTTTCGGGAAGCGATACAGAATAAAATCCCGACAAAAGGCTAGAAGTGTTAGTTTTAGTTACATAATTAAAAATAATGATTTTAATATGTATCCCTAGTTTTAAGGTATTTATGATATTGGCCCTTAGGGGCCTGAATTAAAGAAATGTATTTTTTTTGTACAATTATTTTAGGCAAATTATGAATTTATAACAACAACTGTAGAAAATATTTAAACAATACATGGAAAAGAAAACTTGGAACAAGAATTTGGCTGTAGCCCTAAATACCCATTTATGAACTTCATGATATTATATTGGACAAGACATTGGCTTCGGCCTTATTATGTGAAGACAATAAAATAACACAATTTTACCAAGATTTGGCTACGGACTTTAATTAATTAAGTTTCCAGACATGATTAAAAATTAATAAGACTTTGCTGCACGGGATATTGCTGTTTGCTTATTCCAGGACGGAATAAAATTGAAAAAAAAGATAAGCAAGAGGTTTTTATGAAGAATGCATTAACAGACAGAACACGAGGTGCAATTGTCTTATCGGCTTATCACCAATAATAATTATTATACACTATTCATAAGATATTTTCTCTTTTGAATTTCAATCTCCAAAAATAGCCACTTTGCAAGACACTATTGAATACATGGTAAAAAGTTATTAAAAATTGCATTATTTACATTAAATTGCATTTTACTTTTACAATATCAAACGCTTTTGGGAAAAATGTCTAAAAAGTGTCCAATTTACGGGATTTCAGATTGAGGTAGGGGAAATCAAATTCGGAGGGTGGCAGCACTGGATGTTTTTTCGTAATGGCGACTTTTTTGGCGGGCTTTTGAAACGTAAAGGCGGAATTGTTAAAAGTTTTTTCAGAAAATATTTTTCTGCTGTAAAACTGTAATATTTTGAGTTGATAAGTGTAAATAAAAATTGTACAGTGCATAGAGTTTTTGTAAAAATGAAAGAGCCTACGGGGGCTGAGCCCCCTGGGCAAGATTCTTCTTCAACCCCTACGGGAACAAAGCGTGGTAGAGGTGATGATGCTTATCTTCAAGGTGCTCAGAACTCTCAAGATAATGAAGTTTTCTACAAACCATACAATAAACCAGGTTATAAACGTATTTTCCCTGAGAATCAGGTGAGTACTGAATACATTGTTTATGTCGAAAGTACCAATGAAGGTGAGAGACTAGGGAACAAGAACCCAGACATGATTTGTACCTTATTCAAAAATGAAATTAAGGGCGTGGTGGGTATTAAAAGAGTCAACGCAAATAAATTGGGCATTACGTTTTCACAAAATATTCATGCCAACAATTTTCTGTGCAATGAGAACTTTTTGAAAAAATATAATTACAAGGCGTACATACCAGCTAGGTCAGTGGAAATCATCGGCGTTCTGAGGTTCGTGCCAACGAATATCAGCAACGAGGAGTTATTTAAAAAACTCTCATCTCTGTACGAGATCATAAATATCAGACGTTTTACCCATAAGGTGAATGGCACAATAGTGCCATATGGATCTGTAAGTGTTACATTTCTATCTCAACAATTACCGGACTTTGTATACCTTGATCTATATAGATTCAAGGTCTTTGAGTATGTTGCTCCATTATTGCAATGTTACAAATGTTTTAAATTCAATCATGGAGCTAAATTTTGCAAATCAACCCAAAAATGTTCAGTGTGTGCCGGAGAACACCATTTCTCTACATGTGATAAGGAGGCAATTATAAAGTGCATCAATTGTCAGGGCCCTCACCTGGCAATTTCTAGAGATTGCCCTATCAAAAAAATTAAAATAGAAGAAAAATATAACAAAAAGAACTATGCTCAAGTAACTGCCTCCTTAAAAAATAATGGAAACCTCCATCCTTCTAATTATAGCACCAATTTTCCAAAGTTGACAATGACAAAAGAAATAAATAAGACAAAAAAAATGTTTGAAAATGATGTAATTAATAAAAACTCTATTCAAACCACTGAGTATGTAAAAGTTCAGACTGTAGACAGACCGTCTACCGTTCAGACAAACAAAAATACAAAAACTGAAATAAAGAAAAATGAAACATTAAACACAAAAGACTTGGCAGAAATAATTTTGAAAAATGAAGATATTATAACAATTTTGGTAAAAACTTTAGTTCAGCTGGGTAATTCAAGTGATACTGAACCAATAACATTTAATAGCATAAAAGAAGTTCTGAAAAAATCTCTTGTGTTTAACCATGGATAAACAACATATTAGAATATCACAATATAACATTGAAGGCGCATTAAATAAAAAACCCCTACTAATTAATTACCTTATTGATAATGATATAGATATTTGTTTGTTAAATGAGACGTGGCTGAGAGAAACACATATTTTCAAAATTCCTAATTATGACTTTATAAATCAAAATGGAGCAGATGGACGATGTGGAGTAGGTATTTTAATTAAAAGTCAATTTAAATATACAGTTGTTTCAACTCCTTATTACGACTTTATGCAATCTGTAGCTATAATATTATCAACTAATGTTGGTAATTTAACAATATTATGCACTTATAGTCCACCTCCCGATGATAAACATCGTCGACAGTTTCAGGGTAGAAGATTAAAACAAATAATAAATAATTTACCAAAACCATTAATGCTATCAGGTGACCTCAATGCTCATCATATTGCATTTGGATGCCTTACAACAAAGACTAGAGGCAACGATGTCTATAATATTTTAGATGAATCAGACTTATGTATTCTAAACACTGGTACACCGACCACAGTAGGCAGTCCAACAAAAAATCCTTCTGCTATTGATATTGCTTGTGTTAGCCCTTCTGTGGCTCCTCTTTGCGACTGGAGAGTGCATGATGATGCAATGGGTAGCTATCACTATCCAACAATTATTGATATCCACACCTCAGTAGAAAAATATGAAATAGGGAGTCCAACGGAACGTTTTATTTATAATAAGGCTGATTGGTCATTATATACATCTGCAACAGAAAAAATATTAAGTAAATATACAATAGATTATGCTAACCCTTTAAAAAGTTACAATGAATTTTGCGAAGGTATAAATCAAATTAAAAATATTACTATACCAAAATAAAAAAAAACCACACAATATGTTTTAAAAAAACAAGTCCCCTGGTGGGATAATGAGTGTTCAGATGCTGTTAAAAAAAGCAAAGATGCATTAAATTTCTACAGAAAAGATGCAACAATGGCAAATTATATTAATTATAAAAAACTAGATGCCCTAAAAAAAAAACTGCTCAAAGAAAAGAAAAAAATGGCTGGACTAAGTTATGCGAATCCTTTAATAGATATACTCCAGTTAGCGTTATATGGAATTATATTAGAAGGTTTAAACGTGTTTCTTTACCTAAAAACCCTAAGAATGATGAATGGATTCCTTCATTCATCGACAAGTATGCTCCATCCTCTCCATCTGAAAAATACATAGACGAAATAGCTTTGAATGAAATTTTTTGTAAACAAGGAAATGAAAAATGTGCTTTTCTCTCTAAACCATTTACTATAGAAGAATTTTTAAACGCAATTAAATCTAGAAAAGACACAACACCTGGATTAGACGATATTCCATACAAACTAATTCGAAGTATGCACATAAATGCACAAAAAGTACTCTTAAAAATTTACAATTTGCCATGGGACACAAACTGCATACCAGAATCTTGGAAAACACAATGTATTATACCAATATTAAAACCAGGTAAACTAGCAACCGATTTTAATTCTTATAGACCAATTTCATTATCCTCTTGTGTAGGTAAACTTTTTGAATTTATGCTTAAAACTAGATTAGACCACTATATAGAATGTAACAAAATATTACCAGATCAACAGTTTGGGTTCCGAAAAGGACGAAGTGCAACAGAAAGTTTCACATCTCTTATTACTGACATCAAAAATTCCTTTCATAGTCACTCAGCTACAGTCTGTGTATTTTTAGATGTGCAAGGTGCTTTTGATAATGTTAACCCTTCAATCCTGACCCAGATAATGTCAGAAGTAGGTATACCGGGACATGTCTGTAAATGGGTGTTTAAATTCTTATATGATAGAACCATGTATGTAAAATTTAATAACATCCTACATGGACCTGGACAAGTGTATAAAGGATGCATGCAAGGAGCTACCATTTCTCCATTATTGTACAACTTATACACTTGTCAAATCAATAAATATCTGACTGAGAGAAATATTAAATTCTTACAATTTGCTGATGACTTGTTAATATACACTGTAAATAAAAATGTAAATATAGCAGTAAATAGTCTCAATAAGGCACTTATACAGCTTCATAATTATTATGAAAATAAATTAAAACTAAATATTAGTGCTGACAAAAGTAGTGTAATGATATTTAGCAAGAAATATGATGAAAGCAACTACTCTGTAAAATATGCTAATAATTCTTTACCATGGATGATTGAAAAGAAATTTCTGGGTATTTGGCTGGATCAAAAGTTATCTTTTAATGCTCACATAAACTATATTATTAAAAATGCCAGCAGAGGACTCAATGTGCTGCGATCGCTGGCCGGAGTGCATTGGGGCTCAGACCCAAAAATTTTATCAATGTTATACAAAAGTATAGTGCGTAGTCACTTTGACTATAGCTCACTGGCATACATGAATGCGAGTCTCACATTGCTACGCAAATTGGAAGTTATACAAAACAAAGCACTACGAATTATAACTGGAGCGATGTGCTCAACACCCATAAATGTTATGCAATGTGAGACATGCATACCACCACTGCATTTCAGACGCATATACATTGCTGAAAGATTTTGTTTAAAAATGATATCATCAGACAATAGATGTGTTTTAGATAGAGTTCTTCCACAAAAAAATCTTGAAATAAGTAATTTAGGATCCTATGTAAATAGCAATCAACTTTTATCTGGACATGTACCAGAGCTAATTAGAATAATAATTCACTTACAACAATCTCATGCTGCAAATATGTATATAGATAGCATGTGGCCATTATACAAGGTAGATTTCAACAGCCTTGTAAATAAAATAGCTATACTTAGACAAGGTATTTATAATCAAAATGATCTACTAAAATTCCTAGATGAAAATCATCTATATTCACTCTATACTGATGGTTCCAAAACCAATAATAATGCTACTTCAGCATTCTATGACCCTCAACTTAAGATTACAAAATGTTTCAAAATTGATACTAAATGTAGTATTTTTACAGCTGAATGCTATGCTATCTACAAAGCTCTTCTTCATGTAAATAGTCTAAATATAACTAATATAATAATCTTCTCAGATTCACTATCTGTATTATTAGCATTAGAAAATAATTGTTTTCGATACAATCTCAATTACTTAATATTTAATATTAGAAATTTAGTTAATACTTTAAATATGAATGGTACGGCAGTGCAATTTATGTGGGTACCCTCTCATAAGGGTATCACTGGAAATGAAATTGCTGATCAAGCCACCAGAAATCCTTATGATGAAGACCATTCCACAGACCTGAAGATACCATTCACTGACCTACATGTACACTTGTCGCAGAACCTAAAATTATTATGGTGTGAGTACTGGAAAGAAACATGCAAAGAAAAAGGAAAATGGTATTTTAAGATCCAAGGAAACCCGCCCGCCCAACCTTGGTACAATAGAGATAAAGCGGCTAATTGCAGAAAATATATAACTACAATTAACAGAATGAGATTTGGTCACTGCAAAACCCGTACTCACCTGAAGAGACTTAACCTGGCTGAAGATTCGAAATGTATTTATTGTGGACAAGAAGAAGCAGACCTTGAGCATTTGATATTCAAATGTAGAGATGCGCGACTGCGAATGATACTAATCGTATCATTCGAATAAAGTGATCATTCGAATCACTCGAATGACCATCGCTCATTAGTAACTAACGTTAAAGTTTCTATTTGACGAATGAATTAGTAACTATTTTTACCCGAGTCGGCACGGAGAGAGCCGAGTCGTCCTGATTAGTAACTAACTCACTAACTCAATCATAGAGGCATGCCCAATCAAATTCTAGTGCTGTCAGCGCTTACTCGTTTGAGTACTTTGATTTCTAATTAGACAAGCAGGGAATATCAACAGCGCTGCAGCTGCTGAGTGTTGGCAGGTGGAGTATTTATAAGATGGACGACATTTTTAGTGGGCACCAGTTGTGCATAAGGAAGCATGTGAAAATTTCGTTTCTTTTGTCTGAAGCACATTTTTATGTTTATTTTCTTTCAACCTGGTAGATAACCATCAAACTTTTTTTTAATGTGTCATTAGAGCCATAATTTCAAACTAATACCTAGATGCCTACATTCAAATATACAAAGATTACCTAGAGTTAAAAAAGGGGTAAGGTTGAATTTGTCTGTGTGTAAGCAAGCGTTTTAATGCAGATATTTAACCTATTACTTACTTACTTACTTACTGAACACCAAATCACTATGAAACTTTTTCTGCGGAAAATAACTGCACTACTTAGTAAATTGGTAACTTTTTGTACTGAGAAATTACGAAAAAGATGAAACACGATCAAAACTTGCGATTACTTTCATTTGGCGCCAAAGCTTGCAAAACAACTGAAAGCAAACTTCACTGCAAGCGATCTGCGTAGTAACTACCCGTTGACCGTTACGTTACTGCGTGACCCCGCTCCACATGCATTTGTCCTTGAACTAGACTTTCGCGCCATTTTGATTAGTTACTAATATCATTCGTCATCATTCGACTTATTCAATTAGTGGATTACTAATTTCTTAGTCGAATTGATATATTAGTAGTCGGTTTGTGTTCGACTTACCAAATAATTCGCAGTCGCGCATCGCTATTCAAATGTCAACAATTTGGTGTTAACAGATTAGTGTTAGCTTCTGAAATACAAGAAATAGATTGTGATGCACCAAAAGAACTGCAAAAACTATTGTCTGACAAAAGATTTTATCAACCTCTATACAAATACATTTTAAATACTGTAGAAAACCTATAAAATTGAAAAAAAAATCTGTATAAATGGGAAAAAAATAATATCAGACTGGCTCAAAAGGACACCGAATCCAGGGCCGTAAAACACATAACAAAAAAAAAAAATTTCGTAATGGCCGTTGTCGTTAGTAGGAAATTATAAAGCTTGTCGGCGGTGAATTTGAATTGATGTGTACGGGAGCAACAAAACTAAACTAAAACAAGGTGAGATAAACAGACCATAAGACCTTAAATCATTGAGACATCTGTTTACTAAAATGCTTCCTAGGTACTAACTCTAGCACATTGTCTTCAGTCAAAATGACCATGGATTCGAAAGATACGAATTTAGTAAACGAAGAAGAAGCTCGAGCAAATACATCTCCAAACTCATCAGCTTCTTCGATCGCTAAGCCAACCACAATAGATTTAGGACCTTCTATGCAGGTAACCTAACTTCTTTATTTTGATTACACTATTGTCTAAGACAAGGTAAGTGTATGTATTCATATATGTACAAAGCAAAGTGCAAGTAGAGTCTTGAAAGTAAATTGTCAAGTATTTTACAACGCAAGTTACTGCTTTTATCAGTTTTTAGTTTATACATACTAGTTTGGCTTAATTTCAACTAGGTCTATAAACTGTTCATTTAGAAAGATTTCCCCCAATAACTTTCTGCAGTTTGGCTTAGCTTGTAAGATAAATAATAATTATTATAATGTAATTAATGGCAGAGAAAATATGATACAATTTTCAAATGCTTGAACAGTTTGGCCCGGGGGTGAATTACTTAGTACAGTTTTTTTATGTTTGTGTTAACTAGCTCTATGTTAAAGCTGTTTTGGAAGGGTTCCCCCACCCCAACAGTTAAAGGTCCAAAAATGTCGCCCATATTTTAGTTTTTTTTGTCTGTTAGTGTTACTGAAGTTGGAACTGTCTATATGGGCATGTCTGTCTCTGCACCTGCCCCATCTTAAGTGTTTTTTTTTCTTTACCTCGTTCTGTTACACCAGAAAAGGTATCCATCATCAATTTGCTCATTTGACAGTGTAGTTGTATCTGTACATCAACAATTTTTTTACAAAAGTAAAGGACAAAAATTATAGAGAAGTTTTGGCTCTCGAAGAAACATTTGACCAATGGAAACGCAGGTAAGTTTTATCATGTGATCATCGCCTTGACAAAATGACTCGTCCTGCATATCCATTGGTTAAATGTTTCTTTGAGAGACAATATTTATATATTTGTGTCATTTGTGCTAGTTATGCAGGTGTCATTGTCCAGAGGTCATCAACATAAACTACTTGTACAAGGCAAATACAAAATTTTGTTTATGTCTGTTTTGTTCCATTATTAACTACTTGATGAATTTTAATGGGTTTTCCTTAATTGTCAACCTAAAAGCCTCACAGATTTAACTATAAACAGTACATGTTTCCCATCTACACTATTATATAAAGAGGAAAGATTTTTTTGTTTGTATATTTGAGGCAACTTTAGAACTACTGAACCGATTCTAAAAATTCTTTCTTTTGTAAATAGCTATACTATTGCTGAGTAACATAGGCTATATTTTACTTTAATAAAAGTAAGTTTTCAGTTTGAAAATTCAATATAATTTGTGAACCATGTCGGGAGAAAAAACGCTGCTTAGCTGCTTTATCGGCGTTCCGTGACCAAATGGTTAGTTATACGTGATGAAACCGGTTGTTTTTCTATACGAGGAAACTGTATCAGTTTAATCTGACTAAAGATTTCCATCTACAACGATCCTGACACACTCTTGCTAATATTAAGCTTGAAAAAGTAACTACAGCCAGGTTTAAGCATAGATACATTAAATACTATGGTTTAAGTAATGATTTGTTCCCATACGGGAAAACTATATCAGTTTAATTTGACTACAGATTTACATCTACAACGATCCGGACACACCCCTTGCTAATATTTAGCTTGAAAAAGTGATTACAGCCAGGTTTATGTATTGATTTTTTCCATACGAGAAAACTGTATGAGTTTAATCTGACTACAGATTTCCATCTACAACGATCCTGACACACTTCTTGGCACTTTGGTAAAACATGGTGACCAAGGTCTGATGATAGGATTGGAAGATGGGTACAGGATCTCTTCAACGGACAACAGCAGACCCTCCGAGTTTGGGCTTATTTGATTGGTCTTTATTAGCACTTTGGTATAACATGGTGACCAGGGTCTGATGATGGGACTGAAAGATGGGTACAGGATCTCCTCAACGGACAACAGCAGACCCTTCGAGTTTGGGCTTATTTGGTTGGTCTTTATTAGCACTTTGGTAACACATGGAGACCAGGGTCTGATGATGGGACTGGAAGATGGGTACGGGATCTCCTCAACGGACAACAGCAAACCCTTCGAGTTTGGGCTTATTTGATTGGTCTTTATTAGCACTTTGTTAAAACATGGTGACCAGGGTCTGATGATGGGACTGGAAGATGGGTACGGGATCTCCTCAACGGACAACAGCAGTCCCTTCGAGTTTGGGCTTATTTGATTGATCTTTATTAGCGCTTTGCTTAAACATGGTGTCCCTTCCATATAGTCATTCAAAAAATCATATTCTTTTGTTTTCCTTATTTCTACGAAAATCTCTTCGACGCGGGTGGAGCCGCGGGCAAAAGCTAGTTATAGATAAAAATGACATGGTGACAATGAAGTACAAAAAAGAGATGAAAAAAAGGAAATATACCTACCTACCTACTTACTTAAAATATATAAACTTTTTAGAGACTAGGAAGAGGATAGGGGTCTGGATGAGTATGTAAGTGGGCTAGGGAGAGGGGGTGTTTGTGAGTGTGTGAGGGTGTTTGTGAGTGTGTGAGGGGGTGTTTGTGAGTGTGTGAGAGTGTGTGTTTGAGAGGGTGTTTGTACGAATTTTAATATCAGAAAAATTTCGATGAGGTTGGTCTGTTTGTATGTTAGTGCTGTTTGTTTAGTCCAGGTCCGTAATGGGCACTGGGCAATTATTTGCCCTCATTTCATTGTAAATATGTCATTATTATATCAACTGATGCCGGGCCCAGCGGGGCCCGAAATATATCTTAAAATATTTTTATTTTATTTTTTCTTTTGTGTACCTAATACTATATCTACATCTTCTACACTATTATATAAAGAGTAAAGATTTGTTTGTTTGTATGTTTGAGGTAAACTTTGGAACTAATGAACCGATTCTAAAAATTCTTTCTTTTGTAAAAAGCTACACAATTGCTGAGTAACATAAGCTATATTTAATTTAAATAAAAGTAAATTTTCAGTTTGATAATTCAGTATTTGTGAACCATGTCGGGAGAAAAAACGCTGCTTAGCTGCTTTATCGGCGTGCCCTGACCAAATGGTTAGTTATACGTGATAAAACCGGTTGTTTTTCCATACGAGGAAACTGTATCAGTTAAATCTGATTAAAGATTTCCATCTACAACGATCCTGACACACCTCTTGCTAATATTAAGCTTGAAAAATTGACTACCGCCAGGTTTAAGCATAGATACATCAAATAATGTGGTTTAAGTAATGATTTCTTCCCATATGGCAAAACTAATCAGTTTAATCTGACTACAGATTTCCATCTACAACGATCCTAACACACCTCTTGCTAATATTAAGCTTGAGAAAGTGACTACAGCCAGGTTTAAGCACAGATACATTAAATACTGTGGTTTAAGTAATGATTTTTTCCCATACGGGAAAACTTTAATCTGACTACAGATTTATATCTACAACGACCCGAACACACCTCTTGCTAATATTTATCTTAAAAAGTGATTAAAGCTAGGTTTATGTATTGATTTTTTCCCATACGAGAAAACTGTATCAGTTTAATCTGACTACATCCATCTACAACGATCCTGACACACTTCTTCGCACTTTGCTAAAACATAGTAACCAGGGTCTGATCGTTGGACTGGAAGATGGGTACGGGATCTCCTCAACGGACAACAGCAGACCCTTCGAGTTTGGGCTTATTGATTGGTATTTATTAGCACTTTGGTAAAACATGGTGACCAAGGTCTGCTGATGGGACTGGAAGGTGGGTACGGGATCTCTTCAACGGACAACAGCAGACCCTTCGAGTTTGGGCTTACTGATTGGTATTTATTAGTACTTTGGTAGAACATGGGAACCAGGGTATGATGATTGGACTGGAAGATGGGTACGGGATCTCCTGAACGGACAACAGCAGACCCTTCGAGTTTGGGCTTATTTGATTGGTCTTTATTAGCACGTAAAACATGTTGACCAGCATCTGGTGATGGGACTAGAAGATGGGTACGGGAACTCCTCAACGGACAAAAGCAGACGCTTCGAGTTTGGACTTATTTGATTGTTCTTTATTAGCGCCTTGGTTAAACATGGTGTCCGTTGCATATAGTCGTTAAAAAAATCATATTCTTTTGTTTTCCTTATTTTCACGAAAATCTCTTCGACACAGGCGGAGCCGCTTACAAAAGCTATAATATAATAAAAAACAAAGCATTTATTGTAAACATTTAATCCATTATAGATAAATAATTTTTCATTTCCAGCTATTACAAAAGAGATAAAATATAAATAAACCTAGTAAATTTCGTAACACAACGAGACAATTTTTTGCGAAAAATAGTGGGAGAATTCTTCCGATGCTCAGCCCGGCACTTTCTCGACTAATCTCAAAGCTGCCGCTCAGTGGACGTAGCATATTTCTGAGTAGTGTTGTTCCAGCCTAAATTATTATTTCACATTTTTCGGCCAGTTGTTTTAGTAATGACCGTTACAAAAGTAGAAATGTCTCAAAGATGTGAAATCGTAGGAAAAGATTTAAAACTATTTTTTTTTCGGGAATTATAAAATAAAACTCAAGATACTATTGTTTAACAACAACAAAATAATAACTTACGTAGAAGACCAATGTTTTAAAACGCAGTCAGAAGTTACAAATTTCGCCGATGGGACAGTATGGAACCGTCATTTTCAGTACTTTTCAATGATCGATAAATCCATTAAATATGTTATGTATTAAAAATGCAATTATTGTAACTGGTTCTCGGATATTTCTTATTTAAGTAAAAAATAAGAAACTTCCGTGGCTAATAACCTGGAAATAGAAAAGAATATATATAAGGTGTTCTCAAAATATCTGCCACGGCTGTAATGGGAGAGTGTATTGTGTATATAGAAAAGAATAGTAACGATATTTTATTGATCTAACGTCATAAATTTTTTCATACAAAAAAATGTGCGTATAAATTTGAATTGATTTAGTTGTTTGAAACCGTCCCGTAGTAACTTAGCTGTTGCCGCATCGCCATTTCATTTCGCAACTCAATGAAGCCACCCCGTACTGTTGCCATATTTATCAAACAAATGCCGCCCCGGTCCGCGCCGGCAGCTCGTCATTCATTCATCAAAGCGCAAGCCGACGACGGCCTACCCCCCTCCCGCCTGCACTACCCCGTTCGTCGCACGCGCTTGTGTTTGTGCCTCAGTTCGCTGTTATCAGTTCGCGCATCCGTGCAGCTTCATACATTTGTCACAGATTTCTACGGGAAAAACCGCGCGTTGAAATTGAAAAAACCCAGCATTTCATTTCGCAAAACGTCAATGAAGCTATTCATGCAAACTTACAAACAATACCGCGCGTCGGCATCGTTCGTCAAAGTGAGGCCGAAGTCTCCCCTGCCCCACCCGCACCCCGTTCGTCGCACGCGCTTGCTTTTGTTTTTGTGTGCCCCGCCCGCCCCAGTTCGTTGTTATCAGTGGTCAGCGAGGTGTGAATTGCGCGCGCATTCGTTAAAAATGCCTCCCAGACGACGATATTCAAATCAAGAATATGTTGAAATGGTATGGTGCTATCGCGAGTGCAATAACATAACCACGCATGCAGCGAACTTATGCCAGCAGGGGTTTGGTGTGCGAATAAGTCCTCATACCATTCTGGACGCCGTGTACACGGCCCCTTTGACCCGCCTCCGGTTGACGCAGAGAAGAGGAAGTGTTGGACTTCTTCCGACGTCATCCTCTTGCGAGCACCAGAGACGGGGCTAGAGTCTTCAACGTGAGCGACAACTACGTGTGGCAACTTCTAAATCGGGAAGGGCTATACCCTTACCACTTTACGAGAGTACAAAAATTGCAGCCACAGGACTACGCGGCTCGCCTCGCGTTCTGTCATTTGATTCGAGAAGAACGCCGCAACATTCTGTGGACTGACGAGTCACAGCAAAAACATAGCGATTCTTACACTAACTTGACTGTCCGTAGCCTGTTTTAAGTGTGATGGGGAGTTAAGCATCTTATTACGTCAGTTTTTTTATCTGCAGTAAGCTTGGTGGAATTCAGTAACGGGTAAGTAAGTGCAATTTTTAGCTTTTGCCTGCGTATTATTGTGTAACTAATAGATTCAGATAGTTACGTTACGAACTGGTCAGCTGATTTCAGAGTTCATTGACAGAACAGTTAGAAAGAGATAGCAATTGTTTTCATTGACGAAACTACACTACGCGCGTAGTTTGTGAACCACGTTATGCAGAATAAAGCAAATTTTAATTTCACTACTTTATCTTCTCAAATTGATTTAACGATTCCGGGGTACGAAATTTATGCATTATTGTAATCTATAAACATAATAGTATCTCCTATTTCATCCGTGGCAGGTATTACGATTACACCTTATATATATATGCATGGGACATCCAAAAATGGCAAGGGGTGCATTATTTTTGAAATGACCCATTTATCTATAGTCTTCATCAAATTTCATTTACAATCTGCAGGACCTCTTCATTGCTCTTCTTTTCCATCCAACTAATTCTTTCCATTCTGCGCCAACACCACATTTCAAAGGCTTCCAATCTTTCTCTGTCTTGTTTTGTCATGGTCCACGTTTCACATGCATATAGAACAATGCTCCAGATGTTTACTTTTTTATGACTTTTCCGAATATTCCGCGATATGTGTGCTTTGAATGCCTGGGACCAATTGATGACGGTATATTCATCCCATATTGCCGGGCCTTGTAAAAAACCGGACAAGTGTGAGTCGAACTCGCCCACCGAGGGTTCCTTGCAAATTTATAGGTACATATTATAAATAGTTCAGGAATCGAGTCTTGCAGTTTTTCTGAGCAAATTTAAGATGTTAGAAATGACCTTTTAAAAACCCTATTAATATTATAAGTACATAAAATCGGTACATTAATTCATGTGCTATAAGTAAGTGCATTAGAGTTACAGAAAAATGTCTGTTTTGTGATCAAATTTGACAAAAACTGTCACGAGGTCTCCCATTTACTTGGTTTTACCTGGGGAGAGAAAAATCTCTATAATTCAAAAACTAAAAGGCTTACAATAATTCCAAGGAAATTACTTTTTGCTTTTATTTATTAAATGCTATTGAAATCATAGATACTCGTATGCATAAAAAGTAATTCTTTAACACACTACCAAGTAGAAATGTGTTAAGATACTTGGTTTTACCACGAGAAAATTTTCAAATCTAAAACTATTAACTACGTTTTTATAAGTATTTGACATGAAAATTTACAAGTGAAGCCTTACAATAAATTAAAAAACATAAAAATTATCTAAAACACTTAGGAAAATACTTAATCCTGAAATAATCCACCTATTCTTTTTTATAAGAAAGTAACATAACAAACAAACTACTTTTGTTTGAAGAATTTTACGTCACAATAGAAAATTGCAGCCTCAATAAGGTACCTCTGATCATTTAAATTTGCAACAATTAAATTAGTCTGCTTATCAACGCTAAAAGTAAAAAAAAATGTATCAATTAGTACTCAAATGATAACAGATAAATTCAATGTCATCAAAAGTAACATGTTCACCACGTTAATACGAAGTGAAAAATAAGTTTATAAAAGGTTAATTTACTTTTCTTCAGAATCATCTAGATCAGATAATGTTGGCTCCGGTAGTTTATCTTTTTTGTTATTATTAGCCTTTTGCGACTGTTCCACGCGTGATATTTTTCTGGGATAACGCTTTTGTTGCAAAGGTTTAATAGGCCCTTCTTCTTTGCCAAACTAATTGTTAGTGGAGCATCATAAAGTTGTGCAAGTTTATCAAGGATCACTGGGCTCTGTGTACTCATATTAGAGGTAGATGCAGTCAATTGTCAATTTTGGGGCCGATCCTTTATGCGATTTATACGTCTAGTATTACCCAAGCAATTCATAACTCGCGATACCACCTTTATGCTGATGATACGCAGCTGTATGTACAAGCGCCAGCAAAACCGGACGATATAAGCCCAGTTACCTCAAAATTAAACAATGACTTAGGTGCAATTTTTCAGTGGTCACAAAAGCATAATCTGGTATTGAATCCCAAGAAAAGTGTTGCAATTATATTTGGGACCAAGAATCAAGTTACCACAATTAAGGCACTTAATCCTGTTATAAAGTTAAATGATACAGTGATACCAATAAGCAATCTAGTGCGAAATTTGGGGCTCACTATGGATGAACAGTTGCGATTTGAAGATCATGTTCAACAGAAAATTGGCAAGTGCTTTGGTGCACTCAAGTCCCTTTATAAAATGAGGCCATTCCTCGCACAAAAGGTTCGCCTTCAGCTCTGTAACAGCCTTGTTCTCTCTCAATTAAGTCACTGTGACATAGTATTTGGTCCATGTTTGTTTAAAAAAACTGTTAAGGCTATTCAGCGGGTCCAGAATGCGTGCATGCGATTTTGCTATGCCATACCTAGGAGGGACCACATTACGCCTCATTTGATTGCAAGGGGGGTTTTAAACATGGCAAATTTCAGGGTATTAAAACTAGCGTGTCTAATGTTCAACTTATTAAATAGTAAAACCCCTGGGTACCTGCATGAAAAGTTGGTATGGTCCTCTAGAGCTCGGCGGCCACAACTAATTATTCCCAACCACACGCTTGTCACTACCAGAGGCTGCTTTAAGATAGCAGCATCTAAATGCTGGAACGTGTTACCGCCACCTGTTTGCGCGGCTAACACACTAGCCACCTTCAGAAAAAAATGTCGCAGATGGTTGCTTTCTTTGCAGTCCTTGGCTGGTGGTAGGCCTATGGTTCAGTAATGTGTCTAATAATATAAATTGTGTAATGTCAACTGTCTTAACTTTGTTTAACTTTATATAATTTTGGTACTTTTGCTTTCTAAATTCTGTGTGTTTTAATTTGTTTATTTATTATCTTTCTTTTTTGTGTGTTTCTTGTTAATTAAAGGCTAAGGCTGAAAATCGGCGGCTTTTTGTTTAAATAACAGACTGTCATAAGCCGAGTCTTAGACCGATTTGTCTCTTTTCATGTATAAAATTATTGTGTATAAAATTTATTGTGTTTTTTGAGACAAATAAAAAGCTTTTATTATTATTATTTCCTTATTTTTGTTCGAGTGCCATATTTGTGTTCTACCACTTGAGTCTGTGGTTCTGTTTGGGTACAACGTATCAATTGTATGAAAATTTTCGCTCATATCATGGTTGTATAAGATCTTCATAGCCATTGAACGTTTCTCCCATCTGTATCTTTTGTTGTGTTGTGTAACATTTTTTGCGCAAGATCTTTTAAGTCTTTGAAATCCTGCTACTTAAACTCCTTGACATGATAAGGTTGCTTCTTGATTATCTTCCTGTCCTTTTTGTAGGATCCTTTTGATCTCGCTCGTTTAAATACATTTTTCCATTCATGGATGGAATATATTGCGGTGTTTTGTTTTGCAGATTCTATGAATCTGCCTCCATAGAAGTATGGCCGGACTCTTGTTCTATTATATTAAGGTGGAATGACAGCCCAAAACAACAGAGCGGCAACGTCAGCACTACCCTTTCTCACATTTAGTTCTGTCCAAGTGCAACAATAAGCTTCTATAAGATCAGCACTCTCATAATTAATGGTCAAATTGTAGATAGTTAATTTCCGCGTATAATAAAGCAATCCTACGTCACCACTTCGTATTTTGTAAGAATGCTTGCAAATCATATGCAACAGAGACAACATTTTCTTCGTTTTGCTGTTTTTGTCTTTTAACTTCTCATTGTTGCAGATTTTCTTTTATCTGCATATGCTCGTCGTACTTTTTCATTACGAATATTATTTGAATTCGAATTTTTCGTACACAACAAGCATAAGTATAATATTAAGGTCATTATCACCAGAAAATTCACCCGACCTCTCATCTGTCTTCTTGCCATCCTCTTTGTCATTATCTTTTCCATTCTTAGGTTTCCCGTTCTGATTGTGCTTGTCCTCATCTGTCTCTCCACACTCCTCCTTATCCGATTCTTCATCCATCTTCTCATGCGCCTTCTTACCATTCTTTTTGTCCTTCTTAGCTTTCCCGTTTTAATTGTGCTTACCCTTATATGTATCTACGTGTGAAGATTTCGTTTCAAATTCTTCATCTTTCATCCTGGTTGTATTAATTAATTAATTAAACACTTATAATTGGTTTTACATGCAAATACTTACCAGCAACACGATATGGAATTCCGTCAGCTTAAACACAGTATATTGATTAACTTTCTTTTGTGTTTGGTTTAAATTTATCTTCTGTAAAAACCTAGTAAGTATTCGTACAACTTTTTAGCTGGAGTACTTTTCGTTTCTTACGTATTTTAGCTGATACTACAGTAGTGGTTAAGAAAGTTATCTGCTCCTACTCTTTTTTACTTGGTGATTTAATAACTAGTGGATGTACGATTCTTGGCTGGAAAAATCTCATAAATTAAAATAACGTATTAAGGCTCGCGACGGCTCCCTAAAAATAATATTTAAAACTCTGTATTATTTTTTACGTGGAGTGAAACTGTCTTATCTTTTCATTTGCTTGGTTTTAGCACAGGATATCTCAGAAACTAAGTGGTTTTGCAAATAACTGGTATTACCAGCAGGAAGCAAGTGAAAAAAAGATTTGATCCCTATATTTAACTCATTTTTGACAAAAACTCGAGATAATTGGTTTTTGCAGCATAACGGCATCTCAATATTTTCCGATTGATACCTGAAGAGATTATTTATACCTACGTTACAGTTTGAATGGAGTGATGAGCACGCAGCTAGATTCGTTTGCCGGCTCTGCAATAAAACTTTCTACAACGCCGTAGCCCTTCAGAACCACAGAACCCAACAACACGACTTGGAAGGCTCGACAAGCAGCGAGGCAGAACTTGCTTTACCGGTCACCATGACCTATGATCAGGTAAATAACTTGTCTTGAGGTGCGTAATACCTATTAATTATTTGTAGCGACATCAAGTACTATTTTGAAATCATTAGGCATATAAATACGTGGGGCACTCAGAAAGTTTTGCGAAACTAAAAAAAAATGTTCTATATGTACATTTTTTATTTTAAAATCTTTTCAAAGTATTCTCCACCAGCCTCTATACAAAGTTTCATGCGTCTAAACCAGTTTTCAAAACACTTTATCCAGTCCGCCGCAGACACCTCGTTTACAGCCTGCTCGAACGCAGCCAGCGCATCTTCCGGCGACAAAAATTGTATTAATTGGACAGGTATTTTATTTTTGTAAATAAAAATAAGTCGCACGGTGCTACATCAAGGCTGTAAGGAGGGTGACCCAGGAGTTTGACTGGCGTGCTGTCCAGGAAGTCCCCCGTTTTGAGTGCGGTGTGCGCAGGTCCATCGTCGTGGTGGAGCAGTAGCCCGCGGAGCCCAGTGTTTGGTCGCTTGTTGCTAACAACAGAGAAAATTTCTGGCAAACATTTGGTAGTATACCATTCAGCATTGATGCTTCTTTGATCCCGTAAGGGAATAGATACCAACTGGCCGGTCAAATTAAAAAAGCTAGCAATCAAAATCTTCTCCCCGCTTCTAGATCGCTTCACTTTGGTAGACGTTGGTTCATTTTGAAACACCCAAACAGTCGACTGGCGCTTGGTTTCTGGGTTGTATTGATAAATCCAGGACTCATCACCTGTAACGATGTCGTAAACACACCGAGACGAGCCTGCTTCAAATTTGCTTAGCATATCACGGCACCATTCCACCCGGGCCTGCTTCTGAGCATTGCATTGGTGAGGTTGTGTGGCACCCAGCGTGATACTATCCTCTCACGCGAAGATGGCTGTGTAGAATCTCGTGAACGCTTCCCGATCCAATCCTCAATATGTGTGGAATCTCCTGATGTGTAATTCGTCTATTGTATTGGATTACATTTTTCACTGCCAGCACGTTTTCTTCGGTAACAGCCGTCAAAGGGCGACCGCTTCTTTCTTAATCCCCCAAAGTTGGTCGACCGCGCTTGAATTCGTTATACCAACGATACACGGTTGCCTTGGAAGGGAATCCATCATCATTGAATTTCATCCATGAATCGTACGATTCATCCGGTTTCAGGCTACACTTGAAATCGTAAAAAATCATAGCTCTAAAGTGTTCCCGGCGCAGATCCATATTTCAGCGAGACACAATACTTTGAATTAGCCCGCAAAAAATGTGGAGGGAAATTTTGAAAATAGGACATACCTATTTTTACTTATAAATAATCATATTTTCGAAAAACGTTATAACTGGCCAGTCTCCCATATATAAAAACTTTTTTTCGCAATACTTTCTGAGGGGCCTGGTATAAGGTTATTTTACCTTTTTTATGTATGCACCCCCATAAAAGCGTTGTTTTTTTTTTCGAACATTATATTTTTAAATTAATTAACGAAATGATAAATTTTTGGACAAAAAAGATGATAAATTTTAGTTTTTTGCTTGTTTCCCTATTAAATTTGTGGCTAATAAATTAATCATAGCACGTATTTTATTTATAATTTTGATTTTATAACTTTATTTTTTATTTTTTTAGACGGCGATGCTCTACTCTTTCGTTACCGAAGATTTCTTTAATTTTTTTTTTGTTTAGCAGCGATTGCCCTACCAACGATTTACCTGCAAAAACTGCAAAGCGCCTGTGCCTTCTTTTCTGAACCAAAGGGCATACATGACAGCTGGTTGTGTGGGTTATTATGAGAATGCTCATTCTGTTTTAACAAATTGAAAAATATATCATTTTGTAAGGCCTTTGACGTCTTTCCAGAGTATCGACGGAATGTGTGCCTTCAAATTCGTGCCTCTTAAAAGAGAGGACTTCACACAAACCGCCAAAACAGAAAATGATGAAATAACCCCACACACTTTTACTGAAGACACGACCTACCTCGTGATCAAAGTGGCCCCAGATGATGTTGACATCGAGGCTGCTAAGAGGAAACGCCTTGAAGGAGTGGTAAAGCGGACGCAATTGAAGGAGGGAAAACAACCCATTGATTTAAGGCAGAGTATACTAATTAGTATTACATAGAACACGGATAAAGCCCCATCGAAAAGGGGCAGGACCCAGAAGGTTGTGCCAATCTCGATAAAACGCCCGCTAAACAACGCTCACTGCTTGAGATTCATATTGCGTCATGCATTTTACTCACCCTACACCACAATAGCTACAACTTTTTGCCTCCGGACCACTAGGACTGAAATCTAGGACTCTATATCCAGAACAATATGTCTTGGGATTTCCATGTAGCTGATATTAGTAAAAAGATCTTTGGGTCGATGCACTCCCGCAAGCGCATGCAAAGGTTTTTGCCGTATTCTGCGAAGGTCATGCTGGTTAACTCGCTCTTGCTCCCTATTTTAGACTATGCCGATGTCTGTTACCCCGATCTCACTGAAGGACTGTTAAATAAGCTAGATCGTCTCCTCAATTTATGTATACGGTACATCTTTGGCCTCCGTAAATATGACCACGTGTCACAATCCCGTTCTGATCTTAACTGGCTTAATATCCGGAATCTTCGCAATGCTCACATCTTAACGCTTCTTTGGAACATCCACAATGATCCTCTCTCTCCCCCCTATCTAAAAGAGTGGTTTGTTTTCCGCGATTCTCTTGTCCGCCCTCAGCGTTCTGAGAACCATTTACTCTTGCGCACTCCAATACATAAAACTCACATGTTCTCTCATTCTTTCACAATTTCTGCAATACGTCTGTCGAATAGTCTACCACTGAGCATTCGACAGTCTCCCACAATTACTGTCTTTAAAATAGAGTTCATGAGCACTTTCTTCAAATGCAAAAGATGTAAAATACACAAAAGACCAACAGGTTGCGTTTCTTCTTTTGTATGAGCTTAGAGTATTGTCTTAAATGTGTAGCATATAAATATTTATTTATTATCTGTCATAATTAACTAATAACTTCAAACTTATGTATCATAATAAAAGTAGTTAGGGTTTATTTAATTTAAGTAAAAACTATTAAAGCTGCTACGTTTTCGCAGACAAACTGCAAAGTTTTGCGAAATATATGCACCGAGTATAAGTAAATCTACTATGTGTTAAATAAATGAAAACAAAAAGTTATTTTGTATAATATGACAGATCTTTAGTATATATTATATAAATTTACATATATTTTTAGTAATGATATTCGTAAGTAATGTAATCTTTTATTTTTAATGTGTGTATAATGTATTTTATCTATAAATATTTAGGTTTAAATTTTAGGTTAAAACTGGTACTCATTAAAATATCACCTTATTCTTTCGGCATTACCCAAATTTATTCACATCACCATGGTTAACTGGAAGATATTGCTAATTAGCATTAAGTTCGCCTTGTGTACAATTTTTATGTGCAATACAGAATTCTATTATTATTATTAGTAACATTGAACAGTACCGTAGTTACTATGACAGTACCATCAATGGTAAAAGTGGCCTCCGGACCACTAGTACAATTAAACAGTACCATTAATGGTACAAGTGGTACTGAATTGTCCCACTAGTACCATCAATGGTACAAATGGCACTGATTTGTCCCACTAGTACCATCAATGGTACAAATGGCGCCGACTTTTTGAATTTCATTTTTAGAAGGGTTATTTTATCACACTACTACTAATGTGGAGCACATACATATTTACATATGTATGTAATGAAACTACTGCGAATATCAAAATTAGTATTAGTCAAAAACGTCAGATGATTTAATTATTTTTAAATTTTGTGACAGATGCCCAAAATTACAGACGATTTAATTTTTTTTAAATTTTGTGACAGATGACAAAAATGACAGATGATTTAATTATTTTAAATTTTGTGGCAGATGTCAAAAACAACAGATAAAATGAAAATGTAAAAAAAAACCATCTGTCACTGACATCTGTCAAAAAATTGAAAAAACAATTAATTCTTCCGTAACTTCTGACACGTCAAAAAAACACCTGTCACTGTGACAACCGTCAAAAAATTTAAAAATAATTAATTCATCTGCCTTTTTTGACGTTTGTCACCAAATTTAAAAATATATAAATCCTCTGTCACTTTGACACCTGTCAAAAAAAATTAAATCAACAATAATTTCGAACACGTCAAATTGATGGTACTAGTGGGACAAATTCGTGCGATTTGTACCAGTGATGGTACTATTGGGACAAATCAGTGCTATTTGTACCATTTATGGTACTGTTCAATGGTACTAGTGGTCCGGAGGCAACTTTTCAATATACTTCCCGACTTTCCTCTTACTTTTTTCACACGTATTTTCCCTAGCACCTATTTGTTGTGTCAGAAGCTTTTAAGATTTGTCATGAGTTAAAAATGTTTACATTAAATTTTTGGATGAAATGTGAATTATCAACGAATACAAATATTGAACGCTTAGAAGAGATTAATCGGGCGCCGATCAATTAAAGCTCTCTTTTCTTTTATGCATGCCTTGATATGTATCGATCTCTACGGTCGAAATTTACCGCAACCGATTCCAATCATTGACTAATTCTAAATTCATCTTCCTCCAGGGGTCCTTTCACGTGCACCTTCCCTTCAGCCGTGCGTCCCAACTACCAATGTCGCCAGATCTTCTTCAACTGCTGTGAGTACTCCCTACATTACAGAGAGGAACACACTAAGCGTCGCAAAGCCGCTCTTCGGTGTCAGGTCTGCGAGAAACGCCTCGACCGGGACTTCCCGACTACCCCCTTAGATGCACAGCTCCAAGCTGCAAATTGCACCTTCTCTTGCAGAATCTGTGGTCAGACCTTCTTCGAAAGCTCCCAATACGACGAGCACAACCGGACATACCACGCGAAAACGAAACCCCATCAGTGTACGATATGCTCCAAACGTTTTACTCAACAAGGCGGACTCCAACAACATCTTCGAATGCATACCGGAATCAGACCCTTCGGCTGCACTTTCTGCCCCAAAGCATTTACGCAGAAAGCTGGGCTTGATCAGCATTTACGAACACATACGAAAGTCAAGCCTTTTAAATGTGTAATCTGCGCCAAATGCTTTTCGCAATCCGTGCATCTGCGCCAGCATATGAGGACTCACACGAATATTCAACCTTTCGAGTGCTCAGTTTGTAGTCGTCGATTTAAACAGACCAGCCATTTGAACTTCCACATGAAATCTCATGGCGCATTAGCCACCCCACAATCACAATCTAGCGAAGTAGGTGAGAAATATCCTGAGTCTTCTGAGTCAGCACCGATTCAAGAGATCTCACCGGGCAACATGGAGTTCATGAATCTATCCAACTTGCAAGCAGTCGGTGAAGGAGATACTCTTTACTACGCGGCCGATTTGGTTCCTTCTAACTCTGGTGCTTTCAACTTTCAAGCCACGCAAATTGCTTTGCCCAAACACGTGTTTTCGCTATAACGTGCTTCTTGTTATTGGAATAGTTCTTTTAAGTTTCATTTATTTATGAAGAGATTCAATTTTATTTATTTTAATCCTTATAAGTTAAAAATTACTTAGAAAATTCTAAGGGAAAATTTGCGCAACTAGTGGAAGTTTAATTTAAAGTGAAACATGATTGTTGTAGTTAATTTAGAGATTATTTATTATAAGGGAATAAAAATTAGTTAGTTTTTGTTTTTTTTTAATATATATATTATAAAAAAACACATCGATGTTTACCCCAGTGGAAACCTTTTGCTAAATTTGCTACTGATAAACGTTATTTCAACATATCATTGACGACGATGAATCCTTTCGTATATTATTAAGTCTTCGAGTCTTCATAGGGCCACGATCGCGATCAGCGGACTGCGGGGTAGTTTGATATTCGTTTCTTCCTGAATTTAGGTCAATATCCGTTTTGTTACCTTCAAAAAGTCTTCTCCTCTCTACAGATGTAACCACTGTAAATAATATATTTTTGTTAAGAAGCTAATATTAAAAAAGCTCAGCTGGAAATCCACCAAAAATGACATACATGTACACAGGATGGAAAGGAAAAGCGGTCGGTCGGGGGAAAGTACCATACAATATAGAAGTATGCTGTATAATACATATTAATCACGTCGATAAAACGGTAAAAAAAACATTTTTTTTACAGGATATCCAATTATCCATACACGTAAATTGGGGATGAATTTTTTTTTTCTCGTCTATCCCATAGTGTGAGGTATCGTTGGATAGGTCGGTCAAAAACATTATGGGTGTGTAAAAAATCATTTTTGGATTTAGGCATCCGTTGGCGAAATATTAAGCTTTAAAGTGCTAATTTTTGTTAGAGTCAAGTGTTCCAGTATCCAGTATTCAGTATTCCTTTATTGCACTCATGTTGTAAGTTGTACAATACAGTACAGGTCTTAAGTAAAATTTTTTGTAATAAACATGAACCCTGACAGGGCATAGCAATTTCTTAAATTTAAATTATTACAATAATAAAGTATGCCTTAGTCTAGGAGGTACATTATTAAATCTTTATATAGGTAAACAAATAGCAATTTCCTTAATGTACCTATAAATAGTCTAGGAGATAGATTTGATTCAATCTTTATATTTATTTCTTAACGATTCAAAATTGTTCATCTTTTTAACAGAATAATACCTGCCGACTAAACGGTTGTTTATGAGTATGTGGAAAAATTCACAGAAGTAGATATATAATGAATT
The DNA here is from genome assembly GCA_910592155.1 of Ypsolopha scabrella. Classification (NCBI taxonomy): domain Eukaryota; kingdom Metazoa; phylum Arthropoda; class Insecta; order Lepidoptera; family Ypsolophidae; genus Ypsolopha; species Ypsolopha scabrella. The sequence goes on along the minus strand of OU342960.1, from coordinate 26,434,410 downwards.
TAAAAGGAAAACTATCACAGCTAAAGCCTACTGCTTTACAGGCTTACAAGTACAGCTCGCGTCAAACTATTAGTCCCCTCTAAACACAACAATGTATGGACCGTTTTTCGGGAGAGCAACTTCCGAGCGGACTAGAAGATCTGTAGCGATCGTAGGTATTAGTCTACTTAGTAATAATTATGTTTGTGGTATTAGTAGACTAACTTATAATATACACTGGGCAACTACGGAACGCTACATTGCGCGTGGCCCGACACGCACTTGGCCGGTTTTTTTACTTATCACACTAATAACTATTATAAATGCGAAAGTTTGTGTGTGTGTATGTTTGTTACTCTTTCACGCTGAAACGGCTGGAAGGATTTGGATGAAATTTAGAATGGATACAGCTTATACCCTAACGTAACACATAAGCTACTTTTTATCCCGAAAAAAAGCATGTCGTTAAACCGAAAAACACGCGGGCGGAGCCGCTAGCAAAAGCTAGTAAAAAAATGTTAAAATAATGTTCCTTTAGAGTAAAATCTGCTCTTTTTTGATACTGTACATAATGATTTAACACTGGGGTAGAACGCTGGCCTCTCAATCTTTGAGATCCAGCTTCGATCCCCGGCCGGGCATTCACCAATGAGTTTTTCGGAATTTATGTGCAGAATACTTGCCACTTGCTGAACGGTGAAGGAATATACAGACAGAAAAACAAAAATTCCAAAAATATAGGTTTTTGCCTCCGTACAAAACGAATTATTATTAAAAACCGGCTTTAACAATCACGCATTATTATTGTTGACTATAATAATACGGGGGTGTTAAAGCCGCTATTTAATAATAATTTCGAATATCAGCTCACTTGAGTTTTAACAATATTATTTATGACCCATTACACTCAAAATTTCGCAAAAATATTCAACGTACAGACACAACTATTTTACTACATACTTTATTAATTAACTAGCTTTTGCCCGCGACTTCGTTCGCGTGGGTTTCGTGGTTATGTTGAAAAAAAAATGCGATCCGTTCCTGCTGGGCAGTTTCTGAGAAACAACCCTTCAAAGTAGCCAAAACCCCTGTTTTTCTAATACCTTAAAGAAAAATCGAAAAAAAAATAGTTCAAATTGTTTAAATCGGATGGCATTCGAAATTTAAGCTCTCATGAGTGCAAGGAATTGTGTGTATCAATGCCATCCGGTTTTAATGAAATTCACCTCCATTTTCGCCACCCCCAAACATCGTGTACATAATTCTTGAAACTCCTTAAACGCCGACCAAGTTTAAAGCGGTTACCTCATAACTTTTTTTTTGTGTGATAACCGCCCGCGTGTTTCGGATGGAAAAAAATAATATTGTATAAATAGGGTATAAACTTCAAAACAAAAGCATTTCCACCCTGTTGCCACGTCAAAAAAATTTACGTTTGGTCCCCCCCCCCCATATTTCCGAATCCGTCCATTTGGGGCCCATTCGGCTGGTACGGGGGGGTTCGGTATCACTTCAAGACTCAGATCACGACTCGCCATGCGGTTGTTTCCCCGGTTCAAATTTTACGTGCCATTGCCTTGAATATTAGTGAGTGCCCAATGTATCACTTCGATCATTTCATTTCAGATTCATACCTGTAGAGTTTTTCATCATCCATAGTTTTAGAAGTATGTCGGCGTTCGATTTGTCCTCTTTATCTAAGAGTAAATTTATTGCATTAATAATTGTATTTTTTTACTGCGCCGAGTTCTAAGCACAAAAGCGGCGTAGTAGGAGAAAGTTGGCACGCGAAATTTGCCCATCGTCGATCCGCCAAATCAAATACAGACCATGTGCTTTCCCCATCACGCAGCTTTTGCGTGCTCAAAACTCGTGCCACATATTTTATAATAGGTACTATAAATTCTAACAAAAATTTTATACAAATTATTGGTAACAAGCTACTCGGTGACTCTTTGGCCATTTTGGCTTTGTACTTTGTACAGGGTCGAAATAATTAATAATTATTCAACTGTAAAATGCACGGTTTTTTTTAAACTAAGTAAACTACGTGGGACGCACTATAAGTTTCCGGAATGAATATGAAAAAATACTATTAAAGGTACAAAATTAATTTATTGTTTTTCAAAATAATCTCCCTTGGCGTCTATGCACTTTTTCATTCGATCAAACCAGTTTTGAAAACTTTTGTGCCACTCCCCTGTGGTGACCTCTGAAACGTGTTTTTCATACTCCTCGACAGCCTCTTCTGGTGATGAAAATCGTTGACCGCGTAATTGGTTCTTAATTTTTGGGAACAGAAAAAAGTCACAAGGTGCCAGGTCGGGACTGTATGCAGGATGACTCATGAGTTCTACATTTTTCGTCTTCAAAAAGTCGTTTGTCTGTCTGGCCGTGTGAGAACTAGCATTGTCGTGGTGCAGGATGATACGGCGTTTACGGTTATTTTTACGGAGTTTGTCAATAACTTCCGGCAAACAAATGGTCATGTACCAGTCACTATACACGGTACGACGATTCTCTAAAGCAACAGTAGCCACGTGTCCAGTTTTATTAAAAAAAAGAAGCAATCATCCGCTTAGATGCATTTTTCACGCGCGCCACTTTGGTTGGTTTCGGCTCATCTTGAAAGACCCATACGCTCGATTGCTGCTTTGTTTTGGGATCGTAGCAATAAATCCATGTTTCGTCACCTGTTACTATGTCCCACACCAAATTTGACGCACCTTCGTTGAATCTGGTAAGCATGGCACTGCACCAAGTGACGCGGTCCGTTTTTTGAGCCTCGGTCAAGTTGTGTGGGATCCACCGCGAGCACAGCTTTCTCACACCCAAATGTTTGTGTAGGATTGATTGTATTTGACTCATGCCTATTTCTAAGGATGCGCGAATTTCATGGTAGGTCACATGCCTGTCTGTTTCAATCATACGGCGCACAGCATCGATGTTTTTGTTGGTCACAGCGGTGGACGGCCGACTATCGCGAGATTCGTCACTGAAATTGATACGACCACGCTTGAATTCTGCAAACCAGCTATAAACAGTCGTCTTGCATGGTGCTTCATTGCCAAAAGCTGTTTCAAGCCGAGCAATGCTCTGTTGAGCTGTCAAATTACACTTAAAATCGTAGAAAATCATACTACGAAAATTTTCCCGAGTTAAATCCATGTTGATGCAGACACACAATTTTTTAAATGGCGCCACAGGGTAAAAACAAAAGACAGTCAGATGAAACAAACTGCATTCTACAGCCAAAGAGTTCTATTTTCAAATGTTGCAATAAATTTTTAAATATTGTTTATGTAAGTGGCCAGTTCCGGAAACTTTTAGTGTTACCTATGTATTGTGATATTACAGAAATAACTTAATGAAATACCTGGTCAAGAGCGAGGACTCGTGCCCTGAGCCCCTGAGGATTCTGTACATACCGTTTAAAACACAAACTTATTCCCCTTGCAGATGAATACTAACTTGACACTTACAAACTCTGTTTCCAAGGGGCCTAATTAGCCTGGACTAATTAATCTCTCCATGTTAATTAATCTCTCCATGAATAATCAAATATTTGTGATTTTACGCTAGTATATAACAATTGTTCTGAGGGGGTGCCAGAAGCTTTTCCAGGTATAGTCTGTGAACAATTCTTGTCGTGACGATATATTATGGTATTTATACCGTAATGTGTGTTTTCTCATAGGTACTTAAAACCTAAATAAAATACTCACAGTTCTGCGCGAGTATTTTCTGGATTGCTACTTCGCCACCTTCGTTCTGGCTTCGATTATTAGTAGCATCGTTCTTAAGTAATACTGAGAGAAAAAAAATCTATTTATTAATAGGTAATCTAAATGGCAATGGAAAATATCTGTTCTGCTCCTCCACGTAATATCTTTTATTTTGTTATTCTGTAATTTATTTCAGCACTTATATTTTTATTACATTGATGAAAAGTAGATTGTTCAACTCGGGTGTAAGTGATATGATTACCAATTACACCCTCGACTTATAGGTATATGACAATGGCTCAGGACATCACTTCTAAGCAGTCGATGCTTTACTACTCGTAGTTTTAACAATACCTTATTGATTTTTATCATTACGTACTAATAAATTATTCCACATGTACATACATCTGTCTAACCAAAGGCTGACAAGGGGATCTGATCTTCTGTCGCGCTTGTTGTCTTTGCCTCTGTTGTCGTATCCATAGGGGTCCAAGGTACCTTAAAAAAGACATTATGCTTTTTCAAAATACCAATTTAAGACTTATAAAATAATATGACTCTTGCTTAGTTTAATGCAACAACTCAATTCATTTATCTCGTAATAAGAAAAATACATTGAGTTATTGAATTATTTAGACTTAGGAAAGATTGATTGGGCGAGGCATTTAGTAAACTTTTAATAATAATTTATAAGCTTTGTTTAGCAGTGCACAAACTTATGAGCTATTGTAAATTGGATTTTGTAATTAACCGTCATATTTCACAAGGCGGGATCGCACTTCATATATTTAATAAATAGTTATCTAAAATCAATAACTGAACGGCTTAAGATACGTATACATAATTAATATATCTAAAATTAATTTACAAATAAAATTAATGTTTCAACTTACTAGATTTATTCTCTATATCACGGTTATCTTCCTGATCGTGATCTTGATTTCTCCAGTACATTTGTTTTGTCGAGCTACCTGTTATAAAATTGTTTCAATTAATTTACTTTCGACGTCTAGATATCCCAGAATTCAAACTCAGCGTAGATTTTCCTCAGCTAGTTGGTCCTGTAACTACCAACGACCTTGGATGCGTGCATCTCACTCTGTCATACAATTCACGACTTGTCCTGCACTGATCTCTTCGTCATTCGTGGGATAATCAAGCTGTGAATGCGCTTCATCTATCCATCCCCCTGATTCGTCGACTGCTGGATATAGGACTTCGCATGATTTCTCCACTTTCGGCGGTCCTCCTGGTAGAAATGCCCATACTCACATACCCTAGGCAGGTGGCTTGGTGAGCGCGGTGCTCATATCCTCGCACCAGTGACGCCACTGCCTGGCACCAGTCTGTTTTAAATACGGACTGGCAATTGGGGATGGATATACTGCCATCAATCGGTCCCAGTTATGGTGGACCCAACGAGCTATTAGGGTGGACCTGGATGCGACTATTTGAGAGCTGTCCTCTTATTCTTTCCCGAATAACTTCGGTAGGGTTTGCGAGTAAGATACGAGTTTATCATTATTGCCTTCGCAAGTTTCATCGACCGCGCACATAATAGCGAAATGAAATAGCATTACCTTTGGTGGTCACGCCCTCAACTGAGTTGCTGCTCATTACGAACGTCTTTAAAGTTTAAATCTTGTTTTTTAGAAATAAATACAAAATTAGAATTATTATAGTTAACTAAAATTCAAAGAAGAGATTCAAAGATTCAAGAATAATTAAGATAAATAGTTTGCTACAATAATTTTAATTTGTTAATTTGCATTTACGTAATTAAATCGGACCTTAGACTTAATTTGGACCTAGTTATGGTATTTATTTAATTAAAGTTCTTGATGAAAATTAAATACGAGTGTAGTAATAGAAATGGCGTGGAGAAGAAGAGGCCTATGCCCAACAGTGGGTAATGATGATAGTAGTAATAATAATAAGGTCATCTTATTCCAGATATTCTATAGTTTGTCGTATTTATATTTTATTTTATTAATAGCATAACCTCTAAATTAAATTGGACCTTATGGCGCCATTTTTAGGTCATTGGCGTTTCTGATTGTTTGTTGGAACGCAGAACTCTAGACCGCGCACTGTATGTCCGCCGCCTCAGAACGTGCGTTCTCCTTGACCGTCCCGTCCTGTGTGTGTGAGATGATAAGATCCAAACCATCGCATAGATTACACTAAACGTGGAATGCTGAACTCTAAACCGCTCGCTGTGTGTCTATAAAGTTCTGCGTTCCGGGTTCACTGTAATCTATGCCATGGCTTGGATCGTTACACACACAGACCGTGACGGTAAAGGTAACGCACGTTCTGATTGTCGGAACGCAGAATGCTGAACTCTAAACCGCTCGCTGTGTGTCTATAAAGTTCTGCGTTCCGGGTTCACTGTAATCTATGCGATGGCTTGGATCGTTACACACACAGACCGTGACGGTAAAGGTAACGCACGTTCTGATTGTCGGAACGCAGAATGCTGAACTCTAAACCGCTCGCTGTGTGTCTATAAAGTTCTGCGTTCCGGGTTCACTGTAATCTATGCGATGGCTTGGATCGTTACACACACAGACCGTGACGGTAAAGGTAACGCACGTTCTATTATTATTTATTTATTTATTTAAAACACACACGAAATACATTACAGACACAAATCCAATGCGTATAACGTGGTAGACAAATTATTAACAAATTCTGATTGTCGGAACGCAGAATGCTGAACTCTAAACCGCTCGCTGTGTGTCTATAAAGTTCTGCGTTCCGGGTTCACTGTAATCTATGCGATGGCTTGGATCGTTACACATACAGACCGTGACGGTAAAGGTAACGCTCGTTCTGATTGTCGGAACGCAGAATGCTGAACTCTAAACCGCTCGCTTTGTGTCTATAAAGTTCTGCGTTCCGGGTTCACTGTAATCTATGCGATGGCTTGGATCGTTACACACACAGACCGTGACGGTAAAGGTAACGCACGTTCTGATTGTTGGAACGCAGAATGCTGAACTCTAAACCGCTCGCTGTGTGTCTATAAAGTTCTGCGTTCCGGGTTCACTGTAATCTAGATTCAGATTCAGATATTTATTCAGTACATGGGCGATAAATTGCTCTTATACACGTCTATGCCATGGCTTGGATCGTTACACACACAGACCGTGACGGTAAAGGTAACGCACGTTCTGATTGTCGGAACGCAGAATGCTGAACTCTAAACCGCTCGCTGTGTGTCTATAAAGTTCAGCGTTCCGGGTTCACTGTAATCTATGCGATGGCTTGGATCGTTACACATACAGACCGTGACGGTAAAGGTAACGCACGTTCTGACTGTCGGAACGCAGAATGCTGAACTCTAAACCGCTCGCTTTGTGTCTATAAAGTTCTGCGTTCCGGGTTCACTGTAATCTATGCGATGGCTTGGATCGTTACACACACAGACCGTGACGGTAAAGGTAACGCACGTTCTGATTGTCGGAACGCAGAATGCTGAACTCTAAACCGCTCGCTGTGTGTCTATAAAGTTCTGCGTTCCGGGTTCACTGTAATCTATGCGATGGCTTGGATCGTTACACACGCAGACCGTGACGGTAAAGGTAACGCACGTTCTGATTGTCGGAACGCAGAATGCTGAACTCTAAACCGCTCGCTGTGTGTCTATAAAGTTCTGCGTTCCGGGTTCACTGTAATCTATGCGATGGCTTGGATCGTTACACACACAGATCGTGACGGTAAAGGTAACGCACGTTCTGATTGTCGGAACGCAGAATGCTGAACTCTAAACCGCTCGCTGTGTGTCTATAAAGTTCTGCGTTCCGGGTTCACTGTAATCTAGATTCAGATTCAGATATTTATTCAGTACATGGGCGATAAATCGCTCTTATACACGTCTATGCCATGGCTTGGATCGTTACACACACAGACCGTGACGGTAAAGGTAACGCACGTTCTGATTGTCGGAACGCGGAATGCAGAACTCTAGACAGCTCGCTATGTGTTCAGCGGCACCTTAGAAGCCTGATTTTTTACCAGCACCATGGGGCCGTTTTAAGATATCTGGATACTGAATTACTAAATAGTAACATTCGCTTCACACGCAACTGTTATAAGGGGTCACGGTAGTTGCTATCTCTTGAAAGTCAGGCAAACTTCCACCAATGGAAATCCTTTTCTAGAAGCAACTCGAGGAACTTTGTATCTTCTATTGTATCTGTTACTAATGCAAGCAAAAGCCTGAAAATTACGTTAGCGATGATTGTTAAAGTACTTAATAAATTCCTAAAATAGTTTCAATTAAGTTAGATAATAGAGAATATATGCCATCAAAGTTTTGCTATTTCGTGCCGCAAAACAAAACACAAAACTCTAAGATACTTTTAACAGACCTAAAAACTTGAAATTTTTGGTATATTTAGTCCATCCATCCGCCAGCCTGTTGCTGGAAATAGGCTAAGATTTCCCCCATTCTCCTCATCCAGCCGCCACCCTCAACGACTTTCAGGACCTCGGTCCAGCGGGCACGAGGTCGGATTACGCTACGCTTTGCTTTACGTGGTCTCCATAATAACGCTTTTTGGCCCCAAAAGTCATCATGTTGGCGAAAAATATGGCCTGCCCACTGACACTTCAACTAACTGACCCGGCAGGATATGTCGGTCACTTTCGATCTCCGACGGATCCCCTCGTTTAGGATTTTATCCATCAGAGATATCCCAAGCGGGCTATGCTCTGTAGCTCGTTGAATGACCTTAAATCGATGGATCAAGCCCCAGCGCCATATGTCATCAAAGGAAGGACGCACTGGTTGTACATCTTAGCCTTTAAGCACTGCTGTATTGACGACGTAAATATGTGACGCAACTTCCCGACCATAAGCATATTCTTCTATCAGCCTCGGCTTCGAATTTATTTTAACCCAGCTGTTTATCTTAACACAGATAGTACAGATACACACATTTTTGAACATCTGGATGATACGACAGTTGGACATGAACTTATCGAAATTCACCTGGAAACCCATTCGTCTAGATGAATCGCTTAGGTTGCGCTTAATAGTTCCTGAAACGGTTCCACCATTATCACGATGTCATCGACTAAGCGAAGATGTGAAACGTACTTCCATTCCAGTCTAGTGTTTTAAGGATGTCTCTCAGCACGGCGGTAAACAATTTTGGGGACTGAACGTTTCCCTGTTTCATGCCGCGCTGAAGTTGCATCGGTCTTTTTTATACAACCTGTACTTGAATGGATATCGTAGCGGAGTCATATAGACATTTCAGCAACTCCACGTAACGCCAGTCAACTTGGCATCGCTGCTCTGAGGACTGCAGAATAGACCATGTTTCTATGGAGTTGATTGAAGGTTTTCTCGTTTAATAACACTATAGAAAAACGGACTGGAAAAATGAATTTCATAGCAGTTCCCTTGAGTCAGCAGTAGATTTTTTCTATAATATTTTGATAAATCTTCGCGACAAATATATCCTTTCCCGCCAGGTAAATGCTGATTCTGATCCCCCTTGGTTTTCGCCAGCACTTATAAAGATTATTAAAGAAAAGCATAAATATCTAACAAAATACAAAAAATACGGCAACACGTCGGATCGACTCTCTGTTTTGATACTGAACAAAAGAATAAAAACTGTTGAAGCTGAATGTTGTCATACATTTATTGAGGGGATAGAGAATTCCATACATAAAAATCCAAAGAGCTTTTGGTTTTTTATTAAAGCTAAATTCAAATCGAATTCATTACCTAGTAGTATGACTCACAATAATATTGTACAACGGCAAATAGTGGAGCCGAGATTGGCGAACTTTTCAATGAATATTTTCTTTCTACTTTCTCACAGCCTGATCCTGCCGATACTTTCTCTTAAAATATTGAAAACCAGGCGACGATGTTAAAGCTCGGCTACGTTACCAAGTCCTCTGGGCCCGATCATATACCCGCTGTCTTCTTAGTAAACTGCGCTAACGAGATAGCCAAGCCTCTCCCTGTTCAGTAGATCTATTTCAGAAGTTTCATTCCCTCTTATTTGGAAATCGGCATTTATTTCCCCTATTCATAAAAAAGGTGCTAAAAATGTAATAAGTCATTCATTACAGACCAATTTCCAAGCTGTGTATTATCACTAAGTTATTTGAAAAAATTGTCTATGACCATGTCTACGCTTCCGTGCACCGGTCGTTCAGTCCCACTCAGCATGGATTCCTCAAAGGTCGCTCCGCAGTAACCAACCTTAAATTGCTCAATGAACGTCTTACATACAGTATGGAGCAATACCTCCAAACTGACGTAATCTACACGGACTACAGCTAGGCATTTGATCGCGTAGATCATAAATTGCTAATTTGTAAATTACACAAAGCTGGTATTTGTCGCGATCTTCTACCATGGTTCTCTTCATACATCAGCAGTAGGTCTCAGGTTGTGGTTGTAAGTAATTACATTTCTGGTTGGGTCGATGTTCCCAGCGGTGTTCCCCAGGGATCTCTGCTGGGCCCTCTCATGTTTATAATATTTATTGCGGACATAGACGGCATTTTTTAAAATTCTCATGTCCTCAGTTTTGCGGACGATATGAATTTTTTTAATCAATTGGATCCGACGTTGACGCAGGGGCACTCCAAGAAAATCTTCATCGCCTTGATGATTATTGCACGCGTAATAAGCTGGATCTCAATGTTTCCAAACATGTCACATATTCCAGAAAAAGTTGAATATTCAATACCAATACCAACTGCAAGGCCACGATCTTGTTAAAATTAACAGTATTAGAGACCTTGGTGTATTACTCGATTATAACTTATTATTATTATTCAACCAGCATATTGTCCAGATCATCAAAGAAGCTTCACGTAGTCTTGGGTTCACAATGCGCGCCTCTAAGGATTTTCTTAACGTAAAAACTCTAAATATACTATATTGTGCTTACGTTCGTAGTAATCTTGAATATGCTTCTCAGACATGGAATCCCCGTTATTTTTATTATTAAAGATAGCACGAGGCATTATAGACTGCCCCGAACGGTTGATTAAGCTCAATTTTCTGGCTCCAAATCAAAATCTAATCTTTTTGCCTAAAGTAAGAACTAACTATAAACAAAACTCTTATATTTGGCGAACCTGTGAAGCCTTTAATCGTTTATCTCACAATGTTGCTATTGATCAATTCCATGGTAGTATCACTTCGGTGAGACGTCTTCTTACTAACACTTTTTTCGATTATGATATATTTTTTGTATAATTACCCTCCTCTTAATCTAGTTATAATATAATCTTGGTTTGATTAAGTATTATCAGTCTAAAACTATCTGCAGAACCTTTAAATGACTAGCTAGAGACAATTTAAGTTTTTTACTATTTTTATAAAAATAGTCGCTAGTTTTCCATAATAAGTAATAAATAAGGGTAGATTTTACTCTTGAGTTATCTCCGTTAACGCGTGGATGTGGTCTACGGTTTCGAATACCAATATAATAATAAAGTAAAGAAAATGACTAAAATCTTGAATTGTCTGTTTGTTTACATACATACATATACTCACGCCTGTTTCCCAGAGGGGTAGGCAAAGACTACAGATTTCCATCTGCTACGATCCTGACACACCTCTTTTGCTTCTTCTACATCCATCAACCTAGTCATACAGGCTCTTCTATTCCGGGTACTTTTCACTTTGCCCTTTTTCAGTATGTCGCTTATTTGGTCGGCATACGTCCTTCTAGGGCGGCCCGGTCGAGCTTTACCTTCCACTTGTGCAGCATAAATTCCTTTCGTCACTCTACTTTCATTCATCCTCTCTATATGCCCAAACCACCGAAGCATTCCTTTTTCTATTCTAGTCACTACATCTTCTTTCAGGCCACAACGATCCCTTATGTCTGTTTGTTTTTCCGGACTAATCTCCAAAATGGCTGAACCGATTTTGACAGTACTTTCATTGGCAGATAGAAGAAATCAGAAAGTAATAGGCTACTTTTTATCCCGTAAAGTTTCGTTTAAATTTCTAGGGAAAAATTGAGAAACTGTAGAAACTAGGAGCATAGATGTTGAGAAAGACATAGCTCGTAGGTCTAGACCTAGAATTGCCTGGACCAAAGGCTACTAGATTTAAACAAAATAAAATAAGGTATAGAGACCTCATTTTATTTTGTTTAAAAATAAATAATTTGTTAACTTATCAAAGGTAATTTCAGTTATTTGGTCAGATTGAAACGCTAAAGTACACCACAGACGGAGACACAGGAAGAGTAAAGGGCTATTTTCAACGGGTCCAACGACTTATAGATACGGTATTTCGCCTAAACTGGAGTATATTATAGTAGTATGGCATCGGGTAATGATACAATATAAAAAAAGATTTTATATTATTAAAACCAACCCTAAAAACATTGCGATAGTTTAGTCATTTATTTTATATAGTATTATTTATGTTATTTAAGTTTCTTCTACCATGAATAAAATTTCAATTTGAAGTTTAAATATATTGAATATTTAAAAACGGATAGGACTCACTTTTTTAACTGTGCGAGGAGGCACAGGTCGAGCTTTCGATGAGAAAAAATATTTAAATATATTCTTGAACTTGAAAAAAAAGTATAAGGTAGGCAATATTGTATTTTGAAATAATTTTCAAGCTTTTGATAATGACCCAAGCAAAACCGCGAAAGGTGTGAAAAAATGGTTGGAGAAATTAGAGAGATACTGAAAACGCTTGAAATACATTTTATGTAACGAACGAACTTACTGTTATCCAAATTTTCTTCAGCTGTTTTTGGATTGGTCCAAAATTTACTATGCCCCAAATCAGCTTTTGCTAAAACATTAGAAATTATTTTATACATATTAGGTAAACTTTTAAAAATATATACTCGCAAGCGAAAATATTGTATTCTGAAGTAAATTTTCAGCTAATGACCCAAGCAAACCGCAAAAGGTGTAAAAAAATGAGTTGCTGAAAATACTTGAAATCGAGTTCTACATGAGGAACGGACTTACTTTTATCGTTATATTCTTCGGATGCTTTTGGGTTGGTCCAAAATGTACTATGCTCAAAATCTGCTTTTGCTAAAACATAAATAAATATTTTAACTGGTTATAAAGAAAAGTTAGACATTAGTTTTAAACATTAGAAATTATTTTATACATATTAGGTAAACTTTTATAAATATATGCTCGCAAGCTGCAGTTGAGTGGGATTTAGACTCACGTATGTACAAATCAAAAACTTTCGTGTAGCAGTGATTTAAATTATTGTGTTGTATTTATATGAATAAACGTTTTCTACTTGAACGACCTCTAAACCAATGCGAATTGACTTAAAATAACTATTGAGTTGGTAGTATGGCATTTGGTACGGACTTAGTGCGAAAAATTGGAAATATAATGAAATGAAAACCGGCCAAGTGCGTATCGGGCCACGCGCAATGTAGGGTTCCGTAGTTGCCCGGTACATATAAGTTGGTCTACTAATACAGACCGCGCCAAACTTCTGGTCCCATACATTATAGGGGATTAAATTCATTATATATGTTGCAGACAAAACTCTTAACCAGTCAAAAGTACTATTGACTAGCAAAATCAGTCAAAAGTACTTTTGACTGCACAGGTTGGTCAAAAGTGGTTTTGACTGAAAATTATTGGTTAATAGTACTTTTGACTGCAAATTTGCGGTCTTCGACTGACGATCTTCGTCAAAAGTAGTTTTAACTGCAATAAGGCATCAGTCAAAGGCACAATTAACTCGTTAGATGTAAATAAAAAAGATATTTATTAAATGTGAAATCGTTTATTACGAAAAATTTGGCATTACAATCAATACAAAGAAGACATACACTTTAAAAATTGACATTAAAATAGGTAATCAGAAAATTAACAGGTTATAAAAACACAGTACCTATATTACGTTAATCGCCTTTCTTAAATAATTATTAACTTTAATTGAAATTTAAAATAATCAAAACATAATTCGTGATTGTATAATGAGAACCTTGTAAATTGTATAATATATGTTTTACTTATTACACATTATTTATTCATCGTAAGCAACATACTTGTTTTTTTAAATAACTTTACAAGGCTGTCAGTCTACAATGACGAATTATTTATTCATGCAACTCAAAATATTACGGCACTTTGAATTACACAGCAATACTTTTTTCTTGCATAAACATTTATTGTTTTTACAGCCCCTAGAAGATACACATCGTGCATAACCTTGTCCTGTTCCGATAGCAGCGTTCTTTGCAGCTGTTCGTAATGTAATTGTTACGTTGGGCACCTCATGTTGCCGGATAAATTTTTCTTTGCAGCCATCAAATTTCGGATCTGGAAAATAAAAACAGGTTAAAACCTACAGACAAATACACACACGCGCACACAAATTCATTTATATTTACAAATTCACTAAGTAGACGCACATTCAATTTGAATTAGTAGGTACGTACGTACGTACCTGCAGTACAGTTTCTCCAAAATCCCACTCTTTGTCCCAATCCTGTATAACTGCTCACAAGTAACTTCTAATACAACTCCAATTAAATTAAGAAGGTCTGCCTTTCCTTTGTCTACGTCTGGGATCGGTATGGTCACATTGTCTCCGACTATCAGTGGTGGATGAGATTGATTGCTTGCTGTTTTCATTCTCATTGCTTGTTTTACTAGATTCAAATGCGCTTTTTCTCTTGCTTCCAATATCATTGATTCGTTTCTGTAGTGTTCAAATATTTCTTCTTGTTCTTTGTTTTCTCATCGTTCTTTGTTTTCTTCTTGTTCTTTACCTGTTTCTTTTGTTTCAATTTTTTCTTGTTCGTCTTGGTTCTCTTCATTATCATCAAAGTTTTGATTAATTTCTGTGATTGCAACTTGCAAGTCTTCTTCATTATGCAATGCACTTATAATTTCCAAAGGTAGATTAGATGTTAGCCCCACTTTAGTTTCCGTTTCAAATATTGCTTGATACGGAGACTGCTTTATCCCTGAGTGAAATGCTTTGTTCTTCATGAATTCAACAAATTTAAGTCCTTTCGAGTGGTTTTATTGTCCTCCATCCAAGATGCTAGCATTTTTTAAACATCTTGATTACCCCTTTCCACGGAACCTTGACTTTGGCTATGTCGTGGTTTCCCAGTTACTAGTTTTAGTTCTGGCCAATATGATGTTAATTCTTTTATAACTGAGTTAACAAACTCTCTGCCATTATCTCAGTGCGAAATACATTGTGCTCCAAAGGTCAAGAAATATCCATTAATGGATATGCAACTTCAGTAGCCCTTTTTGATGGCAGTGGTCGCAAAATTACAAATTTAGTCAAATGATCCTGATAAACCATAATAAATTTATGCCCGCGATCTTCTTGCGACTGCATGTCAATAAGATCGACTTGGCAGCGGCTGTTCATTTCAGTGTGCAGGTTCGGTTTCGAAACCAGACCCCTCCTTTTCTTGCTTTTCTTCCTTTGGCATACTTCGCACATTCATAAATAATATATATTAATCATTTCTTTTGTAACATTAGCGTACTTTTTTGCCGTTTCATTCTTAAGTCTATCGCGACCACCACGCCCTATAAAAACATTAGCAGCATCAACTTAGCATCAATAATGTCGTAGATTTCCTCAGCCGGCAAAAAATATTTGTCAGGTTCTGTGTTTGTAACTAATTTTTTTAGACCACAAACTTCAATGATGTTAAAGCGTTTTAGTTTACTGTACTGTAATAGTGTTTTCTTTTTCATCAAATTTCGCGTCTTCTACATCCATTGTATTTTCAAATTTTTCTGTTGAAATGACTATCTTTCATATCTTCTATCGCTAAAACTCTTAGCAAAAAGCGTTCTTTCTTTTCATAGTCACTCATTTTTGTTCTAATATCAGCACGTTCTCCACTAATAATGAGTAATATAAAAGTGTATATTATGTGCGTTTGTCGTTAATTTTATCGACCACCTTAATTAACTTTTTAAGAGTTTTGACTGATACAACCAGTCAAAACCACTTTTGACGGAATCACTTAGTCAAAAGTACGTTTAACCAGCTCCATTGGGCAAAAGTACTTTTAACTGTTATTTTAGTCAAAAGTATTATTGACTAAAGCATACGGTCAAAAGTACTTTTGACTGTTATTTTAGTCAAAAGTATTATTGACTAAAGCATACGGTCAAAAGTACTTTTGACTGATTTTGCTAGTCAGTAGTACTTTTGACTGGTTAAGAGTTTTGACTGCAACATATATACTACTTCTGTGAATTTTTTTACATTTCTATAAACAACCGTTTATCCAGCAGGGGAGGGGGGGACACTCCACTTTAACACTAAAATTTTCACTTTAAAGCATAATAAACGGATCAACGGATCTCTAAATCAAAAAATGGTTATCACACACCCAATTTTTTTTAAACTGCCCACACTACCGGATAGACGAGAAAAAAAAATTCATCTCCAGTTTACGTGTATGCGAGGCTTAGACCATTCAACACGGGACCTGGCAAAGCGCGACTCTTAGTAATTAAATTATTCTGCCGTTTTCCACAGGAGGGGAGGTAAACACGCACAGCACACATTTACTCATTCACGCACACTCCTGCGAAAAATTTATATGTCACACTAAATCAAAAGCCGCAACACATACACAAAACGCGCACACAAGCAAACTTACATGAACAAATTGTTCATGTACTTCGGCAGAGGGGAATGCGTGCGCTTGCCTAGTCCCGTGTTATATGGTCTAAGGTACCCCTAAAAAAATTTTTTTTCGAGATTATTTTACCATTTTGTCGGCGTGATAAATATTTATATTCATGCCAAATTATAGCTTTCTAGTATTAATAGTCTCTGCGCTAAGTCGCGGACAGACGGACATGGCGAAACTATAAGGGTTCCTTGTCGGACTACGGCACCCTAAAAAAGAAATGTTTGATATTATTACGGCAAAATTTAAAAAATACCACAAAATATTGTTATTTGAAGTAATTTTTCAGCAAATGACCCAAACAAACCTCGAAAGGTGAGTAAAAATTGTTGTAAAAGTGAAATGATAAAAAAGCTAGAAATAGAGTTCTTCTATATTAGGAACAGACTTACTTTTTTTATAACTTTCTTCTGATGCTTTTGGATTGGTCCAAAATTTACTATGCCCCAAATCAGCTTTTGCTAAAACATTAAAAATATTAAAAAAATATTAAATAATTATATATTAACTGGTTAAAAAGGAAAGTTGTACATAATCAAGCTGCATTGGAGTGGGATTTTATAGATTTAGTTATGTCTAAACTAAAATATGGTGTTGTATATATGTTGTATAAATAAATACATACAGAAGGCCAGCTCCCTACAACCAGCGATTTCAGGCGCGCGCACACTTAGACGTGTACGTACGGCGATCTCGGTGAATGCCAGTCACGATCTGTTTGATCGCCTCTGTGGCCGAGTGGTAGAACGCCTGCCTGGTAACCTAGAGGTTTTGGGTTCAATTCCCTCGGTGTAATTTGTATTTGTATTCGGTCTGTGTGGTTCGGAAGGCACGTTAAGGCTGCATATAAGGTCAGATTGAGCACCTCATTCTGCATCAATCAGAACTGAACTCTACGTTTCCTTTTAGTTTAAAATAGCGCGCTCTCAGCCGTGGCTGTTACGACCACCAAGAAACATGCGCCCACAAAAATCTGCGGTTTTATTTAATAACTCTGCTTCTAGATACAATTAGTAAAATATTTTAAGACGCGCCGACGATGTCATTTGTTACCTTATTTTTAATACAAATTTCAAGGCTTTATGATTTAAGGAAGGTTCTTTAACACTGAAAAAATATGAAATTTAGAGGTAACTTCGTAAAATTTTTCTATCTAGCGAACTTAAATATTTTGCGTTTTTTCTAAAATCTGTCTATCAGCCATATAGTCTACTATCTATTGGTTGGGGAAATAGTTTCTTCGCATTTTATATGAAAATTCAAGACATTTTTTAATAAAGTTTATTTACATTTAGCTAAAGTACGTAGGTGCCATTTTGTTCGATAAATTTCTGCCATCTTGTAGGTAGGGACATGATCCCATTGCTATAGAAATTCTGGGGCTTCTGATCAAAAAACCGCGACAAGTGGTTTTGGCGGTTCTCTCGTGATGTTAACCTGACACTGCCTAAAGAATTCCGAGGAGACAGAAACAAGTGTAAATCTGAAGGTGCAAGGTCAGGACTATACGGCGGATGCATTAATACGTCCCAGCCAAACTCTCTTAATTTTTGCTGAGTGGCTAAAGATGTGTGAGGTCTAGCGTTATCATGATAAAAAACCACACCCCTTCCTTTGACTAATTCCGGCCGCTTTCTTTCAACTTCTTGCGCTAATCTCATCAGTTGTTCGCAGTAGAGTTCAGAATCGATGGTCCTGCCTGGCAGTAACAGCTCATACTGAATAATGCTCTTCCAATCCCACCATATACACGGCATTACCTTGTTGCGAGATAACCCGGGTTTCGCCAGAGTCAGTGAAGCCTGACCAGCCACGACCTAACCACGACCCTTTTCGCACGTTTTTGTCGTACGTGATCCACTTTTCATCACCAGTTATCAGGTTTTTCAAAAATGGTTCGGTTTCATTATGTCGTAATAAAGAATCACAAATAAGTACACGTTTCATTAAGTTTCTTTCAGTGAGCTCATGAGGCACCCAAATATCGAGCTTTTTAGTGTACCCAGCTTTTTTCAAATGCACCAAAACTGTTTTGTGGTCAATTCCCAGTTCTCCAGCTACATCGTAACTACTGATATGCCGATCTAGCTCCACTTTTTCAAAAATGGCATCCATTTTATCCGTAACAGGGCGCCCAGAGCGAGGTGCATCTTTGGCATCAAAATTTCCGGATTGAAAACGCTTAGTTTTGACACCAAATTTGTGCTACTCTCACAGACACTGCACTAGGTCCATAAACATCACAAATTTTTTTCCGCGGCTTGATTTGCATTTTTACCTTTTTTGTAGTAAAATTTCAAAATGTATCGAATTTCTTAATTAGATTCACTCATCTTAACAGTAAGAAAAACAAATGAAAATCAGACATTTTACCTAATTTGAATTTGGAATAATCTTTTTTAAAGTTTAAACTTTTTAATAATACCAAAACCAGCCATATTCAAATGGTATAGCCAAAGAGATTTTATTATAAGTTCATACATACTATTTGCGAAATGATTTTTTCCCCAACCTATTATATTATTTTTACTATACCGATTAACCAAGTTACAAAATGTGATATGCTCATTTGAGGTTGGGCATCTAGCCTTATACGGACCCTTAAGCTATTTGTTAATTTGTGTACTATGCGGCGGCGATAATGCTCACATCGTATTACGTTTGGGACGTAATAATCGTCGGTGAGAAGCGGGTGTACCAAGTTTTTTCTGCTATTTTCATTTAATAACACATGGGGCACCTATACGTATTTATATATTATATATATTGTGTCCCGGGTGTGAACTATTTCACAACTTTCGCGGTTTGTTTTGTTCATTGGTTGAAAAATTCATTCAAAATGCAACATCGCTTCTCTTTTGATGATTGATTTTGTTGTTACTATATGAAAATACTTCAAATCCGTACGTTCTTACTTTTATCATAATTTTCTCGGGATGCTTTTGAATTGGTCCAAAATGTGTTATGCTCTACATCCGGTTTTTGTCAAACCATTGGGAAATATTTGCAATTAAGTATAGTTATTCGAGTAATTCTAGTTCGTTGTTTTAGACTCACTTATGTCCAAACCAAGATATGGTGTAGTTTTTACGACTTCCAAACCAACGCGAGTTGACTTTAGATGTTCTTGACTCTCCAATTTATTATATCCAATGTTGGAGCTGAATTGATTTATTATATTGTCAAATACGTTTCTGAAAAATTGAATAATATAAATAAAATAATTGTAGACCTCTTGATGAAATTTGGTAGGGAATGATACATCATCACCACGTGTAAAGGATAAAATACTAATCGGGACTTGTTTTTGTTGCAAATGTTCAAAAAATAATACATACCCGATGGCTTCAAAACCGATATCTTTGGCCTCATTCTTTTCGGCATTTGTGAGAATGGAGTATCGTGGCATACCAATGTAATTTTCGAGGTCATGTCTTTCTGCGTTGTCTTCTTCACTTATACGAGTAGTACCGGTTTCATTAGAATTCCTGTAAAAAGGAACTTTACTGGCTACTCAGGAATAAGTTTCTCATTAAAGTCAACATAATATGTATATTATACAGATACCATGTGCGTGTATACCTACTATAAGACAGGCAATGGTGTCGATTCGGTGTAACACGCACGACTTAACTTATTTGACAGGATTAACCTTAGGTGCAATTGTATAAGCCAATCGTATTCAAATTCGATTCTGATATGGCTATTCGGCTAAGCAAATTACAGTTGTTGTTGTGAGAAATGCCCAAGAAGAAAAGTGAACTTAGTTTTAAATGTGTTCAGATTAAGACTTTTACATCAGCCGGCATGACTCCAAAAGATTATTTACAAGAAAATCTATGTAGGCGCTGTACTGTTCGAACTGCGATAAAACGTAATGTCCAGGCATATGAAACACACGTAAATTAAATAGAGACTTAGCTCGGTGATGCAGCAGTGTGCGAGCGAGACTCTAGGGTTCGGTACCCGAAGGGGGCCAAACAGGACCCTATTTCTAAGCCTCCACTGTCTGTCTGTCCGTCTGAAACAGGGCTCTAACCATATGTATGTAACCATAATAGGTAGACAGTTGAAATTTTCACAGAATACGTGTTACTATGGCCACTAAGTATTATGAAAAAAATATATATCCAAGGTTTTACTCATACAAGAAACTTCAAAAAAATTGCTATGTGTTTAACTTAAAGGGAAAAAAATTACGAATCACTTTTGAAAACGTGTATATGATTAAAACAGTAAAAAGTATGCTTTATTAATTTATAAAAATATTATTTTCTTAAAAAACACAGAGTTCGTATTTTATTTAATAACATTTATTGAACGAGCGAGCGAAGTTCTCCAAATCTACTAGCTAGAACAATTCGGCGTTTGTATGTATGTATGAATGTTTGTTCGACGATAACTCGAGTATCGTTTATCGGAATGTCATAAAATTTGGCAGGCGAGTAAATGAGGCAAAAAGAATTTTTAAGTTCAAACATGAGCCAAATCGGTCAAGCGCGAATCTAGGTACTAGGTAGAACGTTTGGAAAAGTTGTCTTTTCCACATCGTTTACCTAGCCCTCGAACAGACCTGTCAGAAAACTTTGATCTATTAAAACCAAAAAAAGTCACTCGTGAATTAAAAGTTTCAAATTTATTTGTATTGGACTAATAGGTAAGTATCTAAAGGCGTAGACCACTTACTTCTCGCTCGCTTGCTTCTCCTGTTGGACTAATAGGTAAGTATCTAAAGGCGTAGACCACTTACTTCTCGCTCGCTTGCTTCTCCTGTTGGACTAATAGGTAAGTATCTAAAGGCGTAGACCACTTACTTCTCGCTCGCTTGCTTCTCCTGTTGGACTAATAGGTAAGTATCTAAAGGCGTAGACCACTTACTTCTCGCTCGCTTGCTTCTCCTGTTGGACTAATAGGTAAGTATCTAAAGGCATAGACCACTTACTTCTCGCTCGCTTGCTTCTCCTGCCTTAAAGTGTTATTGCCCTCGGTTAAGTTTTCTTTGCTAATAACCTTTTCGTGATTAGTTTTAGTGGTTTCTCTCTCATAATTTTCTTGAAATATTTTTTTTACGTCTACAGCGTCGTGACCGTTTTTCAAGTAGTGCATTGTAGTAATAATAAAATACTGTTGTAATGATGATATCTAGGGACATTAAATAGGATTATATTATAATACTAATTCCGCACATTTTACCTATTCATTGTGGAATTTGTAGAATAATCGCCTGCTAATCCAAGTCTGCGTGCATCACGTTGGGAACGTAATAATCGTCGGTGAAGAGCGGGTGTACTAAGTGTAGACTGTGACTTGCATTTTAAAATTCACACTTAGGAACACCTCTGACGCCCCTTCGGGTGTTATCATTGCACAAGCGGTAAAACTTTTAGTATGGCAGCTACCAAGGCGTCTTCTAATTATGTAAATACTGTTTGGTGATACGCGAGGCATGTCATCGGCCATGAATCAGTTAAAATGTATACTACGAATTGTATTGTTATGTTATTTTTTGGGTACTTCAATTTGAATGACCTTAAATTTTCTAAAAACATAGATTAAGCTTAATTTTTAAAATTGCTCTTTGTTATTTATTAGAATATAAAGTGACTAATTTATGCAGGCAAATTCTTACTAAAGACTCGGTAAGTGCTCATTAACAAGGTTCAATGACCCTTTTTGTGAAAATCGTAAATTATTCTTTTCGTGGTACTTACAAACGCAAGCCCACAGACGTATGATATAGTAGCCGACCTAACATTAATACTATTGGAATGCAATGGCAATGACAAATAAAAAAAAAATAAAAAAATCTCTCTGTCTCTTTCTCGCGAGCCGCTAATGGCGTCGGTCCTGATAATTAAAATTATTAGAAGAATTGCATATCTTTTACTGAAATTACCTGAAATAAACGCTGAATTACCAGAGGTTATGGACCCAGTCACCTATACATGTTGCAAGATTTAAAGAAACTAAATTGCGAGCGGAATTTTCATCGTCGACCAAGTGGACGGGAACAAAGCAAGGCACGCGTGCAAGATGGAGGCCTCTCCAAATCCCGGTATAATCAGGCTGGAAAACGCGGAAAATTGGAGGCCATGGAAGTTCCAGGTATCAGTACAACTGAGGGCGCTCGAGGTATTCGACGTGGTGGAGGGAAGGGAGCTGAAAACCGAAACCACGGTTGCTGCATGGACAAAGAAGGATGTCAAAGCACAAAGTTTCATCGTAACGAGGTTGTCACAAAATGTTATGGCCCACATCCTAAGCTGTCAGACATCGTCTGAAATGTGGGCCAAGCTGAACAGTGTCTTCGAACAAAAGTCAGAATCAAGTGTACACATGTGGCAGGAAAAATTCTTCCAATTCAAGTATGAAAACGGAGTAGATATGGCAACTTTCTTGTCAAAAATCGAGGAGTTGCGGTGCAAACTGAAGCAACTAGGTGAAGAGATCTCCGATAAGTTTATTATGACCAAGATCCTGATGTCGCTACCTGCAAGGTACAGTTACTTCATATCAGCCTGGGAGTCTACTTCGGAGGACAAGAGGACGCTAGAAAACCTGACAGCGAGGCTGATGACCGAGGAAGAGCGGACTTCAAGACAAGAAGACAGTGTGGCACTGGTAGTACAAAATCACACAGGTAACAAACCAGCAACTAGTAGTTTTAAAGGAAAGAAACAATTTAAATGTTTTTACTGTAATAAGCCAGGTCATTTTAAAAAAGACTGTAAATTTAGGAAATTTAAGTTGGGAAATAACTCAAGTAATGCATTTGTAGGTTGTGATTTGAAACATGTAAACAATAACTGGATTGTTGATAGTGGTGCCAGTGAGCACATGAGCGGGAATAAGGCATTGTTCTATGAATACAAAGAGCTATCTGAACCTAGGTTAATTATGATAGGTGATGGCCAGGTCATTAAGGCTACAGGTATAGGAAGCCTGAAGGTAGATGCTTATAATGGGAAGGAATGGATAAATACAACCGTTAGTAGCATTCTCTATGTGCCAGATCTTAAAGTAAATCTTTTCTCTGTGGGTCGGGTGGCTCAACTGGGGTATACCGTTCTCACTAAACAAGACCATTGTCAGTTTATAAAGGGTGGTAAAGTTATGGCTCTAGCTCGCAAGGAAGGAAAATGTTATACAATGGTGTTCAGACTGAAGGTAAATGAAACATGTTTGGTCGCTGAATCATTGGTAACCTGGCATGAAAGGTTGGCTAACCAGGGCTTAGGTGAAGTAAGGAAAATGCTGAAATCTAATGATATACCTTTCAGAGACATAGCAGATTATACATGTGAGGCGTGTCAAGAAGGAAAGATACACAGATTACCTTTCCAGCGAAGCGAGTCCAGTACAACAGCTGTCGGGCAACATATTCACAGCGATGTCTGTGGGCCTATGGAAACGAAGTCTGTCGGAGGAGCAAGGTACTTTTTATTATTTAAGGATGATTTTTCTCGGTTCAGGACTGTGTATTTTCTGAGTAGTAAACAGCAAGTTAAGGAATGTATTGAAAAGTACATAGCTTTAGTGGAAAATCATAATGGGAAGATAAAAAGGTTCCGTACAGACAATGGACTCGAATTTATAAACAAGGAGACGACACAGCTGTTTGCCAAGAAGGGAATAATTCATGAAAGGACATCAGAACAGGTGGAAGGTAGCAGGACACCAGAGCAGCTGGAAGGTATGAGCACACCAGAGCAGGTGGAAAGTACAGATGAAGAGGGAGATGAGTTCAAGGATGCAGAACAAAATATGGCAGTAGGACCTAAAAGAGAGAGAAGAAAGCCTAAGTGGATGGAGGATTACGAAGTAAGTTTCTTAGCATTAGAAAATGAACCTACTACCTATAAAGAGGCCATGAAGAGGCCAGATGCATGCAAGTGGCAGGAAGCTGTGCAGAAGGAATTACAGGTGTTGAAAGAAAACAACACCTGGACAGAGACACATTTACCTGACAGTAAGTCATGTATCAGCAGTAAGTGGGTATTTAAAATAAAGAATGCAGGTCAAAATAATCAGACCTACAAAGCTAGGTTAGTAGCAAGGGGTTTCGAGCAGAAGGATACTTTTGATTTGAGTGAGCTGTATGCACCAGTTGCTAGGCTGCCGACGTTCAGAGTATTTCTCGTGGTAGCAAACCAGCTTAAATTACCTGTCCATCAAATGGATGTTAAGGGTGCTTTTTTGTACGGGGAAATAAAGGAAGAAGTCTACATGACCTTGCCAGATGGAGTAGAAAGTAAATATAACGCTGTGAAATTAAATAGGTCATTGTATGGGTTAAAGAAATCTCCAAAATACTGGAATGAAAAGTTTGACAGTTTGATGTGTAAACTTGGTTTTAAAAGGTCTAAAAATGATTATTGTTTTTATGTGAAAGTAACGAAGGATGTTCGAACTTACATAATAATATTTGTGGACGATCTTCTTCTGTTCTCTTCTTGTAATAAAGAGTTAATGTCAATAAAGTCAATATTAGCTGAAAATTTCAGAATGACAGACCTTGGTTTTGTTACAAATTATTTAGGTATTGATGTAAAACAAGATTTGCAACATGGGGTTACTGTATTGAGCCAAGAAAATTACTTAAATAAAGTGTTGAAGAAATTTGATATGTATAATTGTAAGCCTATGTCAACCCCCATGGAAAAGGGCTTGAATGTGCAAGAGTTAAATGGGTCAAATTGTGATTACAATATTGAAAGTTTATGTAGACAGATCATAGGAAGCTTACTTTATGCTGTGACAGGAACAAGACCTGATTTATGTTTTAGTGTGTCTTTGCTAAGTAGATATCAGGGTCGTGGAAACAATAATGTATTAACATCACTAAAAAGAGTTCTAAGGTATGTAAAGAAGACAGTTAACAGTAAATTAATGTTCCATAGTAATTCACAAGATTTCAATATTGTATGTTATGTTGATGCTAATTGGGGTGGAAATGATATGGATAGAAAATCAACTTCAGGATTTTGTATTAAATTAAGTAATTGTACTGTTATCTGGGGTTCAAAAAGGCAAGATTGTGTTTCATTATCTTCAACAGAAGCCGAGTATATAGCAATGTGTACTGCCTTAGTAGAGTCATATTGGTTGTTGAAATTGTTGCTAGATTTTGAGTTAGACAACTGTAATAATCAAATATTAATGTTAGAAGACAACCAATCAGCCATTCAAATTGCTAGGAACACTGAAACAAAACGACTTAAGCATATAGATATTAAGTATCATTACATTAGAGATATGATTGCTGGAGGGTTTGTAAAGCTATGTTACATAAGTAGTGAAGAGCAGATTGCTGATATGTTCACCAAGGCTCTATGTAAAGAGTTGTTTATAAAATTTAGAAGTTTGTGTGCCTTGGTGGTGAAAGATTTGTAAATTGTGTCATTGAGAGGGAGTATTGGAATGCAATGGCAATGACAAATTAAAAAAAAAAAAAAAATCTCTCTGTCTCTTTCTCGCGAGCCGCTAATGGCGTCGGTCCTGATAATTAAAATTATTAGAAGAATTGCATATCTTTTACTGAAATTACCTGAAATAAACGCTGAATTACCAGAAATACTAAACGTATAGAGTCGACGCGTGGCAATTTTAGCTCAGTGAACTACGGGCTCTTTTAAATATAAATATTGCTTGTTTCCATACAAAATATATACTAGAGATTAGTTTAGGAATTAACAAATATGTTCCAAGCTTAAGCCAGTCAAAACAACCCTTTTTATACGTTTCTTCGTATCATGAAGCCTAAATTTACCTTATTTTTTGTATGGAAACTTGCCACGCTATTTAATCCTTATGTTTGGTCTGCTACTTAGTAATAATTATATGTCTGTGCGCAAGCCCAGCCCACAGTCAACAATTGGACCTCTATGGGACGTCACGATTTTATTTTGCGAAATTAGCAAAAATCGTTATCGATCCGTGTTACTGATCACTTACCAAGCCTCCAGTATGAGTTTGGCTGTCATCTTATATATTGAACTGTTCACGAACTGTAACGTCACTTATCCTTAGATAGTATACGAGTATCTGTGTTTTTGACGTTTGGCAAGCAGAGGTGCAATTGTGTAAGACAATCCTCATCAAATTCGATTTTCATAAAATGGCTATTATGGCTATTCGCCTAATCAAATTAGCCCGTTTGACAGTTGAAATCGTACGTTTTTGGTTGTCAACAACAAAACAAGACAATCGTATTCATTTGACAGCCAAAAATGTACGACTTCAATTATCAAACGGTCTAATTTGCTTAGCCGAATAGCCATATGACAAAATAACTGCCGAGCCGAAAACAGGCAATAGTTTTTAAAGATAGAGAGATTGCAGACACTTCCATGCGAGCGAAGCCGCAGGTATACCGATATTACTTAAAAATAAACTTATGTAAGTTTGGTTTTTAGCTTTGATTGTAAGAGATACTGCCAATGTTTTAGTAAAATAGCATAAATTTACAAATATAGCTAGCGGCGTCACGAAAGACTCGTTCTATTTTTAATGTTAAGTAATACATTAGTGTTACTTGCCTTGATACGTAAGATTTTTAAATATTCCGGGGTGCTCCTAAATTTAAACAAGACTGTTTGAAGATTTTCACCGTATGAGTTTTGAGCTTCTGTCTCGATGTCGTAATTCCAACATGATCTCATGTAATGTAATACTAAAACAGACAAATTTTTTCCAAAACTATTTTGCTGTTACGTGGTTTTTGGGTAGATTATGGACAAGGAATGTCACAGTGTCCAACGAAATGGTATTAAACAAGCTAAATGAACATATTAACATTTTGTTTAATTCATATTGTCATTGAGCTATAAAATCATATTTAGAATACAAAAATATGTATTTTGCAATAGAGGACATACCTACTTCCGAATAATATATTTCTTCCAAGTAATTTTAATAAGTGGTAGAGCTGATGCCGGGCTTGACTGTGGAGGTACCACCATCTTACTCGCAAATCCTCCCGAAGTTATTCGGGGGAGAGTAGGAGAACAGCTTTAGGCAAAACCAGGCGGCCCACCATTGCCTGGGACCGATGGATGGCGGTTTATCCATCCCCAATTGCCTTTGCCTTATATAAAACAGACTGGTGACGGGCAGCGGCGTCACTGGTGAAAGGGTTTCGGCACCGCGCTCACCAACCCGCCTGTCCAGCGTGTGTGAGTATGGGCATTTCTTCCAGGAGGACCGCCAAGATTGGTGAAATCCTGGAAAGGCCTATGTCCAGCAGTGGACGAAACAGGCTGATGGATGGATGGATGGAATTTTCGAAAGGAAATAATGAAAATATAGCTGTAAAAAAATTGGCGAGAATTTTCTAAATATATTTACTCAAGACATTAGGAAAATGATTTTTATTACATGTCTTTGTGTAGCCGCAAATTCAAAATTAACTAAAGTTTTGCATGCATGGCAGTCGATTAGTGAAGAATAGACAATTGAAAGATAAAAGCGTTAGAGCAGGACTGTAGTTTAGCTTTGTACTAGGTCCGCGCAATGTTGGTAAATCGTACCAAAATGTACACCGCAGCAAGCGACTGGCCATGTTATTTTGAGTCGCTAAAAACCCGAAAACTTGACATATGCAGTACATGAAAAAAGTACATTCTTACTAATGGAACTAATGGATAAACAGATTTTTACGATTTATTTGTTGAAATTTGAAATTTGTTTTATATAGTAAAGGTTGTTGGTATATATTATTACTCGTTTTCGGCTTTTAAAATCCAGCCTACAAATAGCGATCTTTGAATTGACAAACTGCAGAATGTATGTACCTACATATGTACTATACTCTAAGAGTAATTGGGTGTGCTAACTTTCTGGACAAGAACGGAAATCTTAAAACCATTTCGAGAAATATGTTTTCTGTACAGTTGCTACTTATCAGATTAATAAATAAATCTATACTTTTAAAGATATTTTAACAAAACACAATGAACTTCATTTGACTTATCTATGACGTCATGACATGACATTTGACATGCAGTGCATTCCGTGTCGCGACATAATCGATTATATCGCGTCTATCATCATTCCGAGTCATTGTGAGCCCGATAATTAATCAACCGCCAGAATTCATATTGGAGACTCGGTTAGTGATCAGGAACAATGTTTAATGAACCTGAAGGTAAAACTGCAACTAAAAAATTGCTCCCGTACCTACCGACTGCCTATTCAGTCAGTATGGAAACAATTTTTTTTATGATTTCGAAAATAACGATCATTGAATTTTGTTCCTGATCACTAACCGAGTCTCCAGTATGAATAAGGGTGATTGATTAAATTTCACCTTGTTTATCATAGACGAAATCCTTAACGACGCCATGTTGTGATATGCCTATGCTTCAGAGCGTTTGCACTATGAGCGATCTATGAAAATTGCTAGCTGGCCGGTGGCAATTTCAAAAATAGGTTTTTCGAAGAATAAGAGCATTAGTTAAATCATGATTATAAGATTGTAGTTAGAAGAAATTACTTCTTGGACCTAGTAAAGTAGTA
Organism: Ypsolopha scabrella; assembly: GCA_910592155.1. Taxonomy (NCBI): domain Eukaryota; kingdom Metazoa; phylum Arthropoda; class Insecta; order Lepidoptera; family Ypsolophidae; genus Ypsolopha; species Ypsolopha scabrella. The sequence goes on along the minus strand of OU342960.1, from coordinate 26,405,510 downwards.
TATCCTTTGTATTCACGTAACTTGAATGAATTTCTACAAATTCTGTCATCATTCATGTTGCGTTCAAAAGAACCCTAAATGGATTATAAGTATAAACAGTGATGGACGCCATTTTTCATTCGGAACGACTTGATGGGCGTGAGAAGTTTGATGGTAGTGTTAGCACTATTAGCGCCATGCGGAACGCCTCTAGTGACGTCACGTTCACTTTTGGCGGGTAAAATTTAAGTTTTTGTTTTTAAATAGATGCAATGAATAAAACCCAAAAATAATGAAATTAGTTTCATAAAATAGTCTACATTTTCAAACTAAATTATTAAAAAAATATATATCAGAAACATGCATGGCTAATTGACGGAGTATGTAGCAAACTTAAAACGACGATTTTTGACACTGCTAACGAAAAAGTTGTTCTGTTTTGGTCCGGTAATATTTGAGATTCAACTCAAAAAGTTGTTCTGTTTTGGTCCGGTAATATTTGAGATTCAACTCATAAAACTATTTCATTATATTTTTTTCCTTTTGTGTGTAAATTATTAAAGTTACAATTCACCTTTATAAAATAAAAACGGCATTTACCTTGAAAAATTGTATAAAATATGTACACCGAATTCATCTTATGTTATAATACATTTTACGAAAACTGTTTTATACTTGCAAATCACATGTATGAAATAAAATATTTATATCCAAATAAATCGGTTATGAAAATTAAATCGATTTCTAGCACAGAGCAGCAAGCCAGCAAATGTGTAAATATGAATGACGATAAAAAGTTGAAAGCCTATTCAATTCACTTTTCTCTATAAGCAAGTATTGATATTCCAATGTACGCTTTCTTTCAATGGGGTAATGGGGACGACGTCGTGCACAGACGGACATACGCCAAGACTTCGCCATAAATATACTATTTCATAACCAAAAACAATTTAATACAAAAAAGTTTTGCTTTAACTTAGTAATTTCAAAATCAGTTCGCAACTACAACAAGTTTGAAACTCCAAGAAAACTATTGTAATTTTCCAGGTTTTGACAAAATCATAAAAAAATACAGGCGTATTTCACGCGTTTCAGCAAGTAAAGCTAGATAAAAAGTAGGTACCTATAAGACTGGTTGTTTATTTCGTAACCTAGATTGAACCTCTGGTGTGCGTCCATTATTGTGGCAAATATAATCCACGGTGGAACTAATATCTATCAGCCACATCACTCTTCTACCGATTTGATTGATTCATTTACGTGTTCACGTGTATGTATGTATAGGTTCACCCCGCTAATCGCCAAAGCTTTTAACATCCCCACCAGACCACAAACCACGTCTCATAATTAGTCTAATAATATCTGTAGGTATTTGAACAATGACTTGGCGTCATAACAAGTCGGTCTGCGAGGAGGGCGTATGGCGCGGTTACATTTCGGTCGCGTGTATATTTTGTTAGGGCCGCGCGAAAACAAAGCCAGCTGACATGATGGGTGCGCCGACGCACAAATTATCGAGACTTCTAGAGAACATCGGGGAACGACCCTTTGTCTTGGATTTTCTGGAAAACATTGTTAGTTACGAAGATTTTTATGAAAAACAATGTACGTTTAAGATAAGAAAATTATTAATAAAAAAAAAATTGTACTAGTTTTTTATATTAATTGACAGCAAATATTGAAGATTTCTTTTTCGAGAACCTCATACACCAATGATTTACAAAAAGGAAATGTATTTATTACTTACAGTGGTTTTATGGGTCAAAATAGTTATTTTGCCCCAAAATTACTGACAGCAGGGATGGTGATGAATGATATTTGACTATACTTGACATTCTGGAAATAACGACGGAAATTACGAGCACTTTCAGAACAAGCTTTTACAAGAATAATCAAAAATGGCTGACGACAAATTTACAAAACTTATTAAAACAGGTTAGTAGGCATGAGTTTAGATAAAGTAGTGTTGAAACTATACATAACTAGGTATTAAAACACTCGTATTCTAATAAAAAAACTCGCCTAGGCCTCGTTTTTTAAACTCACACTCGTCTTTTAATAACCTCTTTATGTACAAGTTTCATAAACTACTATTATTTTACTGATTTTTTCGTTCACGGTTCTACAACGATAGGCAACATGTGGCGAGCGGCAGGCGTGAAACATATTTTGTTTACATCCGTCAAACCTACCTAAGACTTCCCAGATACTGTAAGTAAAGGGTTAAACAAAAAAAAACATGGGTTAGGGAAACGATTTATTGACGCAATCAGTAAGGTATACTTTAAATCATACAATCTTACACGTAATTTATCATCTCAAGAGCTCAAATATCAAAGTCTTTTACTAACTATACCGATGCGAAACAAGTTAGCCAGTTTTTTTATGGTTAGGCTCACATTAGCATTAAAAATCCGGAAGATGTACTTATTTATTCATTTATAACTAAAGTAATTCTCGAGTATCTTTTTATAATCACTACAATGGATCCATGTAAAATGTAAAGAAAAAGTTAAAAACAAATACTATAAATGGCTGTTACTGGTTTCTTCTTTTGTTTTATTACATAAACTAACCTTTCGCCTCCGGCTCCGTCCGCGTTTATTCAATCTATGCCCCGTTTTCAGTTTAGGCATTATTTTATGAACATCCTTATAGCCGCATTTAAATCCGTTCATTGGTTCTCGAATTAAAACGGAATGTACATACACACAGACAGACAATCGAAAATTCAAAAAATAATTTCCGAATTTCTTTCCACTGTTAATAAAACAGATTTAATTTTAGCTAATTATTAAATTCGTAGCAAGATTCTCAGGATCATTAAAATGGACAAGTTATTTTATAAGTTATTATTATTAATCACGCCAGAATTATTCGCTACAAATACCTACATAGAGTTATCAAATGGCTACACCTGCGGCGTGCCACTTCGTTTCTCACGCGTTTTAGGAGCTGTTCATTTATTACGTAAGACGATTTGGAGAGGGAGGGGGTCTGAACAAGTCTTATTTTTTCTTACATGGGGTGGGAGGGGGTCTAGATTGTTCTTACGTAAGAAAGATCACAAAAGTAAGCAAAAATTACTTTTTCATCACATAAAATAACGTTTAGATTTTTGCTTCGTTTTCTTTGCAATTTTGACTAATCTTATGTAAGATTGAAAGGGGGGAGGGGGTTCATCCAAGTCTTATTTTATCTTACGTAGGAGTAGGGGGGGGGGGGTGAAAGTGGTTAGAATTTACTTACGTAATAAATGAACAGCCCCTTATTGCGCACAATCTCTTATTTTGGTTCGATTTGCGCGATAAAATGGGTGAGAAATGAAGTCGCGCGTCATAATACTGCGGGCGACATCGTTTTTATATATTTAAACGTGACAAAACGAATGACATAATTTTCTCCATTTATGATTCAATGCAGCCTGGAAACAACTTAACCTTGACTAGGTACTCACTCGTGTAATAATACTGATACTGTTGAATGCAATTGTCATAAAATCGAAATATTCCACCAAATACTTGGTTATTATTGTGGATAAGAATTTGTCCTGGTACTTCAAATTGAAGCAGTTCTTACCCGAAAAAGAAAGATGATTTGTATATAACTATGTTGCAGTGATGTGATAAAAGCATATAGAGACACAGAGGCAGAGATTTGATCAAATTTCGGGAGATGTTAAAATTGCAATTAAATTTTGTCATGTCTCTAAGGAAATCTAGTGATTTGATAAAATTGCAAAACTAATCAAGTGATTTGATCAAATTCCAAAACTGATAGGGTACTACAATGTAAAAATCATTAAAAGATCTCGGTAGACCCTACATACTTTTTAAAGAAACCCATTCACAGTTGAAGCATTGAGAGCAAAAAAAGGCTTAACATTTCCAGACATAATTGATTTTTAATTGTGTCTGGAAATGTTAGGCTTTTCTTGCTCTCGTTATCAATAGTTTTGTAGTTTTCACTACTTTACTGTGAACTGACTATGCTTCAAAAACAGTTCTCTAAACAATAAACTTATTTCTATAACGAGATTAACATACTGTTGAAAATAGACACCATGGCTTACCATAATGAACGAAAGAAAATCCTTATACGATGGTTAAACACTGGCGTATAAAGTTACATATTTAGTAATACCACACACATACCTGTTATAATACCAATCCTCTCTCCTTCGTACCCCCCCCCCACACACACATACATACACCCTCTTACCCTAAAAACAAATTTCGCTCACACTTCCTAGACCTTGGCTAGGGAAACTTAGGCACACTTTCTAAAATATCACCTTTTTCATCTGCTCTTTACCACACACTCACCTATTCCAAAACTCAACACATGCAAAAAATGTTTTACCTCATAAACTTTATATTTAACATTTAGGTATATTATATAGTTATTTATATAAGGTGAATTGTATTTATGCTGCCAAATTCATACTGAAGCCTCGGTAAGTGTTCAGTTCAATTACCCTTTTTGTGAAATACGTAAATTATTCATTTCGTTTTCCCTACAAACGCAAGCCCAGCCTCGGTTTACATAATGTTTCAATTACTATGGGACGTCAACATTTCATTTTGCGAAATTAGCAAAAAGTGTTACTGTTCACTTACCAAGCTTCTAGTATGAATTTGGCTGCATCAATAAAAGTCACCTTCTAAACAACAATGACCGATTCAACCAACAAGTTCGATTCGTTTTGCTTACTTTCTTTTTAATATTTGCTACGCCTAATTTACTACGGGCCGTCGTTATATTACGTCATTTGAAATTAGGGGAGGGGTTTGGTCTGCGGATGACGGTGATATCATGAACATACATAGATGGCAATAATGGGGGTCTTGCCTTAAAGACAAAAACCATTGTTTAAACAATATTAGGTATTGATTTTGTAATTCATCAGTTTTGTGAGAGGGTAATAATTGGATAATGACGATATAGGATGATTGTCGGGGGGGGGGTTAAAATAATGACGTAATATATGGATAGCCCCTACAAAAATGTACAATGTTTAATATTATATCCGTAGAAACCTTAGAAATATAATAATTCTGCCGTTTTCCACGGCAGGGGAGGTAAACACGCACAGCACACATTTACTCATTCACGCACACTCCTGCAAAAAGTTGATATGTCACACTAAATCAAAAGCTGCAACACATACACAAAACGCGCATACAAGCAAACTTACATGAACAAGTTGTTCATGTACTTCGGTAGAGGGGAATGCGTGCGCTTGCCTAGTCCCGTGTTAAATGGTCCAAGGTAGAAACCAATGAGTCCCAAACCATTTAAAGTGTAAATTGTAAACAACAATAAAGTATTTTATATTCACTGAGACTACTAAATCACGGATACTACTAATTCGTCTACTACGATACGGCGGCGCGGCGGCGTTGTAGAATGCTTCCACTTTTTCTACACCGGATAATGATTTGGTCCACAACTTCTCTGATAGAGACAACGAGCTATAGATTAGTCGCAGGATAGAGGTATCAATACAACACGACACTTATTTCTTAAAACAGCTTATAAAAAACATACCTACCTATACTTGCTACAATACATATCGAGAGTATTGTAAAATGCATCTAATATTGTCAAAGTATAAGTAGATCTATTGTAGCAAATACAGAGATGTTTTTTTGCTATCGGATCCTCAAACTTTATCCTTCACACTGACATACGGCGAATATTTTGGCAATTTTGTCTTGAATATGTATTTAATTTACACCATTATTGTGCCTAAATCCGTCAAATATAGTTTAAGCCCTGTGACAGCAGGACAGCGCTATACAATTTGTATTTCGAACTCTCTCTTTCAAATTATTAAAAGTTTGGCGCGACCTGTACTTGTAAACCTGTAAAGCCTACTTAGCTGTGATAGTTTTCCCTTTAAATTCATTTCATTATATATACTACTTTTGTGATTTTTTTCACATTTCCATAATTAACCGTTTAGCCGGCAGGGGGGTCCCTCCACTCTAACAAAAATTTGCACTTTAAAGCCTAATATTTTGCCAACAGATCCCTAAATCTAAAAATGGTTTGTATACACCAACAATGTTTTTAAACGACCTATCTAGCGATACCCAACACTATGGGATATATGAGAAGAAAAATCATCCCCCATTTACGTATACTCTTAAAAAATATTTTTTTTGTTATTTTATTTTACAGTTTTGTCGGCGTGATTAATATGTATACTCATGCCAAATTACAATTTTCTAGTACTAATATTCTCTGAGCTAAGCCGCGGGCCGACGGACATGGTTAAACTATAAGGGTTCCTTGTCGGACTACGGAACCCTAAAAATGACTAACGCACAAAGACGAGACGTAATCTCCTTTAACTCGCCGCCTGCTGCCGCCGATGCATAGACTTTGTTTACAGCAACATACTCATGATAATGGATCCCAGTATACTTTGTAGAGTCGGTCAAAGATATCATATTGTTTTAAAAGTAACCATTAAGCGTGTGAAATAAGACCGTACGTACAAGATAGATACGTCTGTTACATGAGATAACAATTTCCTACCATTGTACGAGCACAGATATCTATCTGAGAACCTCTGTGGTGACACGACTCCTGTAGTTGTCCATCCTTTAGATCATAGCTGAAGCTGAAACCCTGAAATTACAGTTATCATTGCGATGGTCCCCTGTTAGTAACAATCGAATGTGAACGGGCATTTAATAATGTTTGAAATGTCAACTTAGTTTACTATGTTCCTAACAACGACGTCAATACTACGTATACATCAATGCTCCCTAATGTTTTCAAAATTTTCACCATTGAAAAAGCTATGTCCCTGATTCATAATTTTTGTCTATTAGTCCCTAAATAAGCGTGTTGTGAAACCCCTGAGAATTAATACAAGTTGCATTAATAGAGGTCAGTGTCTGAAACTTCAGAAGGGCAAAGTAAAAAGTACCCGGAATAGAGCTTGTATGACTAGATTGATAGATGTAGAAGAAGCAAAATGAAGTCAAAAGAGGTGTCGGGATCGTAGCAAATGGAAATCTATAGTTTCGCCTACCCCTCTGGGAGAATAAATAATAAATAAATTTCTGAATAAAAAACGAAAAAAATGAAAATATAACAGCTCTTAATTAGGGCCCCTAATACTGATCACGAGTAAGTTTAGTTACGATGCATGTTCACACAGCCACGGATCAGTCTTCATTGGCAATATATCAACAGTTGTTTTCTTTGGAAAACCGCCCAGAGCTAGGCATGTGCTTCAAGCACGGCTATGGGATACAATTAATTTATTTACTGTACTTACATGTATCTATCGAAAATTTGGTCGATACAATACGTTGGTATACTAACTCATTTTTACGTACCTATATTGTTATGTGTTGTTTTTTAGAACATATGAAACTAAGAATATAGTGAGGCAAGGAGGTGACTGTTGCACTTGTGAAAATTAAGACTTTTTAACGTTATTTGCAAAAAACTAATCCCACAAGTTTATCAATTATTTTGCATATATTATGTACTTTTATGTATTTTGTGCAATAAACAGCAAACAACGTAAGTCGTGAGAACTGTATCTCCAGCATCGAGCTGCATCACCGAGCCAATGCGCGGGCGCAGCGCGTCGACGGACGCTGCGCACATGGCCCGCCCGTCATAAATATTATTTACGACTCGACGTATGCGCGCGTTCGCAGACTCGTCTTCACAAGAAGACATGACGGATTGCTCCTTTAATGGCGTGTTATCTGCTGGTAAGAACAAATTATCCAGAAATAGCTATGTAGGTGTTTTCAGGAAAAGAAAGGCTGCTTCGATGAAACAAGTTCCGGTTAATCATTGGAATGCCCTGCATCTTGCTTGACTGCACGTACTCATATATTTAAATATGTACTGTTACATTTCAAACCTATCGTATGATCGAATGTATTGTAGATTAGTTAATAAATATGGATTAAAAGACAGGTTAATAATTACTCAAACTACATATTCTGGTGATTAAACTAAACATAGTTTTCCAAGGAGAACGCAAACCTTAAATATATTAATGTTTTTAAGGCATAGAATACTAGCGCAGGCGGACACTCTATTTAGGATCGCTGCTCGCGTGAACATCAGTATCTTAATTTGCTAATTAAGTTGATTCTAAATGCTTAAATTTTAGTCATTTTAAACTAAAAATTTTGCAAGGAAACTTAGCGTTCATTGCCCTCACTAAACAACTATTTTGCGATAGAAAAGTTCAAGTTTTAAGAGCACTAAATCTAGAAGCCTTATGACATTATTTAACAATAAAAATGTTTAAAACCCAAATGTATATTTCAAGATGATTGACTCCATTTTTACCGGCCTCGTAGTCCAAAATTTGGTATTATACCACTCGAAAGACATCAATGTGCGCGCGTAGTAAGTGCTACAAAATAACAGTTTTATAATCCAACTGTATAATAAAAATATATACTTGTAAATACCTACATGTACATTTTCTTTCAATTCGTTGCTTCATAAAACGGAAATGAAGTTATCCAGTAAATTCATTTTTAGGGTTACGTCACAACGAAAAAAAATCTACGGTTTTCGACGGTAAAAATTATAAAAATCCTTGATGACATCACATTTTAAATTAAACTAGCTTTTGCCCGCGGCTCCGCCCGCGTGTTATTTTGTTTAATGACATGCTTTTTCCGGTTAGTGTGAAGTGTGATGAGATAACATAGCCTTATCTTATTTCTCCACAAAAGATTAACGACCGCACTAATTAGACACCTGATTTTTCAATGATATTGATCTATCCTACAAGAACCATGCATTTTTCCGGGATAAAAAGTAAAGTATGTGTTAAGTTAGAGTATAAGCTATATCCATTCTAAATTTCATCCAAATCCGTCAAGCCGTTTCAGCGTGAAAGAGTAACAAACATACCTACATACACACACACACGGATAGGATTGTTAAACTTCTTCTACGTTAACGGAGTGTACATGTACAACGAACGATTGCTCGCTGCTCGCACATCAATCTCGAGAATACTAGTAGCAGATTGAACTACCGGGTCTTCTACTTAGATTTTAAATAATAAAAAACTTTTTTAAGAGGAGCTCATTACTATAGATAAACCATACAATTGGCGGATCGCCCGCGGTACGAGGGGAGCGTCGGGCGACGTGGAGTTGGAAGCGGCCCTGTCCCGCGCCCGCACCACCCCATCCTGCTCGACTCTTACCTCCGCGCCGCCCGACGCTCCCCTCCTACCGCGGGCGATCCGCCAATTGTATGGTTTATCTATAGTTTACTAGTTCCGTGTTTATTCAATTATTATGTTAGATATGGAGTTGAATCCAACGCTCGTGGATATATGAAAATTATTTTATTATCTTGAAAAATATCTAAAGTTTGTATAAAAAATGTTTAAATTACGCAATTTTTTTTGCTGGAAACAAAAAAACAACAATCCCAGATATTAGTCTCTGCATCCTGTTTACAAAATGTCATCGATTTTGATTGACTAATTTAGTCAAATTTTATTATTGTCCAAAATTCGTAAGGTTTCGTAAGAACACAAAAACTACGGGAACGAACAGTTCAAATTAAAAGAAATCATCTTAAAGTGCTATCAAAGTGGCTAAATATGTACCTCCACCCAATGGAACCACTATTAACTAGCTCTCCAGTGAACATGGGCAACCTTTGGGAAGTCGCGGGCCAAACAATCATATGCTCATGAATTCGCAGGCCATAGGTTTATGCGTATAGTATACAAAAACAACGACGCAATCGGTGAACCGTAGGTTTAATTTTTACGTATTGAAATTCAAGTTTCATAATAAACTAGGAAGGTTACAATGTAATATTTTCCTAATATACAGGCAAAGAATTTTGCATATTTTTAAAGGTCGGTCTGGTCATGACTTGGATTTATTGATTTTCATGGTTGCTTTCGGACATATTTGTTACATTTAAGCTCTCGCTAACTCGCTTCTTCGTCAGATCGGTAAAGAATTTAAGCGCAGCCTATAACACGGACCGCCCATAGACATGGTTCTATTGTTCTTTCTTTTTCGTCCCGTTATGTCCCTGAAAGTTGCAGGAAAACAACGAATCGCAACTTTTTGGTAAAAATGTTAGTCCGGCTTTAAATTGTTCCTCAATGCGGGCCGTATTAAAAACCGTGACGGGCCCATATATGCATTAGGAAATTAGTTTTATATTTTAACTGTCGATTGACCTTTAAATCATAATTTATTCCGCATAGACTCTTACTAACTTGTAAAAAATCAGCCCCTGAGGCCGACTTCCAAGCAATTATGAATAATAAGAATATTGAATACAAAAAAGTTGAGGTCTTCTCTTTTGAATGGTCATACTGAATCTTCGACATATGTAGCTAATCAATATGAAACCAATGAGGTTGAAAATGCACCCCCTAGCTTTATTGAAATCTATGAATCAAAATCAATAATAGAACACATTGTAAAAAATTATTTATTTTTTTATAATTCTCAAATTTCGAATAAATGGCCAACCTACGCGACGCGGCATGTGATTTGCAATAGACCGTATATAATCCCGGCGCGGCGGTAAATAATTCACATAGGCTATGTAGCTTCGGTTTCGTACATAGATTTAGTATATACTACCGTTATACTAAATCTATGGTTTCGTAGAGCGTCTTCTCTGTCACTTGAATGTTATAGACAAATGTTATAGTGCCCCTATTGACGGTTTTTTTTTAAATTATGGAACATGTTAAAAGTAACTGATTTATATAAAATAAAGTGTACGTGGCTGTACCTATACAGCATTATCTAATTGTAAAACTTTCAAAACATAGGGGATTTTCTTTTTTAATTTTCCATTTCCGCGTTCCATATTTGAATTGCTATCACATAAATAATAATAGAGATAGAACAAACCCCTGTTCATGTAGAGATGTAAAATTTGCCTAAATTCTTTAGCTAAAGGGCCTTAAATTGGTATTTAGTTCTATGGTTAGTCATATCATATTCTTATTTTGAGAAACCTAAAGCACCCCTTTTATAGAACTTGCAATGAAGTAAAGAATAACTCAGAATTAAATGTCTCAGTATGATTTATACGTACAAATCTGCGAAGCATGGTGTGGGTGGGTCGCTAGGTAACCCATATAATTTCCTAGAACTAGAAATCCACTTAGTTATGAGCGCGATCACGTCATCAGTCATCAATCAATCATCATCGATCGATTCAATAGAATCAATCGTCTCAACCAAACACTTTTTTCAAGTTGCAACGTGTGAAGCGTCCGTAATTTTTATAACTGTTTTCACTTTATACAATTTTGGTTATAATATTTTAGTTACGTTAAATTTACTTACTTACATACAATTTATATCCAAATCATATTAGCTTTCAACAATGATTGGGAGTAATTAAATAATGATTAAGAAATTTTCAAATTTTCCTAGCTTGCTTGTACAAAATTATGCCGTTGCAAATTCTGACATCTGCTATTCAAATCAAGCTAAAGTGATGTTTGCGCTGTATTCCTATTCTGATCGCGGATTGATGTGAGATTTTTCTCATCACTGGTGATCTGAAAGTAACTCGTATTTAACTGGAAATTTGGGAGGTGAATTCGATTTACAAACCTAGGGAGGTAAATAAATTTGAAAATCGAACGAGGGTCCCTTACAGTCACTAACCAGTGCGTCACTCGTCTAGCTAAATGATAATAGAAAATTCCTTTTCTGCCTAATCTAATTTTATTTTGTTATTCAGCATTTTATTTATATTATTATGGAAAAATGTGACTTTCATATAGTAGGTAAATATGCTAAATTAAATGTTAAAAAACATTTAGGAGTTTACGCAATAAATAAGTTGGTTTTATTTTTCAAACAATCACACTGGCCAGTAAGATGATTCCACAAAAAATCACATGAAAAAAGATGGCGGCAGTAAAATTTTCTTATTGAAAACATACTCATGCAACTTTATCTTATTTCCTCGCATTAGTGATGGAGAGTAGCGTGTTCTACATGGGTGTAAGTGATCAATTACTTACCTCCCTTGCATAACAATCTGCTATTACAAATATAGTTGAAGGGCCGGGAAGTGAATAATCTCACTACCGTATGAATTCTTATTAGTAATATAAAAGCTAGAATAAACGATAGTTAAATAATAAGTTTAAGAAATCTTCAGGGTCCATCGAGTACTACTCGCACTTGACCGACTTTTTTTAAATAATTTGTTCTTTGCTACGAGATCGCAAAGCCACATAAAACATTCAGAACATATCTAAGCGTCGTTAAAAAGAAGAGTTCAAGATCAGTATGAAATAATTAATCAATATATTTATTCGGCTCTATAACTCTTGTTTTTCTTGAGTTAAACACTAAAATTGTTTGAAACTGCTGTTAACTATAGTTGCCAGCACGTTCCCAGGAAATGGCGCCATTTTGTGGGCGGAGTTCAATTTTTCAGGAGCTGGAAAGATGCGCCTTCACAAACAAAAATAGATCTTCGCACAATCAGTTGAAGGATCTCTGGATCTGTAAGCACGGGTTTCAGCTTGTGTGGGCCATGTGAGTGAGATGGATGTACTCATATTTGACAATTTAGTATGGTACTGTCGAAGAAAAATCCGCAGGACAACTTATCCGAATTGCAATAGTAATAAGTTTTTAATAAATAAATATATGTGCTTTTTTAAAAGCTTTTATTTAGTATTTTATAAAAAGAGGTAACTAATAAATTGGAAAAGAAGAGAAATTAGCTCAAGATATATTTCGGGCCTTATCGAATTTCCCTTTTTCCCAATTTATTTATTATTCACCTCTTTTTATAAAATACTAAATAGTAATAAAAGCGATAAGGACAGCGGCTATTTCTTTGATTACATTATCGATTTAGACAGAAGTTTAAGTTACAGTTTTGCTAAACTACACAGCAAAAATAAGGACAATCTCAATGTAAGATATTGACAGGTGCGAAAACAATAAGGTTATTTTACTGTAGGTAGGCAAAATTAAATTCAATAAGTACACTTATATTCCACAAACACAGGTTAAGTTTGTGCCGTACAATGTACTTTTATTACATGAAAACCCGACCAAGAACGCGTCGGGTTTCCACATTATGCATTTCTTTATTATCAAGGAATGAAATAAATAAAAAATATAAAAATGTTCAGTAAAACATAAGTACGCGGATGTGCTACGCCTAGTGCTACGAATGCGCTACGAATATTCATATCTTGCGTATTAATATTCATTGCACTACTCAAACAGCGTACACTATTATAGTGTAAAATTTTCATTATATTTTATTATTAGACAATTATGAATGTAACAATTTGTAACGTAATGTTTACTACGGACGGACGCTGCGCTGGAGTCGATTGTTTTGTTTAGCCGCACCAGTTCAGCGACCCGAGCATTTATAGCGCCATTCGATAATAATGATTTATTTATTTATTACAACGCCAAACTTACGTCACTTTAGTAAACTGAATTCTTGTTAATGAATTTTTTTTGTTTAGTTCAATGCACCTGGTTAGTCAACTTGAAAGCCTACTCTTTACATATAAGATTGATTTTTGTTCGGCGTTTGTATTACAATGTCTGCGTCGATGAGCAGCGCGGGAGTGGAAGCCGGTGGACTTTATATTCCACGTGAGAGAGTCGAAGTTGCGACGTGAAGTATAGTTTACATGAGCATGTAAATAAATCGGGTGAGTTTAATGCAAAACTTTTGGTTTACGCTTTATGGTAAATATTTGGGGTACGATCGTATAACGTTTTATAGATCTAGTAAAATGTTTGGTTGGATTGCTCTAGGTCAAGATCGGTCGTTAGGCAACCGTCCTTGCGATGGATAAATATTATTGTCTAAGGGGTATCCCGCCAGTGTGTTTGTGTGAGGCTAGACTTCGTGACGAGACCACGATAACATCACGCCGTCAGCCGCACGGGCTGAGGAGAGCTGACACTTCAAATGCAATCACCTTAATGGTGTTTACTAAAGCGGAAACGGAAACGATGCATTAATATTAATTAATGATAGCAATAAATGCACTCTTAAAGAGATATCAATTGCCTGAATTTTGATAATTCGGTCAAAATCCTTGGAAGGAGAAGGTCAGGTATAGTTTCAGGTAGATAAATATCGTAGATATCTGTATGAGCTTGCAAACGCGAGCAGTCTGAAAGCTCAGTATGGGCGGGCGTGGGCGGAGTCGAGGGGCGGGGCGCAGCGGAAGGCAGGCGCGCGCGCGCACTGCATGTCGACACGCGCTCCGCAGCGCACGCGCAACACGCATGAAGACCGAGGAGCAAGGCACGGAGGAGACCGCGGCCAGGCGCGCGCCCGCCGCCCGTCGCCAGGAGAAGCCGCCCTTCTCCTACATAGCGCTCATCGTCATGGCCATCCGTCACTCGCCCAACAAGCGACTAACCCTAAGCGAAATATACGCTTTCCTGCAGCAGCAGTTCCCTTTCTTCCGTAGCTCGTACCAGGGTTGGAAGAACTCAGTGCGGCACAACCTGAGTCTGAACGAGTGCTTTGTAAAGCTGCCGAAAGGCATGGGCCGGCCGGGCAAGGGTCATTACTGGACGATCGATCCTTCGTCCGAGTTCATGTTCGAAGAAGGCTCGTTTCGGCGGCGACCGCGAGGATTCCGGCGCAAGTGTCAGGCACTGAAGCCGCAGTTTGGAGGAGGAGGGTACCTGTGTCAGCCGGGGAGCGGGATGCTGAGCGCGCTACCGCCACCACAGCCACAGTACGAGCTGACGACGGGCGGCGGGGGTCCGGGTGGCTCAGGCGGGCTGGATTATGGCGCGTGCGCGTACTCTCATGGTGGAGCGACGTCGGCGCAGCAGCTGTCGTACAGCAGCGAGTACTGCGTGGCGGCGGCGGCAGCGTACGGCGGCGGCGGCGTCGAGCGCGAGTGGCCACCGCTGGGGTACGCAGAGCCGTCGTATCGGCCGCCGCCGACGCCCAGTTCGCCACCGCATCACCACTCACACGAGCTGCCAGACCTTATACCCAATTACCAGTATGCTGTCGCCAATGACCATAGTGAGTGAAACTTTTTTCAAACTTCTTTGTCTTCATTTTTCATTGACGAAACTGTTAACTTATAGAGGTACCTATTCGTACATAATATGGTATTGGACTATATAATATCAATTAATATCACAGACTTTTACCCACGACCCTGCATCAGCGGACTAAACCTCTATTTTCTTACCAAATTTCAAGTTTTAAGGCTGTAAAGTATTCATAAATTATACGTATCCTATTTTATGTACGGACGCTAGCATGACATGCTACCTGTTGGCAGTTCTTATTGCGACGTCATACCCTTTAAAATCGTTTAAATTAGGGAATTTGAAATGCAGGCCTTTATCTAATATATAGATTGGTTTAACAGAACAATCAAAAGTCGAAAAAAGAATTGGGCAATTGTTTTTCTTTGTAGAAGTTGCATGGTATGATCGATAGCGCATGGGGTGTCATTTAATAATATTTGTCAATTTACACCCGGTATAATGCAATAATATATACAGACACCTGGCAGCTCAAGCTCCCTATTTGAAAACGATTTTAACTGCTATGACATCACAATAAGGACTGCCAATAGCCTGCCATGCTGGTGTCTGTATTATATTGACAGTTCACATGAACAAACTTGTTTATTCTTATTACCACCACTATTATAACTGAAAAACAAAAGTTGAAATATGAGACCAATATGGCGCACCAAGGGTTACAAAACGTTATGCCTAGTTTGTTATCAAGCCAATAGTTCTTCGCACCTAGTTCAGGGATCCACGTCTGTTTTTTTTTACAAACGGATAAATATTGCTATCTTATGGGTATCCTTCAAACTATTTAAAGGTAATTTTTATGCTTCGTTATTTGACCCAAATTAGATAGAA
This sequence comes from Ypsolopha scabrella, assembly GCA_910592155.1. Lineage (NCBI taxonomy): Eukaryota > Metazoa > Arthropoda > Insecta > Lepidoptera > Ypsolophidae > Ypsolopha > Ypsolopha scabrella. The sequence continues at coordinate 26,389,617 of OU342960.1, read as the reverse complement.
AAATGCATCAAGCATACACCCTTGAACTATGTAGGTGTTTTCTACAATTTAATATTTTTTTTAGTTCTGAAGCGTTGTCACGTCGTCGTTTTTTTGTATTCACCATGTCGTATCCATGCTATACTAGTAGGTATAACCCAGCTCATTGTAGAAACTCATAAAAATATTATCCGGCAGAAAAAGGGATAGCTTTTCTTTAAAACAAATTTGCTTGTCTTAAGGAAAACTTGCCTACCGTTGATTTTTTGATTCGTTGATTCTTGCTAAGTTTCTTGGCCTTCTTCTTAGCAAGACTAATCAAATGGGCGTTTTAGACATATATTTAATATATGTAACGTATTAGTATTTAGTATATGGATAGCAATTATTATCATATCGTATATACATAATTGTATACATTAAATATACCTTTATTTTAGTTCATGTAGTACGTGTATTTACTTATTAAATATAAGCAAACCCAAAAGCTATTCTAATATATTGTATTTCCTCTTTTAAATTTAATTATTTTTATTATTTAATCAATCCTAACGTGCGTTAAGTCTATTTATGTACCTATATGGGTGAAATCGCTAAAAATTTTGTGTAACTAAAACATAACAAAAAGGAAACGTCACAAAAATGTAACAAAGAGGAACTATTAGGACTCGTTCACATTCCAACTAATGAAACAACATTTGTTTTTAGTGTTATTAATTTAAGTAAATCTTAATACATCTATAATTTTCGTAATTTAATTACATTATAATGATAAATTAATGTAAATTTAAATTACATTATATTATCAACAGCGCTGAAATCCTATAAATCCGTGATGTAGCAAACAACTGAAAAATAGCCAATAACCATAGTCAATTAATCCTTGACACCCTTAAACTAAATACTAATTTTGAGCAAAATCTGAGTAAATATGATTTTTTGGCGCCCATCTTGAAATTTGCTATTTTGATAAAAATATATAACTCCAGGCCTTACTACTGATTTTTAAGCTCGGCTCGGGCTGCCATCCCACCTCGACTGAAATGTCCAACGCAGCTCACTTGTATCATAATGTACTATTATTTAATCAATCATGATTTCCGTTTTGCGTATGTAGGAGCGCGTAGCTTGTTCGATTCTGTCGGTCACTCACGCTTATGCTTGTTTGGTTGAAACTTAAATAGGTATATTTAATGATTTTTCTGCGGGGGCACCGAGCTTTCTGGGGGAGGCCGACGTGTCTTTGCTACTTTCCATTCGCTCAAACGCCTCCAGAAATTCCTCCCCTTCGTAACTAAAGTCACTCTCGCACGGTCTCTTCTTCTACCCCTAATCGATTACGCTGACGTTTGTTTTATTGAAGCGAATGAAGAGCTTTTGGGTAAATTGGAAAGGTTGCAGAATCTAGGCATCAGATTCGTGTATGGTTTGCGCAAATACGACCACGTTTCTTACTACCGCGCGGAACTTAAGTGGCTCCCTATTCGGAAGCGCAGAAATCTCCATACGTTGTGTTGCCTTTTCAATGTCCTCAAAAGTTCAACAGCTCCGGATTATCTTCGTGAGCGCTTCAACTTCCTGTTTAGCAGAGATATCAATAAACCACTCAGGTCGCACACAGTCACACTTCTTAAAACGCCTTCTCACAATACCGGAGCTTTCGGAAATTCGTTCACTGTTAGAGCTATCAGGCTGTGGAATTCTCTTCCGCACACAATCCGAGATTGTCGCACTATCTCCTCTTTTAAAAAGAAACTAAAGGAATACTATTCAGCAAATCCTTAAGCTATCCTAAATATGTTTAATTATTTATTGCTGTATTATCAATTATTATATATCGTTATGTTCATTATACTTATATATCCATTTTATATGTATATAGTCATGTTTATATATAGTCAGTTTATATTAAAGTTAGTTATATTAGTATGTATGTCAGATATATTTTAGTGGCAATATATATATATATATATATATATACACCTATGTAAGTATTTTAGTATGTATTAGTCATGTAGTACGTACACATATGGTTACCTATTTATTTTTTAAAGCACTCCTATACCCATTCGGTTTGCTATAAAAAATCTCTTTGAGAGATATGCTCGCCGCTGTACTCAAATTAATGTATCAAATATTTGTAATCTCCTTTTTTGTGTACAATAAAGAATAAGAATAAAGAATAAGATTTCCGTGGCGACACAGCAATGGGGTGGGAACAGCAATACTGTATTATCGCATGAATGTATAGTCTGTCAAAAAAGTGTTGAAATGAAAATTAAACTTTAATGAACTTTATTGGACTTTAAACGTTCAAGTAGTATAATTTAGATAATATATGTATGAAGTAACAACGCGGTTAACTCGATTTAACAGATTTTGTACTTATTTGTTTGGTGTAACTAGGCGAAAGAAAAATAATCTCTTCAATATTCATTTCAACACTTTTTTGACAGACTGTAGCTGTGTTGAGCTTTTTGTCACAAAAATACTACAATGCCGTACGGGCTGCAACCATTGTAATAAAAGTACGAGTCATTGGCTAAGAAATTGGGTTCATACAGTATGTAAAAGTAAGGGGTTTTTTTGGTTCTTTGATCTGTAGATAAACTATTATTATAGTTCAAGACACACTTTGACTTAGAGCATGTATGTTTCACCTATTCTAACTTCTTGGTATTTCTATGAAAGATTTCCATGACAATGGGATGAGAACTGTATTGATATATATAACTTTCGTTTATATAGCCAAACTTATACTGGAGACTCAGTAAGTGGTCAAGTCAAGACAAAGGTTCTATTACCCTGTTTTCGAAACACGAAAAATATTTTTTTGTAGTTCTGCCTATATAACTGTAAGTTCTAACTTCTCGACCACTAATATTAAAGTCGCGGGTTCAAGTCCTGCAGGGTCACATTTGTGTTCAGTCTGCGTGTTTCGGAAAATCTGAACCGGACGGAAGTACGGCGATAGGGCTCTCATTGCACGTCACGGTAGGATATTAATCGTGACTTGCATTTCTCTGAACCCCTGATGATGCATCATGTTAATTCTTGCTACTCTTGATGCTGCTGTTTGCATGAATTTAGCTGTGTTGAGATTGTAGTCATAATAAAAAATTAAAAAACACGACTGCTGAAATAGAGATTTTATTATTTTATTTCAGTGCAGTTAGGGGACATACAAAACAATACGTATCCATGTAATAGTCCCCCGACTGCACTGAAATCTGAATAAAATCTCTGTTCCGGCAGTCGTGTTTTTTAATATTTTTTTAATATTTTTAACACTTTTTGTATATACAGGTTGGCCGGGACAGAGAGGTCACAAATTTTTTTTTGGCTGCCTTTCATTTCGGAGTATCTGAATGACCCCCCCCACAAATGTTCCGCGATTTTTAGTAGTTTAGGAGATATGATTATTTTAAATGATTTTTATAATCATTTTGACCTGAAATTAGTTTTGATTTTTTCTCTCTTTCTATTTAATATTTGTGAATGTTTTTTCGAGGTTATTTATGACTCTTGTGGAACATGACTAAAATTTAGTCGAAAGTTCAAAATTACTGTTCAATCATAATAGTATTACAATTTCAAAAAAATAGAAAAGTGTATTTGAATTGTTGTCAGTGGTTTCAAAGTAATTTCAAAAACAGATTACTTCAGCAACAAAAGCCATTAAAAAACCAGACCTCAATTGGCCTTTTCTTCTGTAAGCAGCCTTCAATTATTTATTAAGTTTAAAAAAAAAGTTACTGCTTAACTTTGAAGGCTGGTTACAGAAAAAAAAGGCCTCTTGAGGTCTGTTTTTTTAATGGTCTTTGTTGCTGAAGGGCAATAGCAGTTTTAGAAATTACTTTGACACCACTGACAACATTTCAAATACACTTTTCTATTTTTTGAAATTTTAAGACTATTATGATTGAGCAGTAATTTTAAACTTTCGACTAAATTTTAGTCATGTTCCACAAGACCTAGGTAAACCATAATTTTTAAGGTAGTTACTCACATAGTTTTCATAAATGACCTTGAAAAACATTCACAAATATTAAATAGAAAGAGAGAAAAAATCAAAACTAATGTCAGGTGAAAATTATTACTAAAATCATTTAAAATAATCATATCTCCTAAACTACTAAAAATCGCGTAACATACATGGAAGTGATTCAAATGTAAGACAGCCAAAAAAAATTTTTGGACATATCTGTCCCGGCCACCCTGTATTTAAAGCCTATTCCATTCAGGATTCTAACGATACCATACACTTCAAAATAGGTGCAGACATTGAGAAGTTGTGGTGGAATTAAGAAAAATACCCACAATAACCCTAAGCTGAACACAATACACTGCTTTTTTGTGGCCACTCATGTAAAAATACTACGACGACGCTCTATTGGGATCAACATAGATTACAGTATCGCAAAGTTATAGCAGTGTTGTTTTGTTTATGATATGCAAAGAGATATAGTAGACAGACTTGAACTTAGAGTACATATTTTCCACCTAGTATTCCTGAGCATTTCTGTAATCCTGGTGTGTGGTCTGGAAAGGTTTTCATGAAGACGAAGCGCTAAGATGGAGTGTCGATCTTGGAAAAATAAAAGTATATAATCGTTTTCAGGGTTAAGTCTGTGCCGAAAGGGCGCTACACGGAACCGCTGTCTGTCCATCTGTTATCCCTATAACGTCGGGGGCTACAGCTTCAGCCGTAATAGGTATCCATGTTAAACTTTCACGAAATACGTGTTATTATATCCTCTATCATGGCAAATAACAAAAAAATATCCAACGGGTACATCTCACGCAAAAAGTTGAAAAAAAATAATCTGCGTTTTTTGTCTTAAGAACGGTAATACATACAAGTTTCTTTAAGTTACGTTAAAGTGAATTTTTGTGCAGCAACATCGGGGAAAATCTGGTATTTACAGAGTTTCCATTACAGTGCGGTTGGAACTGCGAGCAATCGCTAGTGTCACTTCAATAGATACAAAAGAACCATGCATGTATTATATAGGGTAGGTACTATTTAAGAATGACTAAAGGCCACTTGAGTTTAAAACTCGCATGTTGGGGGTCGTCCTTCAACAGACCACTTTAGAGATAGTCTGGGTGATCTCATTCTGACGGGTGACTTCAACTAGTTCTAAAGAGCAGTTCCTAGAAGTAATTCAGTACTAAGAGCATGCTAAATAATATATTGTATACCTTGTATGATGTTTATTTTATATCAATATGCCTTATGGCTGCTAACTATATAATATTTAAAAATAATTTTCCTGTATTCATATTTTGAGTATAATTTTTAATTTAGTGTTATTTTGAAATGTTATTTAAATAACAGTAAAATTGAATTAATAAAGTTTAAAATTGTGTTAGATTTTTTTTTCAATAACGTATTATTTATGTGCCTCTGCATACAAAATATTAATACAAGCTCATAAAAAGAAAAAATATAAATTTTCGTATTATTTTGTCTGTAAAGTTTGTGACCGTATTTAGAAGTAGGTAACTTGTTTCCCTACGCTGGCAAATGTAAGGTGTTACAATAACTTGCTACAAATACAAAAATTAATCAAAGTTAAAATAAAAATATTTATTTTGTGAAATAGATACATAAAGTATACTTTCTACAAGTCATAGTTAATGTTTACAATATATATCTTTAGAATATAAAAAATATATGTTCTAATAAAGGAAATACATACAAAAAATATTTGGGTTGGGCTACTAAAATGTAATTATGCACCTGCATAAAATAGAGAAATCTAGGAATAAAAATATTATATATACATAATGAAATGAACAAATAAGTTGATAAATAAATACGGGAAATACATAAAAAAAATATTAAGGTTGGGCTACCAAAAAGGTAATAAAGTTATACACCTGCATAAATAGAGAATATGATATATACATAATGCCTAACCATCCGCACCACTCGATTAGTATTGCTAAGAAGAAGGGCAAGAAACTTAGCAAACAGCCTTTTTTTCAAAAAATATTTGGTACTAAATCATATAAACTAAAATTACCTCACAATATAGATTACACACTTAAAAATAACTACAAAAAATATACCTCATCTAAAATTGACCCCTGCGGCATGGTGCCCAGAACGCTGGCCACATTTCCTCTTTGAATGGACAAACTTATACGTTGGCCGAGGAATGCGCCAGCCCTCTGGTCACCCGATGTTTCCACTAAAAGAACTGATAGATTTTTTACTAGTTTTTTGGCGCTGGGACCCCACGGGCCGAAAGTTTCAACCCCAAACGGCTCAAACATATAAAAGCTTCCTAAGGACGCATATTTGCGCTGTTTGGAGTTTTCAGCAGTTTGGGCGGCCACGCCAGCGGCCCTGATGGATTGGGAGACGTGGGAGGGCGCCAGCGTATCGACGCAGGTCGCATCCCACACTAGCGGCCTCCCCTATCTCCAAGGTATTAAAGTCATACCGTCGGGTCTCCTGCCATCATCACGTGCAATGCCTGTTGGTTCCAGAATAGCAGGCACGTTGACGGCAGCAAGAGCCCTTCGGATGATATCATTCAGGGCCGCATGGCGAGAGCGCCGACCCGCACTCAATCGACAAGACAGCCCGTGGTGTCCCGGGTTGTCAACATCGTGGCCGCAGGGGCAACGATGTGGGTGAGTTAAAGCCGAGCCAAGGCGCAGTGCAATGGCCACCCTGAACGAGTTGTCGTCCAACAGGGCTCCGATGTTGAACGACGGCAGAGCCTGTAGCCAGTAGCCCGACTCACGTGTTGTGACGGCAGTGAGACGAGCTCGGTCGATGTCAGAAGGACTGAAGAAATTAGTTCAATTTGTGTTTTTTTACAAATGGGTTCGTCCCACTGCCTTTGGATGGCGGGTTTTTCCGGAGGATCTTCATTCGGGCAAGCTTGGCCTCCACACAGCAAGAGACCTCAATATCCCCTAATAAGGGGTGTAAAATTTTCTTATACAAGGCCTCAGTGCTGTGTATGGAAGACAAAAATGCCGGAAGCGCGACACTTGCGACCTTTCTGATCCCTAGGCCACCAAACCTTATAGGGAGCGTGGCCTGGACCCAACATCTGTCGGTAATAGAACAATTTAGAATTTTTGTTAAGGCTAAACGGATATTCGAATCAATCGTGACGGAGAGAAGCGACTCTAGCTTGAACATGGGACTGCAACGGAGTACATACGTAAATTTTGGAACAAATATGCAGAATCTTATAATTTGAAAAGCCATGTGGGTTTTAATTTTTGAAAGATTTGGTAGGGTATCTAGAAACTTCGCCTTTTTTTCATCTAGAAAATCAGGTATGGAATCTGGAAGAATTGGCGCCCCTAAAAGGCGAAGTGATCGCTTGTCAACAATTTTTATATTTGGAGCAAAACCATTAAAATCCGCAGTTATTTCTGTCTTTGACAAGCTCGGGATTCGCTCCGATATAAAGAGTTCACATTTTTTCAAAATTTATATCTAGACCAATATATATAATATATTTTTTGTAGTTATTTTTAAGTGTGTAATTTATATTGTGAGGTAATTTTAGTGTAGAATAAGTTTTTGTTTTTCATGTTTTAAGTTATTGTACTTAATTATTATTATAACATGTCTAAATATTAAATTAAAAAATCATATTACAAATATACAATTTTTCTATACCTACTTAAGTAAAGGCATAAAAAATATAAGACTGCAGGAATTATGTCACGAGAAAAAATGTATCTTAGTCAACCCGTCTCATATTTAACAACAAAGTCAGTTTACATATTAGGTAATTAATTTTAAGCCTTTAGAGGAATCATACAGTATTAAAATATGCTAATTATGAATTACAATTTTGATTAAGATTATTATTATTTATTACACCATGCTTCATTATCGTCCAAATAATTATTAATTTTATAATAAGCTTTCTTAAGTAGTCCCTGCTTAACATATAGTTTAAACTTATTTTCAGGCAAGCTAAGGACCTCCTCTGGAGCGTATACCATACCATGCCCTACAAAAGTGGTACCTACTTTGGCAAGTCTTAATTTTGGAAAAGCTAGTTTATGTTTGTTTCTGGTTTCAACCGAGTAGCGCACACCAAGCCTCGGGAAATTATCAATATATTTCATGACATATTATATTATATTATATTATATTATATTATATTATATTATATTATATTATATTATATTATATTATATTATATTATATTATATTATATTATATTATATTATATTATATTATATCTAATAACTTGATAAATAAATTCACAAGGAACCGTAAATATATTAATTTCTTTAAACTTTTCTCTTAAAGCCCAAAGGTTATTTAATTATAAACTACGAAAATGAATATTATTTCCTCATAAAACTTAACCGGCAGCCACAAGCAGAAGATTTTTTGGCAAAGTGTTTTAATTCTAAAGTTAATACTTGTGATTGTCGGCACTTAGTGAAAATGTAACAAAAATTCATCAAGGAAACTCATTTGTAGATAACATATTCAATTTGACTAGGTTTTAATTTATTTCTTTGCATACTCAATTGATTAAATTATAGATCGTAGTCCTTAAGTGGACCTTGTTTTGGTATTAATTTAGTTTAAGATCTTTATAAAAAAATAAAAATACTAATTCCGTCATCTCAATCCAAATATTCTTTAGTTAACCATATATCTTTTTAATTATTTTTATTGATATCTGAATTATATCGAACCTTATTGCGGCTTTTCAGGTCTTTGTAGTCCTCTTAAGGATATGGCTTAGGCAAGATTGAACATATTATTTTGAATCGGGCGAAAACAATATTTATTCCGTTGCATTTTAGTCAACGATCGCGCATGTTTGTCCTGGCAGTTACGACGACATAAATGCCTCGCGTTCATAAAATAAACCTATTATTTGGATATTTTAATCTATATTCGCCGTAAGAACTGTCATGTTCGTAAGTGCAATAGGTATCAATAATACCTATTTTACAATGTAAAAACGAAGCGAATCGGTTAAATAACACAGGAGAAATGAATTTTTTAAACATGAAACATCAAGTAAACTGAGGTTTACAAACATTGACGTATCTTTACAAATGATTTATAATTTCATAACTTCACTTCACAAAACTTTTTTTCCCGCATTTATTGCGCGGGCGCATGCGATAGATAACGAGTGGTGACGAAAGCTCAGCAGATTCCGTGTGCGAACAGCGCTGCGCTTCCTGTTGTGCTACTTCAGCTTTTTACAAGCTTTTATTTAACGTCACATGTAAGTTGATAGTGTATCTGACAAGGGAAGATAGGCAACGAGAAAATAATAAACTGGATTTTGTACAATTATGTAGGTAGAGTAACTTAAACTTAACTATCTTCGTAAAATATTTGTTTTTAGGTACTCAATTTACTCATCAAACTTTTTAATCTACGCTGGTATTAAAAAGAGGGGTTTGTTTGGATATAGGAGGTATCTCCGGGACTACTTTTTTTTCACTAATAGAAAGACACTGATAAGCCCATTATCCCTTGAGAGCTATGGTTTTGTTCCCTGGGTGGGTACGGGAAGTTTTCTAGCTACATAGCCATTAATTTAATTTGCGCGGGTAATCTCTGGACATATTAAACAATTTTCAAAAGAATGAAAACTCAAGTCACGTACTGTCAAATTTTATTGGTCCGAAAAATAATAACGGATTCGATAGGACTACCCAAAAACTACAGGCGAAGCCGCGAGCAAAAGCTATAACCTAATATATGGTGAGTAGCCGTTTGTATCTATACTAATAACAAATTATTAAAAAAGGCCTGCCTGTACACTGATGGGCCCACCAAACAGCAGGCAACATCGGTGCAGATGGCTAAAGGCTGTAGAGAGGTGTGCACCCGTTTCACCATCGCGAGTCACGAGTAGCGCGACTCGGAGCGGGTTTCCCCGTTATTACGCAGATTGAGCACTTCCACCCTTTCGAGCATATAGCTCTAACGCTCCACTCTGGCCGACCAACGAAGGCAAGCCAGAGGCGGGGACGAGATGTTGTTGTCCCCTGGAGACCTCGGATCCGTGGTGTCACTACTCACCAACAGCTTGCCAAAGCTGCCCTGCGGATTTATTATTACTTGTTACAGAATAACTTCAATGCAGTGAAGTTAAATAAATTGCTTAAAGCTTCCCATAATAATTTAAATATATATATATATATATTTATATATATAAGGTGGAATCGTAATACCTGCCACGGATGAAATAGGAGATACTATTATGTTTATAGATTACAATAGTGAAGATAATTTATTGATCTAACTTCATAAATTTTTCCATACAAACAAATGTGCGTATAAATTTAAATTCATTTAATTGTATGAAACCGTCCCTCAAAGGACGCCGCTCTATCCGAGCGAGCCACTCGTCAAATAGTCAAAGGGCAGACCGCCTGCCGCCACCCCGTCCCCCACTACCCCCTTCGTCGCACGCGCTTGTTTTTGTTTGTTGTTGTGCCCCCACCCCAGTTCGCTGTTTTCGCTGGTCGCAGAGGTGCGTATCTCGCGCGCATTCTTTAAAAATGCCTCCTAGACCACGATATTCAAATCAAGAATATCTTGAGATGGTATTGTGCTACCGCGAGTGTAACAACGTAACCGAGCATGCAGTAAACCTATACGAGCAGAGATTTGGTGTACGAGTGAGCCATCATACCATTGTGTACGGCCAAACCGGACATGATATTAGAACTGTGCGAGAACTAAAAAGGCGCATCAAGCGCGCTTTTCAGCAAGTAAAAAGTGAAACTGACACCTTAAATAAAGTGCAAAGACATGTACGCAAGCGTGCCTACATTTGTGTGCAACACGAAGGCGGACTTGTGCAACAGTTTTGTAGATAAATAATACTGTTGTAAATTATGCAAATAACTGTAGCTAAGGTGTAATTGGTGTAAATAAGGTACAATTGGTGTAAAAATGCAAAGACAGAACATAATGTTTTTGTGTAATGTGTACCTACGGCAAAACATAATCAGGAGACCCGGCTTTAAGTGTGATGGGAAGTTTACCATCTTATTACATCAGTTTTTATCTGCGGAATGAATTAGAGGAATGCAATAACTGGTAAGTGCACTTTTAAGCTTTTGCCTGCGTATTATTGGGTACTGGTTGGCCAACAGATCCAGCCGTTTGGAAATTTAACAGTACCCTAATTAGTTAATTTACCGGTGTCTTAATGACCAATGACGAAGAGTAATTTGCAATGTATTTCGTATTTACATCTACTTTGCGTGTGAGCGTAAGCACATTGGAGAGGCATGCAATGGCACCTATTCTCGTGTAGCACTTTTAAATTTCGAGCTAAAAAAAAACAAGAATTTTCATAGCAAAATAGACCTTAACGCGGAGGGATGACAGTTAAATGAGCTTGTATTATTTTGGGTTATCACAACTCTACATTTAAGTTTGTGCTACACAGAATAGGTACAAATATCTCTACCTGGTAGAGACGAACTGGGCAGCTGATTTCATTCATTGAACGGTTAGAAGGAGATAGCAATTGTTATCATTGACTAAACGACTCGTCAAGCGTAATTTGTGAACCACGTTATGCAGAATGAAGAAAATGTTTATTTAATTACTTTACCTTCTCAAATTTATTTAACTATTCCGGGGTACGAAATTTCTTCACTAATGTAATCTATAAACATAATAGTATCTCCTATTTCATCCGTGGCAGGTATTACGATTCCACCTTATATATAGCTGCAGTGAGCTTTTCATTTATATAATAATTTTAATAAAGATATGAAGGACTACTATTTCGATTAGATTAGATACTATTTCGCAGAAGTTTCCAAGGGTCCTCAGGCTCTTCAGGGTAGTGGTAAACATCACGGAACATGGATTGCTGTCTCTTTAAAGTCCTTACAGCACAATAAAGTGGCAGTACGTTATATAAATAATAGGCTCTCACCATTATTGCTTAGAACTTACTTTAAGAACCATTAAATGCCGATAGACTCCTTTAAATTATATTTCGCTAGTGTTTTCTGCATAAACGCTTCCTGCAACTGCAACTTCAAATCGATAAAAGAGAACTACAAGATGTGTCTAAAACCCTGAATTTTGACCAATGAGCATCTACTTTCACCTTCCGTTGCAAAACATGAAAGAGATAGACTACATGAATGAATGCATTATTGATCTTTTTCAGTTAAGCAAAGTACTCGTAGGTACAGTTGAAGAAATTTATTATTATGTACTTTAGTGACCACTCTTAGTTACATTTCACATGCAAAAACGAGTACCTATACATACATACATAGCATACATGTCAGCTTTGCAACATTTGTTAACAACCCTAATTTGCAATAATAATAATCTCCAAAAATAACTCGTACATTAAAAGGTTAGCAAAATTAGATAGTAGAAATAGTATCCAGCTTACCTGTGTACAAAATTTTAAACTTTCGCAATAAAGGATTTTCTAACATTAGTTATAACATCTTTGTACAGGTTTTGTGGCAATACACATATACAGGGTTGGGCAGATTAAGTGTCTTAGTTTGAAAGGGCTGTAAAAGTCTTAAATTTACATAAAAATTAAAACTCTATGTATGTTTTGGTTAAGTACAATTTAAAGGTCACTATATCAATTCATAGCTCAAATCACTCCCCTTTTGCCTGAATAACTTTACGCATTCTTCCATAAAATTAATTGGACGCGGCACGCACCAGCTCCTCTGATATGTCATCCCATATCTTATTTAATCCCTGTGTAATCCCGATATTGCTGAGCATGTATCCCCATATGGGAAAGTCTAGTAGATTCAAGCCTGTTGAAGATAAAGGCCATTATTTCCATGGTATAAATCGGGAAAATTTGCTCGACACCAGTCCTGAGTGAGTTGAACTTTGTGGGAGCTTGCTGGAAACAGAAATAATCGTCCCCATACAAGCTTCTTGCATTCCCCAGCAAATGATTCTGCAAAACGGTCTCGATGTTGTATTTTTTATCGATTTTTACACCTCTGTCGATAAAAGTAGCGGCAACATTCCTCTTGGAGATATCGCACTCCATACCATGACTGCCAACGCACTTTGAAATTTTTGTACGGCTATTCCTCAACGAAATACCATACACACGAATGTAATAGAAACATCTTTTCGTTGGAAAATATTATGTCATCATCAGCGTGCCAAGCAAGTAGCTCTCTGCATTTTTTCACCCTATTTTTTTTTTGAGCATCATCAATCCATTAATTTTTTCTTCGTGTAGGCTTTTAATCCAAGATCACTTCGAAGAATACGGCTGATCGATCGCCTTGATATTTTCATATCTTTAGCGAGCTTGCTAGCACTCTGAGCCGGATTTCGTCTAATTCGCTCACGAACACAATCGATGATCTTTTCGTCACGAACAGATGGTTTCTGCCCAGGTTTGGGCCTGATTCTTAATGATCCAGTTTCTTTGAATCGTTTTATGGGCCCTTATATGAACCTGGTCAAGTGTTTAAGCTTCCTCAAAATCTCACACTGTCTGAAATTTCATTTGTGCAATTGTACGACGAGATCGCGTTTCGCTTCCGTTGTTGTAAAATACAGAAAACAAATGATATGACGTTAACGTTTTGCGTTTATGAACGTTAGATACATACTCATGAATACATTTAATGACAAGAAAAAAGATTAATATTTAAAGAAAACAAACCAAGTTAAAAAAGTAGGACAGTTAATCTGCCCAACCCTGTATAGGTAGTAAAACTGACTCCGTTTGGCTCCAGAATTTATAATCACCAGCAACTTAACACGCTCCTCCTCGCTTCACTCGTTGTCACGTTTTTTCATTTTTGTTGTACATAAGACAATCGGAAATTTCTTATTTCATACTTCATGGTATTGACCACAATTGTACAATATGTCCACGACATAAGTATGCGAATACATACATAAAATACACCTATTTCGTCTGCCAATATATCACAGGTTTATTTATTTCAATGCACGTTATAATTTTTAACGTGTACTTTCATTTGCAACTGTACACCTATCGATTAGGCTCTTCAGTAAGTCTGTTGTCCCAGTAGAGAGATTTCAAAACGCCCACTTACATTCACTAGGAACACTAAGCAAAGGGGAATCAGAACGCCTCCTCATTGGTTGAAAAGTGAATTCAAAAACTTTGTTCTCATCTCCTTATCCACTTTTTATGCCACGAGTTCCAAAGTAACATGATGGAAAATTTCTCGGTATAATTTGAAATTAAACGTGAGTTCAATAGTAGTTTCAAATACAATGTCGGAATAGCTAAAATATTTTCACTGATTATGTATTTATTCAGTTTATTTACCTATAAGTCAACTTTGTTTAAATTCATTTATTTATTCCTTTTATTTTTCTTTTTTGGAATTCCTGTATGTCAAATTAAGCATTTTTAAGCTGATTAGCATATACCCGTAGTTTCACTTTGTTGTCCGTTTGTCTGTCTGTTTGTCTCTTGGTCCGTGTATTATGGCTCTTTTTATTGGACACGATCTAAGGTATGAAGTTAATACGTATGAAAATATGAAATACTAAGCCCTCATACGGAATCGTGATTTTTATTATGGTTTGTTTTTTATTAGAGTATGTACAATAATTTTACTTGAAACTTGTACGTATTACTGTCATTAAGATAGAGCTGAAACAAATAACGTTGAAAATGGAATTATTTTATGTAGGTTTCTTGTATGTCTACAGAATTTCATATATTATTTTCTTTTATTATTTGGCGTAATAGAGGCCATCGTAACACGTATTCTGTGAAAATTTAAACTAGCAACCTATTACGACTGAAGCTTACCCCTGTCACAGACGGTCAAACAAACAGCGGAAGCTTAGTAGTAGGGTCCCGTTCGGGTACGGAATCCTAAAAAGATGAAAAAATCGGAAATCCTTGAGCGCAGAAGCAAACCGGTAGATTAAGTTAGAAAGTTAGGTACGGCGATTCGCGGAACGTTGGGGTCGTTATGCCAACCTAGAATCCTGCAATTTTAATGTGCGATTATTTTTTATATTACACTATACCTAGAGCCAGAATTTTTGCTTTTTCTGGTAAGTGATTGACCTTAGTCTGAGGTGATTGAATACGTCTCTAAAATAAAATAATCTCTTTGTTACTTCTGTACTCCTAGTAGGCAGTGTTGACTAGTTGTGCCATGGTGCCACGTGGCTCCGTTTAGTAACAAACTGTTACACAAATCAGGCAGACATTACATAACCAACAAAAAGGTAAAACTTTAAGTACGCTAGATAGATAGAAATAACATTCTATCAGATAGATAGAACATTCAATTTAGAAGCTATTTTCTGCATGATAATTAGCAGACCTAACATTAATAATAAACGCATAGTAGTAATAATTATGTAATAATTATATGTCTGTGATGAAAATACGTGTACCTAACCTATTTTATTTTTTTCTGAGTGCCACTGTAATATTAATACTATCCTTATTTAGCTCAACCTGCCCAGCCATTTTTGTGTAAGGTCTGTCCAGAAGGACCCCGGCTTTGTAATTTAATTAAATATTCCGTCCACAAAATCTGCATCGCAAAAACAATAAAATGGCATCGTGCTACGAAATCAATCAAACGATATATGCCATAATATCAGGATCCGAGGGACTCCCAAAAAATAAACCAGTGACGTATCTTTGAATCGGTTGCCAACTATGGTTGCTATTCACCAAATACAGATAAAAAAATACTTCCAAAATAACCTTCAATAGGTATTGAAATATTTACGAATTGTGACGTCATTGCAAGTGCGAAAGTATCCTTAGGTAAGCGGAATCCGATAGTATATGTATGTTTTCGACGATAGGCACTCGATTCGCAACTGATTTTACAATATAGAATCAGGGGGCTGGACTCAACACTCTGTGTGAAGGCATTTTGTACTACTACCTAGGAAGAAAAGATTTACGATGTAAAAAATTGTCCAAATTGCGGAAAAAATGGTAGTCTGTTGGGACCAGGCCTGGCAAGTAGCAATATTTATGACGGATGGTTTCTAACTGTAGGTCCTGTCCTGTAGTGTTAAAACGGTTTCTCAAGCAGTGTAAGGTCTTGCGTTACCATAGAGCAATAGTAGTGAAGATCGTTTGACAAGTTGGGGCTGTCTCGTTGCGAGTTTCCCCATCATTGTTCGAAGTTCTCTACAGTAGACATTTGCTGTTATTGCTTGACCGGATCTGGGGAAGCTGTAGGGAATTACCCCATGAAGTGACCACCAGTTAACATCACTTTTCTATAGGTAAGCGGCGTTTAACCTGGAGTCAGCCATTGCGATGTTTGCTTGCGATTATCGTAAACTAAAGAAGTGTAATTCTACACCTTAGAATGCTTTTGCATAATAAGCAGTTTCTATTTACAAATAAGTCATTTTTCAAAATGTTTTTGTTCTCTCTACAAGGCAGTACCTTGGGCAAATTTCTCTTTCTCTTATAGTTGAGACTCATACCGCCCCCTCCCAACGCGATTAGTGCTACGTTTGCTACGATGCAGTGCGTAGAGTCCGTTCGTAGCAACAAGAAGCGTGTAGAACAACCATAGCCGCCGCCGCCCGTAGCACGTCTCGTGACCTCGTCGCCGGCGCTCCCCGCGACTTATTTTTTTCTGTCACGTTTTGGTTATCATCTTGTAAGAGATGTTTTTTCAGAACCCTATCTATCGTAGTATGGGAGTTCTACTGTTTTAAAATCTCATTATTTACTAGCCTTCTACTTCTTTAGAAGCCTGATTTTTTAACAGCACTATGGGCCGTAGACTTCTGTAAGATTATGTTGCCCGAGAAAAAGAGTATTGACAGACGGGCAACAAAGTGATAGTATAAGGGTTCCGTTTTTACATTTTGAGGTACAGAACCTCGAAAAACATTCAAAAAAAATAATTTGTTAAAAAGCTTGTGAAGTTGAATTTGGAGCCTATTTGTACAGCATCTAGGACAAAAGGGACTAATACCAATATTGAAGAAATATCTTTATATCTGGCAAGATACAAGGTTAAAATTTGTACAGTTTTGTGTTAGACAAGCGAAACGATCGCTGGTTCTAGTACTACACCTCATTTCTCAAACACTCTAACCCGAGAAATACATCTAAAAACTGAAACGGCTGAAACGATTTATCCATTAGGTTTCGAATGAAGCACTGATGGAACACCCCAACTGCAGAGGAGGGTTGGCGATGTTTGTTTTATTGGTTGTTATTTATGACATTCTTATTGAGTAACCATAAAGGTGGTATTTGAACAGAAATTCAAGCTAGTACAAGTAAAATAGTCTACATACAATTCACAAATGTAAATATAAGCGGATGTGCATCTGTAGATGTAAACTGAATCTAACTTCTCGAATCCCATAAAGCCCTGGGACTTACTCAAGAATGTTACAATATATATTTTGAAATGTCTGATTTATTTACATCTTCCTTAAATTTTTACATGATGCATGTTCCCTTATGTATATGTGAAACAGGTTTAAAAGGCAACTGATAAGGTTTTTGTTTTTTTTACATTAATACTACAAATAATTGAGTTTAATCAAATATGTTAGTACGTGCTAAGTCAACAACTAATCTATTTATCAATCCTAATTATCAATATTATAAACATTCGATTATGTTTTACATATATCCGATAGTCCGATTCAGGCACATATCTTTTGTTTCTGTGTGATGTCTGATCTTTTGTTGATGTGTACCATCAATCGAGTCATAGAAGCTTTTCTACTCCGGGTACTTTTCGCTTGGCCCGCATATTTATTTTTCATACAATAGATACTCATTACATTAGTCATACTCAATAATACGCTAGCAAAAATAAATAGACACTTGCTTCGAGGATAGTTACTCATCCTAAAATCAACTGTTTTACTATCTTTTTCCGACCGTTTATCTTTTTAGTTACGGTCTGAAGGTCAATTGGTTTCTGGGATTTAAAAGTGTAACCTACAGACATGACGAAATAATAAGGATTTATTTCCTTGGTTACACGTGGACTAAGAAACCTAACTATGAGGGGGGCCTACAAATATGATGAAATGATAAGGATTACTTTCCTTTGGCAAAGAAACCTAAGAGAAGAGGGTGACATACAGACATGACGAAATGATAAGGATTACTTTCCTTGGGCTAGGAAACCTAAGAGATTGACATACAGATATGACGAAATGATAAGGATTTCCTTGGCTACGTCTTATGAAACCTGGAATATCTCTCATCCGAGATTGAGACATGGCAACGTTGCATCAATATCAGATATCCAATACTTGTACTAGGGCTTTATGACGCAGTATGTAAGTTCCAACTAACGTGGAACAAACACTAACCAAACAAAACTATGGACATGAATCACGTACATGAGTAGAACAGCCACGGCGCCGATTCTGAGCTATCGTTTCTAAAATAAATGAGTACACTTTCCGTACCGATTTTATTTACTTCGCAACCATTGACCAATACAGAGGTCAGCTGAAGTCAATTTGTACTGAATATCTAGCACGCGACATAGAAACAGTTTTCATACAGGCAAACGCGGTATGCGTAAGGGGGCGTCCATTAATTACGTGAGGGGATTTTGGCGATTTTTGGACCCCGCTTCCCCTTAAAGATATTGTGAGATTTGGCTCGACCCCCTTCCCCCTCCCTCTAATCTCACGTGAGATTGTTCAAAGTGCGTATTTTCAGTGTACATACGTTAATATATGCTTTATTGCGTTGGATTTATTAAAAAAAATACCATTATTTTTATTTAAGACTGCTTTGTGGCGTTCGCATTACCGCGATAAATATTATTGTGTAGAATTTAGTCATATTTTAAAGCAGAAACACGTTTTGCTTAATTCAACCCAGTTTTCACGCACTTTTAGACTATTTCTTGCGAAAAAAGAATTACGTGGTACTTGTCAGGACCCTCCTCCCCCCCCTCGTGAGATTGGGTGAGAATCGGCTTGACCCCCTCCACCCCCTAAATGCATCACGTAATTAATGGATGCTCCTAACAGTGCAAAAAGAATATTGGTGTCGATTCGGTGTTACACAAATTAACTTATTTGCAGAACTAACCTTATTTTAAGCGTCCTGTCCTTATCTTTTTGATACAGAAAACCGGCCAAGTGCGTGTCGGGCCACGCGCTTTTTAGGATTCCGTAGTTGCCCGGTACATTTTATAAGTTGGTATACTAATACAGACCGCGCCAAACTTCTAGTCCCATACATTAGTCGGGACCAAAAGTTTGGCGCGACCTGTACTCGTAAACCTGTAAAACCTACTTAGCTGTGATAGTTTTCCTTTTAAATTCATTATTATACTATGTACTTCTGTGAATTTTTTCACATTTCTATAAACAACCATTTAGCCGGCACGGGGAGGGGGGACGCTCCCCTCTAATTAAATTTTTTACTTTAAAGCTTAATATTTGGCCAACGGATCCTTAAATCGAAAAATGTTTTTACACACCCACAATGTTTTTGAACGACCTATCCAACGATACCCCACACTATGGGACAGACGATAAAAAAAATCATCCCAGTATACGTGTATGAGAGGCACCATTAAAAAATTTTTTTTTCAATATTTTGTTTTACCATTTTGTCGACGTGATTAATATTTATATCCATGCTAAATTACAGCTTTCTAGTACCAATACTCTCTGAGCTAACCCGCGGACAGACGGACAGACGGACATGGCGAAACTATGTATAAGGGTTCCTTGTTGGACTACGGAACCCAAAAAAAAAGACAGAATGCTTAAATTATGTTTCTGTCAAATAAGTTAGGTCGTGTTACACCGAATCAACACCATCGTGCGTGCTAGACACTGGGGTTGACCAGACGCCATTTTTATAGGATATAATCGTATAAAGTGACTTTGGTTGATATATCCAAATTCATACTGGAGACTCGGTAAATGGTCCAGAACAAGGTTCAATGGCCCTTTTTGCAAATATGAAAAATATGATTTGTGCTCTACCTACATTGTATATACCAGCTCCTAATCATTTAGTATAGGAAACGTACATTTCATTTTGCTGTTTTCAAAGAAAGGGTTAGTTAGCCCAGTTTGTTAGTTTCCCATCATTCACATGATTTATTAATTTATTATAGAGCACATGATTATTTTTTTACAATATTCTCCATGATTATGATGTCACTACATGAAAATCAGTCGTGACCTTTATCGAAAACTCATACTCTTTTTTGGCTCTTTTTCATGAACCAACCTAAAAAAAAACGTTCAAAATTCGGTTTTCTTACATTTTACATAAAATATCTGTGACTTATTTCTTCTAAGTCGCGTGACATAATCTGACAGATAGCTGAGTTACATTAATAGGGCTCCCTTTTGCCCTTTGGGCACGAAACCAATAAATAAATAATATAATAAATTATAAACAATAAATAAATAATAACCAATTAATAAATTGGCAAGCCTGAAAAACGAGACTGAAACAGAAAAAGAAAACATTTATGAATCTGGACTAGCCCAAGGGCTCAACAGTGAATGAGTTAAAGGGTCAGCAACTGGAAAATACTTCAGAATGTATACGTCACCGGCATTCGGTATAATTCTAAACTATAGCCTATGTTCAAGTGAAGAGTCTTAATATTTTAACAGCGAAATAATTCTTAATATTGGTTCAGCAGTTCCAAAGATTACCCACGTGAATGTATGTTCCTCGTGTCCCTATGGAACTGCCTCCAGGGAACAGACTATAGACTATGTCCAAGTGAAGAGTCTAACCATTACAACAACGAAATAATTTTCAAAATTCCAGAGTTAACCTCCCACAAACAAACAAACAAAGAAATTTATTATCACACTAATATTATAAATGTGAAAGTTTGTGGGTGTGTGTGTGGGGGGGAGGTTGTGTGTGAGGGTGTGTATGTGTATTTCTGTATTAGCTGAACGGATTTGGATGAAATTTAGAATGGATATAGGTTATACTCTAACTTAATACCTAGGTTACTTTTTATCCCGGCAAAAAGCATGTCTTAACGAATAACACGCGGATGGAGCCGCGTGCAAAAGCTAATAATATCATATTAGTATAGAAAAATTGATGACGCTATTGATGACGCCACTGCATTTTCAGCTGAGTTACAGGAGTATTTTCTGCAGAATTTCTGTGATCCTTGTAAACCGACTGATAAGCCTTATCATTGCAAAACTCTTTTATGCACATTGTAAGCGTTTTTCTCAAGCGGAACCCAAAAAATAAGCAAAATAATAAAGTATAATACTAAGTATTATAATAAACATGTGACATCTTGCAATATATTCATCGCATCATTCATAATAGATGTATAAAAATTAGAGAATTTTCATATAGATTTTTCCAATATGTATGTCCAGGAAATACCGCGGTTTAAATGACTAGATACAACGAACGAAAAAAACATAGAGGACGCGTTATTGTACCTCACAAGGTGTCATTCGAAAATCTCCCCCGAAACTCAAAAGGGCAAAAGGCCCATGATTGGTTCGTAGTGTGTGTCATGCGACACTGGGCCAGTGATTGGCCTGTGAATTATATTGGAACCGTTGTCGTACTGTGTTTTGTAGTGGGATAATTTTTAAGCGCTAATCAAACTAGATATCGATTATCCGATTTTTAATAACTAAGACGTTCTTGACAATATTCCGCTATACGACTTTCTCTTAAGGATACGTTTACCTAATTAAGAAATATCATGGTATCAGAAAATATAAATCAGTTACGTACCTTTACAGAATGGACAATCACCTACAAATCTGAAACAGCGACAGGAGTTTAAACGCAGTAACTCCTTCCCGGGGCCTTGTATAAAGACTCACGGTCGGATCAGCAGCAGCCCCCTAGTAAATCTTAACCAGAATTGCTCTGTTAACGGGAATATCTCTCTTCTGCTGGTGCAGCCGGCCATCGCATATGTTACACCGCAGCTTTATGTCCCTCGTATAACGTATAGTCCGTCAGCTGGCGTCGTTTGCAGCACGACCGAACTGAAACCGAACATTTGAAACGACTCATTTACTGATATTACCAAAAATAATTTAATAAACTTGAAGGTATATTTATAATTTTAAATGTTGCGTTAGCTCATTAAAGGTAATGGTGCCTCAGAGCCACACGCTACGTTACTTATTTTATACTTAGTTTCATTGCTACTTAGTTTAGGTTATAGTTGACCTCGCCAAATTTGAAGTTTTTAAAAGGAGGTCTTCCGTAACTTCAACTCAAACTTAAATTCGGATATAAATTATGAAAGCTATTGATTATGAGAATAAAGGTATATGACTTTATTAATTAATACAGCCAATTCATACTGGGGATTCAGTCAGTAAGTGATCACAACTAAGGTTCTATAACGCTTTATACAAAATTTGAAAAATGTCCTGGTTCTGTCTGTTTAGGTTCAACTCCTAACTTGGAGATCTGAGTAGTTAAAAAAAATGAAAAAGATGTACTTTTTTCATAGCTTCACCTATTTCTTAATATTTCTGTGGCAATTACCTTGACAGGACTATAATCCCACAAATATCATGGCCACAAACGGATTGGCCATTGGGCCAACATGCCCCTTAGTATGGAAATCAAAATTTCATTTTGCGTATTTTGCAAAAAGCCTTATTGAACTTAGGCTCTGGTCACTTACTGAGTCTAGATAATGAATTTGGGTGTATCAATTATGATAATGTATAGTCAAATAGTTTTAGCTCCTCGGCCCCATTGTAACTCTAAAATGGATGCCAGCTGACTGTCTACGTAAGGGAGTTTCTCAGAAGTCGGCCCGACCGGCTTCGTGGACGCACATGGGATGTAATAAAGCCCGATTATCTGGCACCAGCCAGGCCGTATATACTGATATTTATTGCATTTACTTACTCATATACCGACTGACGTCTTTGAATGAGACTGGTGAACGCGTGAAGATGTTCTGAGGTATTACAGAATGTAGGCTTGTTGGAATATTTCTGACTGAAGTGAAATTACAGTTAACTGATCGCTTGTGGTTTGTCGTTGAAAAGAATAACGATAAAGGGAATACTTATACGAGTAATATGTACCCATATTGACACAGAATGAATCGATTATGGATTGTTAAATGCAAGTCACAGCACTCGTACACCCCCGTTTTAACGACGACTATTACGTCCCAGCGTGATGATTGATGAGCCCTATTGCTGTACTTAGGGCATAAATAATGGACTCACAGCTTATCGTGCCTTCCAAAGAACGCAGATAGAACAAAAATGAGCTTCTACGGGTTTTGAACAAACGACTAGTTTAGTGATCGAGACATTCGACTAGATTGTTTACATTGGTCGATTGGAAAAAATATATATAGGTATATGTACCGACATCCGCAGTTCAAGCTTCCTATTTGTAAACGATTTTAACTGGAGTGGATCTATATAAAGACTTTTTGGACTTCAGCCCAGGGCCCCGTGGATATAAAGAGCCCCCAGCTCCCATTGAAGACAATAACAAATAAAAGGACAATATTGTGATTTAAAAAAAATATCATCAATGAATCCTAAAGTTGAACGCAAAGGTTGGATTCCCCGTCGCTTGTTTTGGGTTGTATTTTCTCGCGTCAATTAATTCTATGACAAAACGTCCGTATACATCTTGAGCTTGAGTTCCAAGAGTAATAACCACTCATGAAATGTTTCTATTGAGGTAGACCTTTGTGTCTAATCCATGAGGTAAGCTGTTACCCAGGTTATCAGTAACAAAAAAGTGAGGGCGCAGGGGAGTGGTCTTTGAACGATATGCTATGTTTGCGTGAGGCATTACGTCCGTTCATCTGTATAACCCGTATCAATAAACTATATTGGAACGATACGGATAGCATAAACTTTCTAATAAAGAACAATAGTAGTCAACATTTATATTGCGTATCGCTCGAATCCCATACCATACTGTGATGTATGTCAGATGTGTGGTTGGTTTCTGCTCACGGCACAGAAAGAACGGCAACCATTTTTAATCCCAAGGTCTATTGATACGGGTTATATAGGTGTCCAATCCAATAATAGTAATAATAGTAAGCCCCCTAAAGACCAACCTTACGTCCGTGCTGAACACCTAGCCACGTGGGGGGCGGACACGCGTACTTATGAAACTTACGCGGCCAACAAGGAACTGGCACTATAGCGATATGTAATGGTTCTCACAAGAAGTAGACTACCTCAGGCGGGTACCAGTAGCACTGGAGAATCCCGCCCTGAGCCCTCGGGTTCGGGCTGCCCTACGTACTCTGGGGGGGGGCAACATATCGCAGTCTGCCCAGTCCAAGACTGTTGTAGACCAAATAGGAACAAAAGGAGAAGATAATCAAAGTCATAACATTATAACCTTGCTCCCACCATCACCCACATCATCAGCACATAGCCTATTTCCGTCACCCGATTCATCACCCAATCCTTTTGAATACCACATCAACTCCCGATCGTCAACTGTTACACCCTTGTCGGTAGATGTTGAGCAAGAGGCAGACTGCCTAGAAATTGCTCCCACTACTGGCACAAAACGTGCGCGAATAAATTTTACCAGTGAAATGAATAAATTCATATGGCGCACATACCTCAATATTACCAATTTAGAAAAACATACTAAGAAATTTTTGGATAGACTTTATACAGATTTTGTAGAGAAGTTTCCGCATATTAAAGTAACTAAAGAAAAAATTGCAGCTCAAAGAAGAGAAATAACAAAAAAAAATTTACTAGCTCCAGAAATATTAGATGAAATTAAACGCGAAGTTTCACAGACCTTACAAAGACCAACTCATAATTCCCAGCAAACCCAAAGTATTCAATTGACAAATCCCATTAAAACTCCCGTAGTAGACTTAACCAGTCACAATATATTATCAAACATGAGACCCCCAACTACAAAATCCGGGAAATTTAGGCAACGATTGCAGTGGACCGAAGAGGTTAATAAAGAATTACTCAAATGCTATTATAGTGTCACAAATAATGAAACAAATCTGACAGGGTATAGACCGCAGCTCCATAATAAATTCATAGAAACATATCCAGACTTACATTTTATAACCGAACAACGACTAGCAGATCAAATAAGATTAATCATTCATAGCTATAGCCTATGTTCAAGTGAAACAGAATAATAATAATAAAATTCTTTATTTCGGGCCCCTAAGGGCCCATATCATAAATACCTTAAAACTAGGGATACATATTAAAATCATTATTCTTAAGTCAGTAACTAAAACTAAACTTCTAGCCTTTGGTCGGGATTTTATTTTGTATCGCTTCCCTAAAGCGTCGAAATACGATATCCACAGGCCAGAAGTCATGTTGAGCATAAGCTGCTGATACACGAAGTCTGAAAGACAAAAAATATTTTTGCCAATCAGACTGGAATGCAACGATCTGTATACTCACGTTTGCCCCAGTACGACCTGCACACATTTTCTTAATGTAACGCATTAGATAATCCAGCGTCAAACTTGTGTGCACTCTCGAGAAGTATATCTGTACTTTGGACTCTGCAGCCTTTAGATCGGATGAAGCTGCAGTAGCGATGCCGCGCTTGTTGCGATTCTGACGAAGACGCTTCCTGTTCTCGACGATGGTGCCGCCATCCTTATCAGTATTCGCTTTCAAAAGGCGTGGAGCGGGAGCAGCGGCAAAGGCGGGGGCGGGAGCAGGCAGTTGTTTCTGGAGTGGACAGCTAGGCACCGATGACAGCGGTGGCTGCTTGCGGTGACGAGGGCGGCGGCGGCGGCGGCGGCGGCGGACTTTTATCTCCTCCTCAGAGTTTTTGCTAGCCGCAGCTGGTGGAGCTGGCATAGACAGCACAGATGCTGCTGTCTTTAAAGGCATCACTTTTATACCCGACGGAGGCATCGCTCGCTGGGCCATTGACTCTCGATGTAACTCGGTCAGTTGCACATAAGCTGTCGCTTAGTGGCGAGGTGACATTTTGCTGACCGTCGACACGCTGCATCGGCAAATTCCGCTGTATCGAGGACGCGGGCATCGCCGGACTTGCGTTTCGCTGTGACGTCAATTCATATCGCAACTCTGCACAAAGATTCTCGGAAGACTATTCTATTTACAAGTAATATTTATTTATATTTGACGGCGCATCCTATTGTGTCATCTATTGGTTTAGGAGATATTGCGCCGTCATAGTAGTAAGTTTTGATTAGTATGTATTTTTCTTTGTTTGTATGATTACTCCTTGTGCTTTTTTTATTCCTTTAAAATAATGGTTTGCTGTAAGAAGTCTTTTTTTAGAGATAAGCTCGCCACGTGTTCTATTTTTGTAAATATTTTCTGTATGTGTCTCCTTGTGTGTACAAATAGAGTATAAACATTGACCTCTCAATGAGCTTAAAGTATAAAGCCTCCAGCCGGCCCCGCAGTTCGGTGACGTCAGCCCTCAACAGCACGATATCCCTAAGAAGTCGGGTGACATCGATCGACATGATCAAATTTCACCGGTGGCAGCTTGTTTAGGTCCTTCGCTACGTATGATGGGACATTATCCAGGTCGTTTTCTTTGAAGACACGGAAGATATCCTGTGGGTTCTTTCTTCCCTGTCCGTCTCCCCGCCTCGCTGCAAGTCGCACGGTGGTTACGGCAGTCTTCTCTAACAGCGCTTTAGCAGCGCTAATCTCGCCCTCCTGGAACTTGGAGGTGCAGATCTGCATGACGCTAACCTCATCCATCATGTCCAGCCGGTTTTGCACGAAGGCGAGCAGCTCATTTACTACATTAGTATCAAGCGCTTGCCTGTAGCAGCCATGGTTGAAAGCGGGAGCTAGGTTGCTATTGCAGTGTCAATGTCACTCATATCAGCATTGGTGCGGCCGCGGCTAGGAGGCGACCGACCGAGTCAAAGTACGAATTGCAATATTCCAATACATCCTTTGCATTTCTGAAACCCTTATGTTAAGGTTGCCATGGCTAATAAAAGGTCATGCTATCTACGTACAGTCAGACTAAAGTGACACTTATTAACAACACATAACGACATGAGTTATTTACAACGAGCTATAGATATACAAGTACGTATTAGATGTAGGTTATTTACATAAATAAATGTATGATCATTTAAAAACAGATCCGAGGTAAACCCATTTTAAGTTGTATTTTATATTTCTGCGGAAAAATAATTATAAATATTAGAATATTTTTTCATTATATCATTTTTGCAGTAGTGTATAATTTTGAATAATAATTTTAAAGAGTAAAAACTTGACATCAAACATGGTTTTACATAAAATGTTTCTGTACAAACGTTGGCCAATTGGAGTTGGAAGATTGGAAGTTGTAAGTTGTTATTGCGGCGTCATAGGCATTATATACATTATTTATGAATAGACATTATTTGTTTAACTTTATTTGACGTGAGTTTGTACAAAGTTGCCTATGAACATTTATAAACTTTTTTGTCAATTAATGTTTTGTGAAATAATTCATCAATTTTATTTATAAAACTAATATTCAAATTTTACCATCCAAGCGAAGTTGGGTTCATAGCTAATAGTCTATATTTTCTAGGAAAACTAGAAGCCCTCCTACTAATATACATAGGGTACATTCAACTAAAAGGACGTGTGTACAAGTGCGCGCGCGCGCATCTCGCACTCACTCGGCGTTCAGTTCAGTCTTCACAGATTTGAAATGTTTACATGAACCGCCGTTTGTTTCGTTCGTTTGATCTTTTTTAAATGCGATAGGTATTTCCAGAACATCGTCTTTGACTGTAGCTTTAATAAAAAATTGAGAATGATTTTAGGAACGACAGTGATGTTACCTACTGTTTATTTTTAGTAGATATGTATAGAAAGGTACTTTCAGTGTACGATTTCGTAAGTAAACGTGCTAAGTATGCGTAGTACATGATATTCCACAAGCTTTTTTGTACAATCCTCATCGAGCAATACCTTATTTTATCTGAGTCATCTAAAAACAAAAAATGTCATCATACCTATCTGAATTATCATAATATATTTTAACTAAGGGGGATGGTCCAAAGCCGCTCTCCATACAAACTTGTCGGAACCAACAACCACGACAAAAGCATTATGATTTTGTTGTGTTGCTTTTTCTCACGTTCCATCAATTATCCACCCGCGAATAATCAGATATATCACCAAAAAAAATTATATTAAAATTTTGCTGTTTAAAAAATGTATGAAAGTATTAAATAGCAGAATTTGATAGCAAAAATTTCTTTGTGAAAAAACGGATTATTTGCGGGTGTACAATTGATGGACCGTGTACAAAAAAGTATCACAACGAAATTATTATGCTCTTTTCGTGGTTGTTGCTTCCAATAAGTTTACATAGAGGGTGACTTTGGACCATCCCCCTTAATATAATTTATCGCTTACTTCGTAACAATACTGTAAAATCTCAACTTTTCAGAAGAAACGACAGTCAGAGTTGTTATGAAAAGCTCTTCTATTCCGGGTGCTTTTTTAATTTCACTGAGAAACGGGTTAAATTTATTATGTATACAACAGAAGTATTTTAAGATAGATTGTAAAATAACAAAACATTTCAGTGTATGTAAAATAAGTAAAATAACTCTTGTTCGCACTTTTACTTTGGCTAAATGTCGTATTTAACAGCATGATATTCAAGCATAAAACTTAAGTTTTTCATCTAGCTAAATAGACTAAGCTTTAAAATATGTACTTAAAACCTCATCATATTTCGCCCAGTAATCTTTAGTGTTGGGTAGTGTTCAAATACACTTATTTTGTTTCTATTTTGCATTACTAGTAATGTCGCAGCATTCTATTCTCAATCATTTTTCATGCTGAAATTACGACTTCGTTACGATTTCAATAAAAGTAACTAATACATACTAATCGATAACTTTTATTTTGGGACGAATCACAGGTATAAATAGTACCTATATTCTTTCTCAAATTTACTTTCAGCGGAATCCCAAGACAGATTTCAGTTAACAATGTTCAATTACAGCGAGCTACATATAACAGAAGCTCGCGTGAACACGTGAATCATTCGTGAGACGCCGCGCCGTGTGCGGTCCATTCCACAATGTGACGTGAAACCAACCCGATATCCTAACTATCCACGCCATTACCCGACTAATACTCCACAAAAACGCCTAATGTATGCAGCGTCTCGTGCCAGGAAGGGTTTAAAACAATAAAAACAAACACGATAAAAAAGGTAACCCCTGACGTAAATTTTTTCTGTGCAGAAACGGTTGCTCGCTCTGATGTTTCAGGCCCATGTTGTTTTTTAACTTTTTACACTATAAATAATACCAAAATAAAATGTAAGAGCGCAAAGGATTTTTGGAAAAAATGATTTTTTTTCTCTGCCTACGGCGGCGTCTCGCACAAACATTTAAATTGATACTTAGTATTTAGCTATGCTAACTGTTCCAATCCCGTCCCTCTATGAAATTTAACTTTTCTTGGAAATGGGGAAAAAATTGGCTTTCGGGTTCGATTCTCAGCGGGTTCCCATAGTAATAATACAGTTCGTTCGTCAGCGGTATAAAAGCAAGAGTGAGTGGACCATTTAATTTAGCATACGTAGGGGCAGGTTAGAAGTTCTAATTTAGAACTCTGAGGTAAATGCATGAACATTTATAATGAATCAAAATGTTTGCCAAGAGGGGCCCAAATTTAACGCATCTGTATAGTATGAGTTGAGTCTGGCTCATGCTCAAGGCAGAATAAAAAATTGAATTTTACGTAAGTGTGATTGCTTTTGTCTGATTATATTTAAAACGAATATTTTTTCCTCGTAGGGAGACACGATGGCGCAATACCAGGTTTCATCAAAATATTCCCATCTCCAGTGACCTGAGACTAAATAACGACGAAAATACAAAAACAGGTACCAAAGCGCAATATGTATTATAATCTGGAGCTTGCGAATTTGGTAAAATTAATTAATTATCCTCGCACTGTGAAAGTAAGCTCAAAAATTTTAGACGGATTAATTTAAACTTTGGAAACGACTTTCCAATATTGACATACAATTCCTACAAACATACACCATTCCTGTCTAAACTTTTTGAAGCACAATTTTTGTTTCTGGTTATTGCGTCCTCGTGAATCCTCAATGCCCATGTAGTTATCTACCGCCATGACGTCACGAGTAGCCGAACTCGGGGAGTGGTTACCGCATCGCCTGGGGGAACGAGTTTCATCCTAGGTCCATTTTCATCAGACTTAAAAAATATGATTTTATAGATAGATTTCAAAAAAATCTGTCGTGTTTAAGATATTCAGACACATTGCATGGGCAAAGACAGCTGAGGTAATGAATGAACGTCACAGATTGTATTGATCCGAAATGCGCCATTCAACTTAGGATACTAGGCATTCAGGATTCACTTAGAACCTAAGCCAAGCTTGCGAAATTATGCTGTGCGAAAGGGAGGATAAGGGGGACCCATGAAAATGGCAGGGCAAATTTAAATGTTTCCAAATATTAAATTATATATTATAATTAAATTTATACTCTACTTTTTAGAGATCCGTAACTCAAAATGAAAATCGGAAGCCTTATAGGATCAGTTTGTTGTGCGACAGTCAAGACCCTTTTTTTCGGGCCCCGTTATACATACTCGTAGATATCAAGTCAAAACTAATATCTCCTACTTAATCTATCTATCTCCCCATAGTGTTGTTGAAAAATCTGGCTTCTAACTCAACGCAAAAGGAAAGTAATTGCCCTTTTCGTAATCAAATTTTACGTTTCTTACCATAAAAATTAAAATTTGTTATAGCACAAGTCTGGCAAAAAAATCTGAAAATTCCCTAAATTTAATTATTCAAGAATGTATACCCACCAACTTAATTAGATCCTTTGGATACACAGAGTTTAATAGATCGTAAGTGTCAAGTTTAGTTGACACATATAACTGCTCGTGTGATAAAATTCTGCTTTACAAACAAACGAAACCCTCAGGGCACGAGTCCTACCCTCACTTGGTCAGTTTTTGCACTTAGGTTAAACACTTAAACATTCCTTTGATTGAATACGAGTAGAACCTATTATACAAAAATAGTTTCAGTTCTGAATTGCAACTTTGTTTTCAAATATATAGGTGCTGTAAAAGCTCATGAGTTTTTTGTTATTTTAGGATATATAACGGTGAAATAAATTATATTATAAACAATAAAATATGCTCAAGATATATTTCGGCCCAGCTAGGGGCCATAATTTTTATTCATATAAAATTCTCAGTAGATAAATAAATAAATATTTTAAAATAAACACCTGCTCGTACAATAACCATAGAGACTTTTTTTAAATTAAGCGTAGAGCATTATATACTTGCATATCTTCACGTGTATCAAGAGTTCAGTACACTATCCAAAAACGATAGTTCGTTCCGTTCCACATTCAGTGTTGGATTTATTTTTAATCTCTATCGGCGGGCACCTGGATCGCTCTTTTAATTCCTAATAAATCTTTATACTTTAACGAGTACAGTAATGTATCGAATGTTCGCCGGGCGCTCTTCTGTCGTCACGCAAGTGCTTAGTGCCGATTAGTGTGCTGCTGCGGGTGATGTATAAGCTCCTCGGTGGAAGACGATGACAGCTCAAGTGGTACAGTTTTAGGGAGGAAAGAGTATGGGAACTTCACTAGTACTTGTCGGTAAGACATAAGTGGGTGGTTGAGGTTTGCCTGGAATTTTGCGATTTACATTGTACCGTGTGCCTGACTCTGTAAAATGTAAAGTACTCGTTCACACTGCTTCGCGCAGCGGCATTTTTGTAAGATTATGCGGTCCTAGTACGAACCAGTGGCGGTCCCAAGTGGGGGGATCACAAAGGTCATGTCCCTCCGAAATCTTCCATCTTGATTCTAGAATGTCCTATAACTTGAGGGTATACGATCATTTAAACTGCTAAATAAATTCAGAAATAATTGAATATTAGAAATAACCTATTTAACTAGTTTTATGTTACTGATAAAGTTGGACCTAAAAACAGTACTTGAGCAAATATGACACCCCCTCGAAAATCTTAACGCGAAGGAACTCTTCTTATACCCAAAAATGCTAGTATTTAAATGAATTTTCTGGTCATTAAAATATGAGTATAAAACCTGAAGACAAATATATTATGTGCTACTTCGTGATTTTATTTAAATTATTATGGGAATTTTTAAACAATTTATTTAACTTTATTTCATTGAAATAATTCTGATACAGATAATTTATAGATAATTAATAATAATTTGTAGATAATTTCACCTAAAAACATTGTTTATGTATTATTTTGCAATTTTTTTTAGGTTTTTTATGGAAACAGTATTTGTGAAATCCATCCATCCATCCATCAGCCCGTTTCGTCCACTGCTGTTGGCGGTCCTCCTGAAAGAAATGCCCATACTCACACACGCTGTGCAGGCGGGTTGGTGAGCGCGATGCCAAAATCCTTGCACCAGTGACGCCGCTGCCCGTCACCAGACTGTTTTATATAAGGCCCTGCAATTGGGGATGGATATACCGCCATCCATCGGTCCCAGGCAATGGTGGGCCGCCTGGTTTTTTGCCTAAGAGCTGTCCTCTTACTCTCCCCCGAATAACTTCGGGGGGATTTGCGAGTAAGATAGTGGTACCTCCACAGTCGAGCCCGGCATCAGCTCTACCGCCTATTTGTGAAATAGTTTTATACTTAATGAACATTGGGAAATAATAAAAACACCTTGAAATCGTAAATTTTATGCGTGGCCTACTTAGTCTGAGCAGGATAGACAAGTGTAAAATGAAAACGTTGGAGTAGGACAGACTTCTCTTCTTAATACCCCCGCCCGCACCTAGTACGAACTGTTATGGTGTATACGGTGACCTTTTGGACAAAGTACGTAGTCTTTGGGAGGTAGTGTGGTATTTTAGGCGTACTAGAAACTGTTAAAAAGTTTCCTTCATGAGGTAATTCATTCACAAAGCAATGGTCTTTTTGCCCTTGTGGAAACAAAGGTGGTTGAGTGCTTTTTGAGGTAATTCAATTTAAGCTTTTAATGAATACTGTAAAAATCTTTCAAATCAAATCGAATAAAACTTGGATTAAACGTTGTATCTACGAATAGTTAGCCACATAAGAATTTTTTTCAACTCCAGCCGGCAATTTTGTTTACATTATCGCTGCCCCAAGCCAACAAACTTCTTTGAAATTGGGGACAGTGTAAATTGAGCCATATTGCGATCCCTTTAGGGTTTTAATATCCATAGTAGTTAACCTGGTCGCTGAGATTCAACATACGTCCTGTACTCAGGCGTACAGCAGTCGTTAAAAGATGTGAAACAGGCATGTTGAAGAAATGACATGCTTCCTATCTAAAACAGCAATACCAACCTCATACACATACTCGGTTTATTTTTTGGTACCTTTTTAGTGCAGACTAGCGTGTTTTTAAGTAACTACCCTGAGGTTTCAATTGCCGTTCCTTTCGCGGGAAATCTCACTGAAATAGAAATTTTAACAGCAGAGTAAGTAAAATCCTCTTAAATCAAAAAGAAAATAAAGAAACAGAAGTTACAAATCAAAATTAATATCAAACAATTAAAAAAAATCTTTTTAATACACCCGCTCAAAATATAACAGATTACGTGCCTGTTTAGCGTGCGTAAAATGATATATTTCGCACTCGTGCTTTTTGTTTTTACTACTGACGCCAACTAGGGCAAACCGGCCACATCATTTAGTAAGCATGTAAGCCTTTGTCGTTGTTTGTTTTTGTTTTGTTTGTGTTGTTTTTGTTTTACCGGATACACTACAACTGGAAGAACTAAACTAAACGAAACTCTAGGGTGGGACAACCTTTCAAATATCAACAGGGTTTATAGTTAAAAAATAAAAAAACGTACTTTTGTGCAAACAAAAACTGCCGATGGGTCTTGTCTCTCATATGTCCGCTGTATGTGTACTTTAGTCGTGCTACGAAATCCTATTTTTACTGTCCCATTCCTTTTTCCAGGGGGGGTGGCTGCCCCCCCTTGCCCCCCTTCCGACGCCCATGATAATCATAGAGGCTATCATCAAATTAGCCTAGAGCATGGCACATGCACTGCGTAGCTATAGCAACGGTTTCACTAGGCATGCAGAAGTGCATAGAAGGATGTGAAATTGCACACCAATACAGATTGCACTCTAATCGAACACACACATCTGCCATGGACACGCCCTACCCCCTTCCCACGAAAACGCAACAGTCTCTAGTTAGGATAGGTCTTGTCTTTAAGGGCACTCTATTCGCCCGAACTCCCATACTAGCGCAGTTTGCTGATAATATCCTTATTTATAGGTACTTGCTTATTATTTTTCTTTTTTAACATATCCCATACAATATCCGTGACTTGAAACTAAAAGATTTATCAAAATCAAATACATACAAAAGTTATTACAAGCGTATAATAGTCCTGGATTTTACACATATTTTGATATTATGTACCGTAATGTCCTAGAGGCGATACAACAAATCAAATAATTTTAGGTTCACAGCATAGTATATTTTCTACTATTCAAAAATATTTTTGTTTCATTTCGTATTTTGGGATATTTCTCCTGAAATCAGAGGAAGAACCAAAACCATTCTCGAGTTTTTTCAAGACATGAATTTTGTCTCGCGTTAGCTTGCCTCTCATAGCGTGTTCGGTTAGTTCCGTACGAGCTCGGGAAACGAACTTTCGGGCCAATCAATAACAGCCAGTCAGTGCTCTATAATCCGAACTTGAATGTAGGATGAAATAGCAAGCATAGCGACCAAATGCGTGACTGACTTGAAGCCGCCGACTGTAGTGTTCTTAAGGGTCCGTGTAAAAGCCTAACAAAAACGCATTATTTGCATTTTTTATACAAGTCACTCTTATCGCCATACATTATTTTACTATTATAACCCGGTAAAAGCTGTGAAACAAGTCATCTCAGATTAACATTAACACGATTGTGGGAGACTTTTTAGTTTTAATTATTTGTCGTGTTAGATCTCATAGTAATACGTATTCTGTTATAATATTACAAATTGCCCCGTTAAATCATCTATATCCTATCAGTTTTTTGACGTTTTTGTTTGCCATGCAAGACATTTAGTTTGGGCATGAAAGTCAGGGCAAGGTGTGGCAAGGTTTTCCAAATTTTGGTAGCTTTTCGTAGCTCATCACAATTTAGCTCTCAGTTAATAAACTCAACTGATGCCGGGCCCTGCTAGGGCCCGAAATATATCTTGAGCATATTTTATTGTTTATGATATATTTTATTTCACTGATATATATCTTAAATAACAAAAAACTCAGTTAATAAAAGTTACCTAATGGAACGTCAAAAAATGGAACGTAAAAATACCGATTCTAGTATAATTTCCCTGTATTCGTACATTTAAAGTGTCAAGTATAAAATGTTATTTGACAGCATTTGTTTCGTATATCACCCATCATAGAAAAAAAATCATATTTACATAGAAACGTACGATTTTAGTTCTTCGCCTTAATGTGCCTGAAAACTGAAAGTTTCCTAAGGTCTTATTTATATTACGTTTTTTATAAATTCCCTTAAATTGTTTGATAAAACTTTGCAATCATATTTTTGCATTTAATACATGGGAAATGGTTATGTATGCTATGAATTTGTGTACTGAAAATATTGATCATAATAGAACTTTATTTGTTTTTAAAATAATACATACAACTTGAAATATTTAAGAAAACTGGAAACCAAAATGGTCAAGGACTAAGCATATAGCTAGGGGGCAGGTTAATCGCAGCCGATTTTCAGTCTAAGCCAAACATCACAATTAAAAAGTAAACTCAATCACGAAAATGTTAAAATTGCCATTATACTATAAATCAGAGGTGCAATTGTGTAAGACGATCGTATTTAAATTGATTGTCATATGGCTATTCGGCTAAATAAAAAAATAAATAAATTGTTGGCTGTCAAATTAATGTGGTTGTCTGTCTTGTTTTGTTGTTAACAACCAAAAACGTACGATCTCAATTGTCAAACGGGCTAATTTGCTTAGCCGAATAGCCATATGACAATCAATTTAAATACGATTGTCTCACACAATTGCACCTCAGATCATTAAGATATTAGGTTATCATAAAAATAATAATCAAACACAAAAAATACATTGGATCCCAGAGGCTAAGGATTACTTTGAGAACAGCCATCTTTTACACTTCGATCGGAAGATAACGAGAGACATAGAGTCAGGTGGTGGTAAGACATTCCAGCATTTAGATGCTGCAAACTTACAGCAACTATTGGTACATTTAAGTGCTTTTTAGGGTCCCGTATCTCAAAAGGAAAAAATGGAACCCAAATAAGATCAGTTTGTTGTCCGTCTGTCAGTCCGTCTGTTCGTCTGTCTGTCAAGATCCTTTATCTCAGGAACGCGTGGAGGTATCAAGTTGAAATTAAAACCATATACTCAAGTCTACAGTCCCTTAAAGCTGTGAAAAAATCAAACTTCTAAGTTAACGTGAAAAAAGCAATATTTATGCCGCAAAAACGTATATTTCGACACTCTCAAGAGAATCAAAATTTATAGGGTATTTCCCGTTGACCTAGAACTATAAAATTTGCCAAATAATACCGTATAATACTTCAAGTATGGGAAAAAATCTTAAAAATCATCGAGATTAAGCAACGGTATGCGCGTTCATAATTGTACGGGTGACCAAATCTTTTTGTAGATTTTTGTAAACTTTTACTAAGCTTGAACGGAACCCTCGGTGGGCGAGTCCGTTTCGCACTTGTCCGGTTTTTTGGGATCTTCGCACGCAAGGTATACAGGTAAAAAAAAGTACGTTAATTTAATCATAAATGTTTTTTATTTCCAGGTACGGCGTCAATGTTCGGGGTGCGCGGTGTACACGGGCAGATGCTGAGCGGCGGGTCTCTGGGCGGCGGCGCCATCGGCGGGTTCGGGCTGTCATCCCCGCTGCCGACCCTGCCCCCTGACCGCAAATCCTACGCCACCCCTCCGCCCACACCCCTCTCAGGCCTGCCATCGTCTTCCATCTCCACCGCCTCGACGCCAAACGCAACGTCGACCACTGTCCACACTTATTATGATCATATGAAGTATTCGATGCAATAACCGTTTAGTGACAGGGCCCTACGGTTTGTGCGCCGTTATATCACGGACATTTTGAATTATTATTAGAACGGTAATTAAAATACTACATTTAAACACTAGCCCATTGTCAGTGGCCCATTGAGTAATTTCCTTCTCATTCCTTGATTCGAGCAAGTTTTGATTGTTTACAAAAGCAATAATCAGATGTAAAAATGTAGTATTTGTGATTGATTATGGATTATAATATTGATTTATTACAAGGCGACCTAGTTAGATGTAGATTATGATATGATATAAGTTAAGGTTGATTTAAATGTAGAAAAATAGTGTTATATTACCAAAGTTAAGTTAAGTTGTAAAAAAATTATCAACTAAGAATTGTACTTGCACGCATACTGTACCAAACCTTTTCATTTGTAAAATTTACCGTTAGCGCTTTTTATAAGCCAATTTCGGGAACTGGTGAATCCGATATTTCAATGACTTTTTCATTATATTCGTAATTATTTTAACTAGTATATTTTTAAAATAATCTTCTGACATTTCAAAAATCTTCTTTTTGGTACTCTTAGTAATAAGGGTAGGCTCGTCAATTTTGCTATTTATGATAGGAAATATAATGGTATGCATTTATTAACCACCTGTAATAGTTAATTTAAAAAAGAAAGCATCTTATACCCAAGTTAATTATACCAGTATAGCAACAATAGCATTAGACTCTTAGAAAGACTCATGTGAAAAAATGTAAGGAGCGACAAGATTTAATAATTTTTATGCAAAAATATTAAACCAAATCTATTTTTAATATCCAGTGGATTTATCCGTATAGTATTGCTAGTTTTAATTTATATTATAAAGTGTCAAACTACAACAATGTATTGTTTAATAGTCATATTTTAATAAATTATAAATTTTATTTGTTTTGTTATTATTTTCCTTTAGTTTTAAACCAATAGGTTACCTTATAAAATCAATATCAACTTTTAACAACTTTTACCACTATATGGAAGTTTTCTTTTTTCAATTGATGTCAAAAATAATATTAGGGACGTAAATTGTGTAAACTGGAGATGCAACGAATAGTGATTTGGCCGAATACCACTGTGCATTTCGTGCGTATACTCGTACAGGTTACGACCTGTCCCGGTGCAAGAGCACGTGGGGGCGACGGGGTGGCGAAAGAAAGCTCATTTTCGAGCACATTGTCCGTGTACAGTTTTTCTGCCAATTTACCAAATATATACTTTTTGATTAAAATGCGTTTTTATTTTCACTTATTTATATAGCAGATTGTAGTGAAAAAAAACGTTTTACTGCCATCTTACCAATTTTTTCTGATTAAAATATGTTTTTAATTTCATTATTAAGTATTCGGTATTCGGCCGAATACCATCTAATATTCAATACCATCTATTATTCGGCCCAATACCGAATATTTAAAAAATGGCCGAAGAGGCCGAATTCCGAATAGTTGCCGAATATTCGTTGCATCTCTAGTGATGCAGGTCCTGGATCGCATCCTGCTCAAATAATTATGATACTTATTGGAAGTGATGGGATCATTTTACAAAACTGATATACCTGTCTACTATTATGTACTTCGTTTTTTTTTTAACTAGCCTTCTAAAGCCTGATTACGAGAATAAAAAACTTGCTCTAAGCTTCTATTTGCTTCATTTTCAGTTGATATACGCCATTATAAGTAAGGTTTCATTATTAGGATATACAGGATAGCACAAGAAGATGGTGCAGTATGAATATAAACTATACCAAGTGTAAATAGAGTGCGACCGTTAAATGAAACCACATATTCTACCGACCCTACTGAACCACTTTTCCCGAGAATCATACCCGCGGACACCCTTAGTTTGGGAAATAATTGAGTTCCAAACAAAAATGTATGAACCCTAACGCACCGACATCATACGGGCGAGTTTAGAGAGAGCTTCACGGACGACGCTCTCTCTAAACTCGCCCGTATATCGGTGCGTCAAGGTTCACGCGTTTTTGTTTGGAACTCAATTATTTCCTGAACTAAGAGTGTCCGCGGGTATGACTCTTGGGAAAAGTGGTTCAGTAGGGTCGGTAGAATATGTGGTTTCATTTAATGGTCGCACTCTATTTACACCCGGTATATAGAAATTGCTCAAAGGACTTCAGATAAAACATGAATTGCGTTTAAAGCTTTTTGAAAAATGACTTATCTTGGCCGGCAATCGAACCTGATAACTAAGGTTGGGACTTTTGGTATCACGCTGAGGTTCTAGAGTATCATGCAGTGGCTATTTGTTGTAGTATTTTTTATATGTAACATGGTGCTAAGTAATATGATTTAAGTAAGCCATTTTATCATGGCTTTATAAAGTGTGATATATAAACATCGTAATCTAAAACATGTGACTTGTCTAGCTCCTGCTTTTCATCGAATTGCAGAGAAAATTAGATCAGAACATAAACTTGTTAATACTTTGATTTCAAATGGTAAAGATTTTTTTTAAATCTACGAGTTGAATTTTCAAACATACCTTTACCACCCCAACCCTTAATATCCAGATAGGGAACCTGGCTAAAAGCAGCCTTCTATTACTGTACGTATTATGACGAAATTAAAAAGGTTGTGACAAATTAAAATTCTACCGACGCCATTGGCATTGCAGAAGCTAAAAATACATTTTCTGATGTCAATTTGAGAAATGAACTTGATTTTATTAAAATCACTTGCGAAATTATACCCAAAACAATAACTAAATTAGAATGCACAAACATTTCTCTCGCTGAGTCCTTACATATTATTGACCAAGCACGTATCATTTTACGATGGTGAGATAAAATGGAACAGATACTGGATAGAAGTCCCGGCTTCGACGTTATATGCAATATGACCACACTTCATGATGACAATTTCGTGAAACTCCTCGAGAATGTGACTTTAACTTCGGTGGACGTAGAGCGATCATTCTCAACACACAAAAGAGGTTTTGACAAATTTAGAACGAGATTAACTCCAATTAATTTAGAAAAAATACTAACAATTCATTATTTTTGTAATTTTAACGATGAAAATAAAATATTACTTGAAGAGGATTTTGACAAGGTCGCTCAGAGAGCCATGGAGCGGGCTATTCTTGGAGTATCTCTGATGGATAGAATCCGAAACGAGGAGATCCGTCGGAGATTGAAAGTAACCGACATAGCCTGCAGAATCAGTAAGTTGAAGTGGCAGTGGGCAGGCCGTATTTGTCGCCGACATGATGGCCGTTGGGACCGAAAGGCTTTAGAATGGAGACCACGTACAGGAAAGCGTAGTGTAGGCTGACCTCGTGCCCGCTGAACCGACGACCTGAAGAACGTTGCGGGGGGCGGCTGGGTGAGGAGGACGGAGGACCGACATAATTATGAGTGTCGAAATTTGGGAAAGGCCTATGTCCAGCAGTAGTGGATGAACATTGGCTGATGGATAGATGGATGGATGGATTTTGACATGCTTATTTCTAAAGCAATTTGAGAGAAGAACTAAGATATTTATTGTTTTTATTGTTTAATTTAATTGGCTTTTTGTTCAAATTTGTTATTTCACATTTAAAAAAAACAAAAAAATGTATCAGTAGGTATCCTCTTTTTGTGACCATTATTTATACGTATGTGATATGAAGTAGGCAAATACAATACCGTCGTGGCAACACCTACAGTCGGTACAGGTCTTCGCCAGCGAACCATATCCTCGCCTGATTTGAAATAATTGTAAATTTACACAATATATGTTAGGTAGGCGTTTTAAAAAACGACCAAAGACTTGGCAAATTTCATTTAAGACAATATTTTGCTACTGAATTGTGGCTATGTTCAATATATTGGTCACCATTGTACTTTTTGTGGAGTGAGGAAGAAGTGTTTTTTTTTTGCCACGTTACAAACCTTGCTTCCAGGACGTGGATTTCTATTACTTATAACGTAAATTTGATCCTTTTTCATGTCGAATATTAATTTGAAAGCTACATTTCATGCAGAAGCTATTAATTCACAAATACTTTTTGAGGTCATGCCGGTGACCACTCTAATGCAAACCTCGCCTGGCCCTAGGGTTGTCAATTCGTTTTAAATGTTACTTAAAACAATTGTAGTGGTTTTGATCACAAAATGAGCAACTTTCCTTTGGAAAATCCGTGTTATATGTTTAACTATCAACATCAGCAAAAAAAAATTGTACTACTTGATATAAATGTAAAATTTTACTGCAAACTTTATATTGTTGTGTGTATTTAAACCAATTGAGACTGATAATAGCATTTTGATTAGACTGATTTAAGAGTAGTAGACATTAAATGTCAAAAATATTTTTTTTTACGCAGCCCCGTTAGTGTGAGTCAAATATTTGTTTTTAATACTAATGTAAGAATAAAACCACCATTTTGAATTACTTCATAAATTTCGATTCATTTTAAACATCTTTTTGTTCGTAAAAACATTGCATCTATTTTTATTAATAAAGTTATCCCAAGTAGCATCACAAGCTGTTTAAAAGCTGTATTTTGGTTCGTTTTTATACTAAAAGCTGTCTATTCACGCTGTACAAAGGCTGTATAAGCGCTTGTACAGTTCTTATAAGCAAAAAAGGGCATAAATTATACAGCTTTTTGCGTCAGTAAAGCTGTATAGTAGCTGTCGAAGCAATAGAGAAGCTGTATAGTAGCTGTATTAGAGCTGTTACTCAGTGTACAAGGAAACCATAACACTACAAATATTGGATGGATTCGATTGATGGTTCTTGGTGGAATATCATCTTGAATAAATTATACACAAATTCTTGTACTTTTATTCCACATATATTTATTATATATTTATATATTTATATATTATTATATATTTTCTTTCTGTCATGTTAAATAATTAATAATTTGTTGGCCCGATGATGTGTAATACGAAACCGGTAGCCTAAGTTAGAATAAAAATAAATATATGTGGAATAAAAGTACAAGAATTTGTGTATAATTTATTCATAACACTACAGATTTTATCGTATAAGTATCTTGTGAATATAATTGTTCTAAATAGGTTTTTGAAGATAATTATGAAGGAATAAAGATAAAAAAAATTATTTTAGATGATACGTATAGTCAAAACTTAC
The DNA here is from genome assembly GCA_910592155.1 of Ypsolopha scabrella. Classification (NCBI taxonomy): domain Eukaryota; kingdom Metazoa; phylum Arthropoda; class Insecta; order Lepidoptera; family Ypsolophidae; genus Ypsolopha; species Ypsolopha scabrella. The sequence continues at coordinate 26,347,455 of OU342960.1, read as the reverse complement.
TAAATGGCGACATTAATATTAAATACTATAGTAAGTAATGGATAAACTTTGGCTTCGATATCTCATGGTGTTAATTGGTGAACTGATAGTACAAATTAAATTTATTGTGAAACTGTGTATGTTTCCCGCCAAAATATTCACGCACCAGCAAAATAATCAAGCTGACGTAAAGAAAAATACTAAATACGTTAAGTGTTTGTTTTTAAGGTCATAATAAAAAAAAATATGTAAAGTAATAGATATGAGAGCACAGTGATCATTATATACGGTTAATAATTATGATACGGTTTTAGCTATCGTCAATTATTCCTTTAAACTTATTTAAAATTTTGTTGTATGTACATTCGAAAATGGCGACAATTTGCTAAACAGCCTAAACGGTATTTGAAGGGTGTTATAGTCTGAGTAGCTGTACTAAGTAAGTTATGGATTATACTACACAACTATTGCCTTTTAGTCTGCTTTATAACTGAATATTGTTATTACATAGGCTGTATATCACTTCTATATGCATAACTTATAATTCTCTTTAGAGTTACTTAAAAGAAATGAAAAACCCTGAGCCCGAGATGACTTTGATCCCTTCCTCACTTCATCTTATTTTATCAACCATATTTTAAAATGGTAATCGTGGTCTAATATTTTACTTTGGGTACTCGTAAAGTTCTATTTTTTGCTACGTGTAAGAGGACTAAAACCTCGTTTTATGCACAAAGGCAACAAAGCAATGCAGTCAAATATAATAAAACATTTCATTACAGTTACAGTAAGTTATTACTTAAAATTCAGTTTTGGACTTCAACCCAAGCATAATGTTTCAATTCAATTCAATTTTTATTTTGGAAAATAACATTTTTGACACATGAATTTTTAACTTTTTCTCATGATTTTGTTGTTACTTGTTACACATCCGAGGATTCGACCCTATGCTCAATAAACAAATTGCTTTGTGTCCCGACATAAGCTTAAGGAAGCCGAACTTTCCCGTACTATGTATATTCAGCCTTTTTACAGTTTCTTGTTGTGCCAAGAGGTGGAATATTATTGGTTACCTTCTCTGACGTAGATACCAGGAGCCTTTCAATGTAGTGGAACCTAAAAGCCCGCCCCTTTATTTGGGTTTTAGATAGTCTGTACTGTGAATGTGATAGCTGCAATCTCGTTTCACCGATATCTCCGTGGTGACGAAATCACCAGGAACGTAGGAACGCTGAGGAAGTAGGTATAGCAAAATGAATCTCAGGAAACTAAGGGAAAATACTAATACTAAGAATTCATACGATATACCTATATTTAAAATCAATGGAAACTTTGCAATTATTAAAATATACTTTAAAAAAATATGTTATCTGTCCGTCGGATAGTTACTAAAAACAGTCTGGTGAACATGGAATTCCACACAGCGGATTCCAACCAATGCAGATGTTGGCTGCTTGAAAAGAAAAGCTTCATTACCGCATACATTTTTGAAACGCCAATCGAACCTTTTTCCATTTTCTGGTATCTGAATAATTATTTTACTCGGTCCTTCCGCAAAAGCCTTTATTTTGTAGACAATGTACGTAACACAGAGTATCAAATTTCCTTCGTCGCGTCAATCTTCTACGACGCCTCATGAAAGATACCAAGGTTAACGTGCGTTTTAGGAAGCCAGAGCGTTGCAAGTATGTTATCGTATGTTTGCTGTGTACGTACAATAGGGTCGCTAAGGATCTGATTTGAGATGCCGAGAGTTTACTGTTAGATTTTTTGTGAGCCCTCGATAAGTGAATATACCGTATACCGCTTAATTGTGGTTTAATTTTAGAGAATCAGTCGAGACTCGAAACAAGATTATTTAATATTCATAATAAAATAAGTAGGTTTTTGACCAATAAACGGCGTCATATACAGGTGAAAAATACGTTAAAGTTGTCATAAAATAAAAAAATTAACGCGCACATCCTGTAGCTCAAAGCTGCATCTTTAGTCCAAAGTTTGACTGCTCCGGAGCAGTTTTATTAATTTTGAAGTGAACTTAGTGTGATTGTTTTTGAAAATTTTGGGTAATTTTTCATATTTATAGAAATAGAAATAGAAATAGAAATATTTATTTGTTCCAAACATGGTTTACAAAAGTTGTTAAATATAATAACAGTTCAGCATGTTTCACCTGCAGGAGGTATACAAATACTTTAATACAATTAAATTACAATGTCTTTACAATTATTAATAATCTCGGCATGCATGTCATAACAATTTCATTGAACTAATGTCAGGATAGTATTATTATATACATTTTTCAATTTAAGTTTTATCCTAATGCTTATAATTATTATAATTCATAAATTCTTTGACAGTGTAAAAACCTCTGTCAATGAGCCAGCTAAACAGTTTTCTCCTAAACAATGGTTCCGGCAATGTCTTCATATATTCTGGCAATAAATTATACATTTTTACAGCCATTGAATAACAATTTTTAGAGAAAAGAGCGCTTCGCTGTCTAGGAATCACTAGATTTTCTGGTTGTCTCAATCTATAACCATCCGCGTCACTTTTTTTTGTAAATAAGTTTGGATGCTGTTTGACAAAATTACACATTTCAAATATATACAGGCATGGCAAGGTTTTAAATTAAGTTTAAGTTTTTTAAATAGGGGCTTACATGAGTCAAGTGGTTTTGCACCACATATTGCTCTAATGCATTTTTTTGTGCTACAAAAGCTCTTGCAATATCGGTAGAATTTCCCCAAAGAATTAAGCCATATCTTAATACCGAAGCAACGTATCCATGGTATGCATTAAGGGCTATTTCATCACTTGCCACATTTCGAAGTCTATAAAGTGCAAATACGAATTTATTTATTTTTTTACAGACTTTGTCAACGTGATCTTTCCAGTTTAAATGTCTGTCTAACGTGATCCCTAAGAAAGTAACAGTTTCTGATTCCCCAATTTGTGTGTCTCCGTATTTAATATTTAGTGGTTCTTTTGTATTGTTATAGTTCTGAAACTGTAGGAATGTTGTTTTTGATAAGTTTACCTCTAATTTATTTGCGTCTAACCATTTTACCATGGATTTTATAGCTTCATTTGTGTCATATTCAAGGTTTTTTTTTTCACCAGTAATTATTAATGATATATCATCTGCAAATAATACGGTTTGGTAATTTGTACATTTTGTTAAATCATTTATAAACAATATAAACAAAAGGGGGCCCAGCACACTTCCTTGGGGTACTCCTGATTTATTCGTTCTGAACGATGACCTATAAGATATGGTGTCCGCTTTATTGTTTACACCACTTATTTCTACACACTGTTCTCTATCAATAAGGTAACTTTTTAGCCATTCTAAAGCAGGGCCACGAATGCCATATTTTTCGATTTTGTTTAATAGCTTTTCGTGGTTCACGAAATCGAATGCCTTTGTCATATCGAAAAAAACAACCAAAGCAGGTTTTTTTTGGTCAATTTTTTCACATACTCTTTTTACTAAAGAAAAAACCTGCCAGTACTGTAGATTAATTTTTTTGAAAGCCATGCTGTTCCGTCTTTATTATCTTAAATTTATCAAGAAAATTTGTCAGCCTATTATGCATTGCTTTTTCAAACACTTTTGACACGATAGGGTTTAAAGTGATAGGTCTATATTTACTTATATCAGTTTTGTTGCCTTTTTTGTGGAGTGGTTTTATAATAGCTTTCTTTAATGCTACTGGGAACTTTCCTTGCGTAAAGGATTCATTTATTAAATGACTCAGCACTGGTGCAAATACAGAGGCACAAATCTTTATTATCTTGGTTGAAATTCCATCATAACCAACTGAGTTAGTGTTATTCAATGAGTAGATTATCTTTTCCACCTCCCTTGCATTAGTCGGTGTTAAAAATAAACTAGAGTTATTAATATCAATTGTATAATTTTTGGATGTCATTTCATTGTCATTTGTCTTTGTATTAATTTTACAAAGATCAATAAAGTAGTTATTAAAAAGATTTGCTATGTCAGAGTGATTTGAAATGATTTTATTATTTTGCTCAATTTTGTCAATAGTATTGTTTTTTGTATCTGAAGACTTGGTATTAGCATTTATTATATCCCAAGCAGCACTTCATTTATTTTTCGATGAATCTATAAACTTTTTACTTCGCATTTTGTGGGACCATTCAATGCATTTCTTTAACATTTTTGTATAGTTTTTGTAATTAGTCTTTTTATGTTCCGTTTTTTGTTTATAATAATTGAATCTTAACTTTCTTTTATTATGACATGATTTTCTTATTCCTTTGGTGATCCATTGCGGTTTACTTCTCTTACTTGAAACTTTAATTTTATACACAGGAAAACATAGATTGTAGAACAGATTAATGATTTCATAAAATTTATTAAATGCTTCATTAAAGTCAGTTTCTTCGTATACTTCTGACCAGGAAATACTTTGCATACTTCCATAGAATTTTCTTACATTTTCTGCATTATAGTCCCTTTTATAAACATACCAGTATTGTAAGGGTTGCAGGTTATCAGAAACACAAAAGCTTAATATTTGACCAGTGTTATGATCTGACAGACCTAATGGTTCTATTGTGCCTACAGCTTCAGGAATGTTGCTAATAATCTGGTCAAGGCAAGAGCTTTGTCTTGTTGGTTTCGAAATGTGAAATTTCATGTTGTAGCTTAGTATCATATCTTTAAGTTTTGTGTTAACGTTATCAGGAGTCAATGTGTTAATATTTAAGTCACCAGTAATAATTACCCTTTTTTTTCCAGTTGCAAACTTATCTAATAAAATTTCAAGTTTGTGAAAAAATAATTTTAAATTTTTCTTTGATAACTTTGGTATCCTATAAACACAGAACAATAATGTTTTTATTTGAGCAACTTCAATGACACAGCATTCAAATATTTTGTCGCAAGAAATGTGGTCTAAGTCAAGAGCATTAGATTCAATATTATTTTTTGTAAAAATGCATACACCCCCACGCCTTTCGTTTATTCTTTTTCGATTCGGTTTGGGGTTTTTGTCCAAATTTTTACGACAATAACTTGCCGCTAACTTGTAGCCATTATTAAGTAGTAATAGAGATTCTTCTCCCGCTTTTACAAATGTTTCAGATAAACAAATGACGTCTAGAGACATGTTCTTACGTTCAAAATCATCAAGACAAATCTCTAATTGATCTTTTTTACTGTAAAACCCTTGGACATTTTGATGAAAAATATTGAATGAGCATTTATTTATTTTTTCTTTCGGGACGAAAAAATTGTGTTTCATTTTTTGATTCATTTACAATCTCTTTAGTTTCAATAGGCTTTTGAGAAATGGTAAAATAGTAAGGAATTGTTCCCTTTTTTAATAGTAACTTATTGTTTATTATTTTAGTTTTATCCTCTTTATTGATTTTTTGAAAATAGTATGGGATAGTACCTTTATTTATAAATTTAGATTTTTGATCTTGTCTCTCTTCAGTGTGTAATTGTATTTTGTTTATTCCATGTTTATTAAAATTTAAGTATTTGTCGTGGTAATCTATAAAATCAATAGCAGTATTAATTTTGGAGCACATGTTGTAATCGTCACATTCTATAAATTTGCAGTTATTGTATTTATTGCACATTAGCTTAATTTGGTTGTTCAATTTCATTTCATCTAAGTATTCATTTTGGTGGATATTTACTACGATTACTTTCTTTTCCCTGAGACGTTTTAGTACACAATAGAGTTCCGCCATAACTTGAATGGGGTCAATTTAATCGATATATTTGTTCTCACCCCAGGAGGTAGCGTAGAATTTCATTGCTTAAACGTTTTGTAATAGAGTATTAACAATTTTTACAACAATATTGCTCCTTTCGCCCGAACAGTAAAATTTTCTGTCATTATGTCATGTTTTGAAAGAGAATTAAGAAGTTTACTTAGTTACTATATTTTTGAATTTCGCTTTTTCAGCTTTTCATTATAAATAACTCATGTTTATGTATAATCAATGAATCTAAATCAATAAAATGATAAAAACAGCGATATTGAAAAATAAAATTGGATTAGCATTTAAGAAGAAATCTTAAATGTCTATTGTTATTTTACATGATCGAATTGTGAAAAGATTTGCACAAGCCGAAAAGCTCTCGAGTTATATCGATAGTGCACCTCGAGAACTAATCCCAACAGAATAATTTTGTTACAGGAAAAAACAGCAAAAACAATCACTTGAGCACCGAAGATTTGTGCAGGAACATAAAAAGCAGTAAAAAAGACCGGGCGTCCTACCAACTGAGCTACTGTTGCTTGCGTGTGCGTTACGCCAGCGGCATGTTAGCGCTTTTCAGGATTTCAGCTTGACAGATTAATCAGAGCATCATCTCGTGTAATTGTGCTCGAAATAAAAAAATTGTGCTTCCAGCCGAGCCAAAGATATTCACGAAAAACAGATTCCGCTGGAGTAAGGTTACCCCAGCGGCATGTTTTTTTCCTGTGGCCGTAGCTAAATACAAACTAGCTACTTAGGTAGGTATAATTAGTGCCCAATAGTTCCCCAAAAGCAACATTAGTGCGTCCAGAGGTTTCAGAGTTATTCATGATGCCGCTGGGATAACGTTTAGTCAATTGCTGTATCTCTTAAATGGCATGATATACCTACAACGACGATTTTTTTTACCAAGGTGCGTCTTAATTAGTTCCTAATTTGTGCAAACTCATTTTTTCTATAATCGACACCGTTGGTAAATTATATATTTTTTTTCAAAAACCATAGAATCGGCCCTCGCGCTTCAATGAGAATACCTAGAAACTTACCAATTATGGTGGTTTGTAGCTTTTATCAACTCAAAGCACCTTGTGAAATTAAATGTTCCTATTTCAACTCTTTACAGAGTTATTCCATTTTTATTAAAATCTGGCTACTCTATAATGTAACGCTTCAATACTTGAGTTATTATTAAGTGACGGTATATTTGATTCTACTAATAATTAGCACTTTTATCACATTATTTATCCTTAAAATTTCAGCTGAAAAATCCTCCTAACTACTGAAACATAAGGAAAAAACAAAAGGAAATCAATTCACACGATTAACCAACCAAATTCAAATGACTACATAAAAGCGGCCGCACCGTACATTGTGCCAACCTTCCTAAATTTGTAGAACAATATTTCATTTTTCGAAACAGTCTCGCAAATTTATTGTTTTTTAAAAACGTACGTACGCACACCTGTGTAAGCTATATTATATTGAGGATTTGCAAATCTCTAAACTCTTAGTCAAATGTAGTACAGCAATCCAAAAACAACTATCACAATATATTTGACGCTAAATTGTATTTTGATTGCTGAAATTTATTGTTGAAAAACAAAGATGATACGATATACAACTTAAAGAAAAATACCATTTATATAACTAAGTCTATTAAGTATTTTTATAAACTTGCGTAGGGTGGAAATACAAACTGAAAACATTTTTGCTTAATTACGCCGTCAAAATATGCCCTGTTTTTTTAAGTACATATAGGTAGAGTTGCCAAAATGTTGCCATCGTTTGACTAGTGGTGTTTGCTATCTAGCTAGTGCGTTCGATAGATATACGTGCAGTCATCATGGAAGTACAAGAAAAGGCGGAAGGAATTTTGATAACCAAAAAGTGAAGCACCCATAGTAAGCCTATTCACGTGTACGTTATTCACATCATAGTTAGCCTATTTTCTATAGTAAGTCCACTCACACATAATATTTTTAAAATCTACCATAAAACTTTTTAAACATTATGTTTGTAATAAACTCGACTCGAGTTTCTCTCTAATAACGTATCATATTTATATAAAAGTAAATTAATAGTTAGTTAAACCATTTGTACGCACCTGTACCAATCAAAATTGAATTATAAAACTACCAATTTAAAAGTTTGGCACCATATATCGTACGGTCGCTTTTATGTAGTCATTCGAATTTGGTTGGTTAATCGTCTGATTTGCTTTCCTGTTGTTTTTTCCTTATGTTTCAGTAGCTAGGAGGTTTTTTCAGCTGAAAATTCAAGGATAAATAATGTGATAAAAGTACTAATTATTAGTAGAATCAAATATACCGTCACTTAATAATAACTCATGTATTGAAGCGTTACATTATAGAGTAGCCAGATTTTAATAAAAATGGAATAATTCTGTAAGGAGTTGAAAATAGAAACATCTCATTTCACAAGGTGCTTTGAGTTGCTAAAAGGTACAAATTGGTAAGTTTCTAGGTATTTTCATCGAAGCGTAAGGGCCGATTTTAGGGTTTTAAAAAAATATATATAATTTACCAACGGTGTCGATTATAGAAAAAATAAGTTTGCACAAATTAGGAACTAATTAAGACGCACCTTGGTAAAATAATCGTCGTTGTCTGTCATGCCGTTTAAGAGATACAGCAATAGGCTAAACGTTACCCTAGCGGCATCTTGAATAACTCTGAAACCTCTGGATGCACTAATTTTGTTTTTAGGGCACAATTGGGCACTAATTACATCTACCTAAGTAGCTAGTTTGTATTTAGCTACGACTACAGGAAAAATACATGCCTCTGGGGTAACGTTACTCCAGCGGAATCGGTTTTTCGTGAATATCTTTGGATCGCTTGAAAGCACATTTTTTTATTTCGGGCACAATTACATGAGATGAGGCTCTAATTATCTATCAAGCTGAAATCCTGAAAAGCGCCAACATGCCGTTGGCGTAACGCACACATTGCTTGCGGGTATTCCACTTGGGTATTCCATATCTTCCCCGGTAATGTACCTCGCAGTGACAGCTCGGTGAGAAGGCTCAAAGTGTTTTACAAGATGACTAATGAACTGATGACAAACAGCGATGAAGTAAGTAATAGGCGTTGAAAGAAATAATAAATAACAAATACCTGTAACTTGAATCCAGGAGTTACAGTTTTGCTTTATTTGGACGATAGAATTACACAACAAACTCCTTCGGCAGCTCAAAAGAGTAAGACAGCCATTTTTATCCAGTTCGAGGTAATATTTTTTTTATTATTATTTGTTTTTGAATGTAGAAATAATAAAAATATTTTTTTAAATCGAATTTAATCGAAAACATACATAATTGATTACATATCCGCTTATCTAAGGATACGTTCGCACTTGAAATGACGTCACAATTCGTAAATACACTGGTGGACAAAAAAATCGACTCAAGCATTGTTGTTCTACATTTAAGGAAATAACCCAATCATACAAGCATAAACTTACATAATCCGTAAATCATTTTAAAGCTTTAGGCTCTTCCGTGCTCTTCCGTCGTTGCCATGCAAGCACATTCGGGACTCGTCAGAGAACAAAATGGAGCGCCATTGGTCCAAGGTCCAGTTTACGTGTTCTCGGGCAAATTGAAGTCGCGCTTGCCGATGACCTGTGGTCAGTTGGGGCCCGGTTGCTGGTCTTTTTGGTGGCAGGTTAGCTTTCTTCTAGCGATCGTTCGCCGACTTACAGCCCGATCTCGTACTTGTCTGAGTTCTTGTTGGATCTCAACTGCGGTCATGTGACGATTTCTTAAAGAACTTAAAACGATGAAGCGGTCATCTTGCTCAGAAGTGCATCTTGTTCTGCCAGACCCTGGCCTCCGAATGACGCCGCCGGTCTCTACGAAGCGTCTGAAGACTCTGGAGACAGCTGATTGGCTTAGGTGTAATTCTGCAGCCACGCTTCGTTGGTTCCACCCCAATCGCAATAGGGCAAGCACTTGAGTGGCCTCTAATGGCGTGGTGTCCATTTTCGGATGGCGTAATCACTGGGTAACTAGGGTAGGTGTTAACAGGTTGAAATTGTGTAAGCAAGTGAGGAAAAAAAATGATATATATATTTCATATGTTTATGTTTGTATGATTGGGTTATTCCCTTGAATGTAAGACAGCAATGCTTGAGTCGATTTTTTTGTCCACCAGTGTAGTTCAATACCTATTGAATGTTATTTTGGAAGTTAATTTTTTTATTTGTTTTGTTACACAATAGGCCCGCTGGACGTCGATTCTCGCACATGCGACAATTTGCGAAGGCCGAAGGCGGGTGATTATTACAAGCTTATTATAAAGAAACGTATCAAGCTTTTAATATTATAAACCTTTTGTCCGTATTCATAACATGTTTAACGTATCTTTTTAGGAGTTATCGATAATAGAATTATCATAATATGGGATACGGTATTTATGGTGCGATAAACAGAGGCGCATGAAACGAAAACCGTGTGAAAAAAATTGCCGGGATAGTCCTCCTGGGCAGCGATTCTCGCAAAAATTTTCACACGCTTTGCTTTTCATACGCCTCTGTTTATCGCATCATAAATGCTGTGTGATGATAAATATATTTAGTGTAACTCCTTAAAAGACACGTAAAGCATGTTATGAATACGTACAACAGGTTAATATTTTAAAAGTTTGATACGTTTCTTCATAAAGAGCTTGTAAAATTCACCCGCTTTCGGCCTTCGCAAATTGTCACATGTGCGAGAATCGCCATCCTGGGCGGCTATTCCGGCATTATTTCTCACTCGCAATATCGATCATTAGATGTTTGTTTAAAGTTAGATAAATGCCATGCGATAAAAATAAGAGTGATTAAACTATATCAAATAGAAGCTATAGGATGTAAGGAATGAGTTTTCAATCAAAAAAATCAATACATATCCCTACAATTACCCTTTTAAAGTCACCCGCAATCTGCCTTTGCCTGAATTGAGGGCCAGGACGGCTATAGGCAGGGATTTTGGACAGATATGTGTGTTGATTTTTTTTATTGAATACTTATAGTAAGCAATCATTATATCCTTTAAGCTTTTGTTTCATGTGGTTTAGTCAAATTAGGCATTTTTCAAACTTTTAACAAATATCTAATGATTGATATTGCGAATGCACTATAATGCCGGAATAGCCGCCCTGGGCGACAGGGCTCCGCTTGATCAAATGACGCCATTTACGTACGTAACAAATAAAAACTGATCAATTGCGAGTAAGACTCGGGCCCTGATGGTTACTACGCACATACCTTTTATACTCAAACTTATTCCACGAGCGGTTATAATCACTAGCCTAATTTGACATTTACGATTTATCCGTATGTAACGAAATGTACCCAAAATGTACATACTTACATTGGTCTTTAATTTCTTATTAAATAATTAAATATAGGAAATTTTCCAAGTCAACTGGAAGTGCCGCATAGGTTTTCATGGTGAGCCAGTTTGTATGAAAGCGATTACGTAAAAAAGGCAACAACTTTTTTTCTCGTTGAGTTAGAAGCCTGATTTTTAGACAGCACTATGGGGCTGCAGACTTCTGTAGGAGGTATTTGTTTTAACTTGATATCTTTAACGGGGCCCGAGGTCTTGACAGCAGACAGACGGACAACAAAATGATCTTATAAGGTTACCATTTTTTTAATTTTGAGGTACGGAAATCTAAAAAAGGAAAAACGTATACAGACGTCGGGGACATAAAAATAGGAAATGAAAAAAATATATATTCTGGTGTTGTTTGAACCCTCCCTTATGTGCGCTAAGCAAACGCTCTACCAACTGAGCCAATCTTGTACGAAGGCAAGGTGATATAGGTGATTTGTTCAAGAAAACTCGCAAAAAACGACTTTTTACAGATTGATCGGTTTTTCGCCCCCGAAATCCTTTATGGTATTAATTTCATCGAAATCCTTACAACCTGAACACAAATATTACTCGTTTAATAGTATTGGAGGGATGAATAGAATAACTGACTTTTAGTTCAAATTGTAGTAGCGGAACTTCCTTTGATAGTACTCACGTAGGGCTGTCAAGGGTATTTTTTTTTGTTGTTTATTCGACTCAGCAACACAAAATCTAGCCCATAGAGTAAGTACTATTGCTTCTGTGCTTAAGCAACATTTCCATACAACCGAGGTCATTCTTCGGTACTCCGTCAGTAACGATTCTGATGAGATCTAATAGCAGCTATCCAGAGTACGGATGAAGGAACTTCAGACTATCTGAGGCACACAACTGATCAAACCGACGGTTCACAGAGTCTACCTTATATGCAACAAAAACCCTCGAAAATTTCATCTAAACGGACCAAAAAGACGGTTCGGGAAAACGGACCCCCTTATAGTTTCAAAATCAAAATGTGTAATTTTGTAAAATATATACATAAAGTATACTTTCTACAAGTCAAAGTTAATCTTTAGAATATAAAAATATATATAATAATACAGGAAATACATACAAAAAATTATTAGGTTGGGCTACTAAAATGTAATTATACACCTGCAAAAAACAGAGAAATCTAGGAATAATAGTACATTACGATACGAGTCGAGAAAAAGTTTCTCGCACGAGTTTCGTATAATATTTTATAGCACAAGTGGCATTTAAGTGGCAAGCGGCATTTTCCGCACTTTTGCTATAAAATATATTACGAAACTCGTGCGAGAAACTTTTTCTCGACTCGTGTGATTGCAGCACTCACCTTCGGCTCGTGCCGCAAACTCACACTCGTCAGAAAACGTTTCATCGCTCTCGTATCGTAATGTACTAATATATACATAATGTTTACCTCTAAAAATATAGAAATGGGCGACCATCAAAGTTGTCGGTTTTAGATCATTTTTGATACAGGCTCTACCTCCAAAACTAAACTAGTCTGGAGTTTAAAATTTTCTGTATAGATTTCTGATATAGGTTTAAGATTGCGTAACCAAATACTCCACCAACTAAATTTTTGTTCAAGTTTTGTTTCATACATTTTGTAGGTACTGAGTATTTTTATAAAAATAATTTAAGTCTATTAACTTATTTAATGGTACGGAACCCTCAGGGCGCGAGTCCTACTCGCACTCGACCAGTTCTTAGATATTCACCCCAACCGAAATATATCCTTGCATTAGCTCCGGCGCTCAGAACGCGTCGTTTAACCCCTTAAACCGATCCCAATTTTATCTCTTTTCAAATTCATATGAAACCAATATATAGCGATGATTAAATTTTGTAAAAAATATGTCAAATTTCGTTCTTTAAATTTAATATTTCGGTGGTGCGATACACGATTGCTTGCATTTTCCTGCATCTAACAAAATCGCAAAGATAGGCTTAAACTGTGATGTAAATATCATTTCATTTGAGCTATATATACTTTAAGTAAACGTCGTAAAAATGTGATATAAAACGGCCGTCACATTAAAAATCCATCCCTCTAATTCCAAAATAATAAATAAAAACACCTTGAAATCTCGAGTTTTCTGAGCGGCCCGCTTCTACTGAGCAGGATAAACAAGCGTTTATGAACAGTGATAAATGAAAGCGTTGGAGCAGGACAGATTTCTCTGAATAACTTCGCCTTAACGCCGTGCAATTCATCGCAGCAGGCGTTCTCACTCGCCGCACGCCGGCGGCGCGGGCGCGATTCTTGACGCTTCCGATTTCGTAAAGCGTTAGAGCAGGCATGACTAAAGTTCAGCTTTGTACTAGGCCTTAGTTATAAATATTCGAGATAAAACACACAGCATGCCTACCTAGATTACTAGACCAATAACTGTGCACCGGGACTCCGTCTTTATTCTAACAAACGGAACGACTAGATAGGGGTAAAAAAGTAAGTAAGAAAAACATAACACCCCCAGTGCCGAAAGACGTCTTTTTTAACTTTTAATCACTATCGCAAACACTTTCAAAACTAAAAATCCCTCGAAAATTCAAAACCTCGTCTTCAAATTCCTGCAGATAGGTACACGGCTGCCGCCAATCAGCATCGTACGACACGTATCATACTGAGTGCTTCTAAAATCTGCAGTACCCAAAGTGAACTTCCGTGTCAAACAATTCCTTGGCTTACGCTTGCAGTGTTTTGATTCCACATTGGTTTCGTACGTATTGGTCGACTTCGTTTTCAATTCAATAGTGTGCGTGCATACTGAGATATTCTTCCCCACAGTTTTAGCAACAAAAGCAGTAATACCGACTTCCCTCTTTAAGTTCTGCGTGGGGGTTTCCAACATGACTGATCTTCTGACCAATTCTGGCATAATGAGGTTAAAGCTAATGTGAGTTTGGGCGTGATCTCTTGGTTTCGTTTGTTCCATGATATCACTGCAGCTAACTTGTCTGTCCCACTTAGGAATCGGTGGTTTGGGGAGGGGACCAAAGTCTGGAACTTGCGGAAGGGGACCGTCAAACCTTGGGCTTCGACCTGAAATATCAGTATCAGTTTGGATTTTGGTAGTTCTACGGCGGCAGGTGGCGCATGAACTAATATGGGTGCTATATAGGTGACTGCCAATCTCCAGCTCAGATATTTCATCTTGTGGTGAACTATTATACCGTGGACACCCCCGTTCGATTACTTCTCTGCAAAGCTTGGCTGCACACATGTCTTACTAACCGCTTAATATTTTTTTATAAAACCAAACCTACTATGTTGTATAAAAATAATAAAGAAAAGGTCATCTTACATTTTATTTCTTGTACCTTTGACAGGTAAAAAAAAGAGTAATTATAATTTTCAATAAAACTTTTCACTTTAACCTCTATTTGTGCAATTTGGTACTTTATGGGCAAACCACAGACATTTAATACAATACAATACAATACAATATTCTTTATTGCACACCATTTAATTATATCCGTCTGTGGGACAAACGGGAAAAGTATCTCAAAAAGACGGACGATAGGACGGATAGTGGAGGCTTAGTAATAGGGTCTCATTTGGCACCATTCTGGTATGGAACCTTAAAAATAAAATAAAAAAAGATTTTGTACTCAAAATACTCTTTCCAAATCACTTTTAAATAATAACTCAGAAGAAAAATATTAAATTTTATTGAACTTTCAGTCAGTTTTGGTTAGGCAAAACGGTTTTGTACTTTCTATTACGACTTACTTAATACACTGACAGAAAGATGCTGCCCTTAGCTTCCATAGACATAGGATTCGCTTCGAAATCTATGTTACCCTCACCTTACGGTTGCATAAATGACGTGCTTAGAAAATTTAACCACACGCTCTGTTGGTCATATGAAACTAAATTAACGCATTGATTTTTTAACAACATAATATTTTTATCAAAATCATTAAAATACACTGTGACCAGAGCAATGAGGTTCCAATAATTTTTTTACGACTGTACATTGCCACCAACCGGCTGTAAAAATACATCGGCAAAACAAAACATTATCCTAGTATTAAAACACGAAACAATAAAGTATAACAACTAGGGCGTACCCTTAAGCGAAGATCAGATACGATTTGATGCTAAAAATGCCAAGGCGTCCCATGCAAGCGACAAAACGAGACACAGCGAAAACCATATGTGCAAAGCTACATGGACTATCAGTTTCCTAACCGGACGCAGTCAAGAACTGACGAAATATTAACGTCTGTTGTGTACAAGAACTCAAATGGAAAGGGTCAAAATGGTACATTGGTAGAAATTATTAACTATTGTAAAAGGGCACATCAACAACTAGAAATAGAATTGGCATCATCCTCGAAGAAACAATAAAACAAATAATAATTAAAGTAGAAAGACTGAGCGATAGAATTATGACTGTTAAACTAGCTTTAGATAAACAACAATCTTTATACATAGTCTCAGTTTATGCCCTTCAAGTTGGATACAGCCAAGAAGAAAAAGATCTGAAACCTAGAAGATCTCTTACAAACTATACCTTTGGAAGAGAAAAAATTGATAGCGGGTGATCTTAACGGACATGTAGGCCTGAACGCACCAGAAGGCTCAACCATACACGGAAAATTTAGATACGGCATCCCCAACAGCCAGGGCCACGATATAATTAATATGGCGATATAGCGACCCTATGCGACTTACTGAAAACACCTGTTCTGATTTTGTGTGATATAGATCCAGTTTGCGCAATTTCAGAGACTGCAAAGTTATACCAGCAAAAGCATCAACCACCCAACATCGACTTCTCGTGGCCTGTTTGATGCTGCCAAATTGGAATCAAAAGCCAAAACTTTAAAAATACAAACCTCGCATTAAATATACACAAGTAAGCAGGCACCTCATTTGATGCTTACTTAAAAAAGACACTACAAGGTCTAAAAGATATAAACACTCTCTGGAACGACTTCTATTGGTTTTGCTTGAAAACCGCTAAAGCGACCTTGGGCGTAACTAAAGGGAAACTTAATATCAATAAAGATCCAACCTGGTAGGACGAGAATGTTAAATCTCAGCTAAAGGAATAGAAAGTGTTTTTCAAGAAATAAAAAGAAACAAAAATGGACAGTGATCGACAGAAATATAACAAAGGTAATAAAAAAGAGAGCCAAAAGATGTATTGCAGTAACGAAAGCATTATCCAACGATGACCTTAACAATCAATTAGAGAACGTAAAAACTGACACGGACATATTCAAACTAGCATAACTTCGAAATAACGTAACAAATAAATACATTAAGGATTCATCTGGTAAATGCTAGCCCCAGACAAAGATATTAGTGAAAGTTGGCAGCAATACTACCAAGCACTTTTCAATGAGTAGTTCCCACAGGACACGCTTAGCAGAACACTGCCATATACTGAAGGACCATGCAAACATGCATTTATGCCTCAAGAAGTCAAAGCAGCTATCCGGACGAGATTCCAGCCGAACTATAGAAAAAGGTGGGCAACACTGGAGTAGCATGGCTGACAAAGCTGTCCAACGAAGTACTTATGACCACAATACCTCATATGTTAAGAATCAGCTTTCAGATACCTTTTTTTTGATAAATGGGACGTTGCTTACTGCGGAAACTATAGAGGAATCAACCTTACCTCTCATACTCTCAAGATTTTCGAATGTATTCTTGTTATAAGGGTAGCTAGTACAGCCAAAACTACCCTGAACCAGTGCGGATTCACAAGCGGTACGAGCGCTACAGCCGCAATTCATTCTGTGAAAATACAAATGGAAAAGTACAAGTCTCGCAACTTGGACCTTCACCTCGTTTTCATCGACTGAAAAGGCGTTTGATAGAGTCCCGCGTGAGCTTATATGTCACTACAAGTATGGTGAGCCTAGCGGGCCCAAGTGAACCATTTGAGGTCAGAGTAGGTATCCATCAAGGTTCGACCCTTGGCCCGCTACTTTTTAAGCTTGTAATGAACTATATCACCGCAGTTATACAGAAACCAGCACTGTTGTATACCGACGACGTGGTGGTTATCGTCAAATCGTTTCAGTACTGCAATATGATGATGAGACATACAAAACAGAATCCAGGCAGCCTGGATGAAATGGTGATCGCCATCTGGCATCCCGTGCAACTCCCGTACGTCAATCAAAATCAACGGCAACGTATATAAAATAGCAGTAAGAGCAGCTCTACTATATGGGTCCCGACCCGAGTACTGGCCGATAAAAATGTCGGAGGAACAGAAAGTTCACGTCACAGAGATGAAGATGCTACGATGGTCTGGCGTAGTATCCAGAATTGATAAAAGGGAAACGAATATATCCGTGGCACCTTTAAGGTTGCTAATGTACATGAAAAATTAAGCGCAACCGCTTGCGCTGGTACGGACACGTGATGAGACGAGATGATAACATAATTAAAATAGTGATAAACATTGAAGACAGAAAAAGATACCGTGGACGACCACCAATGACATGGTTACAGACAATCAATGATATTAGATGTGCAAACAGGAACGAAGAAACAACCGCAAGGGGTGGCGCAGAACTACTAGGAGGGCAGACCCCAAATATATTGAGACAATAACCAGGATGAAGAAGAAGAATGACACAGATCTGTTCTATGACTACTCGGTCACTGGACTAACAATTTATTATCTATTCCGCAATTCATGTCCATTCATATCATATTACGAACGAATACTAATAATACTAGAGCTACATAGTTATACGCAAACGGTGATACCAATGTAGGTATCTTACATTTACAAAAGTCCGTTCAGGTTAACTTAGTTAGCCAATAGTGTTACACTTTGATTGTTGTGTAATATTAAAAGAGCGTTAAATAGTTATTTTAAATTAACACAAATTATATCCTAAGCGAATTATCAAATCTTAAAAATCATCAAAACACACAGTTTTTTGTTGGCCCGAACGGAAATTTGAAATAGTGGCATGTGACAAATCGCAAGCCATACATAAAGGCCTATGTTTCTCTAAGTAATATATATTTAAGCCAAAAAATAAATGAGTGATGGCATTGATGGCAATAGTTTCATTTGAGATATGACATTTGAATGTAAGCTACCCTATGAAGCTACCTTAAACATTAAGAACCTTTCATCGCACTGATTCATTGTTTTTTATTCCTCAGCATCATAGATATTAAATATTTATAGATTTATAAACTCGAAAATTATGTATCTAAGTCATTTAAAAAATAATGCACCCATTGCCTTTTTGGGTGTACCATTACATGCATTTTTTTTTCTACTTCCAGGCTATTAGCCACGGAAGTTTCTTATTGATTAGGTACTTAAATATAGAAGTATCTGAGAACCAATCACAATAATTGCATTTTAAATACATAACATATTTATTGGATTTATCAATTATTGAAAATACTGAAAATGACGGTTTCTTACTGCCCCATCGGCGAAATTTGTAACTTCTGACTGCGTTTTAAAACAGTTTTCTTCTACATAAGTTACTATTTTTTTGTTGTTAAACAAAATAGCATTTGAATTTAAACACAATAAAAAAATATTTTAAAATATTTCGTTATTTTTTAGTAACTGTGTTTTAAATATAATAAAACTACAATAATTTAAGGCCAATACTGGTAAAGTAAAAATATATTTATTTACATTTTATATTAATGATTTATTTAAATAATTAATATTCTCGAAAAAAAACAATTTTAAAGCTTGTCCCACGATTTCACTTCTATGAGACATATACCTTTGTAACGGTAATTACTAAAACAACTTGCCGAAAAATTTGAAATCATTTAGGCTGGAACAACACTACTCAGGAATATGTCACGTCCACTGAGCGGCAGCTTTGAGATTAGTCGAGAAAGTACTGTGCTGAGCATCAGAAGAATTCTCTCACTTTTTGTCGCAAAAAATTGTCTCGTTAAGCTACGAAATTTACTAGGTTTATTTATATTTTACCTCGTTTGTAATAACTGAAAATGAAAAATGATTTATCTATAATAGGAAACATTTACTGTTTATAGTTAAATCTGTAAGGAATTTTAAATTCGAAATTTCTATGACAGGGCCCTGATTTTGTTACGTCTTTTTTTTACATAACTATAAATAAAAATACAAATAATGAAAACAAATACAATTATATACAAAATATTTTTTGTGAACCTTAAACAATATATGTTATTAACTAGTTGAATTTAACTATTATTCACAAATATTTTTTTAGATTCGTTCACAATACTCACTGAATACAGAATAATCGATCCATACCTTAAAAATCCATACAGTTGTCCAACTGTGCGGGGCTTGCGGCGGCAGACTCCGAACTGCTTGTTCGAAAATTGTATGTAGCTAGGTGGCTTACCTCCCGCGTCTTACTGCTGTCTGAGCGCTTTCGTTGGACAATTATATGGATTTTTAAACTGTGCCTACTAATTTCTGCATATCTATGGGTATACTAATAATAAAGTGGTAAATAAGACGTGTCTGTACATTGAATATATATATATTTATAAATGGATTATTTATTAGTATTGAAGTCAAAACTTTGGAAATTTTGTCTGTCTGTATGTATGTATAATATATGTTGCATTTTAACCCCTCAACGGATTTGGATGCGATATTTTATTATCATGTTCAACATATAGACTAAGGTATTGAATTTTGTGACATTTATTAGAGATAATAATGTTGTCATACATCTTAAAGAAGTTATGAATCATTAATAAAACAATATTAAGAGTGCATTTGCATAATTTTTAAGGATTTTTATTATTATCAAATAAAAGTAACGTATAATCAAATCGGTTTTATTTCGAAATTTTAGTGAATTCGTAAATTCTTGAGATATTGTTTTTTTGTTCGACAAGGAAGTATTATGATCACTAGCGATATGACATTTAGCGACAATTAGTATGGATAGGCGATAATTGTCGTTTACAAATTGACTTCGGGATACAGGTTGGGTTCAATGCTCTCTATCGCCGTGCTAACCCGCACTGACTTATAGTATACATGTATTTTAACTCAGCAAATAAATAAGTCCATAGTTTGGCCTTCTCTATTCTTTTCGCGTCGTCTGTTATCAGCACCTGTAAACAAAGTAACGATAAATAATTTTTTATTTTTATGTTGATGAATTACAATCACAATGAAAACTCTATCTGTGCCTTAAACGCAGTCTTTAATGTGACTATCAGTTGTCTTGAGATTTGTTTCTGATTGATTTTTTCTAGTTTGTAATGCACTCTAATAATATTAGGACATCAGTTTATTTAAAATTCATCTCATAAAATGGATTCGAGGCTTGATCGTGCTCCGTCTAGCTGGGTGCCGATGTTCACAGATAGTAACGCGGGTAGCCAATAACCTGCCCAAGAGGATCCTAAGAAGGAAGCGTTTCAAAACGTGCGATCATAGTGCGACATTTCACTCGTTTATTAGAAAGAGATAGATCTATATACGAGAAAGAGAAAGAAAAATCTGGTTGCACCAATCAGGTGGCCCAGTGTGATTTTCGCATTACTCCGAAGCGTTTCAAAACACTTCCGAGCAACTGTCAGGTAACAGTTCGGTTACCCTCGGTTTAACTCGGGTCAATTTTTGAACGCTCTATAGTATCTTTCATTTAAGAAGTCCCGGCTGACACTTCTCAGAACTGAGCTTTAGTGAAGAGACATTTTGAATCGACACTATATTCTATCGATTTTCGATTATTATTATTACAAACAGATTAGAATCGAATCAAAACATCTAATATTGGAAACTATTGAGATATGGAGTTCAAAGATCTTATCACGCTAACAGTGACTCGGAAAGAACACAGCGTACTCGTATGTTTTAAAAATTACATAATTATGTGGTGTGTGGCAACGTCCTCTAAAAAGAATATTGTAACTATAAATCTTCTCATGGATGTCGTAAAAGGCGATAAGTTTTCTTGGATTTGAAAGCAAGAAGGCAGTTTGGAACAAATCCCTTCGATAAACCCGCGTGACAAATAATCAACCTTTCCCCTTTACCACTGGGTACTTTTTTTGAAGAGTGTGGAGGGTCATCTGTCCATATTTCACCAACAGTGTGATTCGCGTTTAGCCAGGTCTCATCTAAAAATATGACATTACCCCAATCATTCATAGACTTTGCTGCGCGTAGGAAATTGCATCTAGCTAGTTCTATGTCTCCTCGTCCCATCAAAATCTTTCTTTTATCACTTTTTTTGTAATTAAAGCCAATGTTTCTAATTACTCTCCATAAGGAAGTCGTGCTGCCATGAAATAATCCGGCTTCTCGTAAAGTATGCATTAATTTAGGGAGAGTTGGAAGTTGGTTCCTGCTGTAGTAACCATAAATATGGTTTCTAATGGCATCAGCATCGAAACTGTACACTTGTGTAACGATTGGCCTTTTAACCCTCTTCTTTGATGGCGATTTTAATGTTCTCCTCGGTGGTTTCTTTTCCAAATTTTTCCTGGCTAATACGGGAGACCGTTTTTTGGCTGAGACCAAGAGCAGCAGATACTCGTTCACGCACTTGAGATGGTGGCAACAACGGTCTAAATAAAAAATAGTCGAAATAGTCTCGTAGACGCACAACAAACTCACGTGCTTGTCTATGCAGCAAACTCTTTTTAATGGTATTTACCATTTTAGTAACAAAATAAATACAGGAAATAACGATTTCACTCAAATAATCTCAAAATACAAGTCAGGCTCACAGCTTTCGACCTATTTCAAAATTGAAAACTATAATGATTAAATGTTCTATACCATGAAGAACTTCCACAGATTAAGTCATTTTCGTATTTATTCATTGATACATTAAGTACTTTTACAGAAGCGTTTTTTTGTGAAAAGAAATACTCTGTTATGTTGCAGGTTTAACGAGTCAGGTGTCAACATGACAATCATACCATAAATATTTTCATGAAAGAAAGAATGCAGGCCGTCTATCTCAAAAAACTGGGTAAATGTGCTAATTTTAGTGATAGATGGAAGGATGAAGACAGTCATCGTCGGCTTAGTAAAAGCGTATCATCGGCTCCGTTTGGGTACGGAACCCTATAAATAAAATGGCTGAAATGAGTCTCGTTACTTATGCGTCGTTTTGTCATAAACGTTTACTCGCCATATCGATTGATCGGCTGCTTACCGATTAATTGAACGATTCTTCGTCTCGTCACTATGAAAAAATAGGCCTAGTGCATAACGGTGAAATAAAATGATGTATCAATATGTTATTTAAAAACCTAAGGATTAGTGAACGCAATATATTGGTTGTAATTTGATTGTAATAATAAAACAATTTTTAAATGTTGTGTATTGGATTAAGACTTTAAAAGTATTATTTGGAACTGAAAAACCATACTCGTAGTTGTATCATGCATGTCGGTAATTTACAATGAACATACACCCTTACTTTCTTTAGATGTGTCAGCCGGGACTTCTTAGCTGATAGATACTACAGGGTGAAATTTGCATCAGTCCGAGTGAAATTCACTCGATTCGAAACGGAACCTTATTGTCTAACTTCAATGTCTATCGCTATAGCCTTCAAAGGTGTCATGATTGGCTAAAAATGATGTGTGATCATGTCATTTCTAGCCAATCACGGTGCGTTTGAAGATGGTTGCGATGGATGTCGAAGTTAGACAATAAGGTCCCTGATTCCTCTTCGCCGGAAGCAAAGGGGACGAGCTCGACCTACAGAGTTGGTAGCAGCTTTTGGCAGGTGTTTCTGAAGCCAAAGATCGCCTCGTTCCACACTATTCGAGGGTTCAAGTCGGTGGGTAGATAAGCACCTGGACAGGCAAACGTCCTCCACCAAGAACGAAGCCTGAACATAACTAAATTATGGGCGTAATAGAGTACCATAGCAGTCTTTTATACTGCGTATGGAGGAGCTTGTTCCAGATCTTCCAGAGAAACGGCCAATATGAATTGTGCCAAAAAATCTATCCCGCAAATTATACCGCATGTACATAGATTGACAACATGCAACTTGCAATACATCGAAACTTTAATTTTACAGTGTGAACCTTTTTCGTTGTTGAGCTAGTTGAGTTAGCAAAGAAGCTTTATTCCTTTAACGTGGCAATATATTTATGCATATTAAAGGCAAATCAGTTAATTTGTAACCTATCAACGGAATAAAGTGGTACATGTCATGAAAACCTTCCAGTCTAGCCCCGTTCCGTCCCGACTTACTCCGCTAAACTCTTAAATAAAGTAAGTGACTTCTTACCACGAAATAATAATCTCTCATCATCTACATACAAAGTTTATAACAGCGGCAGTGGTGGAGAGGGTTGTCGATGAGGTCTTCGATTTCGATCACCGCTTGTTCTGAAATAATAAACGATTGTAATTTATTTATACAAGTCGGAAAAAATCGGTTACACATGCGTCGGATATGATGTGATTGACATTAAATAAGTATGCTAGTGTGTGTATGTACTATTAATGAATGTCATCAAACACTGTCTTCAGCAAACGAGGTCGTGCAGTAACTCGCATGTTTAATATCAAGAGCACTTAAGATTTATCATCTTTATTAACCATGTACTAAGCAATGCAAGTGATATCGTGGTCTTCGGCAAGTATCGCAAGCAGTTTCGTGTACAAGATAGGAGCCATTCGTAGCAAGGAATCATTAAAATAAACACCATCACATTGCCAGATTCATAATACAAAATGATCAATTTTTTCTACAAATAAATTGTAATATATTTCTAGTAGTTTTGCAAATAAATCAGCAGGGCTGTAAAGACTCGTTTTTAATCATATACCTATACAATACTGAACGAATGTTCGCATTTACGCCCACTGGGAATAAAATACGGCTCCCTACATATTTGTAAATCAATTGCATTTTACGGGCCCAGCCTACAATACAAAAGAAAAGGCTTAAAATAAAATACGAAATGAGTATTACGAAGTTAAGGCTTCAGTAGCTACCAATTTGTACCGTACATAGATTGACAACATGCGAAACATGAAAACTTTACGGTGTTGAACTAGTTGAGCCAGCAAGGAAGTTAGCTTATAGTGTTTTCCTTTAAGGGCTTGCCTTTGGTCTTTCAACGGTTTTTATTCAACTACTTATTTGATCAATGTAAAACTTGAACACGTGTTTTTTCAGACCTTTGTCTTCCTACTATCAGGTCGGTTACCTAATTGGACAAATTTCACTCGATAGATTTTATTTTTTTAAATGATGCCTTAATGACTCCTACATCAAATACTTTTTCGTAAAATCCAGAAAAACCTCGAAAATTCACTGATTTTGCGTGCCGGCAGCGCGCGAAGCGAGCGTTCTAATGTAGACTTTCTGACAACATACTGAAGTTCAAAATCGCTCAGTAAGATTATCGTGCACCAGGGGTAAGGCCTTATCATGGCAATAAAATTCTGACAGGCAAATCAGTTAATTTGTATCCTATCAACGGAATAAACTGGTACATGTCATGAAAATCTTGCAGTCTAGCCCCGTTCCGTCCCGACTTACTCCGCTAAACTCTTAAATAAAGTAAGTGACTTCTTACCACGAAATAATAATCTCTCATCATCTGCATACAACAGTTTATAACAGCGGCAGTGGTGGAGAGGGTTGTCGATGAGGTCTTCGATTTCGATCACCGCTTGTTCTGAAATAATAAACGATTGTAATTTATTTATACAAGTCGTAAAAAATCGGTTACACATGCGTCGGATATGATGTGATTGACATTAAATAAGTATGCTAGTGTGTGTATGTACTATGAATGAATGTCATCAAACACTGTCTTCAGCAAACGAGGTCGTGCAGTAACTCGCATGTTTAATATCAAGAGCACTTAAGATTTATCATCTTTATTAACCATGTACTAAGCAATGCAAGTGATATCGTGGTCTTCGGCAAGTATCGCAAGCTGTTTCGTGTACAAGATAGGAGCAGCCATTTATCACGTTCATATGCTTTTTGGCAATTTCGTAGCAAGGAATCAGTACAATAAACACCATCGCTTTGTCAGATTCATAATACTAAATGATTTAAGAAAAACTTAAATTTTAAACTAAATTTTTTTCTACAAATAAATTATAATATATTTCTGACAGTTCTGAAATTAAATCGTAGGGCTGTAAAGATAAGACTCGTTTTCAATCTTATACAATACATAGTGAACGAATGTTCGCATTTACGCTCACTGGGAATAATAGTCAGAAGTCCAGGGAACAATCCCTAATGCCATGGGACCATGGGTAATTAAAATTACCCGTGGACCCGGTGATGGGTCCACCCACCAAATTCAGTTTATTTAATTCGTAAATAAAATCAACAAGGAAGCCAAAGACTAGTTTAATGACAGGTGACATTATTAATTTTTGTTGCTATATGAATATTTTACCCCTCAGTTCTTGTCTTGACAAGATTGGCTTGACAGACTCTAGTTAGTATCACATGTACTGTAATCTCAGAAAAAGTTTTTTATAGCATTATGTTGTTGGGAGACCTATACTATAATTTTATTTTTTAGAGACGTTCATGAAAAATATTGTTCATCATGCCAGTAGTTTTAAGTTTGTAATGAGGATTTTACGATATGAGGTGAGATAAAGTTCTTTATTGCACTAAAATGAAATATCTGCACACAGGCGAGCTTAATACTAGTGTATTATTGAAGCAAACTTGGTGTATGATATTTAAACCAAGTTTGTCCACTAGAGCTCTACTTCCCATAATTATGACTTGCGTCTTAGCAGGATTGACTAAAAGTTCATACTACTTAGTCCAAACACTAATAGAGTCAAGACTAAACTTCTGAACAGCATGAGCAATGAGTCCTGCTTACAAGATAAATACAGCTGCAAGTCACCGGCATACAAGATACAAGTGATAAGAGCTAAAGTTCACAACAGAGACAAGACTATTTAGGAAAACAGAGTATAGTAAAGGAGATAGAACCCCACCTTGTGGAACTCCAGCTGTCACGTCACACCAATTGGAGAATGTGACGTTACCACTTTTGCGTTGCTGGCACCCATGAAGATAATAATCAAACCATGTTGCAGCAAAATTAGAAATGTTAAGGGAATAGAGAATAGCCAAAAGGATGTCATAGTCAACACAGTTAAAAGCACTGCTGAAATCAAGTAGGGTAAGGAGTGTAAGTTGCCTATCGACCATAGCTTGGCGGATATCATCGATAATTTTGATAAAAGCAGAGCAGGTACTATGGGATGGACGAAATCCCGATTGAAAAGGGTTAAGAAGGTTATCCATGTTGAGAAAATTCGAAAGTTGACGATTGACCACTCGTTCAAGCATTCTTGAGAGAAGGGGTGAGATAGATACTCGTTTAGGTCGATATTCACTGAATGTGGCGGGATTACTAGACGATATGGTGGACAGACGGATAGACAGCTGAGCGACATTAACAGGGCTCCGTTTTTCTCTTTGAGCGCGGAACCCTCAAAACCAACTCGCAGTGGATACGCGATCGGCTATATTCACCAAACATAGGCAAGTAGGTAGGTACCGTAAACTTGGCAAAATTGCTGTCTATAGGTACAGATAGCGCGCGATTTCATGTCCATCCTTCTGGGTAACTCGCGCGCTATCTGTATATGTTTGGCAGAACGTAGAGTTGAAACTGAAAATCTTTCACCAAAAGTGAAAAATAAGCACCATCCGCTCTGGTGGGATGAGGGAATCGAGAATTCTTTTTATTATTTCTGAAGTATTTTTTTTAATCCTTTTTTTGAGCTTTTTTTCATAGAAGATTATCCCCTAATATTGAAATCGGAGCTAAAAATATTACATAATTATTTATAATAAAATAAATAAAAATAAAATATTCATAACTCTATAAATTAACAAAAAAAAACCTGCTTTTGAGAACCGGGAATTTCGGTACTAGTCTTCAAAGGAACCGGGATTTCCCGGTACTTTCGGTATTTTCGGTACCAGTTGTTTTCTTATCTTTGGCGACGTAGAAACGGTTTTAGTTGATGGTTAACGTAAAATAAATATTATGTAAAGGGATAAAATTGCGATAGCTACAAAAAGGAAAACTATGACCAAGAGAAATATTATGATTATTTAATGAAACAGTTTAGTTTGATGTTTAATAGAATGAATAGAATATATTTATTTATTCAAGCTCTCCTTTGTTAGTAAAAAACTCAAGAATATGTTAGTAAGTAAATACAATAAAACCAAAAATAAAAACTAATACAATAAAAAAATTGGGAATGTGGTGTCTTTATTGGCTTATGGTATGGAATTATGGATTAATTTTAATAAGATACAATTAAATAAATATATTAATTACAATAATCAACATCTTGAAACTTTTTACCTTGTCAATGGACAAAAAGTCCAAAAATTCAATTATAAAATTATTGTTATGAAGCAAATATGAAAACGGAATAAAATATTAAACCCTAAAATGAAACAATTATTTTTAATATTAATTAAACAAGTAACCTACCTTCTTCAAATACAAATCAGAATCATCAAATTTCTTTGATAACCAACTAATTTCTAATTTCATTTATTTAGAAGAAAATATAATAAGAATAAACATAAGACATGGCTGTATGGGCTAAGACACCTTTGCCTTACCCAGAAAGGGATAAATCTTTTTTTTCTTTGCGTGAAGATTATCAAAAATTAGTTCATAATGTATTATAAGACCTGAACAACGACGAAATTTGACATTGCTATTTCTGATGAACAGTCTATTTACTTGCGTAGTCCAGTAAGAAGATGGAATGAGAACCCATTATAGATTTGACAGGATCTTAAAATTCACTTTCCTAAACTTCATAAAATTGCTTATAAATACTAGATCATTGTGGAAACTTCAGTTTCAACCTGAACCTTTGTTCTCTAAAGCGGCTGAAGTCGTTAATCAGCAACGAAAGAGACTGAAATAAAAACGTTTAAATAAACTATTGTGTTTGCAGATTCTTCCAAAAGAACATTGGAAATAAACTATGCAATAAATAATTATTAAATTTAATTTAGAATATTTCCACACGTGGCCATTATTTTTTTTTTCAGTAAACAACACAAAACGTCATTCATATTGCAAAAGATCATATGTCACCCAAGGTTACAGGAGAACAAAAAAAACTGATTGATTTATTAAAGCGGCGAGATTTAAGTTAGGTTTGTTGTCCAGTGTTCATTGTTAGAGTTGTAAAATATGTATTATGCCTTTTTCATTGTTTTTAATGACATAAAACGAATTGAATCTTAAAACATGCTCTTTTACATAGGACCTTTCTTTCACAAAAAAATTCAAGGAATTCAATTTTATCCTATAGGTTTATAAGCCAATATTTTTTTTTGAAGGATTATTTGAATCGTAATTTTATTAACACTATATACTCACATCTTAATTCTTCTATACAACGTTTTAACAGGTCCCTCCACTCCTGAATATCTTTATGGTAAATTTAAACTCGTCAGCTCCTTACGCTGCAGGGAAAATTTACTTCTGAATTTTCCAAAGCACAAGTCTGCTACTTATGGGAAATCTTTTGCGGTCAAGGCTGTTCGTCTTTGGAATGAATTACCCTCTGAGATCCGTATGTCGTCTTCCCTAGAGATATTCAAGCGAAATATTAGGTATCATTATGAAGACTCCTTGGGATGGTAGTCATGGCACTTTATCACTCAGATCTGTATTACTCATTACATTTATTATTATTAATATGTGTATGTATAATATAATGTGTGTATTTTGTATGTATATATTATGTATTTATTATCTATGTAAATGGCATTTATACCTATTTATTATTTTGACAATATATAAATAAGTAGTAAGATATAGATTTAGTTATGTAGATTCACTTTATTGGTTATTGTTTTCTTTATCAAATATTTATTTGTTTATCCCACCTGTACATTTTATTAATAAAATTATTTCTTCACCAACCAAAGGTTGGCTGGAAGAAATCGCTCCTAGTAATAAGCCCGCCTTTGTACAATACTGTGTGTTCTTTACTTTTTATTCTTTATTTTTATTTCGTGTGTGTACAATAAAGTGTCTATTCATTCATTTACCTTTTGCAATATGAACGACGAAAAGTACTTGATGTTGAGAAAACATCGATGTTTCTAACTGACGCATTGGTAAACATCGCTGTATAGTCTCAATGCATTGCATCAAATAAAAACGCATCGATGTATAGTCTGTCAAAAAAGGGTTGAAATGAAAACTTTAATGAACTTTATTTTACTTCAAACGTTCAAGTAGTATAATTTAGGTAACATATTTATGAAATAATAACGCAGTTAACTCGATTTAACAGATTTTGTACTTATTTGTTTGGTGTAACCAGGCGAAAGAAAAATAGTTTCTTCAATTTTCATTTCAACACTTTTTTGACAGACTATATTTTCTAAATGGACATTCCTAGTGACGAACAAACGGGGCGGCATGCCATTCAAAATGGCCTCTTGCATACATCTTTTCGACTGAAAGTACCCAACAGTACTCTAGCGCTTATCACGTGTAATTCAAGTTGCATATTTGCATTACTAAACTTTTGGTTACAAAAAGTACCGAAAGAACCGGGACTTATTCTGAATCCTGGTTTTTTTTTGCCTCGGAAGAACCAGGATTTCCCGGTTCTATACCCTCAGATGATGAAAGCGGAACGATGGTGTTAGGTTGCTTGTGATCATAAATTTGTTTGTCACAGATCATGATATGCCCAATTCTACGATCTGCTGATGACATAATACATGGGTGATGTTTGACAAATCTTCTAAGGCGGACATTTGAATCCCTCATCTCTACCGCTACACATGGCATCACTTACCACAATAGGTTAATTCACCGATTTTGAAACAGCATATACTTACAGCAACATCATTGAGCTAAGCATCCTCAGTGCATCACCAGTCCCTGCAAAGCCATCCTCAGTATCTGTGTAGACAACTCCGCTACGTCAAACTGATCCATGCTCATGACTCTTGGCTCCGGAATCTTTTCTCCCTGTAAGAATTAAGCCATTCGTAAACAAATGACTTGTTTGGCATAGTGTCCTCAGTCACGAGTCGCGAATTGACCACTAGTTCCTAAGAAGCTATCTTCAGTATCTTTGTGGGCAACAAAGATCTTTAATTGGCAGCCAGTGGGGTGCCAATCCTAAGATTCTTTTAACTTTATACAAAGCCATTGTGAGAAGTCATTTTGACTATGGTTTTTTCTGTTACTGTACAGATCTAAAATTAGTAGATAAACTTGAAAAGACATTGACCTCTCATTGAGAAGATCAGATTGAGAAGAAAAGATCCAAAATATAAATTTAAGATTAATCTTGGGAGCCTTTAAATCATCTCACTATTAATTCAATGCAGATTGAGTGTTACTTGTATCCACTAATGATCAGTTTCACTCATTTAAAATTTAATTTCATTATTAAGTTGTTGTCTGAAGATGGCAATCTCCTTCTTTTTAAGCTGTCATGGCTTAACACTAATAATTTTTTAACTCTAATTTAACATAATGTTATAAATTATAATTTTCATTATGTATTAGGTTAATGACTTGACACCAACAGGAGTTTTATCTTTCTCTTGAGGTTTTGATGCCACAATATTTTGCTGTTAGGTTATAATAATATTGTTAATATTTAAATTTAATTTTATCGTGTTGACTAATCTAAGTGTGCTTCAAGCTCCTACAAAAATATAAATAAATGAATGAATGAACTCACAACATTCAAGAAACTTTAACTTTTAGAGTAAACATAATATTAACAACAGTAGTACTATGCCCAGTTATGATGGACATTATGAGAGCAAATTCTGTGGCTTGAATATTGATATAGATATGACACTGGCTGTTATATATGCAGTTTACAATAAACTGGATGAACATAGACTCAAAATGTACGTAACGAAAATGTCTCCACTCCATGGCTTACTAAATTGGGACATGGCCTTAGATTACCATCAAATGCAATGCAAGTGTAAATTATCCAATGACCTTGACCTGCTCTATGGGAGGGGTGCTGCAGGACGAAGACTGCTTTGTCTGTTTTTTGGGGCCATTTCAAACAAACCACAGACCGATTCTAAAACGAGGGCACACACCAAAAAATGACAAAAAAAAAGAAAAAAAAAAGCCATAATATGGCAAGTAACATGTTGCGGCTGCAAAATTTTTGCCATAATATGGCGTAACACACCACAGAAGGTAATTTTATATACAGCAGAAGCACAGGCCATCTATGCAGCTTTAGAATAAGTGAATCATCTAACCTCAGTTTCAACAAATGGTTGATAAGCTAAGTTGTAATTGCATCTTTTATGTGCTCTGTGGGCATGGCAACAGACAGTGTTACCCAGTGTTGCCATCTTTTCTATGCTCAGTGGCAGTGGCAGATAGTGAAAAGTAACATGAAACAGCTCAAAAAGTAACATTTTCACGGGAAAAGTAACATTACAATATTTTATGTGGAAAACGACACTAATACTATAATAGGGCACTTTATTACACAAAAACTAAAAAAGTTTTCCCTCCCATTCGTTATTGAACCAATATAAGGTGAATCGGGGCAAGTGCGCCATATTTTTTTCATAGATGAA
The DNA here is from genome assembly GCA_910592155.1 of Ypsolopha scabrella. NCBI lineage: Eukaryota > Metazoa > Arthropoda > Insecta > Lepidoptera > Ypsolophidae > Ypsolopha > Ypsolopha scabrella. Next base: position 26,315,747 of record OU342960.1, on the reverse strand, counting down.
TTTAACGCAATATATCTTTATATTATGACTTGCATATGAAAATTTATAAAATATACAATAATTGGTATTTTGAGATTATAATGTCATGTTGATTCAGTGAATCTACTGGTAAATTCATGATATTTTCCTATAAATTAAAAAACATGGAGATAGGCGTACTTTCCTCTCCAAATAGGGAAAGTGCGCCTACATGAAACAAATCCCGAGAAGTAATGCGTTGCATAAAAACATTTAATTTACTTTAAAGAACATCTACAACAAAACGCAATTTATTTATCTTTATGTCGTGAATGGCAAAAACCAACTACGGCTTTCAAATATTTGGGGCAAGTGCGCCATATATTTCTAATCAGAGGTTTTTAACAATTATGTTAACTAGGTTTTTTTTACTTTCGATAAAAACTTTAATGTAGGTGTAGATGAACTTTTCACCCTAAATTACGACAAGTTATAATAATAGTAAAAAATTCTACTTCAGGCAATTGTTTATTATGAAAACATTAAAACAAAACGAAGAAAACATTTTTTTCTTAGTATCCTGAACTTAATCATAGCAGTCAGTCGAAAAAGTCTTCGTTAACCCTAAGCAAAATAGATATCTCTTAGAAAAGACCAAATAAAAAAGGAAGGGTTTCCACTTTGGCTTCTTTAATAACTGAACATGATTTATGTACATTAATGAAAGTTATGTAGCCAAATTTATACTGAAGAAACTCAGTATCAAGGTCTCAGAACAATAATCTACAATATAACACCTTGTGCTCCCTACAAACGCATGGTCAGTCCCGCCCGAGTCAATTACTATGGGAAGTCAACATTTTAATTTATGAAATTAGCAAAAAGTATTATCGAACCGGGATACTGGTCACTTATCGGGCTTCCAGTTTGAAGTAGGCTACATAAATTATTTTTAACCAAAAAAACATTATGGATATCTCAAGAAGCCGGAGTCATCTGTGATTTAAAACTGGTACTTCGTTCCACTTTGTTACGTGGATGTCAAATGTCTATAAGAATCTCATATCAGTAGTTTCTGAGATTTTACAGTGGGTGCACTTACCCCGTAGGCGCACTTACCCTGACTCACCTAAATACCCGCATTTTCGCAAATCGCGCCCGTTTCTACCAAAATACAGATTTCTCCTCAAGTTGTATAATGTTCCATTCAACGTTGTTTTTGGTACTGACCTCATAATTTCCTTTCTTACATTTTTAAGATAATTACAAAAAGTTCCTATCAATTTACACTAACATACCTACAATCTCAATGTTTATTTTCTTATACTCGTTGGGTATTTTCGTACTTCTTTCGTAACGGATTTTTATCATCCAGCCAGACTAACAATGAAATATAATGCTAAGCAACACGCAAAACAACATGACGGCGCACCAATTATTATTAATATTTTTTGCAATTATTACAATTATTTTGTGTTTGCTGGAAAATATAAATATATTTTTAATAAGTCCTAAAAGTAACGTAAAAGTAACATTTTGAGTCGAGTAACATGGAGGTAACACGAGGGGGTCAAAAGTAACGTAAAATGTTACAAAAGTAACATTCTGGCAACGCTGTTGTTACCAGTATGCACTTCAAATTTAGGACGACGGGCCATTTGAAAAGAGACGATTTTGAAAGAAAATGCACGCTTTTTCTATGTTGCATTCAATAAAAGTTAAAATTAAATGATTAGCTAATTTAAGAGGATTCGACGGGTTAATTTGAAAATCAATCAACAGATTATCTAAAGAGCCAAACACTTTTCAGTCTACACTGCTATAGTTATGAAATAAAGGATAATTTGTATAATTTATTGGGGGTAAAGAATTATTGTTAGTCATAATTTTTGTGACTACTGACAGGTGAATTATAACTTCCAAGTGGATCGTCAAACACCTCCCAGTCAGAAACCAGAGCTAAAGATGGGGATGCGATTGTTAGATCTAAAGCATTTCTCTCCCATCTATGGGTCCCTACAGTGGTCATTTGAACATTGTTGAGAAGAACTAAATTATTGTTGTCTGTGCTCTCAAGAACGTCACGAGCATCTGTGTCTGCACAGCCCCATGCTGAGTGATAAGCGTTGAAGTCCCCAGCAAGGAGCAGATGATGCTTTTAATTAAATTGTTTAGTTTATGCTTAGTGAAAGATGGATTGCAATCTCTAGGACTGTAAAAACAAACTATAGAAAGTTCTTTGTCGCTATAATATAAACGAATTGCTATATTTTGTATTAAATTATCATAATAAGTACTTCTCTACTTTCTGTACTTTCATGTACATTTCTTGAATCTTGACATGCAATATTATATCCTTTAACATAATATTAGAGCACTGATGCGCTTTTAACCAAGTTTCACAAATAATTGCAATATGTATGTTCTCTTCATATAAAAATTGTGTGAAAAGATGTCGATTATTATAAAATAATACTTTGAGCGTTCCGATTTACTATGTGTAACTGATCCATAGAAAAAATTTGATAATGGAAATACTTTTTTTTTTTTTTTCTAAAAGAACATCTTTGGTATTGTTGACTGAAATACTTATTTCATTACTTTTTTTTAATTTTATTAATTTTACTACTGTGTTTGCTCAAAAGACAGACGTATAATAACAGTAGCAGACCTAACATTAATAATTACCATAGAGACGACGCGTGGCAATTTTAGCTCAGTGAACTACGGGCTCTTTTAAATAATATATACTAGATATTAGTTCATGAATAAACAAATATATTCCAATCATAAGCCAGTCAAAACAACCCATTTTTATACGTTTCTTCGTACCATGAAGCCTAATTGTAGCTTATTTTTTGTATGGAAACTTGCTACGTTAGTCATTCTTTATGTTTGGTCTGCTACTTAGTAATCATTTTATGTCTGTGGATAAAATGTTTAAGATGGTGTCTGAGTTAAGTAAAGTAATTGTTCTGAAGGAGAAAGAGATTTTCCTAATGGCGGAAATCCATCCATCCATCAGCCTGTTTCGTCCACTGCTGGACATAGGCCTTTCCAGGATTTCGCCACTCTTGGCGGTCCTCCTGGAAGAAATGCCCATACTCACACACGCTGGGCAGGTGGCATGGCGGAAATGACTTTTCATTATTACTAAAAGCATCAGCATATGTCTTTATTTCCATATTTTTCTTGTTTTTGTCTATTTATCGTTTTTTGGCTCGACAAATTGAGAAGATTGCAATGACAGCATTGAGGACTTTCAATTGAAGAGCATTCTTTATAATTGTGGTTGTGTCCACAGATTGAGCACCTTTCCGCATTTTTACAAAATTTGGCAATGTGTCAATATTTGGCAATATCTTGAAAATTTTAAGCATTGTTTTACAGGTGGAATGTATGGCCTTACTTGGAATCTCCAGCTGTTTAGATCAACACTTTCAGGCAGGACCGGACATAAAAAAGTGATTGATACAGTTTTTGTTGGCTAAAATATGAAACTATTGTCTGTTTTAACTTTTCGCATAAATCTGCGAACTGAAACAATATTTTTAGCACTAGGAATAGCCGAGTAGATCTGAACATTTGAAATTTCTACGGGTACATGTAAAATAACTCCATTAGTTTCAGTCTTTGTTGCAGGAATACTTGTTTTCAATTTATGCAGGTCCAAGAACTTTTTATTAAGGAGAGCTGCATTTTCCAACCCTGGACCTTTAAAAAATGACTCCAATCTTGCATTTATTTATTCTTACCAGCTGCTTAACTCCTTTGTTATGTCATTTTAGTGTATTTCCTAGGCTCATTAGGTCTCTATTCCCAATTGGCTTGTTAACATCTGAACTTTCTAAAAATACGATATATTCAAAGTTTCCCCCATCTTCTGGGTAAAACCATACATAGTCCGGAATCCTAATAATTTTTTACTTATCTTGTTCCTCATAAGACTCGTCAGACTCTGAAGAAGTTTCCTTCTCCTCTTCTAGCAGACCGCCAAATTCTGCTTCGTCTTTTTTACGTTTCTTACGAGCCCTCGAGCCCTTACCCATATTACATTAACTTTACACGAATTTTGCAATAATTATAGTTTATTTTAACAAAAACTTTTGTTAACTTTAAAATTACCATCTTCTGTGTCCACGGTTCCCGCGCTCCTCTTTTATTTGATTTGAGCGAACACTTTTGACAGATAGAGTGTTCCCATTATTCAACAAAAATAAATGGGCATTGGTATACATCGGTATGTCGACATGGATATTAACTGGATCATGACGTATGGTGCTGATAAATCTGTATTGTAGAGTCTATCTAATAAAAGCTGAATAACTTTACCTGACACGGATATGGAAACAGGGTGAAAAAAAAACGAAGTTTCAGCTTTTATTAGACAGATTACATTAATATATTTTTTTATTTACTTTATTCTATATATATTTATTTCCCTCGAAAAATAAGACGTTTATAAGTTATTGAATAGATCGAGGGAGCTGACCAAAATACAATTTAGATAAATTATTTATTTGCTGGAATAGAATAGGCACATCAATCAAATTAGCAGTTACTATCGCCTGTAGCACCTTCTGTTTCTTCGTTTTTTTCTCTCTAAATATTCGCAAGATGAAAAGTATAGATCGAAATAAAATATGTATTGACATGACAATGAGTGGCGAAATTTGGGGAAGGCCTATGTCCAGCAGTGGATGAACGTGGGCTGATGGATCGATGGATGGAATAGATATTCAAAGAAACAATTTATTCAGGCTCTTCAAAATGGCACGGTGTTACAGGTGCCACTTCTGCTTTGGATTTTAAAAGCTCCCTTTATATAGTTTTGAATAAAATTGCAAGTTTTTATTTCCATTAATAACCATGAAGCAAACATAAGAAGACTTCGAAATAAACAAAAATAATTTTCGAAAAAAATGATGTAAAGGTGTAATGTTATATTTTTGTTAAATTTTGCGTCATCTGACCGTACGACTTTTTAAGTATAAAAGACTCCAAAACGCATGCAAGGTGGCATTACGTTTTTAGAGCTGTCAAACGTTTTCGCCGAATTTAAAAACTCTACGTTACTTACGTTTATGGGGAGTTTTACCAAAAGTTGTACTAAAACTCCAAGTTGAAATAGAAAATTAAATTTTGTTTTATTTTGCATATTTGTACTTAATACGCTTCTAAATATATTATATTTTTACGTATGCATAAAATATTTCAAGATAAGGTCAGATTTTTTGAGAAATTTAATATTTTATTACTGCAGGACCCATCTGACTGTCAAATGCGTTACAAAATAGCAAGAAGTAAATTTTTGTTTTCAAAATGAAATACACAATTTCATTACTAAAAATTTGTTTTATTATAATCAAAATGCAAAAAGAGAACCATTTTTATCGAAAACAAACTATTCAATCTACAAATACATTTGAAATATGAGTCTAGGATTCTATTTCGATACGATTTGTCTGAATCGAAGTCACTATTTTAACATTATTATAAGCAATATTGTTCCATCTACGTAAATAACAGTCAAGTACTAATAAAAAGGAAATATGAATTAGGTATTGGGATAACATTTATCAATAATAATTAATCTAAAAATTAAATAAAAACAAACATTTATTGTAAAATTATTCTACGGACACTCACTTAAGCTGACACTTGCTTAAAGAAAGTGACAAGATAAAGTTGAGATCCCATTTAGCAAAATTTTACCATGCTATGGTTTAATCATACTAATATTATAAATTCACAAAAATAGTAACTTTTTTCTGTTTACATAGGTATTACACGTCAGCCAACGACGAAATTCGAATTAAGCATCAAGAAAACAATTATAACGAATCTAAAATGTTTGCAAATTAGACCACTGCTACACTAGAAACATAACCATTTTTTGCATGAAACACATTTTCATAATTTGTTCAAGTTATTTTGTTCCTTGGTCCTGATCACTTACTGAGTCTCCAGTACGAATGTGGCTAAATAAACAAAAGTCACCATATACATATAACAGATGGTATCATAAACGATTCAAAAGGTACGGACAACGGAGTCTAACCTTTACTATTTATTTTTAGATACAGAACTATAAAACATCTTCACTAAATTCTCTTCTTTTCAAATCCTAGCGATGCGCTGTTTGTGATCTCAATTTTATTCTGTCAATTTCGTTACGTTTCTGGTCAGCTTATACGTTACGTAACTATATTGACGTAACAAGAACGGGAATTGATTCCTAAAACAAAATCAAACTATATTCCATAAGCTCAATAGTTAAAAGATTTTGATACGAACATAATCGACGCAAAATAAGGTTTTCTAAGGAATATCCAGATACTTACTACAGATAGAGAAACCTTACGACACAAAAAATGCATAACTAAGTTGACACTGAAGACCGATAAAATGCTTCTGAGTTGCGGGAGTCTTTAAGTGATTGAACGCACAGTTTGATGGATTAAATGCTACCCTGCTTTTAGTTGTGTAATGCGGGAGGCTTTACAAACGCAATATTAGCGTTATGGAGATAAATTCCTACCGCCACTCAGATTAGTTTACCCTGCTTTTAGTTCTGTAATGCGGGAGGCATTACAAGCGCAATAATAGCGTTATGAATAAATTTGGTTTATAGGTTTAACATAATACGTGCGGTAAGAACTTCTATGTTAATGAGCGAAGATTAAAGAAAGGATGAATATCTTTACTATTAGGAAATAAAAATAATTTGAGTTGTATAAAGTTGTGACAATTTAATCATAAAATTTTGAACATTAAGCAAATTAACCATTAAAAACAGCAAAATTATCGAGCGTTAGGTACATTCTTACTTATGTTTTTGGACAAAGAATGCATCTTTTTAGGAGGTTTCCATGCAGAAATGCGGTTTTTGGACTTTTTGCCCACGCCTTTATCTTTACATCTCTTTACCGAAGTAGGTTGTACCTTTATTTTACTAGTAACGCGTCGAGGAAATTTATTTAAGACCAACTCGTAAGCTCGCTCTGAAGTTTGTGCACTCTCAAATAATTTCGTCGTCCGTTTAATCATAGACGAATTGCGATCTGAGATCGGGAAGCATAGCGCAGAAATCCCTCCCGCATGCGTATCAGATCTAACCTAAGTACTTTTGTGATTTTTAAGGATCTGAGTAGAGGAAGCGTTTTTATTATGAAGTGTTGAATACTTCACCGGAAATAATACCCGAATCCAGATCGTTCGCAACTCTGAATAGTAGAATGGTTTAAGGCAACTTTCTGTGGATTAATGCTAGTAAACCTTCCCGCAGCTCAGAAGTACTGGGGTTCTTATTACTGGAAGGGTTTCCGTAAACGCAGCGTCGTCCAACAGAAATATGGCGTCCAATGTCATGATTCTTTAGGGCTAAAGGGATACTAGTTCAAAAAAAAAGTGAATTTAAATCGCAAACATTAGAAAATAACGTAACTAAGTGGACATTGGTGTCGATTCGGTGTAACACAACTTAACTTATTTGACAGTGACAGCACTAACCTTATTTTAAGCATCCTGTCCTTGTCTTTTCGATAGAAAGCTTTTTCATGGATTATTAGTTTTTTAATAAGATTTTACACCAAATTTTTGGAATAAACGATCTTACTCTAATAGTCCGGGAGGTACCGTTGCAAATACAAAAGTCATCGTAAGCCGGCTGATATTGACATCGGTCGTAGATATCTCACATGACTATAATAATATGTGAATCGACCGTTAGCTGCTCAAGTAGCGGTGGCGGTGGTTGTGGGTGTGAATCATTTCAATTTCATGTTCCTGTCTATAACGGTTTAGGCTGTGCGTTGACTGTCAGTCACGGGACTGTTTTATTTATAGTCACTGTAAGATTTTAAAATCCGTTAGCTTATAAGTTCACTAGGGAGATTATAATTTAACGGTAGATTTTTATTAAGTTATTTATAAACTAACGTAACGGGCGTCCACTGGTCGACCAATAAAGTTTCGTCAGCTGCATCGTGGAGGGGGGATGATGCGTCAGCTACTCGCATGAACTTGTAAAAAAACACGTAAAATAAAGTGATAGTACGCCGTATAAAATTTTATTCGGTGAATCTTTAATAAATTAAAAGTACGAATACAACAATCAGCTGCGTGGGTAGCGGTGAACAGGCTGTCAGCATTATATTTATTTACATCAATTTACATAAAAAGCAACCGTGTTTTGACAGTCCAAGTACTACAGAAAACTGAAACAAAACATGGCGGCCCTGCATGAAACTTTTTATATGTGACGTCACGTAATTAAACATGCCAATAATGTCAAGACTAAAATAGTGTCATCCTTTTCTACTAAGGTAAATTGAAGTTTGTTAAAATGAAACAACGTTATCTTAATGAGCTCAATGTCGAAATACGTGATATTTGTGTAACTCATTGTATGTATAGACAAATAGGGCATCCCTGTGCTGTCAGCAGTCAGCTGACGCGCTACAAATAAAAATGATAAAAAACCATTTTGTTTGACGATACATAGGAAGTGACTAAAGTGACAGCGTGTACGTGTTGATGACACTTACTCCGAGTGGTGTAACATTACTGCTGGGGTCCCACAGGGAGGTGTACTTTCTCCATTGTTATTTTCTGTGTTTATCAATACTCTTGTTTCCGTAGTCTTTTTCTGTTCATATCATTTGTATGCTGATGACCTTCAGTTATACTTGTCTTGTAAACAAGATGGCTTACTGGATTCCATACACAAACTTACTTCTGATCTTGATCGGATCAGTGAGTGGACAGAGGAATTTGGCCTACTTGTGAACCCATGTAAGACGCAGGTGATGGTTGTCGGCAGCAGAGCTCTGGTTGACAGAACTGATGTCTCCACCTTACCTCCAGTCTGCTTCAATGGCACTCCCCTTACATACTGCAAATCTGTTAAAAACTTGGGGCTACACATTTCCAACAACATGTCTTGGGACTTGCAGGTTGCAGAAGTCAATAAGAAGATATTTGCCTCAATGCATTCACTAAAGCGCATGCAAAAATTTCTTCCATACTCCGCCAAAGTTACATTGGTCAATTCTCTTATGCTTCCTATTGTAGATTACGCCGATGTGTGTTATCCTGATCTCACTGAAGAACTAAACAAATTAGATCGTCTCCTGAATCTTTGTATCAGATATATCTTCGGATTGCGCAAATACGATCACGTCTCTCAGTTTCGTCTCCAGTTAAACTGGCTCAATATTCGCTACCGTAGGAATTAACACATAGTCTCACTTCTATATAACTCTTTCAAAAGTCCTTTCTCTCCTCCCTATCTTCGAGATCGGTTTGTCCCTGTTGAATCCCTTGGCCGCCCTCAGCGATCAAGTAGAGCAATACTTCTCCGATTTCCTGAACATCACACCAAAATGTATACTAATTCTTTCACAGTGTCAGCAATCCGCCTGTGGAATAGTCTTCCTCTTGACATCCGACAATCTCCCTCTATCTCCACCTTCAAAAACAGAGTCTATCAACACTATCTACAGCTACAGAATCGCTCACTTCACTTGTAAGTCTCCCTGAGTCATTTTCCTTTTCGTAAATATTAATTATTATTATGTATTTATGTACCTTTATATGTATATTTTAGTATTTATGAGAAGTCATGTATATTTAAATTTTATTTATATTAATTTATATGTAATCTGTAATTCAGTGTAGTTTAATATATATATATACCAATACCAATAGTACCAATTTTTATAATATCAAATTAATTCAATTATCTGGCACTACCCTTGAACTCTCCACATAACTAAAGGTTAACTGGCAGAGAATGCTAATTAGCATTAAGTTCGCCTTTGTGCATTGTATATTTTGTGTGCAATAAAGAATTTACATACATACATACTAAATAGCCCTTAGCGGCTCCCTAAGTTTTAATTTCATTCTACCGCTAGGGATAGGTTGCGAGTGGTTAGGTTGACATTTAAGTAGATTTTAGGAATCCAAGCGAAGCGTAGCGGAGCGAGGCGACCCCCGTAGTTTTAACAAAATTCACGATATGCTGAAAAATCATTTTCCGAGCACTTTCCGATGACTTACGGTTAAATAATTTATAAAATTAAAGGACCGCTTTCCTTTCCAACCTGTTCATTGCAAATTGAACTTTATTAGTTCGTTCTAAGGAAGATGTTCTACCAGCTAAATAATGACTTACGGTTCAATAGTTTTAAAAATCAAAGGGCCGCTAGCGGTCCTTTAGTCACTTCCTAATCTAAAAAAGTCGCAAAAAGCTTAGAAATTAGAAATAGAAACCTCTTTTGATTAGAATGACATCTCATTGTTTCAGATATAGTTACGCTTCTGATTCAAACGTTGAGAGTATTATATTAGTTAGTTCTAGTGCGTATACATCGATGAACTGACGATGCCTGTCATTCTAAACAAGCTTTTTACAAATCTCCATGATTAACTAATTATTTCATTTTATTTTTGTTTTGTTGTAGGTATTTTTGATTGCTTGTTTGTCATTAGTTGGTTGGTAAGAACATGACTCTGCAGGACAGGATAAGGCCATATGTTAAAGTGCTTAAAATCGCCTCTTTCATCAGTGGTAGCACTTTTTTTGTAGCATATCACATCTCTGAAACATGCAAAGCTTTTCACACCGTAATAAATACGAAAGTACTCGATCGAGAAAAGAAATACATCTCCGAGTATATTTATATTGAAGATCCGTCATATAGTTTAGAACTGGAGAAGGTACGTGGCTCCGAATCATCGCAAAGGATGTATGGTTTGGGACGGTTGTGGAAAAGCTTGAAGCATTCCCTGGCGTGGCGACTGCTGTGGCTGTGCAAGCACGGGAATCGGGAGCAACGTAACATTGCACTGACACAACTCGCATCTTTCAAGACCAACAAGGACTGGGACTGTTTGAAGCTGGCTCAAGCTATGGACTGCAACACAGCTGTCTTACTCGCACGAACGCGAGGTGCCGATCTTCGCTACTTCCTGCCACCACCTGTGCACATCCGTAGAGCTGGCAGGACACCTGAACTGCTGTCCTATAAATTCTTTGATATGATTGTGGCTGTACATAAGTACCACTCACATACCTGCATACATCATTTCCTGCAAAAACACTTCCCTGTATTACATGAGGAAGCTGCTGAACCAGACTGTGTTCCTGTCAAGCCGAACATAGCTGGTGAGAGAGAACTGTGCATTCTATGTTTAGATGCACTTAATCATCATATGAGTTTGTTCTACAATATAACCTATGAAGATGATGATTCTGCCAAAACATTAATCACACTCGGTCTTCTGCGGTACATTGCTGAGGTATTTGTAAGGTACCCTAATGATGCTGAAATAGACATGGCTGTGCTGCGTTTGCTAACAATTATAAGTATACATAAAAACTTGCTGAAAGATTTCTATGAAAATGGTCTGATTGGACAACTAGCCAGACTTATAAAGTCAAATGATGTTCGCCTCTCAAGTTCAGCAGCTGTTTGTCTGAGCAATTTATCTGGTGAAACTTGTTACAGGCCTGGATTGTATATATTGCATCCTATATTTAGGACAACTAAGCCTCATAGCTGTGATACCCTTTTAGTACATGGGCTTAGAGGGGGTGTTTTTGTAACTTGGAGACAAAGAGATAGGACTTGTAATAAGCCTTTAGGACTCATAGATGCCACCACATTAGATATGGATGTTGAACAGAATCAGAATGAAGAAAATGAGACTTTATCAAAAAATGTTTCTGACCCTAAATTAAGAGCTGTTCTGAAAGACTTGGTTGAAATGGAAAATGAAAATTTTTTGTCTGACACTCAAGTTGTTCTTCAAGATGTACCAATTAATGCTAAAAGAGAACCCACTGGTGTACATAATTACATGCCAATCAAAAAGCTTCAAGCGCTCTCTGAAGAGAAAGTGGACAAATCTAAATATACATATTGCTGGCCAAAAGATTGGCTACCAGGAGATTGCAGTAATCTTCGAATATTAGGTGTTAACTACTGGAGTTCCTTGTCTGAGTGGTTGGAGCGATGTCCTCTTCAGACTGCTAAAATATCTACTAGAGCTGCTGAACTGTCACCTGCTTTGGTTGAGGCTGGTGTCGGGAACAAAAATGTGCCTGTTGTTTGGTTAGCTCATTCAATGGGAGGTCTTATTGTCAAACAACTTCTTGTTGATGCTTTTGAACACTCAGATCCCAAAAACAAAAAACTTTGTGAGAACACCAAAGCATTATTTTTTTTCAGTACACCACATAAAGGAAGTGTATTAGCAACAATGCCAAAAGCTGCGTCAGCCTTTTTATGGCCATCTGATGATGTGAGGCAACTGCAAATAAATTCTCCTGTTCTACTCAAAATCCATGATGCATTTATAAAGATGGCTGATGCATATAATTGGGAGACAATCAGCTTTGCTGAATCACAGCCAACTTTAGTCACATCATTTAAAGTTCCTATTAATTTTGTTGAGCCAGAATCAGCAGATCTAGGGAGAGGAGTATTCTATGAGCTCCCTCTTGATCACTTGTGTATATGTAAACCAGCTACTCGACAATCTGTCTTATACACAACAGTTTTAGATGTTCTACTCAGAGTTACTGAAAAAAAGAAAGAGTATTCCTTTTCATATGTAAGTTGGATAATCAATTTGTTCTGGAAAATTCTTAAATATAAACCCTCAGAAATCTTAGAGGCTGATACTGCCAAAGGAAATGATGGTCTGCGTTGGTATGAACAAGCACTGATTGATGCTTTTACAGGTGGATTCACGGATTGAAAATTATACATTCCTATAGTCCTTTGTGCATGATCCCTCAAACTGCTCCCTTGTTGTCTAACTTCAACATCTGTCGCTATTGCTTTCAAATGTGTCATGGTTGGCTAGGAAGGTCGTCACTCATAATTTTTTACTATCACTTTCAAGATTGGCTAGAAATGAAGTCACTTATAATTTTTAGCCAATCATCATGATACATTTGAAAGTGATGGATAGCAAAAGACCTTGAACCCATGGAAAGGCCCCTGATCAGTAATGTTAAATTAAGTATTTTTTATTATTGTACATTATTATTACATGACGTTGTATTGATTATTTTATTAATCCAAGGAATATAGCTTTAATGAATAATTCAATGACTCAGTCTTACCTTGTTGTATATGTGTCTCACAAACAGTATTATTATGTTAAAAGATTTGTATTTTATTAATAAAATGATACTTTTGCTTAAAATGTATGTTACTTTAGCTACCTATAACTATAAGTCCCTATTAAATTAAATTGCAACCAGTATATAGGTGAAATTCAATCAACCGACCATATTCATATTGGAGACTCGGTTAGTGACCAGGCACTAGGTTGTTCAGTAATCCTTTTGGCCAAATTCGAAAAATATGGTTTATGCTCCCATACAGTATAATTCCTAGCCCAATCAGTAAGGAAGCAAAAAAATATATTTATGGAATTTCACCAAAAAGGTAATTGAACCTTGTTTCTGATCACTAACCGAGTCTCCAGTATAAATTTGGTCGGTTGATTGAATTTCACCTAGTATGTACTTCTAAATAAATAATGTAACATCGCTTTGCTTACAAAACTGATGTTGAGAGAGCAGCTAATGAATGATGCTCAGATAATCTACAGGTAAAACAAATCTAAATGTCTCTTAAACCTTAAAATATAAGGTAACTTTAATTTATGCAGCCAAATTCTTACTAAATTTTACTTAAAGAAACCTTTGTTTTTTTTTTAAAGTTAAGGTAAACTGTCGTCAAAGAATTTTAAAAAATTACCTGCTAGAACCGGAAAATGTGTAAAAAAAAACATCCTGTATTTTTAAGATACCGATCAAAAAGGTCAAGCATTTGAACCAATTTCTTCGAAGTAACATAGTATTGTAAATTATAGGAAGACCATGAAATTTTACATTTAAATAGGTAACCAAACTCTTATCCAAAATTTAAATATTGTTAGAAGTACGGAAAAGACGCAGGAAAAACGCAGCTAACTTTTAAAATTAACTGAATGCAGATTTTCTTTATTTAAAAAATTAAATAAAGGTTCCTTTAAGCATAATTTGCTGCTATCTTCAATATTCAGGGCACTTTCCCTACAGGATTGTTCGTTTGGTTCAGCCTCTATATAAGGTGACTTTAATTTATGCAGCCAAACTCTTACTGAAGACTCGGTAAGTGCTCAGTTACAAGGTTCGATTAGCCTTTTTGTGAAATTCGTAAATAATTCTTTTCGTGTTCCTTACAAACGTAAGCCCAACCCCGAGTCGATTACTAATGGACGGAGAGCTAGCGACCAAATCGGTCATGTGGCTTCAGCTGTATTGAAACTCCGTTAGTTACTTCCCTGAACAACCTTTTCCGATAATCTCCGTGCTGGCAGGCCGCGGGCGGTGGGTGCGGGTGTAGTGGGGTGAAGAAAATTTTAAAAAATGTGGGCTCAGCGACTTTATTTTTTTTTCAATCATTTGCTCTGTACTCCCTGTTAACCCAAAAAAAAAAAATTTTCAACAATTTTTTTTGATACCTTCCCTCCGTCATTTTTCCATTGCTATTTTTTGGGGATAACATATTAATTAATCTCGCGTAGGCGTAAAGCCAATACAGCTGAGCCCACATGAAAATTATTATTATTTTGGTACTTTTAATTAACGCTGGCAACCCCTTCCTACCACCCGATTGATTTAAATTTTTTTTGGGTGCACAGGGAGTACAGATCAACTGTTTGAAAAAAAAAAAAGTCGCTGAACCCACATTTTTTTCATTTTATTCCCCACCCCACTACACCCGCACCCACCGCCCGCGGCCTGCCAGCACGAAAATTATCGGAAAGGGTTGTTCAGGGAAGTAGCTAACGGAGTTTCAATACAGCTGAAGCCACATGACCGATTTGGTCGCCAGCTCTTAGACTATAAGGGACGTCAAGATTTTATTTTGCGAAATTAGCAAAAAGTGTTATCGATCCGTGTTACTGATCACTTACAAAGCCTCCAGTATGAGTTTGGCCGCATAAATAAAAGTCACCTTATATAGGCTGATATTAAATTAACCGACCAAATTCATACTGGAGACTCAGTTAGTGATCAGGAACTAGGTTGAGTAATCCTTTTCGCCAAATTCGAAAAATATAATTTTTGCTCCCGTACTGGTTGGACTATTCCTAGTCTAGGCAGCAGAGAAGCAAAAAAAAAATATTTATCGAATTTCACCAAAAGGGTAATTGAAGCTTGTTTCTGATCACTAACCGAGTCTCCAGTATGGATTTGGTCGGTTAATTTTATTTCATCTTGTATAATGTTTGACTTGGCAAGGCATCTAGTAGGTAGCATTTATTGTTGGCGCACAGTTGGCCCACATAGCTTTCGTTAGTTGGCCAACAGTTAGTTTTGGCCACTATGTTTTAGTTGAGCCTACGTCTATTGCCTACAGTGGCCAGTGGTTGCTTTGCATTGTAGGGCCTACGTACATTACCGGAATCGTCAAACTCTACCACTTTAAACGTTATGAATACGTACTTCAAAATAATATGATTTTGTCACAATTAACACTGCGAAACTTCACTCTCAATATACTTTTTTTTATTTGCTCACAAACACGTATTACATTAATTAACGAACAAAAAACAATGCAAATGCATGCACTCAAATTTCAAATCAAAATGGCTTCCGCTTCGAGCGACGTGACGCCGCGATTGGCAATGAGCTCGCAAACAGTGACGCTGTGACGCTTGCTTGATCACTCTCGTGCGCGCTGCCAATCCCCTCTACCCCCGCAGTTGTCCCGTGAAATATTTTACGTTCTGTGACCGTAGGTCCTACGTAGTGTTGCCAGCCATTTTTTTCGTATTGAATTAAGGAAGCGAATAATATCATTAAATTTCATACGTACGGTCGTGTTAATACAAATAAAATCATTCAGCTTACGAAATTGCGCCTGCGTCGTTAACAATGCTTTATCCCAACGCTGTTCACCCAACGGTAGCAGAAGTCGCGGTTGGCCCATTGTCAGTTAACGGGTGGCTATATATTGCTAATATTTGTATCATTGGGCCAATGTTGGCTCTATGATGGCCATCTAACTAACTATAACCCAAGGGTTTGCCGATAGTTGGCGAAGGAATTATTTACTTCGTTACCTAATTGTAAACGGTTTTCGCAATATTGAATTTCAAATGAGGCACATTTTTCATCAATAATTAATTGTTCATATATGCATTTCCAACTATCTACCTATACCTCAGACTAAGGAACTCAACCTATACTAATAATAAAGTAGTAAGAATGTCGTGTCTGTATCGTGTCATATCTATGCGAATTTTAACAAAAATTTATTAACATTAATGGTTGATTTTTTATTAGTGTGGTACTGAGGCCAAAACGAAATATTTTATACCTTTTGTCTGTCTGTATGTATGTATATTCCACTCTAGAATAATTAACGCATTTTGGATGCAGTTTTCTATATTATGCCGGTACTTCTGACAATGTTATGATTGTGTCCGTTTTTACTAAGTTCGTACAGATACAAAACAATAACTTGGCCAAGCGCAAGTCGGACTCCACCACACAATACGTGTTGAAATAGAAATAGATTTATTTGCCACAACATACAAAAACAATAAATTATAAAATTACAAACACAAAATATTTTACTATGTGACAAAATGGGACATACTCAGCATTTACTGAAAGTTGTAACCAACTTTACAGCGCTGGTTTCCAGTTTGCCCCATCTCATACTTAAAATTATAGGCAGATTATGCAGGTAGGTAGTACTTCTATGTTGATATTAAATTCCAATGATTATTATATAATATACGTGTTTCAGGTCTAAGAATTTGTAATATTTTTGTTTTTGTTTATTAATATCATAGACTAAATAGTACAAGCGTGTAACGTGTTTCAGGTCTATGAATTTGTAATATTTTTGTTTTTGTTTATTAATATCATAGACTAAATAGTTGAAACACGTATATTATATAATAATCATTGGAATTTACAAAAACTTTTGTTTGAAAAAGAAAACACATAATAATTGATCTCAAATTGAATACAGAAAATAAGATAATCAATGATAATAACTAATATAATAACACACTTATCTACATTTAAATTATAAGAAATGATCTTACTCATTTACGAAAAAAACAATAAGGTCAGATTGAGCACCTCATTTTGCATCAATTGGAACTGAACTCTACGACGTTTCTTTTTAGTTTAAAATAGCGCGCTCTCAGCCGTGGCTGTTACGACCACCAAGAAGCACTAACCTACAAAAATCTGCGTTTTTATTTAATAGCTCTGCTTCTAGATGCATTTTTTTAAATATTCTAAGATGAGCCGACGATGTCATTTGTTAACTTATTTTTAATATAAATTTCAAGGCTTTTTGATTTAAGGAAGGTTCTTTAACACTCAAAAAATATGAAATTTAGAGGTAACTTCGTAATTTTTTTATATCGAGCGAACTTAAAGATTTTGCGTTTTTTCTAAGTTCAGTCTATAAGCCATGTAGTCTATTATTTATATTATTTTTACTATATCGATTAACCAAGTTACACAATGTGTTATGCTCATTTGAAGTTGGGCATTTAGCCTTATACGGACCCTTAAACTACTTAACATATAATTTCTGTTTGTCTAGAAGTCTTCGCCAAATATGTTTCTTAAAAGTTCCTACAGCTATCAGCTTGTGCAAAAGTGGAGGCAAATCGTTCCATATTTTGGTGGCTGCATATTTAAAGCCAGGGTGGCTTTAAATGAGAACATACATATACCTATATATAATGAGAACATACCTATACATATACCAACAATACTAGGTGAAATTAAATCAAGCTACCAAATTCATATTGGAGACTCGGTTAGTCATCAGGAACAAGGTTTAATGATCCTGGAAAAGGGCAGGCTAGGTAGGGAAGCCAGTACTTACGTGGAATTCTTCTAGAAGTCTGACGCGTCCCACGCCTTGCACCCGCGCACTATAAATTCGCTGGTTCGCTTATAGTTTTGTTTCTTTCTAAAAACAATAGTCCTTGGATCGATCCACACTCGTAAATAAATATTGCACACACGGTTTTACATTAAAATGATGAATTTCCGACGGAGCGATGCGCACACACTGGCTGTTCAAAATGGAAGGGGAGCAGGGACAATAATGTGCACCTACCTACATGAAAATATAAAAGTTAAACTACCTCACAAAACCAATAGTAACCATAACAGCCCCCCGAAGGCAGCTTTAAGCTGACTTCCCAAAATATGTTAATTTAACCACTAAAACTAAAAATTACCTAACTCTATATCTTAATAAATACATGGTTATTACTCTGGCAACAAACAAAGCTTAACTACTGGACGCACTAGAGTCCCATTCTGTGTTTTTACTGTAACTGCTCTGACTACAGCATCTTTTCCAGGGTGTAGACTCACGACTCTACCTAATTTCCAATGCAATGGAGGTGAATCATCTTTTATTAAAACTAAATCGTTTAATTTTAAATTATTTTGTGGTGCAGTCCACTTGTTACGCTGTTGCAGCGTATGCAAATACTCTTGAGACCACTGCTTCCAAAATCCCTGAGACATTTTTTGAATTAATTGCCATCTTGACAACATATGTAACTTTAAATCCGTTAAGTCATGCTCGGGATAAGTGTTAAGAGGGCATCCTACAAGGAAATGTCCAGGTGTTAACGGCTGAAAATCGTGGGGATCTGATGACATTTGAGATAAGGGCCTCGAGTTAAGTATGGCTTCTACTCTACAAAACAGTGTCGAAAGCTCCTCGAAAGTTAATCGTTGCTCCCCAACGACTCGCAGGACATGATGCTTTGCTGACTTCACAGCAGATTCTGCCAACCCATTGAAGTGCGGCGCTGACGCAGGCCCAAAATGCCATTGAACTTGATAATCCGATAACTGAGAATTTAGTTTATCTAAATTTTCCGATTTAGACATATATTTATAAATGTCCTTTAAATTATTATTAGCACCTTGAAAATTCGTGCCATTATCAGTATGAATAGCTCTACAAAGACCTCTACGTGATATAAACCTTTGAAAGGTTGCCAAATAGGCCTCAGTCGATAGATCTGAGACTAACTCTAGGTGCGAAGCCTTGGTAGAGAAACACACAAAGATACACAAATATGCTTTGTAGACCCTTGCCTTACGTAGATTGCTTTCCTTGACGTAAAAAGGACCCGCAAAGTCCGCAGCCACTGATGAGAAAACCTTTGATGGCTGAACTCTACCTGAGGGTAGGTCCGCCATGACTGGCTCAGAAAACTTAGGTCGGGCTCTAAAACACCTTAAGCATTTGAACACTCTACGCCGTACCACTTGTCTTCCAGACATGATCCAAAACCTTTGACGAATAAGCGATAATAAAGTGCTCGGTCCAACGTGAAGATACTTCAAATGATAACTATCCACAATGAGATCGGTGAGATGATGAGCACGAGGTAGCAAAATGGGATGTTTTGCATCGAACTGCAACAACGAATTCTTTAACCTTCCTCCTACACGAAGTATACCCTTGTCATCCATGAACGGAGACAACCGATCTAAACCTTTACATTGTTTATTATTTGAGATAAGAGAAATCTCCTTTTCAAATGATTTTTGCTGAACGTCCTTTACCCATAATATTAATGAAGAATCAATTTCCTTTGAAGTTAAATAACCATATTTCCTATCGACTAATTTAGATCGACAGTTGTGAATAAATCTCAAACATATAGATGTGATGCGTAGCAGTCTTGAAAGAGAACTGTAACGCATGAGAAGAGAGCTATCGCACTCGCTTACTCCGATGAAACATTCCCTTTGTGTAGTCTCTACCACCGACTCTACATCCGCACCTGGCTCTATATTAACTGGCAACTCCACCATAGTCGTCGACTGTTCAACCTTATGACGCGGCCAATCATCAGGAGCGCCAGCAAGCCAAGGTACGTCCCACCATAATGGATGATGCACCAATTGATCTGGATAAAGACCACGCGACGCCGCATCTGCCGGGTTCATTTTCGTAGGGACGTATCGCCAAACCGATGGATCGACGAGGTTATGTATTTGGGACACCCTATTTCCTTCATACATCCTAAGCGAATGTGGAGATGTACATAGCCATGACAACACAATAGTGGAGTCACACCATATATGAACAGATGAAAATTTTACCATTGAGAGAATATCCTTAATATAATTTATTAGTGTTGCTGCTAGTAGCGCGCCATTCAATTCCAATTTGGGAATTGTTAATCGCTGCTTGATTGGAGCGACCTTTGATTTTGCTACAAGCAAAAAAACCTTAGTAGAGCCTGCTTCATCTGTAACGCGTAAATAACAAACTCCACTGAACCCCTTTTCACTAGCATCACTAAATGCATGTAACTGATAATCATTACCCAAACCATGTAGAATATGACGAGGTATTGATATACCACGTAAAGCTGAAAAAGTCCCTGAAAACAATTTCCATTCCTTAATGAATTCCTGAGGAGGGGTTTCATCCCATCCAATCTGTAAAAGCC
Organism: Ypsolopha scabrella; assembly: GCA_910592155.1. Classification (NCBI taxonomy): domain Eukaryota; kingdom Metazoa; phylum Arthropoda; class Insecta; order Lepidoptera; family Ypsolophidae; genus Ypsolopha; species Ypsolopha scabrella. Next base: position 26,295,245 of record OU342960.1, on the reverse strand, counting down.
ACAATGTTTGCATCATGGTTTTAGCCTTGAAAACCACAGGCGCTAACCAGCCACATGGATCATATAACCGAGCAATGTTTGAAAGAAGCGCTCGTTTTGTATAGACGTCTGTGTCCATATTTGCTGTGTACAAGAAACTATCATCCGCTGAGTTCCATTTAAGTCCTAAAATTTTGATGACAGTCTCCATCAATGTTAAATTCCAGTGGCACCTCACAATGTTCCTTTGGAATACTTGCTACAAATTCTTTAGAATTGCTACACCATTTTCTAAGTTCAAATCCACCAGACTTTAAAAGAGCTATGAGATCATCCTTCAGTTTAAGAACCTCCGGTAAAGATGAGCCACCTGAAACAACATCATCGACAAAAATGTCCTGTAGAATTACCCTACTAGCATCTGCATGTACTTTCTGTCCTTCTTCAGCTAATTTCCTGAGACTCCGCATTGCCAAAAAAGGAGCAGTTGTGACACCATACGTTACAGTGTTGAGTTCGTTCTCCTTCACAGCTTCATTGTCACTTGAGCGCCATAAAATCCTTTGATAAGGACGATGGATTTCTTGTATGTTGATTTGCCTATACATTTGCTTAATATCAGCAGTAAAAACTAGGGTATGAACCCTGAATCGTGTAATGATGTCAACTATATTTTGTTGTAGCTTTGGTCCTGACAATAAAACCTGATTTAATGAAATCTTATTCGAAGTGGCGCCACTCGCGTCGTACACTACACGAAGCTTAGTACTACTACTAGATAGTCGCAGTACTCCATGATGAGGAATGTAATACAAACCTGGATTCAATTCTGGATTAGGTATAAGAGTCATATGTCCCAACTCTTCATACTCCCTTAAAAACGCACCATACATTTCTTTGAGAAGTGGTTCTCTATTCAATCTTCGCTCTAAACTGGATAACCTACGCATAGCAATCTCCTTACTTTCCCCTAAAGATGGTGCATCCGCTTTGAAAGGCAACTGCACAGAGAACCGACCACTACATAGGTAACACTAAAAGTTTCCGGAACTGGCCACTTACATAAACAATATTTAAAAATTTATTGCAACATTTGAAAATAGAACTCTTTGGCTGTAGAATGCAGTTTGTTTCACCTGACTGTCTTTTGTTTTTACCTTGTGGCGCCATTTAAAAAATTGTGTGTCTGCATCAACATGGATTTAACTCGGGAAAATTTTCGTAGTATGATTTTCTACGATTTTAAGTGTAATTTGACAGCTCAACGGAGCATCGCTCGGCTTGAAACAGCTTTTGGCAATGAAGCACCATGCAAGACGACTGTTTATAGCTGGTTTGCAGAATTCAAGCGTGGTCGTATCAATCTCAGTGACGAATCTCGCGATGGTCGGCCGTCCACCGCTGTGACCAACAAAAACATCGATGCTGTGCGCCGTATGATTGAAACAGACAGGCATGTGACCTACCATGAAATTCGCGTATCCTTAGAAATAGGCATGAGTCAAATACAATCAATCCTACACAAACATTTGGGTGTGAGAAAGCTGTGCTCGCGGTGGATCCCACACAACTTGACCGAGGCTCAAAAAACGGACCGCGTCACTTGGTGCAGTGCCATGCTTACCAGATTCAACGAAGGTGCGTCAAATTTGGTGTGGGACATAGTAACAGGTGACGAAACATGGATTTATTGCTACGATCCCAAAACAAAGCAGCAATCGAGCGTATGGGTCTTTCAAGATGAGCCGAAACCAACCAAAGTGGCGCGCGTGAAAAGTGCATCTAAGCGGATGATTGCTTCTTTTTTTAATAAAACTGGACACGTGGCTACTGTTGCTTTAGAGAATCGTCGTACCGTGAGTAGTGACTGGTACACGACCATTTGTTTGCCGGAAGTTATTGACGAACTCCGTAAAAATAACCGTAAACGCCGTATCATCCTGCACCACGACAATGCTAGTTCTCACACGGCCAGACAGACAAACGACTTTTTGAAGACGAAAAATGTAGAACTCATGGGTCATCCTGCATACAGTCCCGACCTGGCACCTTGTGACTTTTTTCTGTTCCCAAAAATTAAGAACCAATTACGCAGTCAACGATTTTCATCACCAGAAGAGGCTGTCGAGGAGTATGAAAAACACGTTTCAGAGGTCACCACAGGGGAGTGGCACAAAAGTTTTCAAAACTGGTTTGATCGAATGAAAAAGTGCATAGACGCCAAGGGAGATTATTTTGAAAAACAATAAATTAATTTTGTACCTTTAATAGTATTTTTTCATATTCATTCCGGAAACTTATAGTGCGTCCCACGTATTATCCCTTTTATGTGTTGACAGAAAATGTTCTTCACAGAAAGCATCTTCACAACTCAAAATTTGTTTTGCTGATGGTACCGTTTCCATGTCCCAAAACTTGACAATTGATTGTTCAAGTGTATTTTCACAAGTACTATGAAATGCTGAAATATCCTTTGATGATGAAATACCCCTATCAATACTTGTTTTACCCATCAGAATAAAACCTAATTTTGTTTGGATTGCAGCTGGTAGATCAGGCTGCAATTTGATTGGTGAACCGCCCATGAGAATGCGGTCATAAAGATCAGCCCCAAGAAGAAAATCAATTTTTCCCTTTCTATGAAATGTTGGATCTGCCAATATCAAACCATCAAAATGATGAGAAATCCCTTCCGGTATATAAGAAGATGGAAGATCCTTAGTGAGCCTTTGCATGATGCAAGCTGAAGCCTTGAATATTGGCTCTTCAGAAAACCTTGGTTTAATATCACATGATATCCATCCATCAGTGCGTTGAACTTCCCCTCCACCGAGTGCTGAAACTGAAAATGAATCTCTTTGAACTGGTAACCTTAACCTTTTTGCACATGAGGCGCTTGCAAAACTGCACATTGAACCAGGATCAATTAAAGAACGAACTTCACACCATTCCCCGTTGCCATTCCTAATATGAATTATAGCTGTTGCAAGTAGAACAGTATGATATTGATAAATTTTATCCTGGAAGGTTGAGCTATTAGCCGAAACCTCAGAAGAACCTTGACCATGAACTTGGACCATTTGTGATGAGTTACCATGAGTGTTTGATGATGAGTTTCCTTGTAGAATGTTTCGAGATGAGTTTCCCTGTGAAGTGTTTTGTAATGAGTTTCCTTGTAGATGATTTTGTGATAATGAACCATTTTGTTGGTTGCTGAATTTCCTTGGAAAATGTAAAAGCGAATGATGAAATCCCCTGCAATGTTTACAGACTTGTTTCGATAAACATTTTTTGCTTGAATGTGGACGTAAGCAATTATAGCATAAACGGTTAGCTGTAACGAACCCCTTCCGATCCCGTGGCAACATATCCAAAAATGTTTGGCAACAATACAACTCATGTGCCTCTCCATTACAACAAACACAATTTTTTGTATAACTTGATGAGTAACTACCTACCTTTGCATTTGGCCTATTATTGGAAGCATTGACCTTAAGTACACTTTGCATGCCTTGTACAGAGGGCTTAGATGATGCACACGCCATAGCTTTACAACGTGATTCCATAAATTCAAGCATGTCAGACATCTTCGGCATATCTAACATTTTTACATGTAATTCAAAATCATTTCTTAGCTGAGTATCCAATTTATTTAAAACAATATGCAACAGAATGAAACTCCAGTGCGTTACAGGCATATTTAGTGCTTCCAATGCAAGTAGATTTTCCTTTAATGTGTCCAAAAATGTACGCAAATGGGTGTTGGGTTTGGATGGCAAGTGTGGCAAATTAATGATTTCATCTAAATGAGCATCTGCCATCATGCGCTTATTATCATACCTATCCACTAACAGTTTGTATGCAACAGCATAGTTCAGCTCAGATATAGGTAAATGCTTGATAACACCAGCAGCCTCACCTGACAATGAACTGATCAGGTAATGCATTTTTTGAACAGAAGATAGGCTATTATTATTTTCAATTATACTGTCAAACATAGCCTTGTAACTGGACCACTGAATGACCGTACCTGAGAAGTTTGGAAGTCTAATTTTAGGCAAATCCACATTACATTTTTGATCTTTATTTCCTTTACAATTATCAGACCTAGCTTCTGTTCTATCCACCACTTGCTCCGTACCAAAACAACTTTCATAGATTACCTTTATTGAATAATATTTATCCATAAATTCCACCATGTCTTCATGATGTTGCTCCGTATCAAATGTTTTGGAAGGTTTAACCTCAATGTCGATAAATGTTCTAAGATAAGCTTCCTTGATTGCCTCCAAGTCTTTGTATTTCATACGGAACATTTCTTTCACTGAACTAACGCTATCAGGCTCTGCAGCTCTCATGGCTGCAGTCTGAATCGACTCTAATCTAAGTTTACATAACTGGTTTTCTATTGCCGCACTCATTTTGACTTATTTACCGTATTAAAGGTATATAAAACTATTTAGAAACTCGTACACAACAAAATTACAAACAATTTTGATAAAGTAAACAAACAAACGTCAAAACTTTGCAAACGTCAAATGTCAAACTGCTATTACACTCGAAATGTTGCCAGAGTACAAAATTATTCAACAGTAGTACCAATCTGAAGATATTAAAATAAATGCCTATGCCTATTTATAACCTCTAAATATTGATGATGACGTAACAAAATGATGATTTTCCAATTTTAGAAATATTTATTTTTTGAAATTATACAAAACTATTACAAACAATCGGGAAGAAGGACCATATGGAAAAGGGCAGGCTAGGTAGGGAAGCCAGTACTTACGTGGAATTCTTCTAGAAGTCTGACGCGTCCCACGCCTTGCACCCGCGCACTATAAATTCGCTGGTTCGCTTATAGTTTTGTTTCTTTCTAAAAACAATAGTCCTTGGATCGATCCACACTCGTAAATAAATATTGCACACACGGTTTTACATTAAAATGATGAATTTCCGACGAAGCGATGCGCACACACTGGCTGTTCAAAATGGAAGGGGAGCAGGGACAATAATGTGCACCTACCTACATGAAAATATAAAAGTTAAACTACCTCACAAAACCAATAGTAACCAGATCCTCCAGGTGAAATTCGAAAAAAAAGTACCTATTACGGCTGAAGCTGTTGTAGACCCCTGTGACAGACGGACGGACAGACAGCGTAGGCTTAGTAATAGCTATTGGCCGTTTGGCACCATTCAACTACGGAACGCTAAAAATATGCTGGGATCAGCAAGGTCCCTTGTAAAATGTAGTTGGAATAAATGGATAGACCATAGCATAGAAGAATAAAAAACGGGACGGCTAAGCAATAACTGAACCATAGCAGATGGCGTCGGTTTACCAGTGTGAATGGATTTACTATGGAATTAGGCTTACTATGATGTGATCTCTACGTAACAACCATTTTGCAATGCACGCTGATATTTTTCACATTTCTGTCGATATTGGTACCGACAAACATCGAGCTGCTAATTCTTAAAAACAAAGCGCTTGCAAGAGTAGTGTCAATCTATCCGGGTATAAGACAATAATAGAAATAAAAATATAATTATTACTAGCTTATGCCCGCGGCTCCGCCCGCGTGGAAGAGATCTTTGTGGAAATAAAGAAAACAAAAGAATATGATTTTTGAACGACTATATGCAACGGACACCATGTTTAACCAAAGCACTAATAAATACCAATCAAATAAGCCCAAACTCGAAGGGTCTGCTATTGTCCGTTGATGAAATCCCGTACCCACTTTCCAGCCCCATCAACAGACCCTGGTCACCATATTTTACCAAAGTGCTAATAAATACCATTCAAATAAGCCCAAACGCGAAGGGTCTGCTGTTGTCCGTTGAGGAGATCCTGTACCCACCTTCCAGTTCCATCATCAGACCCTGGTCACCATGTTTTACCAAAGTGCTAATTAAGACCAATCAAATAAGCCCAAACTCGAAGGGTCTGCTGTTGTCCTTTGAGGAGATCCTGTACCCACCTTCCAGTTCCATCATCAGACCCTGGTTACCATGTTTTACCAAATTGATAATAAAGACCAAACAAATAAGCCCAAACTCGAAGGGTCTGCTATTGTCCGTTGAGGAGATCCAGTACCCACCTTCCAGTTCCATCATCAGACCCTGGTCACCATGTTTTACCAAAGTGCTAATTAAGACCAATCAAATAAGCCCAAACTCGAAGGGTCTGCTGTTGTCCTTTGAGGAGATCCTGTACCCACCTTCCAGTTCCATCATCAGACCCTGGTTACCATGTTTTACCAAATTGATAATAAAGACCAAACAAATAAGCCCAAACTCGAAGGGTCTGCTATTGTCCGTTGAGGAGATCCAGTACCCACCTTCCAGTCCCATCAGCAGAACTTGGTCAACATGTTTCACCAAAGTGCTAATAAATACCAATCAAATAAGCCCAAACTCAAAGGGTCGACTGTTGTCCGTTGAGTAGATCCCATACTCATCTTCCAGTCCCATAGTCAGACCCTGGTCACCATGTTTTACAAAAGTGCCAAGAAGTGTGACAGAATCATTGTAAATGGAAATCTGTAGTCAGATTAAACCGATACAGTTTTCTCGTATGGGACAAAATCAATACATAAACCTGGCTGTAATCACTTTTTCAAGCTAAATATTTGCAAGAGGTGTGTCTCGATCGTTGAAGATGTAAATCTGTAGTCAGATTAAACTGATATAGTTTTCCCGTTACTATATACCATAGTATTTAATGTATCTATGCTTAAACCTAGCTGTAGTCACTTTTTCAAGCTTAACATTAGCAAGAGGTGTGTCAGGATCGTTGTAGATGGAAATATTTAGTCAGAATAAACTGATACAGTTTTCTCGTATGGAAAAACAACCGGTTTTATCACGTATAAGTAACCGTTTGGTGAAGGCACGTCGATAAAGCAGCTAAGCAGCGTTTTTTCTCCCGACATGGTTCACAAATATTGAATTTTCAAACTGAAAACTTAATTTTATTAAAATAAAATATAAGCTTTATTACTCAGCAATAGTGTAGCTTTATACAAAAGAAAGAATTTTAGAATCGGTTCAGTAGTTCCAAAGTTTACCTCAAACAAACAAACAAACAAATCTTTCCTCTTTATATAATAGTGTAGATAGATTATTTTGTTTACTTATTTTTATTTCTATAGCAACAAAATTTTTTAACCATTACACATAAAAAAGCTCATTTCTATAATTTAAGCTTAACATAGAGAGTAGCCCTGTTCCATAATCCAAGAAAGCACTGCTCTATGTTTAGGCATAATTTATAACAGCTCTAACTACCTAAATGGTAATGCTTTTTTTTTACCCACGAACAAAAAGAGAAGAGTTAGGCATTACACGTTAAGGTACCTACGTTTATATGTATGCTTGTTACAGATTCTTGTATCTCCTAAGCCGATACTCGGATTCTAAGGCGTTTTTTCAATAGTGCTTGTCTGAGATGATTCAAAAATAATATCATCACGATTAGCTGAAGAGGATAATAAAAATGGAGTAAGTAGGATTGATAATGGTGATTGGGGTAATTTTTGCGTATTCCGGGTTGAAAGGTTTCAGTAAAACCGTAACCAAGTATACAAATGGTTCTTATTCGGATTAGTATTTAAAATATTTGATCGTAAATTGAACCTGTATCCGGTCAGATGCATGCAGCTAAAAATAAAATAATAAAACCAGAATATGGTTCAAGTGCCAAAAGGGTGAGGCCGAACACCGCGTGCAGAGCGGAGTTCATAGCGTCATTTCATGATGTCTATCTAACAACAATATATACAGTTCGGACTGGTATTTAAAATATTTGATTGATCTATAACCTGTATTCGGTCAGATGCATGCAGCTAAAAATAAAATAATAAAACCAGAATATGGTTCAAGTGCCAAAAGGGTGAGGCCGAACACCGCGTGCAGAGCGGAGTTCATAGCGTCATTTCATGATGTCTATCTAACAACAATATATACAGTTCGGACTGGTATTTAAAATATTTGATTGATCTATAACCTGTATTCGGTCAGATGCATGCAGCTAAAAATAAAATAATATAGCCAGAATGAGGTTCAACTGCCAAAAAGGTGAGGTCGAACACCACAGGCGCACATTCAAGATGAGGCAATGGGTGTACTTGACCCCCCCCCCCTCCTTCAATGGACCACGACCGAGGCACTTACAAAATTTTTATATTGTCATACAAACGAAGATTTTTAAGATTTTTGGATAAGAAACGAAAATGTTAACAATATTTATGCTTAGAGCGAATTTTTTGGGAGCTAGGTGAAATCAAACAAAAATTGCCCCCCCCCCCCCCCCCCTGAGCGAAAACCTAGATCCGCGCCTGGAACACAGCGTGTACAGCGGAGTTCATAGCGTCATTCCATGTCCATCTAATAAACCACAACAGTATATGCAATACATTTACATTGCACAAATGCATACCTACGAGTACAGTTTCATGGAGATTGAAAAAATACACGGGTAATTTAAAATACATAAAAACTTAAAATTAATTATTTTATTATGAGGGTCAAGTGCCAAAAAGGTGAAGCCAAACATCGCGTGTAAGGCGAAGTTTAATTAATTTAATTTCATTTAAAAGTGAAAAAAACACAATATATGCAATGCGTGTTGCACAAAGTCGTTATGAGATTGTAAGTTTTGACTACAGTATTGCTATCCTGAATGTCAGTTTAGAATAAGAAATTGATTCTTCAAGTTTGCAAAAAACTAAATATAAAACAGTTTTTAAATATCTAATGGCCGTATTTGTAAATATCGTTTGGCATACAGATAAATATAATATAACACATTGACAAAATGTTGGGCAAAGGTAGTACCTATATAGGTGAGTGACGGAATTTGGACGATCGATACGGACTTACATCGAGCACTGGTTGCCATGGTGACGTGGTTTCGGTGACCGACTTCCGAGGCTCACAGGGTCCTTGTGCGTTTCGTATTTTCAGGATGCGAGGCGAATCTTTTGAGGTCGAATATGGACCAGTGCAATATCTACTAAACGTACGCCTTCTGATTTGTTATAGGCAAAATAATGCTCTGACACTTTGCTCTATGACTACTTTCTAACCGCTTTAGTATGTAAAGTTCAGTAAATAATTAAGTAGGTAGCTTACCTATTTACATAAATGCATAAACCAAACATAATTTGTGCACTGAAACTTCTACAACTATACCAAATTGCAACATTTTCAATGAGTAAAAATGTACCGCAGTTTGTAAAGTAAGTATACTTACAACACAATACTTGCTTACAACTTAAATATTAGCGCATCACAGGAAATGTACTTAAAGATTAAGCACTACATTTAAACAAGGTTAGTGCAATAACTAATCTATTTATGAACCAGGGCGGAAAGCACTTTTTATTGTTAATAATGAAACGAAATGATTATCCTTAGATTGTTTTAGGATTCTATACTGAAAAATATGAAAAAGGAATATTTACTGTATAACACGTGTGTCCGTCCGTCTGTCTACCTGTCACATCACAACAGCCTTGCTACCAGATGGATAAGAGCTGGATCTTGAGTAATTTTAAGCGGGTCAATTGCTTCTCTCTAAGCTAATTAGCATACGGCTTTTATTTCTTATTTAACACTTTTACACCTGAACGCTACGAATAAATGAGACTGGATAAATAGGTGGTAGAGCTAATGCCGGGCTCGACTGTGGAGGTACCACCATCTTACTCGGAGATCCTCCCGAAGTTATTCGGGGGAGAGTAAGAGGACAGCTCTCAGGCAAGACCAGGCGGCCCACCATTGCCTGGGACCGATGGATGGTGGTATATCCATCCCTAATTGCCGGACCTTATATAAAACAGACAAGTGACGGGCAGCGGCGTCACTGGTGCAAGGATTTCGGCACCGCGCTCACCAACCCGCCTGCCCAGCGTGTGTGAGTATGGGCATTTCTTCCAAGAGGACCGCCAAGAGTGGCGAAATCCTGGAAAGGCTTATGTCCAACAGTGGACGAAACAAGCTGATGGATGGATAAATAAATGGATAAGAACAGACAGGCACGTATCCGTGTATCGACTTTTGTTTCGGGGGGGGGGGGGATTTTCATTTAATTCCATTGAAACAACAATGTGAATTGTGAAAGAAACCTGTGTAATCACTGAACCTACTAAAATATTATTAGTATCAAATTATCGTTACTTTTTATTAAAACATACTTAAACATTTCCGGTCCCGTGTATGTCATGCCAAATATCGGGGGGGGGGGGATAAAACCCACCTATCCCCCCCCCCCCTGGGTACGTGCTTGAGGACAGAGACACTTGGTGCAAGATGCAGGAAGCCTTTGTCCGGAAGTGGACATCCCTATAAAATTTCAAGTGAAATGAAACGATTTCTTGTGTTAGTACGTGAATACAGTGTTGTTTATTTTAATTATGTGATATAATTTCACTGCGATTCATACGTATGTACATATTATTGATTCATTAAAAGAAACTTATTCTAAACTAAAATTAATTAATTACACTCTTAAACATATTAAAAATAACTTAACTACAAATCATATACCTGTTCTAATTAATTTATATCTATAATGTCTTCATAATTGGTTTTAGTAAGATGGAGATTTTAAAGAACAGTGTTACATAAATTTCATTTTATTGTAATTCAAATTATCATAGTAAGCTTAAAAGGAGGGTCCAGAGTAATTGTAAAAATTACTTGTGAATAAATAAATCAAAGTTTGAATAGAATAATTATTTCTAAATTTGCATGAATATTGTACGTTTAGATTTTATAAATTGAGAAAGACATTATATTATTAAGCTTCTAGGTGGTAGAGCTAATGCCGGGCTCGATTGTGGAGGTACCACCATCTTACTCGCAAATCCTCCCGAAGTTATTCGGGGGAGAGTAAGAGAACAGCTCTCAGGCAAAACCAGGCGGCCCACCATTGCCTGGGACCGGCGGCGGTATTATATAAAACAAACTGGTGACGGGCAGTGGCGTCACTGGTGCAAGGGTTTCGGCACCGCGCTCACCATCCCGCCTGCCCAGCGTGTGTGAGTATGGGCATTTCTTCGAGGAGGACCGCCAAGAGTGGCAAAATCCTGGAAAGGCCTATGTCCAGCAGTGGATGAAACAGGCTGATGGATTGATGGATGGATTTTGCTTTTGCTCTTGTTAAACACTGACCTTAGACAATCCGCCTATGGTCATGTTAATAATTTTAGGTTCCCTTATGACAGAATTGACAAAAACTCACATGTTGCAGTAGGTGTTATTATGTGAGCATAGATATTATACCAAATGATCTTACAGAAGTATTCAAGCATTATTATACACTTAAATGTGGTTTAGAGAATACAAATTACCCCACTGGAACCCCGCTAAAAAATAATATAATTTATTTTTAATTTTAAATTCGGTTTTGGGTCAACTTTCTCCACAACATATTATCATTATTTAGTCTATGATATTATCCAAATTTTAGATCTGTAACTCATTCCGTCTGCAAGCTAGAGACCGGTAACATACGGACGGACAGACAGCAGGGTGACATTAATAGGACTCCCTTTAGTATAATTTTGCTCCGTGCAGTGGGTGGTCATTTGATAGCTAATAATCTCTCCTACAACCTTAACGGGATCATGATATAATCATCAATTATATATTGCCTATATTTTCCACGGACTAACAAACAGTCCGATGCATGCATCGTTGTACAGATTCACACTTTTCAACGAACCCCTAGGTTTCTGATACCCAAAAGCCTTCCCTGTCATCCGTCATCCATATTCCAAATTTAATTAAACTGCCATCCGACGTCGGAATCGGACATTGGATTGATACCATTCCATCAGGACACACAGACCACTATGGTCTGTACACGGACGTTTGCTACCTTCGGTATACTTTTTGAATGCCTGCCTAAAAAAAGCGTGTAATGTTTTCAGGGTTTATATACCTACATATGTACATACATATGGCGCATAGTAAGTCTCCACTGGTGCGCGCGCTCACGAAGCTCAACGCACTTTTGGTTTCGGCACCTAAGTGTGATCTTTTCTATGATAGATTGACGGATGTGATGCGTGAGTGCTTGAAGTTCTGTGAGAGTGAAGCCTCAATGACCATGTCCTTAGATTAACAATATTAGATTGTTTTAACATTTTTATTTCATTTTTTCTGTTTGTCGTTACTTTTCTGTCTCACTTCTGTATCCTTGTAATTTTCTTTGTGTCTGTATGGTGATTTGGATTTAATCTGTTATGCTGTGCAGTTAATAATACATAAATAAATAAATGTATGTCCGTTTCTTTATTATTTATTCTTAGAATCCTTATGACATCCCTGGTGACATAGGGCACTTACTTAAACTGACAAAATGTCAAAAACTACGATCACAACAATGGATCACAATATTTTCTTTTGTAATGAAATTAATACATAAAGACAGAATCAGAAAAGAAAGAAATGACAAACAAAATTAAATGAAAATATGGAAACATGGGTTGTGCTCACAAATTAAAAGCAAAATTTAAACAAAAGATCGACGACGAGCGAAGCGAAGAGGAGCGCGGCGGAGCGGTTTACATACAAATATATTAGGCACCCAAGCGAAGCGAGCCGAGTTTTTTTGACAGAATTCGTTATATACGCAAAGGTCCTTCTTTCTAAGGGGTTCCGTCCGTACCTCAAATTGAAAAAAGCAGTCAAGTGTGAGTAGGACTCGCGCCCTGAGGGTTCCGTACCATTCAAATAAATTAAAAGACTTAAACGATTTGAATACAAATTTACAAACTTATCATTACCAAGAAAATGTATAAAACTAAACTGCAAAATTAAGTAGGTCGCGCCTTCCGGTACGTGACCCTTAACTTATATTAAAAATCGGTGTTTTCAGTATTTGTAGTTTGAATACACTTTAAGGCACATAATATACAGAAAATTCATAACTAAAGTACCTATTATAGGTAGGTAAGTAGAACTTTGGAATGTTGCAATGTGAAATAGCTCATGCATCATAGGAGTTAAAAGCGCACTTTCTATCACTTACTATCAAGTACTGTCAGTTTCCTCCTTTGCAAAAATATATACTTTAGTTTAGGTAAATAAAAAATAATTAGTACTACTCAAAGAGTTCTAGACAATGATGTTATGGTGACATGTTGAAAGGGTGGGATAACCTGACCGTGCTTATCATGATAGTACCTAATGGAGGGGATAATGTCGCCGGATAATTGTAATAATCGTTAGTTTATAATAAATCTAGCGAGGTTGTAAACTAACGAAAAATTGTGAACAAACAATAAAATTTGCAATCTGACGCATATGTTTTTGTCAGTTTATACACTAACCATGTCTAGTCGTCATATAATCTTACGCTTTATAATGTTCGGCCGTTAGCTTGTGAGCGAACATGCATCCTGCCTGATGGACCAACCACTGCACGGTTTTACAATCTAACGCCCGCGAAATTGTGAACCTTCTCCTAATTAGTCAGTGTAATTTGTAATTAAATATAATATTGAATTTTAGATTCCATAATAATGTATGTAATACTCATAACATAACAGATATATATTATACTATCGAACGTGTAAACGAACGTCGAACAAAAGCCCACATTTCGCCTGTACTGCTATGGTAATACGAGCGATAGGTGTGTGTGACAGTGGCAATTTCGATGTACAATCACCAAGGCTCCCGCCTATCCAGTTTCAAAACCCTTTCAAGCAGCATGTGGCGAACTCAGCTAGCCCCGCCTTTTATTTTATTTACCAATTAGTAATTATAAGTGACCCTTTTTATGTCATTTTTGGTCACAGACTCTATTAGTCAGTTTATTTGTCGACAAACACTAGCAGGGTGGGACCTAGCGGAAGTTGCCGCGCGCCACTGCACACTAAACTGACATTTAAGGTGGTCAGGGGGGAACCTCGCTGACTGTACTCTATGTAGTGAATTAGCGATAGATGTCAGCCTCGTGTAGTCAAAGCGAAATCTGGAGCATTTCAATCATAGTCAATTTAGTGCTAGCTAGGGCATACAGTGATAGGCTCAAATAAATCTGTCTGCTCTCAAATCACAGGAATTTCAACCATAACCTAATGGAATAAGACAATTCCTGGGACTCTAAACAAGTATCCTGGTTGAAATTACTTCATGTGAAGAACTGATCTATTTGATTTGAGTAATGATGAAAGAGACGTTGTTAAATAAACAACATTGCTATAAGACCCACTGGAAAAGGCAATTGTACCTCCGTATATTATATTTTATTATGCTAGTAACATTTGCCGTTGAAAGTATTTACATGAATACTTACCAAAACTAAAAACGTTCGCATATTTTGATGTGCCCAAACAATAAATCCTAATCTTTATGATAGAAGTGTTATCTATCACTTGTCAGATTTCGGCATGAATATCTAAAACGTTACTTAACCGAAAGTCACGTATTTCAAAGGGATCTTTTAATGAAAGATTTACAATTTTTAAGCAGTAACGCCTGTTTTTGGCCTGGATATTACAAGTTCCTATGTGTTAAAGTATGTTGTGTATGTATTAGGTTGACGTTAAATAACACCGTATCATATTATCATATTCATCCAGGGCTTTAAGAAAAATCACACCTTATCTCGTATCCCCTTTTGCTTATATGATATAGGTACATACTCCATAACCCTTATATGAGATACATACAGCGCAATAAAAGTAGGTAAAATATTATGTGTACTAATAATAAAATAGTAAAAAACTCGTGTCTGTATCTTGGATATTTTAGCGAAATTTTAAATGAATTGGGTTATTGTTATTAGTATTTTACTGATCCGATCGGAGGAATTTTAACAATATGTGAAATCGATTGTTCACTAATGGATCGTCTGCTGGCTGGGTAGCGGTGGGTGTGGATGTGAAAGGGTTAAATGGTTTTTATAAAAAACATAAATATTTTAAGAACTTTGAAATTTTGGTATATGATAAATCTATACCAGGATTGACGATAAATTCAGTCAGATGCATATATGTGGGTGGAAAAGTCCTCAGCTGGTACTGTAAAGATTTACCTTGAGAGCGTCCAAGCTAACGTATTTATCCCCCACATACCGGGTTTATCGTCAATCTTAGTATAAATATTAAAATATTATCCAAATTTCAAAGTTCTTAAATTACCTAGTTTTCTTTTGTATAAAAACCATTCCCTTTTCCGACCACACCCATCGCTACCCAGTCAGCAGGCAGTCCATCCGTTGTTCACTTAACTCCCAATGGGCGCAAATCGGCGCAATTGCCACCCCCCCCCCCCCCTCTGACCCACGACCGAAGCACTCTCAAAATTTTAATGTCGCAATATAAACAAAAAATATTCAATATAAATGTTAGTATTACATATATATAACAAACGAAAATTTTACTTATTTTTCGCTTAGATCGAATTTTTTGGTAAAATCAAACGAAAATTGCCCCCCGCCCCCTGAGCGAAATCCTAGATCCGCGCCTGTAGGTACTGTAATGTAGGTTAGGTAGGCAATCTTAGGACATATAATTAGATTATAGAACTCTTTGGGCTCGTTATTGGTTGGCAATCGGTAATCTTTATGAACATTTGTACGTCGTATTGATAGATTTAACAAAATATTCTAGAAATGAAATGATGTCTACAGAAAAGACAAAGAAAACGAGCAGAGTTCTGGTACAGACTGATTTTGGATGTCCCCTGGTATCCATGTAAAAGTCAAAGATATTTAAATAAATACAATAAGAACGAAAAAACGTTTAAATTCCATATCCCCAGTACTACAGTACCTACTTAAACATAGCCATTAATAGACATAGAGGTTAAGACATACAAAATACAACATATCGTCACGACATGCATCTCCGACAGGGTGTCAGGTGTTTCTAAGATAAGTGTATGTGGAATGCGAGTCAGTCCACACTTGATTAAAACGTGATGGGTAGTGAGCCTCGCCGTACTTCGGACACAAACGGACCAAAGCTTAACGTACCTTCGGAAGCACGCAGACTGAACTCAAATTAATGTGCACTGCGGGGATTGAACCCACGACCTCTGGGTCTAGAGGCGAGCGCTCTGCCATTCGGCTACAGAGGCGGTCGTATATACAATATTTTTTTATGAGAAACAAAAGTCAAAGTCAAATACGTACTATAAAATGGCTCGAAAAGTATAAATGTGAACCAAACACTAAATCAACCATCATCACAAGACCGCGCTGTTTATGAAAACTTGACTAAAAGACCTTCAGATATTTATTTATTATTCATTCATATTCGAGTAGGGACTGAATTTGTGACGCAATGCTATTGGAATTAAGTCTTGTTAGCATAACTGATAAGTTCACAACGGCCTTCTTAACTCCCTTCCACAAAGATTTCTTTGTTCCGCGTTTGTAAAAGGTACTTATTCGTGGCATAAAATGTATTGTACCATCGGGGAATAGTGCGCTTATTGACTTTTCAACACATTTTTTTTAGGATGAGAGCTCATATTCTCAAACGATTAATGGTAATCAGAACAGTGTCATTTGTTGGTGACGCCGATGTGCATTATTTTAGTTTAGGCTCAATTCAGATCAGTTAGTTAAGGAACCGACGAGAATTACGGATAAAACTAGTACAGTGGCAATAACCGACACCCCTAGTAAAGTCAAAACTGTTAAAGTGATACATAACAAAATGCTTAGTGACCATAGCCTAGTATGGTTTGACTTAGAAATCGAAACCAGTCGCACGTTATATTATATCCTGCCCCCGCTGAAACGTATTGACCGAGAGAAATTTGAAATCTGGCATCTGCGCCGTGGTATAGTATTCTAGATGTAGGTGACGTTGATTTAATGATAGACCTTTTTAATAAATATTTGACTGACTTATTTAATAATCATGCACCACTGACAAAAATAAAAATATCGGAAAAACAAAAGCCCTGGATTACGGACATGATCAGGTTTATGATAGATTTGCGAGATAAAGCCCTTAAAAAGCGCACAAAAGTAAAAAGGAAAGCAAAATGGAATATTATAAAAGTTTTAAAAACCTAGTTAATTCTGCAGTACATAGAGAAAAAGTAGCATATTTCAATTATTATGTTAACAGGAATAAAGACAACCCCAGTAAAATGTGGAAACATTTCAAAGAAACGTCTCCATTCTATTCTCAAAGAAATATCGAGATTCAAGCTGAGGTAAATGAACCTCGAAAAATAAATGAGCATTTTTTAAATGTCCCTGGGAACTCGGATGTACTAAATTATTTTAAATATTCTAAGTCTACAAAGAGCTTTTTTACCATTGTCTCTATGTCGAGATGAAGTAGAAAAATACTTTCCAGCATTAAAACAAACGCAAAGGGACATGACGGCATCACTTTGGATATGGTCTCTATGGCCTTAAAATATACATGACCTATAATAACAGCGATTGTAAACAAATCCATTGAACAGCAAAAATTCTCGACAGTAACAAAGTTGTAGTCTAAAGCCGATTTTCAACCTAAATCGACCACAATCACAAACTTTAAAGATTTGCGGCCAATAAGTGTGTTGCCAGTTTTATTTAAAGTGGTCGAGAAGGCTGTACAAAAACAACTTATCAAGTATCTATAGGAAATTATCCCTAAAATACAGTCTGGCTTTCGTGGCGGTCACGGCACCGAGACGGCCCTGCTGAAGGTGACGGATGATATCCTTGTAGCTTCAGATAATGGACTTTCAACCATGGTCATACTACTAGACTTTTCACGTGCGTTTGATTGTATCAACGTTGAGCTTTTAGTTGCAAAACTAAAATTCTATGATTTTTCTGCCAATACCTGCAAATGGTATAATTAATTTTTAACGGGGCGAACACAATATGTTTCCACAGAAAAAGATAATGGTGATCTCATTCATTTGAACCTGTCGAAATTATTAAGGGGAACTCCCCAGGGTTCTATACTCAGCCCGATTATTTTTACTATTTATACCGCAGATATGCCAAGACTCCGAAGCAATTGTAAATGTCACCTTTATGCTGACGATACACATGTATATTATTCGTTTGAACAATGTGACACAGTCATATCGGTAATAATAATAAACGATGACCTACATAAAATATTTAATTGGGCTCAACAAAACTGCTTAGTGTTAAACCCGCTTAAATCAAAGTGTATCACGATAGACACGAGACACCAAATAAATAGCGTATTACAACAGGACCCAAACATACGCAGTGCCGTTTTTAACAGAAGCAAGAAATCTGGGCCTAGTGTACGATGAGGAACTTAAGTTTAAGTCTCACATACAAGAAACAATGAGGTATGCTTTCTTTAAACTAAAAGTACTTTACGGAATTCGAGACTATCTTACTCAAGATATAAGGTCAGATATCGACAAAGCCATCCAACTGGCACAGGAAGACATTGGCTTTGATCAGGCGGCCATCAGGAGGAATGGCTTCATCATATCTTCAGACCCCGTTAACACAAAGTTGATCATGGAGAATATGCATTCAATAGCAGGACTCGATATCAGAGAAGTTATTAAATCTGAACCTGCTATATTGAAGAATAATTTTAATGGGATTGTCGACATCAGAAATATTTTAGACGAATACAAAATATCAGAAGAAGCACAAAAGCAATGCTTAAGGGTATACTGCATGTGTCCGAGGACAGTTCGGGAAGGGCTTGAGGAATTGAAAAGTTTGAAAGAATATCAAGTTTTGAAGTCAAATTACAGAGTCCTCACAATAGTCGTCCACAAACGCAAAATGATGCAATGAATAAACAGGATGCAGTCGGCCAACAAACAATCCTACAGCTTGAACCATCTAGTCTCCTCCAGCAAAGTTTTCAACAACTACATCAGTTTCGGGAGCAAAGTCTGTGGTCGAGACATAGCAGTCTTGATATACAACTCTCTCAACACAAACTGCATTGCCAACCGACCCAGTAAATCCAGAGACATGAGTAAATGAAGACAAAGAGAACTCACCAACTCGGTCCTGAGAAGAGACACAAGTTCTGGCTACACACGGCTCTGGGCGTTATTGATGATAACATAAGATTACTCCAAAAGAGGTTCGACGATTAAGTGATCTTCACCAACTGACATCTACTGCTGTATCCTGCAACGGAAACTCAGCAATACCTAGAGTTTTTCCTGAGCATGCGCAACACAAGAGGTAGCGAACAGGAGAGTATACCACTAGACGCCAGCTACAACACCCTGAACTACAGCTGTCTGACGGACGAACAGATCCCCAGCCTCATCCAGTACGAAAACGAAAAGAAGTACCACTTCAGTGGCGATGGCATCTGGACCAAGAACGACGCTAGGGCTGAAGCGCAGCTGGTGAGCTGACATTCATTATCAGAGTTTAAAGTGTAATGTGAATTATTCAACGGTCACTGTCACTCCGATCGGAAAAACGCGCAGCGCGAGAGGGACGGATTCAGGGCAAAAGAGAAAAAACTCATTATATATTTTTTATCTTTTTATTATTTTTTATTTAACAAATAAGACAGATTGTAAATATATTAGTTTATAATTTTTTCAAGATATCCGTGACCCTGATTGAACTTTTAGTTTTGTCACCTTTTAATTATTGTAGTGCAGTGTGTCAAAAAACGGTAGCGTAGCGGCTGTCCAGAGAACTCAAAACGCGTGCGCGCTATTCTGTTTTAAAATACTGAAACGCACATACGTCACCCCCTTTCTTAACGAGCACAATAAATTGAATATGGATGCCAGAAGGGAGCTGCATATGGCTTGTCTCATATATAAAGTTGTGCGGAATAAATGTCCGGACTACCTTTACAACAAGCTTAATTTTAGACTAAAAGAAAAAAACCCCAAACGGTTTCTGATACACCTTCGTGTAAAATTGCACGGCATGTTATGTTTGATTAAAATAAATAAAATAGAAGAGACGCACACTGTTTACATACACGATCAAAAGATTTGAATTTGTTGTGCATACCAAAATATATATTAGCTGGTTTCCGAGGATGCTTTTCGTATAGACGCGTGAAAATATGGGACAATTTACCTCCGCCGATCAGAGACACATTCATAACAGTTACAACACTTAAAATGAATAATAAGCAAAATTTATTGGAACACCAAAAGAAATTTGCACATGTAAGATGTTCTAGAAAGCAAATATTCCGCTAGTCTTGTATAATGTTTTTGGATATTTACTATAAAGCTATTATTATGTAAGTAAGTATGTTTTTTCTGTTTTCGCCACAGACATATAATTATTATTATACTAGCCTTTGCCCGCGGCTCCGCCCGCATCGAAGAGATTTACGTGAAAATAAGGAAAACAAAAGAATATGTTATTTTAACGACTATATGCAACGGACACCATGTTTAACCAAGGCGCTAATAAAGACCAATCAAATAAGTCCAAACTCGAAGCGTCTGCTTTTGTCCGTTGATGAGATCTCGTACCCATCTTCTAGTCCCATCACCAGATCCTGGTCACCATGTCTTACCAAAGTGCTAATAAAGACAAATTAAAAAAGCCCAAACTCGAAGGGTCTGCTGTTGTCCGTTAAAAAGATCCCGTACCCACCTTCCAGTCCCATCAGCAGACCTTGGTCACCATGTTTTACCAAAGTGCTAATAAATACCAATCAATAAGCCCAAACTCGAAGGGTCTGCTGTTGTCCGTTGAAGAGATCCCGTACCCACCTTCCAGTCCCATCAGCAGACCTTGGTCACCATGTTTTACCAAAGTGCTAATAAATACCAATCAATAAGCCCAAACTCGAAGGGTCTGCTGTTGTCCGTTAAAAAGATCCCGTACCCACCTTCCAGTCCCATCAGCAGACCTTGGTCACCATGTTTTACCAAAGTGCTAATAAATACCAATCAATAAGCCCAAACTCGAAGGGTCTGCTGTTGTCCGTTAAAAAGATCCCGTACCCACCTTCCAGTCCCATCAGCAGACCTTGGTCACCATGTCTTACCAAAGTGCTAATAAAGACAAATTAAAAAAGCCCAAACTCGAAGGGTCTGCTGTTGTCCGTTAAAAAGATCCCGTACCCACCTTCCAGTCCCATCAGCAGACCTTGGTCACCATGTCTTACCAAAGTGCTAATAAAGACAAATTAAAAAAGCCCAAACTCGAAGGGTCTGCTGTTGTCCGTTAAAAAGATCCCGTACCCACCTTCCAGTCCCATCAGCAGACCTTGGTCACCATGTTTTACCAAAGTGCTAATAAATATCAATCAATAAGCCCAAACTCGAAGGGTCTGCTGTTGTCCGTTAAAAAGATCCCGTACCCACCTTCCAGTCCCATCAGCAGACCTTGGTCACCATGTTTTACCAAAGTGCTAATAAATATCAATCAATAAGCCCAAACTCGAAGGGTCTGCTGTTGTCCGTTAAAAAGATCCCGTACCCACCTTCCAGTCCCATCAGCAGACCTTGGTCACCATGTTTTACCAAAGTGCTAATAAATACCAATCAATAAGCCCAAACTCGAAGGGTCTGCTGTTGTCCGTTGAAGAGATCCCGTACCCACCTTCCAGTCCCATCAGCAGACCTTGGTCACCATGTTTTACCAAAGTGCTAATAAATACCAATCAATAAGCCCAAACTCGAAGGGTCTGCTGTTATCCGTTGAAGAGATCCCGTACCCACCTTCCAGTCCCATCAGCAGACCTTGGTCACCATGTTTTACCAAAGTGCTAATAAATACCAATCAATAAGCCCAAACTCGAAGGGTCTGCTGTTGTCCGTTGAAGAGATCCCGTACCCACCTTCCAGTCCCATCAGCAGACCTTGGTCACCATGTTTTACCAAAGTGCTAATAAATACCAATCAATAAGCCCAAACTCGAAGGGTCTGCTGTTGTCCGTTGAAGAGATCCCGTACCCACCTTCCAGTCCCATCAGCAGACCTTGGTCACCATGTTTTACCAAAGTGCTAATAAATATCAATCAATAAGCCCAAACTCGAAGGGTCTGCTGTTGTCCGTTAAAAAGATCCCGTACCCACCTTCCAGTCCCATCAGCAGACCTTGGTCACCATGTTTTACCAAAGTGCTAATAAATACCAATCAATAAGCCCAAACTCGAAGGGTCTGCTGTTGTCCGTTGAAGAGATCCCGTACCCACCTTCCAGTCCCATCAGCAGACCTTGGTCACCATGTTTTACCAAAGTGCTAATAAATACCAATCAATAAGCCCAAACTCGAAGGGTCTGCTGTTGTCCGTTGAAGAGATCCCGTACCCACCTTCCAGTCCCATCAGCAGACCTTGGTCACCATGTTTTACCAAAGTGCTAATAAATATCAATCAATAAGCCCTAACTCGAAGGGTCTGCTGTTGTCCGTTGAAGAGATCCCGTACCCACCTTCCAGTCCCATCAGCAGACCTTGGTCACCATGTTTTACCAAAGTGCTAATAAATATCAATCAATAAGCCCTAACTCGAAGGGTCTGCTGTTGTCCGTTGAAGAGATCCCGTACCCACCTTCCAGTCCCATCAGCAGACCTTGGTCACCATGTTTTACCAAAGTGCTAATAAATATCAATCAATAAGCCCAAACTCGAAGGGTCTGCTGTTGTCCGTTGAGGAGATCCCGTACCCATCTTCCAGTCCAATCATCGGACCCTGGTTACTATGTTTTAGAAAAGTGCCAAGAAGTGTGTCAGGATCGTTGTAGATGGAAATCTGTAGTCAGATTAAACTGATACAGTTTTCTCGTATGGGAAAAAATCAATACATAAACCTGGCTTTAATCACTTTTTAAGCTAAATATTAGCAAGAGGTGTGTCCGGCTCGGTGTAGATGTAAATCTGTAGTCAAATTAAACTGATATAGTTTTCCCGTATGGGCAAAATCATTACTTAAATCATAGTATTTAATGTATCTGTGCTTAAACATGGCTATAGTCACTTTCTCAAGTTTAATATTAGCAAGAGGTTTGTCAGGATCGTTGTAGATGGAAATCTTTAGTCAAATTAAACTGATATAGTTTTCCCGTATGGGCAAAATCATTACTTAAATCATAGTATTTAATGTATCTGTGCTTAAACATGGCTATAGTCACTTTCTCAAGTTTAATATTAGCAAGAGGTTTGTCAGGATCGTTGTAGATGTAAATCTGTAGTCAAATTAAACTGATATAGTTTTCCCGTATGGGCAAAATCATTACTTAAATCATAGTATTTAATTAATCTGTGCTTAAACATGGCTATAGTCACTTTCTCAAGTTTAATATTAGCAAGAGGTTTGTCAGGATCGTTGTAGATGGAAATCTTTAGTCAGATTAAACTGAAACAGTTTTCTCGTATGGAAAAACAACCGGTTTTTTCACGTATAACCATTTGGTCAGGGCACGCCGATAAAGCAGCTAAGCAGCGTTTTTTCTCCCGACATGGTTCACAAATGCTGAATTTTCAAACTGAAAACTTACTTTTATTTAAATAAAATATAGCCTATGTTACTCAACAATTGTGTAGCTTTTTAAAAGAAAGAATTTTTGAATCGGTTCAGTAGTTCCAAAGTTTACCTCAAACATACAAACAAACAAATCTTTCCTCTTTATATAATAGTGTAGATGTAGATAGATGTAGATTATACGTCTGTGATTTTTGCTTAAGTAAGCAGATGTCGTGTTTTTGTTTTGTTATGTTTAGGTATTCAGTAATGTTAAGCCCTTGTTAAATTTATTTGCTATAAGATGTGAATTAGGTTCTTTTTACTAAGTTCCTTTGATTTTGTCGTCCTTACTATATGAAAATAATCGTACTGGCAGAATGGGGGTAGCTGAAAACCAGCGCTGTCAAAAAGGTATGTTTTTGATCGCATATACCTGAGCCATGTCCATTTATCAGGTTAAATTAATTTATTTTTACCTTTTTAATTTATATTTTGTTTATACTTTTGTAAACAATTATGCCCCTTTAAATGTACATATATTTGTAATTTGATAATAAAAACTTTTTCTTTCTTCTTTCTTTATTTTCGGCTGAGCCGTTTCTAGCTCAAGTAGCGCCTGTGTACAATCAATACCCTGGCGCCCTCAAGCAGGCGCGCGGTCAAAATGGAATACTTACAGTTATTTTTTCTCCAGTCAACGAAATTGAAAGTGCAAATGGTCAATTTTAAATGTTGTCGGAAAGAAATAGGTGCCCGAGTAAAAAGCATTTTTATGGTTCCGTAGTACCTAAAAGGCACAAAAAGAACCTTTATGGTGAAACCCCGTTGTTTGTCCGTCCGTCCATCCGTATGTCACAGCCTCATAACTTTAGCACCATTAAAGATAAAGACTCGAAATTTGCCACAAAAATAGCATTCAGTCATCTACATAATAAGTTGTAAAAAAAAATGAAATTGTTCAAAATATTTCCAAAAAAAAGAGAGAAAAATGAAAAAAATATTCTAAAAATACAATATGGTATCAAATTGCAGATATTCAATATCAATACATTAATAAAACAGTAGAAACCGCTGTGTCTGTACATTGAAGAAAAGTAATAGAAATGGAAAGGAGGTTACTAAAGAAGAGTAATAGAACACAAATCAACGATTTTTAGAATTCTTTTCTATATGTCTGTTTGTTCACGCACATCTCTAAAACTACTAAACGGATTTTCATGTAGTTTCCACAGCTGTACAGAGCTTAATTTGGAATTGGCTTTATTTCATTAAAATCGAATCTCAGAAATAAATGGACTTTACTTTTCTACTTGTAAAATTTGGTTAGAATGCAGTTTGGGCTTATTTGATTGGTCTTTATTAGCACTTTGGTAAAACATGCTGACCAGGGTCTGATGATGAGACTGGAAGATGGGTACAGGATCTCCTCAACGGACAACAGCAGACCCTTCGAGTTTGGGCTTATTTGATTGGTATTTATTAGCACTTTGGTAAAAAATGGTGACCAGGGTCTGATGATGAGACTGGAAGATGGGTACGGGATCTACAAAACGGACAACAGCAGACCCCCAGACTTTGGTAAAACATGGTGACCATTGCATATGGTCGTTCAAAAAATTATATTCTTTTGTTTTCCTTATTTCCACGAAAATCTCTACGACGCGGGTGGAGCCGTGGGCAAAAGCTAGTTCTAAAAATATATACTTTTAAGTACTATATTTACTACCACTGATTTCGAGAAATCTTTGAAAAACCACAAAAAAATGCCCTTATTTGAGAAACTGGTGGACCGAATATAATTAAAAATATCGCGATTATAGGCCATACTGTACATACCATAGACGATACTGGCCAATTGCAGGAAAACTATAGCCATTAAAAAAAATTTACCACAAAAGAGACACATAAATAAAGTAAAATAAAAAAAATATATTTTATAAAAATACAATATGAGTATTAAATTCAAGGTATTAAAGAGCTGATTTTAAAAATATATATAATTTGACTATATTTACTTGCATCTATTTCAATCTTTGAAAAACCACAAAAATGTGTGTGTTCCCGCTTTATCTCCAAAATTAATGAACCGAAAAATTTGAAAAAATCATGGTAATTGGATTACATAAAGATTACAGGAAAAATTTTGCTGTTGAGAAATTCACGATAACAAAATGACAAAATAAAACTTTTCATGCATCTGTTTTATTTCGAGTACGGTATACAAATATTTGTGTCTCTCATTTGTTGCTACAAATATTATGATTAGGCGAAAGGAAATATAATATTAGATAACTTACTTTATCATGCATCACAAAATGCAAGAGTAGGGTAGGCACCTACTACCAAATTACGGAACCCTAGGTATGCGAGTCTGACTCGCACTTCAGCGGTTTTTTAGAAAGGAAGAATAAAAAGGCACAACTTTTTTGTTTTCACCTTGAAACAAAAGTTAATATGTAGGTAGTGTCACAATGTAAAAATCATACAGTGATCTAACGCTTTGATGTCCGCGAAAATACCGACAGCATCTAGACGGTTCGACCATAACACCGGCTTCTCCCATAACACGGGCCCGGGTACAGGCTCTCTGAGAGCGCCCCGAGGCTAGCGATGGAAAGCCGTAAAATTATGCCGGTAAGATACGGTAAAATACGGAAAGATTCGGTATAAAACGATATTTTACGTAAGTTACGGTAAAATTGCGTAAAAACTGTATTATACGAACTCGTATCGTACCACATGATGTGGCCTTATGAGGATATGTAGCATGATATGATTATATAGGTTTAGTGGTTTTTACAATCTTTTATTTATCTTGCATTTTATTTATGTCATGTATATACGGGTCAAATCAAAAAATATAAACATTCATTGGGGAAACCGCGATTATAATTAGATTACAACTACGGCGTGAAAGTACTCAGTAAAAGGCTATAACAATAAATGTATGTAATTGAATTATTTCTTTAAAAAATATACCCTAAAAGTAGGTAGGTAGCTAGAAGTATTTCGATTCGTTTTGGTTTCTAAATTTATTATCCATTGGCTAAAACCGATGAAAATCCGCTAGATCTAGCCGCGAAGTGGCTAAAACGGCAACACTGGCCGTTGCGACAGCGGAACGCCGAGAGCCACGAGAGCGGGAGTGGAACAGCAACGGCGCGAAATCGACTACGAGTACTACGATGACTACACACTAATCGGCAACGTCGCGTGATTATTTTGCAACTACACGCGCGTGGGATTTAAAAGAAATCAAATTTTTAAATGTCATAATTCGACGGTAAGTTTACGGTAATATTTACATATGACCGTAAGATTCCCGTATTTTATGAGCGTTTTTGGTAAAATTACGTAACTTTGCAACCCTACCCGAGGCGCCGTGAGTGAGCATGCTCTTTCTTTGCAAGTGTCGCGAACGTCGTCGAGCTAGAACAAAAAATAAAAAATACCGTTTTAGTACAGAGATACTATATAGATATTCATACCATTCCATCCATCCATCAGCCTGTTTCGTCCACTGCTGGACATAGGCCTTTCCAGGATTTTACCACTCTTGTTGGTCCTCCTGGAAGAAATGCCCATACTCACACACGCTGGGCAGGTGGGTTGGTGAGCGCGGTGCCGAAACCCTCGCACCAGTGACGCCGCTGCCCGTCACTAGTCTGTTTTATATAAGGCCCGGCAATTGGGGATGGATAAACCGCCATCCATCGGTCCCAGGCAATGGTGGGCCGCCTGGTTTTTTGCCTGAGAGCTGTTCTCTTACTCTCCCCCGAATAACTTCGGGAGGATTTGCGAGTAAGATGGTGGTACCTCCACAGTCGAGCCTGGCATCAGCTCTACCACCTAATAATAATAACCCATTTCATTTAAAATTTCGCGAAAATATTCAATGTACAGACACGACTTTTTTACTACTTTATTATTAGTATATAAATTCTTATGATGTACCTTGAATGAAATAGATACCTCATCTAGGAAGCATTTTGTATTTTTGGTGGATTATTATTTTAAAAAAATTATGAGATTGTGTTTATTTTAGGGAGTTTTAGTATCATTTAAAGATAACATGGTTTATTATTTATAATTTACATTCTTTTTCTATTTTATTAACATATGATTATATCCCTTGTTATCCTTACACGCCTGAATTGTTTTTAAAATGGGCTTTGTAATATAACTATATATCTGAGGATAGAGGCGCTGGCTGTATGCTGAAATACAGGCTAACAACCTACTCAGCAGCAGATGCTACATATGTGATACACAGAAATATCTTTCTATATGTATAACTTGTGTTATATATATTTTTGGAATGAAATAAATTTATTTATTTATCATTTATTTATTATCTCTATAGGATACATTTTACATTAAGTATATATGTATATGTTGCTACACCATACCTAATAAGTAATAACCAGTAAAATACTTTTCTCAAAAATACATTGTAATATTAGCATTACAAACTCTAAAGACCTACCAGAAAATACTTCATCCTGGCGAGCTATTTATAAGTGTCCAGGAAATCTGAATAACTGTCCAGGAAATTCGTATGTAAATCCATTACATACTATATATGTTCACAGAGTATATTTCATATGTTTTCTTTTTAAAACTATCCGTGTCTATGTTTATAAGAGACTAACGAGGTTTTTCTCGTTTTTTATTTTCTTAGTTCATAGCATTCCTCTAGATGGCATGAAGAAGGCTAGAAGGCTGCATGGCGGTAAATACCTTTCACAGCTGACAATAATAAAAAAAAGTTGCGTAAAAGCGGGAATTCATAATGCTATAATTTTAGTTGAAAGTATTTTGTGCAAATAAATTACATAATGAGTTCAGAAGCGGGCTCTGATATAGATTGTACTCCACCAATGCGTTGCTGAAGAAATCAATAACAATAAACGTGACTAATTGCCCAAATATGAGCAAGTAAGTAACTTTTAATATTCCCTAGTCAGTTTATTATATTTGATATAACTCATCATCATGAAAAACATGAAAATGTCTCATTTTATTTTTGAGAAAAGCACTATATTTGCTTCGACCATTATCTTACTCGTCCAGGATTGCTTATTTCCTGGTCTTAGCAGTAATGTACTATTGTGAAATGTGACGACTATAGTTTGACGCAAAGGTCGTAACAACTTGATAAAATAACTCGATAGATCTGTAAGGAACCTTGGCCTAAATGTTTACGGCCTACCACGACTAGCAAACGAAGGTACAGTTGCGGAAAATTCCATTTATACACTTTTTGTTCTATTAGCGTGCATTAAAGTTCAAAAATTAAAGAAAATTGTGTCGATAGTACACATTTCAAAACCAGTTTGGGCCCGCATTCGCATTTTGGGCAGCGTCCATACCTAGGCTGAATCACAAAATGATTAAGAGGACTATACATGTTGGTGACCTTGAAAGTCGAAATTGGTAGCTCGTTTTAATCAGTCGCAATAAAAGAAAAAAGATATGATTAACTACAGAATATTATCTGGAATGATGTGCCTTGATTTGAATTTTAAATTTTCAAACCTAGGTCTAATTTAAATGAATGTCCAGTTTAATTAGTTAAATATGAAAAGAAACAAATTGAAACTTAGTTAAAATGATGTTATTATAACAACAAAAGATTTCCCTTTTTTAAGTAAGTTTCGGACTATTTCGCGGCTGGCCATAAAATGACCCTATCTATAGATTTTGACACTGACTTGGACAGGACTTGAGACTGGAAATTAGCGAATTGACAGGCATTTTTGTGAATAAAATCTCTGTAATGATTCAGACTTTCAATAGTTTTTATGATTGTAATATAATTATTTCGGTATATTTTAGCGCGTTCGCAACTTGATTTCCCGTCGAGCGACGGAGAGATCAATACGGGACGAGTCGTGCGAATGAGTGAGACGCACGCATCCGGGGTCACCGTTAATTGTCGCCTTAAAGTACTAACTAACAAATAATAAATGTCGTAACTGCGTGTCCTCCGTGGCTTATTTATCTTATCATACTGTTTACCTGTAACGTACTACAAAACTTGAACTACCTAAATGTGGAGCAAAAAATATGTAGACATGATCTTGCTAAACATGTTTTCCTTTTCAGTGCAGTTGCCCCAAAAATTAAAGCTACCTATAACTTCAATATTTTGTTGGTATCTTCTATACTAATAATAAAGTAGTAAAAAAGTCGTGTCTTTACTTTGAATATTTACGCGAAAATTTAAATGAAATTGGTTATTTTATTAGTATTGTATTGAGGCCAAAACCACAATTTTTAGAATTTTTGTCCGTCTGTCTACCTGTCTGTATGTACCTAATATATGTATGTATGTTCTATTTTAACTCAAGAACCGCTCAGCAGGTTTGGATGCTATTTTTTTAATTATCATCGTAGTATCGCCCTGGTCAATATACTCCCAAAGCCGAAAATGGGGCAGAGATTGATTAAACGCGGGTGGAGCCGCGGGCAAAGGCTAAACTAATAATAAAGTAGTAAAGAAGTCGTATTTGTATAGAGACAATTTTTTTTAACGCGATTTCTCATAGCTTTGTTTTATACCTACAGCAGCCAGAGCCACAATTTTTTGAATTTATGTCTTTATTTACCTATATATTATATTTTATCTTTATTTAGGTTCCGTTTTAACTCGAGAACCACTCAAAGGATTTTGATGCGGTTTTTTATTATCATCTTAGTAACACTGGTCAATACATAGGCTATAAGAGGTGTTAATCAAATAACGCCCAAGCCGAAAACGGGGCGGAGACTGAAGAAACACGCGTGGATCCGCGGGCGAAAGGCTAGTAATTAATAATCATGTTATTAATTCTGCACGCTCTTTGATAAAATTTCATTATTACAATATATTATTTTCGTCTAGTCATTTAATTTAATCATTCATTTCAATTTTAATCTTGATAACAATTTAAATTATATTACCTACTTTCTATTACAGCAGTACTGTCGTCAGCAAACTAGATCATCTTGTACTGAATACGTTTAATAATAAATGTTAATAAATTTTAAAATCTAATATCCCATTTCATATAAAATTTTGAAAAAATATTCATTGTGCAGACATGACTTTTTCAATAGTTAACGCTCAAACCGAAAACGGGGCATAGATTGAATAAACGCGATCGAATGGCTATGGATAATAAGAAGAAAAAAACTACATACGTAAACAATTGTACGAAAGAAACTGCAAAATCAAGTTAGTCAAATATTATTTCACGTATATTTAATCGCCGAAACCGATCCACTTGGAACCTTTTACGAGTAGTGTATGTGCGTAGCAATATAAAAACACGTGAGGCTCTTGCCGTGTCTCTCGATATTTTGAAGACTTTTGACAGATTCTGGTATGCTAGTCCACTAAACAAACTTCCTTCTTATGGGATTCCTGTTGGCCTGTGCACTTGGATTTCTGACTTCCTGGATGAACGATCAGTACGGATGGTCATTGGCGGCTGCTCATCTGATCTTCTGGATATTAATCCCAGAGTTCCTCAGGGATCAATTCTCTCCACAACTGTCTTTCTGCTGCACACAAATGATTTACTGCAATCGAATATATTCGGTTATGCAGATGACAGTATTGTCACGGAGAGATATTTGTCTAATGTTAAGGCTAACGCGAACAGAATCCGTTCAAATAGAGAGACCATGATAGAGCTAATTAATATGACCCTCGACGCAATAACCGATTAGGGTGATGCCAACTTGATCAATTTGAATGCCATCAAAACAAAGGCGTGTCTATTCAGCGTCAAAAGGGCTTCGACTTTCCAAGATATAAGGTACCGTACCGGTTACAGACCGTCTCGAGTTGTTAAGTATGGACTTGTCTTTCAACCTCAAGAAAACCGCTGCTACAAACGCACCGGGTTGTGTCAGAGATACCAACCGTAAATTATTTAAGTCGATACCTTTTAAGTGGCCTCTTCTCACAATTAAGGACGAAGGAGATAATGGCGGCCAAAGATATCACAATAAATGTCAGTAATAGCAGCGCAAACGCTGTCAACAAATGTGAAATAACTTATCCTAAAGTTTTTTTGACGAAAGAACTCTTCGATCAAAGTACTTTTATTGCCAAGTATTAAATATGTAAATGCCTTTTCTACACGACTTCTGTTTGTTGAAGTTTGTCCCGGAAGTGACGTACAAGGTCTGAACAAGCCCCCGCTACCTACAATAGGTATCCTATTTAAGGTGAAGAAGTACATAGGTACAATACTTCACAACCGAGCAACTTATAATTTACTCATTTACTCACATATTATAATTTATTTTTATTCTACTAATGCCGATAATATAATAAAATATAATATAATATATATTGTCGAAATATATCTGGTCATATAACGTGTTTTTTGTAAATATATAAATATAAAAATGAAAGACTAAATAAGTAAAAAAATATACGTTATTTGTTTTTTTATGGATGATATTTCAGTTTCTTGTTTGATAAAGTCAGATATTTGAAGTTGACACCTCAAGCCGTTCATTGGTGTAGCTCGCAGACAAATTTGAGCTTTCTTTATCACTAGAATTTTGATGATTCAGTTCGTGAGTACAGTTGCGTATTAACAAAAGCCGAAGTATCAGGACCAATAAAATTTCACAATTTTACACAAATTTATGGCCTTAATCTAAAAAAAAATATCTTAAGTCTAATAGAAGTTATGAGGGATCAAAAAATACGCTGAATCGCTTCGAGAAAACGTATATACGAGTAACACAGCTAATGCACAGTAAATGTTTTATTATTTATGAACTGTAAAAAGTTTAGGTTAATAATAAAAAGGTTAGCCTATTTTAGACATTATTATCTTTTAAATTAAGAACGTGCTCTAAAGACTTTCAGACCGAATTGATTTAGGTTCTTACTTCTTTTACATTTTATTCAAATTGCTGTGCGACTGTGCCTAATAAAAGGGCGAACCTGAGGAATACCAAGTTTTCTAGGCAATAAATACTTTCTTAAGGTTAGTTAGGTAACACCCGATACGTACATTGTATCGGAAAATTCCATATTATGTTGAGTTTTCCACATTATTGCTTCGTGTTATGTTTTGTATGAACAAAGAAAATAAATGAGCGTTTAACGTTGATGTCATGTAGAGACTCCCCATAATAGGCTAATTCTTCTCTTCGTAGTCCCTAGCTCATTTTATTCCTAATATAGCAAACTATACTTCTCGAAACTAATATCGATAACTATGTATATGTAATACGGACGTTCGAAAAATGCTTGACTAAGGGATGTATAATGTTAAAAAAACAAATAAAAAAGAAATTTCTCTAGTTGTTTAAAAATCTAAAATATCTATTTTTACATTGTTGTATTTGTAAACTTAATTAATTAGCAAATAATCTAGAGTAGGTATACTAGAATTATAAGACTGGATACCTGCCTTCTTTGCGTTACTTCTAAAATCTGGAAAAAATGTTTTATTAGAAACTGATTGTCTTATACTGATATACTGCTTTTGAGCTAAACCATGTACAAAGAAATAGGACTCAAAGTTTTCTTAAAACATATCGATAAGTCAGTATCTACTAATATGCAAGTACACCATAATAATGATAGTAGGTAGGTAGGTACCTTGTTGTACTATACGATACGTACATCGATATAGCTCAAGGTTTAATCACTAACATATCTGTTGTGGATTGCTAGTACGAGGCGGAAACAGTTGACCACTTTACCGAGGTCCATTATATTACTAAAGTATCTGCCGATGAAGTAAACGGTCAACGTAAGTGTACGGAGTAGGGTAGTCCAACGTATACTGGTAACGCTACATAACCTAACAAACTTTTTTTTGCGGCTGACACGTAGCACATTGACCGCTAAAATGAAGGTAATAAGGATGATAGCACCAGTTTGGGTGAGTCGGTAGTTCTGGCTGATGAAGGCGACACAGCTGTTGCCAAGGCCTCTTTTTATCTAAAACGGTATATTTTTAGTGTTTCCTAATCTAATGTGGTAGATACAATACATTATTTCGCATAGGCCGCCTCATTTTACTGCTATAAAATTCGTACTAGTAAGAAATAAACACTTTTAGGTATCTCCCAGGCCTTTACAAGTTGAGACCAAAAGGGTTCCTTTTATGACACTGTACCTAAGCCAATGATCCGATGTGTCTGCCTATCCGACCGCGGCAAAAGCCTTGGACTCAAATTACTGAAAATTTACATAGAAAGAAAATATTTTTACAAAACTACTATATTTCTTTGTATTAAACAATATAGCCAAAAAACAAACTTTAATAATTTCGTATCTTTATGAATGCTATAATAACCTAGTAATACGATACTAGGGCACAATTCATGATACTATGCCTTAAAGAGTATTAATGAAT
This sequence comes from Ypsolopha scabrella, assembly GCA_910592155.1. Lineage (NCBI taxonomy): Eukaryota > Metazoa > Arthropoda > Insecta > Lepidoptera > Ypsolophidae > Ypsolopha > Ypsolopha scabrella. The sequence continues at coordinate 26,261,491 of OU342960.1, read as the reverse complement.
TAGTTATCAAGTAAACTATTAAATCCACAGACGTATAATATAGTAGCAGACCTAACATTAATAATATGCGCATAGAGGCGACGCGTGGTAATTTTAGCTCAGTAAACTTCGGGCTCCTTTAAATATAAATTTTGCTGGTTTCCAAACAAAATATATACTAGAGATTAGTTTAGGAATTAACAAATATGTTCCAAGCATAAGCCAACTAAAACAACCCATTTTTATACGTTTCTTCATACCATGAAGCCTAAATGTAGCTTATTTTTTGTATGGAAACTTGCCACGCTATTATGTTTGGTCTGCTACTTAGTAATAATAATTATATGTCTGTGATAAAATCAGACCTTAGTGATGTAGGCAGTTTTTATATGGTTATGTCTACTAGTAAAATAGTTAACTGTACCGATGTTCTGACAAACAATACAATGTACGTACTCGTAGTAACATAAACATATTTTCTATGAAATAGAAATTAATTAATTTATCCTCAGTAGTATATCAATAATAATTAACCAATAATTAAATAACACTTGTATTATTTAGTCTATGAAAATACATATAATTAATGAAACTGTAAAAAGACTGTCTGTACCAGGATTTTTTTTACTGTAATTGTAATAGGGATAGGTATCTATTTAGATACCAAAACACGAGTTTTTGAAATTTTTGTCTGTTTGTGCACGCATCACGCAAAATCAACTGGACAGATTTTGAAGAAATTTAGTGTGATTATAGTACCTGGGTCAACATAAAGGATACTTTTTATTCCGGGAAATTTTTCGTTTGTATATTTGTTTTTCCGGGCTAATACTAATTGTTGGAAACTTTTTTGTTATTAAGACATACTTTTATACTTTATGAAGAATTGTTCCAAATGGCGCTGCCTGTATTCTTCTTCGCAATATAGATTTTTTTCTTACTCATGGATACGGTCTTAGTAAATTTATCGCGGCCTTTCTTTAGTAGAACAATAGAGAAAATGCATGTCGTTTAAATAAGTAATACATTGCGTTTTTTGTATTTTATTTACTTAGTAGAATTTAATGATGACCATGGGAAACTATTTTATTTTATAGTTTTGTAATTATTTCCATTTAAAAAAATACAACATTTTGATGAAATGAAACGCAAATGTAAAACGCGTCACCATTGCCTAACTGCCTTTTGTGACAAAGTGAGTACATATAATATTAAGTTCAAAATTAATAAATGTAAAATAAAACCCTCAAATATTTTGTAGTAGGTTGTTTTAATAAAAAATAATGCAAAAACCGGCCACTCGCCATTCACCGCAAGCAAGAGCAGTATCATGTGACGTCACTTGATGCGCGCTAAAATGGCAGCCGTTTGAATTGTAGAAGATTATTATGAAACTTATTTTGATTTTATAACTATGAAATATGGATAATTTAGTTGTAAATTCTTATTCATAGCCATAATTTGATAATATATTAATGATTTGTGCATTAAAAATGTACATGCATATTCTTTATTTTATCTGCAGTTGAATTGTTCTGCATATTTTTATTTCTGAGCAGTGTTATCCTTTTTAAGATTACCAGAAATTCTATAACTAGTTTTTTTCTCAGTGTAATAACGGACCAATGAAAAAATCAGTGAAAAAAATTATTAATGAACTGATCAAGCTCTTTTTAAGTGGAAACAACTATCTTAGTTCCATACGAGTGCAACAAGATGTCAGTTTCCTGTACCAACTGAACTTTTTTACTTTTTCATAGTCAGGTTTACCAAACCATGTGGTTAGGCTAAAGAAAACGGCATTTAATTTTAAAGTCTTACTTATTTAATTTAACTTATTTATTGATTGAATGATGAAGGTATCTAATAGGTTGGGGAAAAACTATTTTCGCAAATAGTATGTATAATAAAATCTCTTTGGCTATACCATTTGTATCTGGCTGGTTTTGGTATAATTAAAAAGTTAAAATTTAAAAAAAAAATCCTAATTCAAATTAGGTAAACTGTGTGATTTTCATTTGTTTTTCTTACTGTTAAGATGAGTGAATCTAATGAAGAAATTCGATACATTTTAAAATTTTACTACAAAAAAGGTAAAAATGCAACGCAAGCCGCGAAAACAATTCGTGGTGTTTATGGACCTGGTAGGGTCTGTGAGAGTAGCACAAATTTGGTTTAAGCGTTTTCAATCCGGAAATTTTGATGTCAAAGATGCACCTCGCTCTGAGCGCCCTGTTACGGGTAAAATGGATGCCATTTTTGAAAAAGTGGAGCAAAATCGGCATGTCAGTAGTTACGATGTAGCTGAAGAACTGGGGATTGACCACAAAACAGTTTTGGCGCATCTGAAAAAAGATGGGTACACAAAAAAGCTCTATATTAGGGTGCCTCATGAGCTCATTGAAAGAAACTTAATGAACCGTGTACTCATTTGTGATTCTTTATTACGACGTAATGAAACCGAACCATTTTTGAAAAACCTGATAACTGGTGATGAAAAGTGGATCACGTACGACAAGAACGTGCGAAAAAAGTTGTGGTCAAAGGCTGGTCAGGATTCACAGACTGGCGAAACCCAAAAGGAAGGGAAGGGCATTATTCATTATGAGCTGTTACCGCCAGACAGGACCATCGATTCTGAACTCTACTGCGAACAACTGATGAGATTAAAGCAAGAAGTTGAGAGAAAGCGGCCGGAATTAGTCAACAGAAGGGGTGTGGTTTTTCATCATGATAACGCTAGACCTCACACATCTTTAGCCACTCAGCAAAAACTAAGAGAGTTTGGCTGGGACGTATTAATACATCCGCCGTATAGTCCTGACCTTGCACCTTCAGATTTCTACTTGTTTCGGTCTCTTCAGAATTCTTTAGACAGTGTCAGGTTAACATCACGAGAGGACTGCCAAAACCACTTGTCCCGGTTTTTTGATCAGAAGCCCCAGAATTTCTATAGCAATGGGATCATGTCCCTACCTACAAGATGGCAGAAAGTTATCGAACAAAATGGCACCTACATACTTTAGTTAAATGTAAAAAAACATTAATTTTTTTTTTCATATAAAATGCGAAGAAACTTTTTCCACAAACGGGGGTATACCTATATACAATATTTTAATTTTTTACTTATGTTAGTATATATTTGGCCACGCATTATATTTATTTAGGGCCTATTCAGTTTATTTATCAACTTATTTATAAATTGCATTGTGTAGTTATAATAATATTCTTATTCCAATAAGTCTTTATTTTATGCATGTGTATAACTTTAGTAGCCCAACTTATATATAGTTTTTTTATATATTTCCCGTATCATATTTGTTTCATCATAAAATATTATTTTTAATCAGATTAGATTTGACATGTAAAACGTATACTTTATGTATCTATTTTACAAATAAACAATTTGAATCTTTGAGTCATTACCAAATTCAAATACCTCATTTTGTGAAATATGTACCCATACGATTATATTTACTTTTTACACGTCGATAAAGGAAGCGAGCGGTAATTAGTGCAAGAATTATTATACTAGGGAGGATCAAAAAGTAGTGAGAACGACATATATACTTCTTCAGATATTTGTAATATTAATAAAGAAAAAAATCTTCGATTCTCTTTGGTTTTTTTTCTGAAAGTAGTCATTTGTTTGCTTCGTGTCGGAACGAGCCGTTATTAAATTCCTCTGTTTAAAAAAGTTAATGACGCAAGAGATTCACTGCGATTTGGAGGCAACATTATTTATTTATTTATTTCATAAAAATATTATAACTTGACAGTATTTAACCAAAACGTTACAATATTATATTAAAATCTAAGCACTTAGGAGAGTCTGCTCCGCTGTATTCCACTGTCACAAGGTGGGCTTCTCAATTTCGAGTAGGGAGAACGAGCACGGAAGACGAACATCGTTGCAGCCGTCCATCGACGTCAGTCACCCAAGAAAATGTTGTGAAAGGCGAGAAAATTGTATTGAGCGATCGAAGAGTTACCATCCGTTACTTAGTTCATGAAACGGGCATTTCATATGGAAGTATTCAATCCATATTGAAACAATCTTTGAATATGAGAAAAGTCTCCGCAAGATGGGTGCCGAGAATGTTAAACGACAGTCAGAAACAAAATCGACTTGAAATTTCGAAGACATTGTTGGACAAGTTTCAAGAAGATTCTGAAAACTATCATTTTGATCCCGAGACAAAACAGCAATCTTCGCAATGGAAACGACCATCATCACCGACCCGAAGAAGTTTCGTGCCGTGGCATCGGCTGGCGAGGTTATGGCCTCAATATTTTGGGACTCAGAAGGGATATTGTTGATTGATTACCTGGAGCATGGAACCACTATTACTGGCCAATATTATGCAGCTTTGATTCCCAAGTTGAGGAAGGCCATCAAAGAGAAAAGGAGAGGGAAACTTTGAAGGGGCGTGCTGTTTCATCACTACAACGCACCTGCGCACAGCTCGGCGGTTGCGAAGGCTGCCATTCGGCAAGCTGGCTTCGAATTGGTTGATCACCCCTTTTATTCACCAGATCTGGTGCCTAGCTATTTTCATCTGTTCCCCAAATTGAAAGAATACTTGAGGGGAAACAGGTACGAAGACTATTACGAGATGATGGATGCCGTGGAGAGCTTTTTGCAGGACCAAGACAAAACTTTTTTTTTGAAAGGGATTAAAGCCTTGGAATAGCCCTGGACTCGGTGTGTAGAGAGACTCGGTGACTATGTAGAAAAATAAATTATTAAGTTATCAATAGTCATTTCATTGTATCTCTATACTACATTTTGATCCCTCCTCGTATTGTTTGTTTTTATGTTGTAAGATGGTTGAAACACACAAGGTATACTTATTTCAAACAAGAAATACGTTTATTTAATTAAATACAATTTGAACGTTAATACTGAAAAAATTTACTTGCAAATTATTGATTCTTGTTCTATATATATTAGGTAATTAACTCCATACCGAGGGCCGAAATATATCGAGAAAAATATTTCTTTGTTTTTTCTTTAATATCTGGTATCTCCAATAAAATAAAGCCAAAAAGAGTACCCATATCTTCATTCATAGTTAATAGATGTCTTCTTAACAGAATAAACAAATAAATATATTTAAAGTTGTAAAATAAAAATAAATTAAATAATTTGTTGTATTTTGTTTTTACATTTTAAAGATAATTTAGTTTTTTAAATAAGCTTATTTATGTTTCAACAAACCTCAGTCAATTCAATAAACTGACTTGGCTAAAAAGATAAAATTGTAGTAAAAAATATGTTTCGGAATGAATAAAAAAAAGTTAATTTAGCCAAAATTGCCGCAAACGAGACAAAATGCCTCTTAGTTGGAAAATATTTGTTTCAGTGATAAGTGTATTTTTGAGCAGATAACACATCTGACTACACATTGACTGAATATCCTGTATAGTCCTTTAATGGGACCCGTACCGTGTATAGGCTCCATGATAGACCCTCGTAGCTTTTGACGTCTTAAATCTAAGCCCAGAAGTACTGCTCGTGCTAGCAGAGTAGATCTGCCGTCAATCTTTCAATAGACATAATATGTTATCAAACATGTCGCCATTTATGGATACTTACATATAGCATGAAGGTAGAAAATCTGTATCGTATCGGTTACAGCCACAGAATCATTATATTAGTTTTTTTTTTTAGTTGTGATCATTCTCTTTTATCTGGGTTGCTGAAAAATAATCACACTGTCAACTTGTCAAACTATTATTTCACTTAAATAAAGAAAAAAACTAAATATCATGCATGTAAAGTTGACACACTACCACAATATTTATTATTCATCCATCACATTAACTGTTTAAAAAATGACTTCCGTCAATTTTCCCGATTAATGTCACCAGTTTACCAAGATTTTTAATATTGAATAAAGCGTAATTTCAATCAAAATCTCACGTCAGAATAATTTTTGATCTTTAACCAATCGAATCCTGCAATTTTCTGCATTCTTTCATTTATATAAACCGATAAACATATAATTAACATCACTGCCAATTTCAAGAAAATAATTATCCATAAAGACGCGCCATACAAACAGCGTAATTTTGTGAAATGGCTCTTTAAACTGTAGCTAAAACCGAAACTATATGTTTCGGTTTGTTGATTAATTAATTTGGGAAAATGCTATTCTTATTTTAAGTGAAGTTTCTGAAACCTGTACATCTGGTTATGTCGGTTGTGTTCGAGGCAAGAGAAGGCTTTCATGAAAGAATGGATCTGATAACAACTGCACCATTGATACTTCGGTCAAAATTAGAGCTTTTATACATTAGGTTCATCGCTGCAAAGCTTCAGTCATGCTATTTTTATGACTTTGCTTAGCCATATTATTATTCAGGTCCTTTCTAAAATTATACTTAACTCCCACGACAAGATGTAAAAGATACTTTTTTTTTAATAAGCTCTCCAACATTATCTCCAAAAAGACCGAAAATCAGAAAAAATTGAATTTTTCGTTATTGTCAGCGTAAAAAAGTATCCCCTTTGTTTAATTCTGAGATATGGAATCCTAAGATTTAAATATGTTTAGGGTGGGTTCCTAGCTAATAAGTACATAGTTATATCCTAAATCTGTATATCTATACCGATCATTTCTATATTACTCATTTTACTTTCACTTATATATTTCAGTTTTTCGTCCACGTGCTCTTAGTGGGCAATATCAAAACTTGCAAAAACTAGAAAACTTTCAGTTTCTATTATAATACCGCATGTATCTACTTAAGATCTAAGTGATAATATTGAACCGCAGCTCTTTCAAAATGTAATGTTAATTAATGGGGAACTCCGGGAATAACTGGGCAGCACGGAAAAAAGCCGTTGCTCACGCAATTAACTATTTTATATATAACTTTATTATACTGTAAGATATAATGACTACACGAAACGCGAAGAGTGATACAAGGTAGATAGAAGTGTAGCGACACCTACAAACTACAAATAACTCTAAGCAAAAGATTTGGTTTTGATTCCGCCTGAAACTAAGATGAGAAGTGATGAGGATGACATTCAGTTGTAGTTGCCAAACTTTGTTTCAGTCGGACAAACATAAACCCAGGTCTGCAGTATGACATGCGCTTGTACGCACTGTGGCGAGGGGGCCAATTGCAGTCGCATTGAATTTACTGTGTAGTTAGCACAGCGCAATGGATGCAGCAAGTGTTCCACAAGGTCAGTTCGTGGACGCCGCTGTACACCTCATTTCACGCGAACCTCGATCATAATGGCGGGCATAGTGCGCCTTGCAACTAGTTCATGCTAATCATACCATGCCGAGTTGTCTCCACAACAGTAATTAATTGAGACGGGGCGGCGTAAATGCAAACGCGACCGACTGTCACACAGACAGATAAAATAAGTTGCGCTGTAGCGCAGGGGCGTCCGTGTAATTATAGAAGATATGTATTACAAACACAAGTCTATAACGTGATTGTATTACTTAAAGTTTGTTTCTGATTGGTCTTTTCTCGTTTGTAATGCACTCTAATAATATTTAGAGTATTAAAAGCGGTGGATTTCACAATAAAAACTTAATTTCAGTTACATAAATTGTTATTTTTATGTATTTTTTATCACAAGCACCTAGCTTTTGCCAAAAGAAACTCCACTGAAATTGGTTTCCGTTCTCATGTAGAGATGCATGATTGCACCTCATCTTGAGTCATTTGCCAGATAATGCAGCACATTCCATGGACGTCTGTGTTTTATCCGCGTTTTTATTGCTATTAACAAGCAAATGCGGCGACACTACATGCCACTGTGTTGCAGCAGGGTTCGAACGAACTATTCGCCTGATAATGCATATGCAGCACAGACTACGGGTGTCTGTGTTGCAGCCGCCTTTGTATTTACGCGACCCGGACACGCCGCCGGGTGTACATAAATAGACAGGTAATTTTGAATGAAACAACATACTCTAGTGATCATACTGCACTATTTTCCATAACAAATACATTCGCACAATTCTTGTTCATCTTATCGTCATATATTTAAAAAAATCACAATAATTTCTCTTACACATGCTAGTATATTTATTTCTTTGGCAAATCAATGTGAATCAATCAATAAATTACGTGGTTTATTTACACCCGAAACGAGGAAGCTTAATCCTGCATTCACTTAATTTTATAGTGGAAACTTAATAACACGAACTCTCTAACTTATAGTCTCTGACGCGACATGCATGATACATATTTTGACATTTTGTCAAATAGCTAAATATCAAAACATACGTTACGAGACCATTCACTGTAAGAAGTCCCCTGGCTTAGGAAACTCAAACTCAAACTCAAAATATTTATTGCAACTAAGTGTACACAGATGTTACAATTTTATAAGAACTTATCAGGTACAGCAACATTACTAATACTATATATTATTACACAAATCTTTTTCACTGCTATAATATTTCACAGTGTCTTAATATCTAATAATCTTTTACAAAATGTTTGCATAAACAGTAATACTTAAAAGGTAACAGATCAGAAAGCCATATCACATTATTTTTCATCAGACAGAAATCTTTCTACTGTGTAGAAGCACTCTTCTACTAAATATTGCTTCAATGTTTTTATAAACGCGGATTCATTTTGTGTGGTCTATATATAGTAGTATTATCTACTATATAGTAGTTGGTAATTTATTAAATATTTTAACTGCCATAATATAATAGGGACTACAATTTAACATTTTTATTCGCGACTGGGGCAAATATAATTTATCTTTGTGCCGGATATTAATTGAATGCGTATCTTTAATTTGTGGAAATAGGTTCTTGTTTTTAATAACAAATATACTTATATCAAAAATATATATACAGGTAATGATAATAATTGAAATTTTTTGAAAAATGGTTTGCATCTCTAGGTTTCTTTTATGTGACCGAGTATACGCACACAACGTTTTTGTTTTATAAATAATTCTTTCGCATCTACACTATTACCCCACAGCATTATGCCATAATGGAGCCACGAATAGGCATAGCCATAGTAAGCTGATAGTGCAGTTTGCGTGTTTGTACTATGTTCTATTTCACTCAGTGCAAAAGTAAACTTCGATAGTTTTGATTTTATTTTCTCAATATGACTCTTAAAGTTCAAGTGGGTATCAATATTTATTCCTAATAGGTTGAAGTTGTTTACAGTCTCTATTTTATTGTTTGAAATGGTAGCACTGCATATAATGTTGCCAATGGCTCACGTAGCATTCAACCTACTACACGTTCATAGTATTTACTTAACTGCGTTTTTTTATATATTAATTAGACCACTTTAATGACAATAAAATGTACCGAATGAAAAAATCAAAATTATTAATTATTAATTGATTTGTATTTCGCAAACAATACGTTATAAATATCTTTACATGTATATCTGCACTAAAACGGTTCTTTTTTATATTGTAAAATTATTTATATAATTAATTGTAAAATATTTATTTACGGCTTAATAATAGATAATTTTGAAAAAACTGAGTGACAACAATTTGACAACGAAAGCTTGACAAGAAGTGATGCCAACATGAATCCAAGGGACAAGTTATGAGGAATGGTCTTGTAGTTGCACATACATCCAATGGATGTCTGTGATAAGTTGCTATTTTTGCTGTTTTATCATTGTCCCTGATTGATTGACGTGACGCTATTTGAACTAAGGTATCTTCTACCACATACGTACCTATGTATGTCTTGGGTAGCTAAGTCCATTATAACCACATTTTACTTTTTTATATATTTAAGGGCCTTATATAAAATAGACTGGTGACGGGCAGCGGCGTCACTGGTGCAAGGGTTTCGGCACCGCGCTCACCAACCCGCCTGCCCAACTTGTGTGAGTATGGGCATTTCTTCCAGGAGGACCACCAAGAGTGGCAAAATCCTGGAAAGGCCTATGTCCAGCAGTGGACGAAACAGGCTGATGGATGGATATATTTAAGCCTCAGAATACAGAATTCGATGATTTAAGCATACCGAGACGAACATAACCAAATTTTAGTACACATTAGAATAGCCTAGAAGAGCAAAAGGGAAAACTGCATAAAATCCATTTGAACCATATGACCTCGTTATTGGAACTTAAAACTAGTTACATAACATAGAGAGCCAAGTACTTATAATATTATACTTGACCAGGTTTTTACGTTTCCAGCCAGCCCCAAGTCAACCTTGGCGTCATAGACTTGAACAGCTTTCTTCGCTTTATGTGCAGGAGTAAAGTGTAAAGTCGTAATTAAACTGTGTTACATTTTTTCAAAGAGCACTTTGGTTTTACATCAATCAATTGAATATAGTTTTATTGCACGTAGCCATTAATTACATCATTTGAATATAGGCTGTTCGATCCTTGATTATCATATCGGATATGAGGTAAAATAAAATTAGAATCAATTTAATTAAACTGCACTATTTGATCGGAAAATCTCTCTAACAAACTAATTAATCTATATCACGACATAACATATACAAAAATAACTGGACTGGTGCGAGTTTGGCTGGCTCGCACACCATGGTTTCTATACCTAACTGAATAAAGACTTGCAATTACCAACGTGCGTGGAAATCTACGTTAGTAATTTTAACCCGTGTGTTCAGAACAGAGAGCAGCTATCTGGTTCAGAACATCGTTGTTCAAGTGTGTAAAATATTTGTATTATTATTATATACTAGCTTTTGCCCGCGGCTCCGCCCGCGTATTATTGGGTTTAACAACATGCTTTTTTCTGGGATAAAAAGTAGCCTATGTGTTAAGTTAGGGTATAAGCTATATCCATTCTAAATTTCATCCAAATCCGTTCAGCCGTTTCAGCGTGAACGAGTAACAAACACACACACACACACACACACAAACTTTCGCATTTATAATATTAGTGTGATTATACTAGCTTTTGCCCGCGGCTTCACCCGCGTTGAATTAGTTTTTGTGTATTCCTATAAAATCTGTCAATATTTTTCTGACTGTTACCTACAGTAAACATATCTGGTGAAATATGTGTTATGTCTGTGTTTTCACTTTCTGTATGTCTCTTATATAGCTTTTCCATGGGAACAGATTTATGGGATAAAAGGTAGTTTATGTCTTATTCTAGATCTACAACTTTATTTATGCAAAGTTTGAGCCCAATCGGTTCAATGGGTACGGCGTGAAAGGGTGACACGTCACTTTTCTATAGAAACTTGAAACAACATTTTCATCCCATGGGAACAGATTTATGGGATAAAAAGTTACCTACGTCCTATTCCAAGTCTAGAACTACATTCATGCAAAATTTCAGCCCAAGCGGCTCAGTAGCTACGGCGTGAAAGATTAACAAACATCCATCCATCCATCCAAACTTTCGCATTTATAATATTATAGTGGGATATTATATGTACTTATTATATTTTGCATCCATCAGCCTGGTGAGTCAGCTGGACATAAACCTTTTCAAGATTTCGCTACTCTACGAGGTCTTCCTGGAAGAAATGGTCATACTCACACACGCTGGGCAGACGGGTTGGTAAGCGCGGGGCCGGCTGTTGGGGATGCATATACCGCCACGAATCGGTTACGGGCATGGTGGACTACCTGGAAACTACATAAAATAAATTTAAAAACCTAAATCAAAAATTAACATGTCGAAAATTTAGTCTAGATCGCTGCCATGAAGAGGGTCCTCAAGACACTGACGACATTTCTTCGTAGTATTGCCAGACTTCGAGGTTCACGCCAGATCTTGGGTCTTTTGACATGTCGATGAGGCGCAGTGAGATTTCTTTGAAAATCACGAACCCCAAGGCTTAGACCCCAAACGGCGCAAATATGTACCTATAATTGTTTCCGAGGAAATCATACTTGCGCCGCTTGAGGCTTTGCTTTCAGTGCTGTCCGCTGCCACCGCCCTACGGGTCTGGATTACATGGAAATCGTTGGTTTCTGAAAAAAAAAACTTTATATGAATAAGGCCTTTCCCAAGACGATAACAAAGCCCAGAGATAGTAATACTTTATATTCTCTGCCAGAGCCCAAAACGAGACGGATAAAAAAAAATGCAAAATGAAGGCTGTTTTAGGGTTCCATAGTACCTGAAAGGTAAAAGGAACCTTTATGGTAAGACTCCGTTGTCCGTTCGTCCGTCCGTATGTCACAGCCTCATAACTTTAGCACCGTTAAAGATAAAGACTTAAAATTTTATAGAAAAATAGCATTTACTCGCCTACACAATATGGTGTAAAATAAAATTAAAAATATTTTTAATTGTTCAAAATATTTCCAATACAAAAGTGAGAAAAATAAAAAATAAATCCTTAAAATACAATATGGGTATCAAATTTTAGATATGATAAAAATATATACTTTTACTATAATTTGAGAAATCTTCGAAAAACCACAAAAATGCATGTCCAAAATGAAAAAAATGACAATTATAGGTCGTAACTGGCCAATTATAGGAAAACTATAGCGATATAAAAATATGTTGATAACAAATGAGATATACCTACATATATAAAAAAAGTAGTCATGGTAATTTGGGATTAGGTAAAGATTACAGGAAAAATATAGCGGGTAAGAAATTCACGATAACAAAATGACAAAATTAAATTTTTCATCCACGAGTTTTATTTCGAGTACGGTATATAAATATTTGAGTCTATCTTGACGGATGTTGTGAGGGAATGTTTGAAGTTTTGTGAGAGTGAAGCCTCAATGACGATGTCCTTAGATTCTAAGCCTTAGACCATAATTTTACTTTGGTTAATTTTTGTTATTATTTTTCTCAACTATTTTATGTGGATGTCAATAATTTATGTAGATTAGTTAACTTTCTTTTAACTTTTTAATTGTACAGCGAATTGGATTATTCTGTAATGCTGTGCAAATTTTTGATAAATAAATAAATAAATAAATAAATCTTTTTTGTAGTACAATCGATTCTTTTTTCATCATAAACAGTTATGGGCAAGATTTTAAATATCTTCTTCCTGACTATTCCCAAAACTGTCGAATTACGGAACTCGCGCCTTAAAGAGAAAACATTTTTGGGTTATAATATTCGTAAGTGCAGTACTCTGAACCACAAATCATATAAATCTGAACTGTGTGTGGACAATTCAGCTATGAAATGAAAAATCTGTAACGTTATAATCTTTACAAGAAAGTGGTTTCATAGACAGACACCATAATCTTTCCCTTTCAAATTTTGAACTTGAAACCCTAAAAAGATATATAAAATACAAGGAATGAGCCCATCATTACATAAGCTGATATGACATGAGTCTACATCAAACCGGTGTACTTTCACCTTTATCACTTTCCCTATCATATCCAACAACTCTGAACTGATGAAGTATGCGATAGATAGTTTATTTCCGATATACCTACTGGCAGTTTAAATATAAGGCTGGAGAGAAGCCAAGCATCAGTGCGACACTGCCGCCGTTGGTTCCCGTGAAAATTATAATTAGGAAATTTATATTTACCGACTTACTCAATCTGCCCCATATTCTGTGCATGGAAATTATATGAAAGTTTCTATAGACTGGTGTGGTCGTCTGTATGTAGATACCTAGATTTTCTCACTCGTATACAGGATAGCGCGTGGCAGTATGGGAAAATGGAAAATCTAAACTATAAAGAGACAGAGAAGTTTAATCAATGTTAATAATATAATAATAATAATATCCATTTATTTCAGATAACATTGATCCATAAGTGTTAGTAACAATGATCTTATAAACTATATTAGTAAATTAAATTAGTATTTAAATTAAATTAAATAATAATTTGACCACAGGCCACTTGTATGCAGTGCCAGAGCACAGGACAGTCGCAGCTGTCCGCCACCGCCTGCAGAATGCCGTTGTCACTGGCCCGTACTCTGCGTATAAGCGACGCAGCCCGCTTGCGCATTATGGCCGGGAATCCGTCCACGCGTGCTTCCGCAAACATTCCCGACGCACTGCAGAAACGGGGCAGCCTCAACAGCACTCTGAAAGCGTTATTGTACTGGACGCGTAAGGCGCTCAGCGATTTTTGAGAGTATTTACACCAGAGGCTGCTCGAGTAAAATGATTGACAGTAAGCTCGGAAGAGCGTGATCTTGACGTCTTGTGTAGATCGAGCAAACCTCCGGGCAATCATGTTACTTCTCACCGCCAACGCCCTACGCTCCCTCTCTATATCCTCGTCATCCTTGAGGTCGTCTGTCATAATATGGCCCAGATATTTAAACTTTGTGACCCTGTCGAGCATCGTACCGTTGAGAGTCAGAGGCGGAATCACACTAGGGCATTTATTACCTGCCTTAAAAAGCATAAATTGACTTTTTTTTGCGTTATATATTAGGCCGTGTGACCCCGCATATGCCTCACAGACTGCCAGGAGTTTTCGGAGTGCACCCACCGTCGGTCCCAGCAGCACCATGTCATCAGCATAACTGATATTATTTGCTGACACATCATTCATGTGGCACCCGACACGCATGCTACTGAGACCAGCGATGAGCTCGTTTACATATATGTTAAAGAGCCTTGGAGAGCTTAAGCCCCCTTGTCACACTCCGCACTCCACTGTGTACTCCTCCGACACTCCATCTGCCCATTTAACATAGTTGACCTGGTTAGAGTACCAGTGCTGAAATACAGACAGCAGTTCCGAGGGAAGGTTAGTCTCCTCGAGCTTTCCCCACAGTACATCGTAAGACACCAGGTCGAACGCCTTCGATAAATCCAAGAAACAGGCGTATACCGGAGTACTCCTGTCGGTGTAGTACCTGACGGTATGCTTCACGCCCAGAATTGCGCTCTCAGTTGATAGTCTGGCACGGAAACCAAACTGCGAGTCATGTAATTTAACGTATTCACTAAGCTGAGCGTCAAGTAAACCGTCAAGCACCTTAGCTATTGTAGTAGCGAGAGATATCGGTCTGTAATTGATTTTGTCCGATATATCACCTGTTCTATTCTTGATAATTGGCACCACGACGGTTTTCATTAGATCTGGCGGAAGGTACGAGTGAACAATGCACAGTGAGAAAAACATAGATAATACTCTAGGCAGATGGACGCCAGCGTACTTCAAATGCTCAATGCTGAGCCCGTCATGTCCCGGAGATTTTCCTTTTTGCATGTTTTTTATAACCGCTGCAACATCCTTCGCAGAGAACCGAACCAGTTTCCGGTCACCACGGGTCTCAGCACTGTTCACCCTTTTCCGCGAAGGCCCAAGAGGAGAGCTAACCCTAAAGTGGTCTCGGAACATATTGGCCACCTCCACAGGATCACTGATGCCATTTATACTCACAGGCAGACCAGGCCTAAGATTAAGTTTGTTCGTGGCTTTCCAAAACTTGCTGAATTTGTTTTTGGCGTGGTAAGATGCAATTATGTTCATCTTAAGCTGTTCTGCGTGATCTTGGCACCACTTAAGTTTAGATTTAAATATCTTACGAGCCTTGTGCATTTCGTTGTAGATGGTGCCACTGGATGGCCTGCCGTGCAACGACCACGTCTCAAACCTAAGCCTGGCCTCTCCGTGAGCATCGCGGACATGTTTATTCCATCCTACAACAGTTTTTTGCTTCTTCCTGCCATTACGGGAGCCCGTATGACTTTGTTCAGCAGCTGTACTTAGCATTGCCACAATATTTGAATACATATCATCCAAAATACTCCTATGCTCAACATCATGACATAATCCAGCACAGCATGTCCCGAATGCCGTCGGGAAATCAACCATTCTAAGCCTGGCATTACATAGGTCGTGGTACAATTCTATTTCATTAGGATTTCTCTCTCCCCACAAAATCTTAGGCTTTCTATTTATGCCAGTACCAAGCATCGGTTTCTTAGGCCTAACTAGTTCTAAGTTACAATCTACAACCAAAGGGAAATGGTCCGATACATACACATCTTGTCGCACACTAACATTCACCACCGTTTGCCATGCAGATCTCGTCACTATACAATGATCGAGCCATCGCTTACATCCGTGAGCATCACTGATAAACGTATATGTCCCAGAGTCTATTCCTAGCTTTTCGTAGTCCGCACAAACCCAGTCTTGATCGGTACAAATGTTTAGTAACTCACCACTAAAGGGTTCACCTGGATGTGCATTGAAATCGCCTAGAATGTAGACAGCTTCTGTATCACTGCTATCCACAATAGACGCCACTTCACTTAAAACTTCTGTAAATTCCATAAGATTGTCGGTACAGGCCGTCGGCATATAGACACACAGAATAAGAAAGGAACGATCACAGCTTATTATTTTAATTCCTGTGACACGCTCACAACTGCTATCTATTACCGTAACATCTTGAAAAACACTTTTTCGCCACAAAATCGCGACACCACCGTAAGGCCTCCCTTTCAGGATGCCCTCAGATGTATCCACCGATGATTTGCCCGTGTATTCAAAATCCTGATGAATAGTTCCAAGGTATGGCAGGTCGTGTGGTAGAAGCCACGTTTCCTGAAGTGCTAAGATGTCAGCTCTCTGGCATAAATTCCTTACACAGTCCACCGATCTCTTAATGGACTTGCAATTAAAACATATAAACGAGGAAACCGTATTATTCATTATTAGAGTTTGATTTATTCTCTATTACTCTAAACTTGTACGGCAAAAAGCGCCTGAAGGAAATACCGTACGGCCAAAGATTGTTGTCAAGGAACATATCTAATTTGTATTTAGATACGCTTAGCTTAAAAGCATTGTGTGATTTTTTCTTCTTCATCTTGATTTTTGATAAGGTGACATGTTCTTTTGTTTTATTAAAGATATAGTCTATAATATCCTTCTCAGAAGTGTTTTTGTGAACATTGGATATGTATAAGGCGATTTTATGTTCAACGGCTTTAAACTTTTCACCGGGGGGAGCTTTGCCTACATTTTCAGCGGTGCGGTTACGTAATCTTCTTCTTTGTACTGTAATCCACTCCTCTCCTGGTTCATCCAACTTCCAGTCACCTCTATCTTTAACTAAATCGGCCGCAGTCCTTTGAGGCGAGGATATGCTCACATTCGTAATATTGCCCGCCCGCGATGTATTAGTGTAACATTCGCTCTTGTATTAGTGTAAAATTCGCTTTTGTTACAAAACTATCCAGTTATAACTAAAATCAATAATGTCCTATCGTCATTTTTAAATTATGATAATTAACAAATTGTATTAAGTATATCGGGTGTAAATAGACTGCTACCATTAAATGAAACCACAAATTATACAGACTCTACTGAACTTTAGGTTTCACGGATGACGCTCTCTCTAAACTCGCCCGTATGATGTCGGTGCGTTAGGGTTCACGCATTTTTGTTTGGAACTCAATTATTTCCTAAACTAAGGGTGTCCGCGGGTATGACTCTTGGGAAAAGTGGTTCAGTAGGGTCGGTAGAATATGTGGTTTCATTTAATGGTCGCACTCTATTTACACCCGGTATTAATTCAAACTGAAGGCTTTGTTACACTGACAAAAAGCTTCACAAAATTCGGACATACCGGACACGTAAATATTTGGCCGGACACGACCGTATAAAGCCAAAAATGTCCGGCTAGAGCCAGACGCCTGGCAACCCTAGCCCGGACCCGTATTTTTTTGTATTGTTCGTTCTAAGAAATGTTTTTTTGTTAATAACTTCAGTTTTCATAATATTGTCATATTTGAGCACTTCAAATATGACCACATCTTTTTGTAATACGTTGTAATAAATGTAATTTCTATTTAATATTAATTTTATTGTTGTATCAAAAATCAAACGAAAAAGTTCGAAACTCGCCATACATTTACTTTACGATAATAATAACAATAATATTATGAATGCGAAAGTTTGTGTGTGTGTGTGTGTGTTTGTTACTCTTTCACGCTGAAACGGCTGGACGGATTTGGATGAAATTTAGAATGGATATAGCTTATACCCTAACTTAACTCATAGGCTACTTATATTCCCGGAAAAAAGCATGTCGTTGCACCGAATAACACGCGGGCGGAGCCGCGGGCAAAAGCTAGTATATTATAATATTACTGGGACCGATTGATAGCGGTACATCCACCCCAAATTGCCAGGCCTTATAAAAAAAACAGACTGGTGATGGGCAGAGACGTCACTGATGCGAGGGTTTCGGTACCGCGCTCACCAACCTGCACATCCAGCGTGTGGAGTATGGGCGTTTCTTCCAGGAGGACCACCAACAGTGGCAAAATCTTGGAAAGGCCTATGTCCAGCAGTGGACGAAATAGGCTGATGGGTGAATGAAATAATATAATACTTAATGTAATTCGTAATATAACGAAATTCGTTAAAAAAAATGGAAGAGACAAAACTCACAAGCTAGGTTAACTATTAAGAACAACCTATGTATGACCCATAAACAAAGCAAGCTTGAAACGTAAGGGTGCGATCCAGTAACTGTTTATTACTTTATATTAGACTCATTTTATTTATTATATTTTCAAGTGTTCAAAATAACATTGCAATTTAAGGCATTAATTTAGTTGTTATTTTAGGATTAATTAAAAATATAGAGCATATTTTCGAAACTGCTCGTGTGGGTATCATACTATAAAAACTATAAAATATGTCCTGTAAACTCATTGTAAGCGATTTTTTCGGTGGTAGTTTTTTCTGAAATTGAGGTAACAAGACAGTATAAATGCAATATTCTCTTTTAAGGAAACAAAAATACCAAAGGCAGTCGAAAATAATTGAATTAATTTTTAGCTTGCTCCGTATTTTACAATCTGAATCGCGGTGCTTCCATTCTCAGCCGCTGCGTTGCGAAACGCTCATCTCACTGCCATTTTTATCGAAATTCGTAACTAGGCTACTACGGTACGATGACTCGGCCGAATTCAACCGGGCCAAGCCACTGCTTGCGTTCAGTATCAACGTAGGTACTTTGATAGTTCGTTTGCCTTTAATATAGGTATTTTAAAAGATATATTGCTTAAGTATACCTATACATACCTAAAATTTATGAAGCTAAGTAAGGCTGCCTATGCCTTCGTCTTTCCGCTTTTTTTTCAATAAAACCTTTTTTTGTTTTAACTCTTAGAGATTGGAAGTCTTTACACAGTTGAAAGATCTTTGATTGATGGAGCTAGACAAGACTGGAGTAGTGACCTCTGTTAAAATCCGCAGGATAAAGTAAATGAGCTTTACAATACAATACATTTATTCTCTCCAAAATGTGTGTAAGTTTTTGAGGTTTTAGTCTACTTAAGCATATTTTACTACTATTTGTATGCAAATTTTAAATAAGACATGCAGTCAACTACAAGTAAATAATTATAGTTATGTGCAAGAAAAATGCAATATATTGACAATATTTATATAACATTTAATTAAAAATGTCAGTCCTAGCAATGGATTTTAACATTTAACATTACGAAATTTTCTTCCCCAAAACTTTCCTCCGGACAGTAGTGTGGATGGATATAGTGGAAATAAAGTCTTGTTTACATTTGGACGAGTTAAGGACAGAAGACAGAAGGCAGGTTAACTCGTTCTTTGGTCAAGTTGTAAGTACCGTCGAAACAATCACTGGATAGATTTAGTTCCAAGTTACATTTGCTGCCAGTTATGGTTGTCAGTTGTCACTATGCCTGTGAAAGATGGAAGAATAAATTCGTAATAAATTTAGTGAAATCTTAGGGGAAATAGTATCTGTGCTCGCAGCAGACTATGAGTATTAACAAATGAGTATGTGGTGGATTCCGACCACTTCATTTTAAATATCCACAAAAGATAATCCACTGAAGCCAAAAAACAAGTTTTTAAAATTTTGACTGTCTGCATGTATGTTCCGTTTTAACTCGAGAACCACTGTATGGATTTAGATGCGGTTTCATTATTTTTTCATTGTAGTGACCCTGGTCAACATATAGGCTATAAAATAGATAATAAAAATGAAATATCTTTATTTTTAGTAATATCGTATGCACAACAGTAAAACACAAACTAATAATATAAAAACTTAACTACGTGACATAATATGCCTGACACAACAGTGCTTTATATATGGACAGTCAATCCTACCCGCTAGCATTGCCAGGAGTGGCCAGGACCATAGATATAGGTGGTATATACTAAATCTATGGCCAGGACAGAATTGTCACTGGCCCTAACCCTACGCACACCAAGGACGCGCAACGCGGTGTATATAAGGAGTGTTAATAAAATACCATCCAAGCCGAAAACGGGGCAGAGATTGAATAAACGCAGGCGGAGCCTTGGGCAAAGGCTAGTAACTAATAAGATATTTCCTATTGTAGTGGATGTTGTTAGAATCGTAAAATGGTGGGTGCATTTTGGTTAGGTTGTGTTGAATGTTTTTTTTAACCTTCTTAAAAATGAGGTTATAGAATTCACATGTATTTTGTATTACTAGCTTCCGCTCGCGGTTTCACCCACATGGAATTTCATTAAGTGTATCGCGCTCCCTCGGGTACTACTTAGTAAATCAGGATAATAATTATCTTAATTCTATAAATAAAAATTACTTCCCATAGATTGTAATTGTAATTACGATAATTTTGCCGTGAAAACATAATTCAACGTGGAAACGCGATAATATGAACTTTTGGAGTTACCAACACTCGTCTGTTTGATGCACGCAGTGTTGCCAGATGGGAAAATTGAAAATGCGAAAGCGGTGCTTAAAAAACGCGGATTTATAAAAAAATATACCGGAATATAATAATGTTTTAACATTTACATCGATTTTTCTTTCTCTATTCACAAGCTTATTATTGATGTTTTTAATTGCAGTATTCTCGACGTGCCGTGTATAACTTAAGTACTTATATTTTTTTACACGAAGAAGGAAAGTGACAGTTCATGCTAGTAGAAAATACGCTCTTAACTATTTATTAACTATCTATTTCACATTGCAACATTCAAATTTCGCGACAATATGAAATGAATGGCTCATGCATAATAGGAATTAAAAGCGCATTCCCAACTACCACGAACTGTCAAATTCCTATTTCGTGCAAAAAAAATGTAAGCAGCACCAAAAATAATGTCCATGCAACTAGAAATTTCATGAAATTTCCCCCGTAGCATTTCTGCGAATATGTTGTGTCACTCGACCTTAAAACTCCGTGGAAACCATTGTCACTAAATGGCGTCCTTTGTCTCACACAAGATCTGAGGTGCAATTGTGTAAAACAGTCGTATTCAAATTGATTGTCATATGGCTATTCGGCTAAGCAAATTAGCCTGTTTGACAAATGAAATCGGACATTTTGGCTGTCAAATGAATACAATTGTCTTGTTTTGTTGTTGACAACCAAAGACGTACGATTTCAATTGTCAAACGGGCTAATTTGATTAGCCCAATGGCGATATGACTATCGAATTTGATGACGATTGTCTTACACAATTGCATCTTTGATGTCTATCGGCGGAGGCATAACGTCTATGGTTGCAATCAACGAATTACAATTCATCAGAACTCTGAACCCTTAATCGTCTACAACAATTTTTCCCATCTTTCGGTAGCTAAATTTCACTAGAATCCAGAGTCTCGTCGGCAACAAGAAGCCAGTCCAACTTCCCTGGTATGTCATTAGAAATCTACTTACGTCACAATGACCGTAAGTTAGAAAGGTCGGAGCATTTTTTCACGAGTGACTTTAAGTGAAAGTTGGTTAACGGCGCAGAGTGAAGGGGCCTTTTTTGACATTGCCAAATCGCACGGTTTCTAAGCGCAGCCGGTTCCTATAATATCGCTACTATCGCGGTCTTCTTGCAATGGACGCAACAGATAATATTCTTTGACTTTGATTTGTGCAGCTAAATTCATATCTGGTGATGTGGGAAATGAAATGACACCATATTTAAAAAAATCAGAAAATGAAAAAAATTGTTCCCCTGTTTCCTTAGGTATACTTTTTCAAGCACAAACTCGAATCCATTTGTATAGGGTCTTTGGGAGTTAGCAAATTTCGCAAATAAGGCCTTAAAAGAAATATTTTTTTAAGACCTTATAATGATCGATGGACCTCTGACCATTAACCAAGTTTCAGTACATCGGTAATGGATAGGTTAGATAAAGCTCGGAAATTTAATTTAAAAATAATTCAAAGGAAACACTAGATTTTCAACTAAGAAACTATTTGAATCCAGAAAAAAATAATGGAAGAAAACATTTTGTGGTTACTGCAACTATAATAGACATTATTACCATTAAAGATCACACAACATAAAGATGAAAATAGTATTACTAAACATAATAAGGTTAAGGCACATAGGCACCAGTGGCGAAGGGTCCATATAACACGATTCCCATCGGCTTGTTTAGGAAATGGCATCCATACTACATTTCTTTATTCCGTGCTCTTCACTATGTCAAACATTTTCATAAATGTTAATACCACAAATACACTTGACTGATAGTACAAACATTTTTATGTTTTCTTTGGTTGCTTTTCTGAGTAAGGCGTTTTTTGTCTGGCTTTCCTTTTTAAAATGTTCACTCTTCGCCACTGATAGGCACGCCACCGTATTAATACAAAATTTGATAACCCGTTTCTCTGTTTATTTTCATTACATCAAAATATAAGACCTCTATCATCTGGTACTGATACGTTAAAAGGCACCATTTTGCCAAAATTTTTAATATTGTATTTGTTTTAAAGATATCAAGCTGGACAGATTTACATACAAAGTTGTTCTCTTGCCTTCAATTGTACCTATACTAAAATTTTACATTTCAGCCAGGTAGTAACTTTGTAAATGTCTGTATTAAACTATAGAGGTCTTAAACTTTACTGTATAATGACAAACAACAGAGAAACGGGTTATCGAATTTTGTACAAAAACGGTGGCATCCCTATACACCTTAATCTTAAAATATATTGGAATATTATTGAAAAATCACACACAGAATTCACAAAAATATGAGGTTCCTGATGGTTTCAAATATTTAAATATTGCTACCATTTAGTTCTGCTATTAAATTGTATTGCAGCATGCATAGCTAATACAAACTTATATACATTATGTATTTAGTACTTCTTCTTCTTCTCTATACATATAAAATACAACGTCTGTCTGTCTGTTCGTTCGCTTATAACTTGAGAACCAATCAATGGATTTTGATGCAATTTTCACTGAAAGATAAAGCATTTCTTCGGGAAAGTTTAGGGCTATGTATCATCACGCTATGACAAAAGGAAGCAGCACCATGAGAATTTTAGTGAGCAATATGGAAGGTTCGCTGCCGTAGCATGGTCGATCGTCGCGGGTTCAAACCCCGACTGGTAAAGCTATCTTGGATAATGGCTCAGTAAGCTGGCGTTGAAATTGTTTGTAAGCTGGCGTTGAAATTGTTTTTGTTTTAATACACTAGATGGCGCTGTATGTTTCAAAATATCGAATTTGACGCAGTCGTTGACGTTAAAGTTTGTCTACACTATTATATAAAGAAGAAAGATTTGTTTGTTTGCATATAATGGGTAATACTGAACTGAATACTAGCTACTGAACTGACTTTAAAAATTCTTTAAGCACTCGATAAGATTTTTAGTTAATCGTGTGGTAGGTACGCCCTGCGTAGTCGTACGTATGTAGTCTCATCGTCGGGGTTTCAATCATCCACTGGTAAATGTTTTTTTTAGGTGACCTCTCAAGTTTAAGTCTATTTGATCGGTATTGATGAGTATTTTTATAGAAAATGGTGACCAGGATCTAATGACGGGACTGGGAGGTGGGTACGGGATCTCCTCAACGGATAACAGCAGACCCATCGAGTTTGGGCTTTTTTTATTGGTCTTTATTAGCACTTTGGTAAAACGTGTTGACCATGGTCTGATGATGGGGCTGGAAAGTAGGTACGGGATCTCCTTAGCGGACAACAGCAGACCCTTCAAGTTTGGGCTTGTTTAATTGGTCTTTATTAGCACTTTGGTAAAACATGGTGACCGTTGCATATTGTCGTTCAAAAAATCATATTCTTTTGTTTTCCTTATTTCCACGAAAATCTCTTCGACGCGGGCGAAACCGCAGGCAAAAGCTTGTCTTTGATAAAATTCGAATGGGTACGTAATTTTTGACGGCATTTCAAGCCGAAAGCCGGTCTAGTGTATTAGAATAATATTACAAGATGTCTATGATCCTACCTAATTTACTAAGTACACCATCTAGCGATCACTTACGCAATCCCTCCGATTCCAAAGTCAAGCTGCACCGTCTAAATAAGGCCTTACAAGAACGACTGAGTCAATTATGTGCATACAAAGTTATATCCTTCAAAAAATCGACTTTAAAGATATACTAGAAGATTTTGCTCGACAGAAATCCCAAAAGAAACCGTTATCGTAATCGTAACCAAAAAAACCAGCAGCATTCTAATATCATTAATGTAATGACATATTATATCATCCATCCATCCATCCATCAGCCTGTTTCGTCCACTGCTGGACATAGGCCTTTCCAGGATTTCACCACTCTTGGCGGTCCTCCTGGAAGAAATGCCCATACTCACACACGCTGGGCAGGCGGGTTGGTGAGCGCGGTGCCGAAACTCTTGCACCAGTGACGCCGCTGCCCGTCACCAGTCTGTTTTATATAAGGCCCGGCAAATGGGGATGGATATACCGCCATCCATCGGTCCCAGGCAATGGTGGGCCGCCTGGTTTTTTGCCTGAGAGCTGTTCCCTTACTCTCCCCCGAATAACTTCGGGAGGATTTGCGAGTAAGATGGTGGTACCTCCACAGTCGAGCTGATTACCTACCTATAATAAATGGTCATACTTGGAAAAAATTGTTATTATAATTCGTTCTTTTTACTTTCCAAAAGGGCCCCAAATTCTTGTGTGCCCAAGGGCCCCAGCCTAGTTTAAGACGGCCATGAGAACGGACCAAGTCACAAATATACTTCACAACCTCAGCTAGCCACCGGCACCGCTAGCCGAGGTCGTGAAGTACATTTGTGACTTGGTCCGTGCCACACCGCCCCCCAACCTCTCTCCTGCCTGCCTGAGGTTCGTCGTCCTCGCGTCGTCGTCGTACTCTTACGTTTTCCCGCCCAGCCCAACCGCCTGGTGACAGACCACCAGCTGTCTATCTCGCGAGCCGCCGCCGCCGTCGCTGAGGCGGAAGGTACTACTCATACTGAACAAACTCGGACACAAGCCGATCATATCTTGGGAACGGTTGTTGCTAGAACGTTCGGGTTTGGACTATATACCGGGTGTAAATAGCCCGCTACCATTAAAGCCACATATTCTACCGATCATACTGAACCACTTTTCCCAGAAACATCCCGCGCTAACTAACTCATGTTTGGGAATTAATTGAGTTCCAAACAAAAATGCGTGAACCCTAACGCGCCGACATACGGGCGAGTTTCGTTCGAGAGAGCGTCTTCCGTGACCTTCCTCCTAGGAGATAAAGTCTGAGTTACAGTTGAAAATCTTTTTTTGAAGATTTTCGCGGGTTCTTTTTTTAGGGTTCCGGAGTCCGACAAGGAACCCTTATAGTTTCGCGATGTCGTCTGTCCGCGGCTTAGCGCAGAGACTATTAGTACTAGAAAACTGTAATTTGGCATGGATATAAATATTACTTACACCGATCTTGAAAAAAAGGGTGCCTCTCAAATACGTAAATGATTTTTTTTTATCGTCTATCCCATCGTTTGGGGTATCGTTGGATAGGCCGTTCAAAAAGATTGTGCGTGTGTAAGAACCATTTTTCGATTTAGGGATCTGTTGGCGAAATATTAAGCTTTAAAGTGAAAATTTTGTTAGTGTGGAGCGTCCCCCCGTCCCCCCCTCCCCCCTCTGCCGGCTAAACGGTTGTTTATAGAAATGTGATAAAAATTCTGAGAAGTAATATACCTATAATGAATTTAAAAGAAAAACTATCACAGCTCAGCAGGCTTTACAGGTTTACGATTACAGGACGCACCAAACTTTTGGTCCCCTAGAATGTATGGGACCAGAAGTTTGGTGCGGTCTGTATTAGTAGACCAACTTATATGTACCGGGCAACTACGGAACCCTACTTTGCGCGTGGCCCGACACGCACTTGGCCGGTTTTTTCAAATAGCTGTTTAGTATGGTGAGCAGAGTATGTGATTTTATTTAAGGGAGGGTTATCCCGATTTTGTCTCTTTTCAAATTAATTTTAAAGCAATAAATAGCGACGATAAAATGTTGTAAAAAATATATGTTATATTTCCCTCTTTGATCTTGATATTTCGGCTGTTTGATACACGATTACTTACATTTTCCTCGATCCATTTAAGTCGCAAAGATAGGTCAGGGAGCGTATTTTTGAATCATTCGAATTTCAATTCGTATACGAATCCACATGATTCGCATACGAAAACTTAAAATCAGTATTTTTGAAAATTCATTCCGTGAATTCTGCAACGAGTGGTCTGACCCACTCGTTTTCTGATTTCTACTAGTAGAATCTACGCAAGAATGACATGACTGACATTGAATTGACAAGTTTAAATGTTTTGATGCATATTTACATTCTTTATTCATATCCATTATATTTATATATATATCTATAATTTTCATTTTTATTTTTATTTGTGTAGAATAAGTTCTGCCAACCTATTTTGTGTATTCTTTCACCACAGTATTGGTTGGCTGGAAGAAACCCCTTGAAGAGGTAAGCTCGCCTTTGAGAATATTTTTCTTTTTGTAATCTTAGTTTAAGTTTCTGTGTGTACAATAAAGTATACCTAGTCGGTGCTTAAATTCTGTCACAAACAAAATTGGCTATAAAATGAAAACTAGTCATGATATTCAAAAAAAGTTTTTTTTTTAAAAAAGGTAATTTAATTAGCTAACATTAAACACAAAATTTATTCAAAATGATTGCCACCATTTTTCACACAAGCCTTCAATCTTCGCGACCAATCATCAATAGCAGCACGGACCATATTCATGTCGATATCGGCCACTGCTTTAATCAATGATGACTTTAGGCTGCTCAAATTTTTGTGAGGTTTAGAACAGACCTTCTCCTCTAATTCCTGCCAAATTTTGTAATCCAGTGGATTGAGGTCAGGGCTAGATGAGGGCCAATCTTGATGCCTTATTAGCTCGATATTCTGGCGCTCGAACCACACCTGAGTTGTTTTGGCCTTATGAGCAGGTGCGGAGTCCTGTTGAAACACAAATGGCCGTCCTCCAAAGAGTGTCTGGGGCAGATCTTTTACCATGCGATCTAAAACCGTGTCTTGGTACACTTTTTCACTGGTTTTGACACCTTTTTCACAAAAATGCACTTAGTAGGGCCATAGTAGGACACTCCCAACCAAATCATGACTGATGATGGATGATGGCCGTGCTGCACTCTAGGAATGGCATTTCCAGCGGCCGCAGAGCTGGTAGCGTACACCCTGTCATTTTGTTTGTTGTACTTGTCTACGATATTAAAAATTTTCTCGTCTGTAAACAGGATATCGCGGTGTCTGTTTCTTGCGTACCGCTTAAGCAAAACTTTGCGTTTTTTGGCTCTCGTAGCTATCAGACGCGCGTTCAGAAGATGTCCACTCTTTTTTCGGTAAGCTCGTAGTCCCAGGTCTTCATTGAGTACTTTTTTTACGGTACTTCTGGTTAATCACATCTCCAAAGCCATCAGTTTCTGCTTGCGGACGGGATTTCTTGCAATACGCGCCTTGATTGCTTTGATGACCCCTGGAGTCCTAACGGAACAAAGTCTGCCAGTTCTTTTCTCGTCATCGACACTAGAGGTTTCATTGTACCTCTTGATGGTACGGTACACGAACCTCTTCGTGATTTTTAATTTTTGAAGCAAGTTGAATATCGTCTTCGGTGGATGGCCGCAACGATGCAATGCAATCACTGCTACTCGGTCCTCTTTGCGAGTCCACTCCATCGTAAAAAATGAATGAATGTAATTGTGATTTGGCAGATTATTAATCAAAAAATATTTGAAAATCTAACACCATTTCATTTTTTTTCTAGGTGTTCTATTTTAAAAATAAATGGCCAGTGACAGTATTTAAGAACCGACTAGGTATAATAATAATAATGATAATAATAATAATAATAACCCGGCGTAGGGATGTGACGACCCCACCGCCCACTGGTGCGTCTAGATGGCGTCGGGGTGTGACGACCCCTTCGCCCTCTGGTACGTACAGTGCAAGCAGTCACCGCAGGGCGGCTTGTGGCGAGCCGATGGTGAGTGGCGACACCTCGGACCCTACCTCCAGGGGAAACACACACACATGCACTTACACACACATACACACAGCGACACACCTCCCCGCCTCTGCGCTTGCCTTAACCAGCCGGCCAGAGTGGAGTCGCAAGAGCGGAACCTATGCTCCAGGTTGGAAGTGTAAAATGTCATAACGCCGGGGGCACTTGACTGTATAAGGATCTTGCGCCCCGCAGACTCACCTCTCGACAACCTTAGCTGCTTACATAGTGTTGCCCCCTGGCCACCCCATGGTGGCTAGATAGGGGGCCCACAACGGCTATCCTTCTGGGTAGTCATCAAGCAGCAAGTCACCATCTGCCAGACTTAAATTTGTGAGAGATTTTTGAGGCAGATGTCCGTTATCTCACTCCATAGCCCTGTTATCCGGCCCATCTAGCATCCCATCCTCATAGCCCACTCCAAGTCTTCCTTCCTGGCAATAGTTTGGCAACTATGGGGGACTGTCCGTTAGTGTATCCCAATGGTACATTGAGGGAGAGGCCTCCATGGATGCGGCCATCTCACATTTAGATTAAATGGTACTAAGGCCTCTTCAATGTTGGCTTCGGCCCCATGAATGCCTTTCAAATGACCGGGTCCCTATGGGCCCGTGACTGAAAAGTGTACCTACATAATAATAACCTAAAATATAAGAAAAAACAGACAACAGAAACGAAAACAATCGAAAGGAAAGGAAACGACAACGTGAGAACGAAAACGTCGATGAGAGACTGACATTATAACTTTTTAATTTACTTTCCATTCACCTTAATTCATTGAAATATTTATTATCATTTAAAATCAACGAAATATTGCTTTCCGGTTCTTCTTTTTTCTGTGTAAAACGAAAACCGTTTCATTGTTTTCTACTAATTCAAAAATACGTAAAATCTTGTCCAATCGAATTGAATTTCGCACGTCAATTGTATTCGTGCGTGAATATATGATTCACGGCGAGTGATTCAAAAATACACTCCCGAACTATGATCTAAATATAAATGTCATGTGAGCTACGTTAAGTATTGAACAATAAGACTTATACTAAAATAAACGGCTTAGGAATGTAACATAAACAAACGGTCGTCATTTTAAAAACCAATCCCTCTAATTCGAAAATAATAATTAAAAACACCTTTTTCTGAGCGGCGCGGCGCACTCCCGCTGAGCAGGATAAACATATGTAAAATGAAAGCGTTGGAACAAGACAGATTTCGCTGGATAATCTCGCCTTAAAGGCAATAAATTGCATTACTCTAAGGAATAGTCATACTCATAGATTTAGATCTTTTTTGGTCAATATACTTTACTAAAATATTATTTAGAACAAAATTAATAGATAATTTCTTTGTCCTTGTGTCCTAGTCCTATCTCTTCTATCACTTTTTAAAGTTTCAATTTTATTCTTTTAGTTTCAAATTTAAATTTTATTTATATAGTAATAATAAGTCAATCAAAAATGTCAGTAAAATATCCATTTGTTAGTTAATTTTACTGACATAAAATAAATTAATAAATTAAATGAACTATGTAAGGTACTTGAAGTAAATAAGGCCGGAGTCTTAAAAGGCCGCGTAAAGAAAAAACACACTTGCTATAATTCAATCATTATAAACGCACCCCATTATGATGCCATAGTGGCAAAATACTTACAGCGAGTCCGAACGTCTGCATGAACGTTGTCGTCAGTCTCTGTATGCAAATTGTCGAATATATTAAAATTTTCGTAAAAATAAAAGATTTATTTGGTCATGAACAGTGATAGGATATTCAAATGCTTTTTGCCCCAAATTACTAACATTCAATTGTATGGAATGGACTTTTGTATAGGAAAATAAATATTTTATTTTGTATTAAACATAAAGAAGGTAACTTACTTGATGAAACAAACAATATTAAAATTTGATCATATTTGATAGGTACTTATATAAATCATGGTGACCAGGGTCTGATGGTGGGACTGGAAGGTTGAAATGAGAACTCCTCAACGAACCACAGCAGATCTCTCGTGTTTAGACTATTTGATCGATATTGATGAGTGCTTTTGTAAAACGTAGTGACCAGGGTCTGATGGTGGCACTGGAATATTGAAATGAGAACTCCTCAACGAACAACAGCAGACCTCTCGAGTTTGGACTATTTGATCGGTCTTGATGAGTAATTTTGTAAAACATGGTGACCAGGGTCTGGTGGTGGGACTGGAAGGTTGAAATGAGAACTCCTCACGAACAACAGCAGACCTCTCGAATTAAGACTATTTGATCGGTCTTCAAACCCTGGTCACTGTGTTTCACAAAAGCACTCATTAAGGCGGATCAAATAGTCCAAATTCTAGAGGTTTGCTGTTGTTTGTTGAGGAGTTCCTTTTTTAACCTTCCAGTCTCATCATCAGACCCTGGTCACCATATTTTACAAAAGTACTCATCAAAACCGATCAAATTGTTTAAACTCGAGAAGTCTGCTGTAGTTCGTTGAGGAGTTCCTTTTTCAACTTTTCGGTCTCACCATCAGACCCTGGCCTCCATTTTTACAAAAATACTCATCAAGATAGATCAAATAGTCTAAACTCGAGAGGTCTGCTGTTGTTCCTTGAGGAGTTCTCATTTCAACCTTCCAGTCCCATCATCAGACCCTGGTCACCATATTTTACAAAAGTACTCTTCAAAACCGATCAAATAGTTTAAACTCGAGAAGTCTGCTGTTGTTCGTTGAGGAGTTCTCATTTCGACATTCCAGTCCCATCATCAGACTCTGGTCACCATTTTTTACAAAATTACCCATCAGGACCAATAAAAGAATGCAAAACTTGAGAGTTCAGCAATTGTCTGTTGAGGAGATCTTATGTCCACATTCCAGTCCCATCATCAGACCAGGTCATGAGCAAGATAATATGGTGCTGTTACCATTCTTACGTAAGAACGGTTGAATAATTAAGTAAGTTTATCTTTAATAACAAATAAAAAATATAGGTAGTAAAAGCCGCTTCCATATGATGTTAGCTTTTCGTTCATAAGTACCAAAAAAGCATCGGATTATCCTATCACTGGTCATGATTGATATTATTACATATATGTATACATATTATCTACTATTAGCTTTATGTAAAGCAACGTGATTTTCGATATCTTTTAATTAAGTGACTTTCTTTTGAGAAAATTAACAGGTAGGTACTGGAGGCTCGCTAAGTCCTCAGGATCAAGATTCAATGACCGTGTTTGCGTAATATGCAAAAAAATGTATGCCTCTTTACTTTGAAAAACATTCTTGACTGAACTGGTATGGAAATTCTAAACTTTATTTTGCGTATTTCTCAC
Source organism: Ypsolopha scabrella (assembly GCA_910592155.1). Classification (NCBI taxonomy): domain Eukaryota; kingdom Metazoa; phylum Arthropoda; class Insecta; order Lepidoptera; family Ypsolophidae; genus Ypsolopha; species Ypsolopha scabrella. The sequence goes on along the minus strand of OU342960.1, from coordinate 26,229,998 downwards.
AAAGGGTCATTGAACCTTGGTCCTGACCACTTACTGAGTCTTTAGTATGAATTTTGCAATATAAAGAAAGTCACCCTACATTTACTCATAAAATTCCATCTTTTGACATCAAATATCTCGTAAGCTAATAAAGCCATTAATTGGGAGGGCAGTAAGACCTAGGGTACTTTTTACAATGAAACTCTTTAATAATATTGTTGTCCTGAAAAACACTTTGACTGTTTTTATCACAATTTATATTATAATTTTTCATTGAATTTAATTACAAAATCTTTTTTTATTTTAGTTTTCATTTAAATTTATTTGATCATTTGGTTTTGCTACTCTATTCTATTTAAGTTAAAGAGTTATTTTTGCACTCACTGAAGTTTTGTGATAATTTTTTCCTATTTATGTTTATAAACTGACGTTTTGTTTAATGAAATATTTAATGTATTGATTTTAAAAATAGCTAGTTCTATTGCAACTTAAGTATTACGTACAGTGGATGGAGCCCACATCAAGCTAAACACTTTCATTATAAGCTGACCTCTCATTGAATGGGCTTCCCGTACAATGAGAGGTCAGCTTATACTCAATGTGTATAGCTTGATGTGGGCTCCACTGTACATAGGTAAGGCCTTAAGAGTTTTGAATCATAAAAAACAATCAACCAAGTGATATTTTAAACCGACAACTGAATTAAATTATACACTTAAAAAAAGTGTCTGTCAAAGTTTTAAATAAAGGTGTTATGTGACTATTAAGTCGTGGATGATAGTATGTTTAGTACATAGCTTGAAAAAAAGACTCTTCTTACTTTCTTGGACATACAAATTTAACGATTTTTAATTCAAGTATAAAGCTTACCGTAACCTATGCAAGGAGGCTATGCGTGTAGCTAGAGCACTTTACTCCAAAAACCCTTTAATGGAAAAAAGACACTCCGAAAAAATGTTGGCAGCTTCTTAATTAATACAAATCTACTGATCAGAAATAAAGTAGGGATGCAAACATTTGTGAACAAATTAACCTCTTAATAAAATTTATGAGTATTTTGCGTCTATACTAGGTGAAATTAAATCAACCGACCAAATTCATACTGGAGACTCGGTTAGTCATCAGGAACAAGGTTTAATGACCCTCCAGGTGAAATTCGAAAAAAAAAAAATTTTTTTTCCCGTAGAACCTGCACTAGGAATTGTACTTAAACTAGTCCAACCAGTACGGGAGCAAAAAAAATTATTTTTCGAAATTGGCCAAAAGGATTACTGAACCTAGTTCTTGATCACCAACCGACTCTCTAGAATGAATTTGGTCGGTTGATTAAATTTCACCCTATATTTGAGTCAGATTTCTGATTTTCGTCTATATTTGAGGGCAAAGATTGAATAAACGATTTTATAACTCGAGAACCACACGGATTTGCATGCGTTTTTTCTTATTATCATCATAGTTACCCTGGTCAACACATAGACCAAGCTATAATAGCTATTTAATATATAATACAAGCCATAATGCCCAAGCCGAAAACGGGGCAAATATTGAATAGACGCAAACGGTAAAGGCTATTGTTATATAAATCTACGGGAAGTCTGAGTCGAATTTATATCCGAAACCTTCGCGAACGAAGTCGTGGGCAAAAGCTATATATTATAAATTTATGTTTCGTTAACTGAACGAATAGGCAAATAAATCTGTTTCCATACCTACCTTCCGTTACTTGTTGAAGATTCTATTGATATACAATAATAAATCAGAGAGTTGTTGTATTGTAATACCTACCTATAGTACCTACCATGATTTCTTCTGTGACTGATGATGATAAAACCTAATAATTTTCAGTTCAAATTTTTAATCAGCGCGGAGTGCCTAAAGCGAATACATCTACCTTTTACCACAGTTTATTACAATCTTTTGCCACACTTACAGTCTGTCAAAAAAGAGTTTAAATTAATATTCATGGAACAATTTTTATTTCGCCTGGTTACACCAAACAAACAAGTATAAAATCTAGTTTACCGCGTTGTTATTTCATAAATTTAACACATAAATAACACGTATGAAGTTCAATAAAGTTCAATATTCATTTCAACACTTTTTTGACAGACTATAGGTACCTACCTATCTACCCTACCTACTCGGAACTACTCGGAAGCGGTTTAATAATAAGAATACTGATATAGGAGGAGAGTTGGTACGCTTAGGATATTAGTAAACGAAATACCAAAACGATTTCAATATTGATAAATCACCCGAGGCCATGCGAATACTAGTTATTACTAATAAATTAATTGGTATTTCGTTTACTAATATCGAGCCCTGCTTCTAAGACACGGCGTGATATTGCGCCGTACTTTGGGCACAAATATACTCCTTTATTTTCACAGTGTTTCCCTTCACAGTTCACCTCATCAAATTATTCCGGTTTGTTGCCTTATATATTTGTTCATTTTGGACATTTAACGAGTCAACCGAAAATACGGTGACGGAAATTTTGCAACATGTCTCTGGATACCGGCACGAGTGGCAACCCTAGCCTACGTAGTGTCACGTTACCTAACCCTGCAGCGGAAGCAGTCTATTGCTCTGTGTCGACTGTTTCTAGGAATTTATTCTGTCTGCTATAGTATAAATACTACCATCATTCTATCTTTAGGTATGTACAATGTACACATGTATATATGAATGAATATCTGTCTCTATATCTGAATATTATATGCTCACTTGTGAGAAGAGAATCAGTAAATGTATTTCATGCGGTTGTCACTGTTTCATAACATAACACTAACCGTGACTAACAAGGGAAGAATGAGCAGTAATCATTTTAGTCTGTTATATTATGTGTAGGTATATTTGCTTTTATGTAGAGTTGTGGTGTAGAGTGGCAGAAACGTAAAGCGGAATCGCAATATTTTGACATTATCCGTGTTGGGGTAAAATTGTGCCACGACACGATTCGTGAGCCAAACGCTGAGCCGCCCCTGCGACTATCGATACACGCAAGTGTGGCCGGTCACTAAATTATCGGTAATCTTCGCGAACAAACACGTGAAGACGAGGCTTCAGAACGATAGACGCAAATGCTGCCCCAGCATGAGACCACAACGGATTTTGATGGGTTTACATTATGTTAGCGAGTAAATTACTCAAATTAAAACAGTTTTTAAGCATACATCATCAAGTTGTTTCTAATAGGCCCTGACAATGTACGGAGAAGGAAAAAAACAAAAATAATAGAAAACTAACGGTTTATCAATTTATTGATAAAAAAGCCCAATATGGAATGTCAATCAACATAAGTATGAATAAATGACAATTTAAATTAGTTTTAAGGTGGAGTTAATGCGGCCATTTTCAAACTTCCTTCCCGAGTATGATTGCCCAAATTTTATGATTACAAACAAACAGTAACTCTTTGATAAAACTAAAACGCGACTCGCGACTTGGTAAGGCGAACCACCGCAAAGTAGGAGTAGAACAAAAGAAAGCACTATAGAATTAGGCACGCAAGAATTTAGCGGTTTGTTTTGTCTCTTTCCAGCTCAGCTTTACTCGTATGGACCTCTCATTCCTTCTTGTTTAACCTCCAAACGTCTCCAAAAGCTATTCGGCTCCAGACAAGGTGGACCTGCCAGACTGGTTTCTAAATATAGTGGGAATGGGCGAATTTTTAGGGTTTCGTTTTAAAACTAAAACCCTAACACAGAAGGTTCGAAGTTTGGCTGCCCGCAGTATAACTCAAAAACGATGAGATCGATTACACTAGAAAAATAGAAAAGTTTATTTATCTAACGACCGTTACATTTGGACTTGTGCCTGTGGCCACACCCGCGCTTATAGAGGATTCGAGCACCCCTTAGACCATTAGCAGGTCTAAGGAGCACCCCTATTTGTTCCAGTATACCGTGCTAAAACTGTATAATATTAAATATATAGTTTTAGCACAGTATATTATGATTAAAACATAAAATTCTCAAAAATCCCTAGCCAGTGATGTTTTATAATTATAAACGAACATATGTATAAAATACTAAAATGATCAGAAGTCAGCTCCTGTTGATTATAGCGTAATTTAATATTGTAATGATACATACTCATGCAATTACACTGAAGACATCAAAACATACAGACAAAAAGAAAACGTTCCATTTCTTTTGTATACAGATAATATAAATGAATAATGAAGTTTTAGTGCTGTCAAAACCAAAATTCCTTCATAGATCTTTAGTGTCAACAACAGAAGTTATATTACTTTGGAAAAATTCAAGTTTTGACAGCACTAAAACTAAAATTAAAGACTTCAGAATCGACTTTAATGAAGGAACCCGTACGATTTGTACGGCGTGGACTTGGCAGACATTTTTGTGAGCCGCCTTGGGCCCCTCATCGCTCATGGTGCGGTTGGTTGGTAGGAACAACTCTGGTGCGTTAGCGGAGTCGATGCTGCAACCTACATACACGTCTTAGAACTGATTTTTGAAAGGCATAGACGCATTTTTATAACCACGCCTGTCTCACAGATGGTTAGGCAGAGACTATAAATCTCCATTTGTTGCGATCCTGATACACCTCTTTTGCTCTTTGTTACTGGGAAATAACTGCAATAAAATGTTTACCAGTTGCTCTGTAGATAATTCCTTGAAATCACCACAAACCAAGGTCAAAAAAATTATTTTATTGGCTCTTTTCTCCTTGGTCCCTTAAAATAGAGAAAATATATTTTGTGACAAAAACCCCATCCTGATTTAGCCAAGATCAGGCCAGATTTTGTCACAGTACTATTTTTCACTGGGACGTAATAATCGTCAGTGAAACGCGGGTGTACCGGGTGTGGACTGTGACTTGCATTTCACAGTTCACAGTAGGAAACACCTCTGACACCCCCTCGGGGATTGACATATCGAGACGATATGTTTGTAAATAAGCTGCATGATTTTTCACCAAGTTCTAGCTGAACAGTCTCGGAGAAAACTGTCTGCGACATTTAGACTGAAGACGGGGCTGATAAGGATTCAACTTTTTATCACATCACACTGTCACACTAATATTATAAATGCGAAAGTTTGTGTGTGTGTGTGTGTGTGTGTGTGTTACTCTTTCACGCTGAAACGGCTAGACGGATCTTGATGAAATTTAGAATGGATATAGCTTATACCCTAAAAAAGCATGTCGTTAAACCGAATAACACGCGGGCACAGCCGCGGGCAAAAGCTAGTTACTAACTAATGTTTTAGATAAGTGTATCATTTGTGTATCTAATAAACTCGTATTTTGGTTATGTGAGAGAATATGACTTTACAAAAAATGCATCGGTACCATTTTCAAATTTGTCTCTTATCTACTAATAAAGTTGTAAAAAAAGTCATGTCTGTACAAACATTGAACATTTTCGCGAAATTTTAAATGAAGTGGGTTATTGGTATTGTACTGAGGCCGAAACCACAATTTTTAGAATTTTTGCCTTTCTATATGTTCCGTTTTAACTCGAGAACCACTCAACGGATCCAAATGAAGCAGTTTTTTTATTATCACCGGTGGGTCACTACGTGTTCAACACATAGGCTATAATATAAGGGATGTTCATAAAATAACGCCCAACCCGAAAACGGGGCGAACATTGAATAACCGCTTTTAACTAGACAACCACTCAAAGTGGATTCCAAACCATGCTGGTATTTTTTATTTATTTATTTATTTGGTTTCAAGAACAACAACAGCGGACACGGTAAATATAACAATAAAAATATAAGCAGTAAATAGGGCCAGTAACAGCTGTTCCCAAGTAAACAATATAAATTTTACTCTTACTAAATAATACATCGTAAATATGCGATATTATCTTAAAAATATATTAAGTACATGCAATCTTAACAAAACAAATGATATAAAAACAAAACTACGAAAAAGAAAACTAATATGTAGGTAGGTAACAAATAACAATAAATGAACTAAATTCATAGTCGTGCATGTGTAATGAATATGAACCATGTGATGAAAGTGTGTGTGAGGGTGTGTGTGTGTGTATGTGTATGTAGGTGTACGGGTGAGTATGTGTGGATGAAAGAATTTATGTGACATAATTGCAATAATGTTTGTAATATGTAATCTAATCACCCAGGAGACTGGGTGTACTCTTACGGATTTTGTGAATTTTATTTATGAACGAAGTCTTATATGTACAGAAGGGATCACATTCATGGAAATCAGTGTTAAATCGATGAGCAAGGCGTAATGAGGGTGAATTAGCAGCATAATTGGTATTGACGGTGGGAAGATAAAATTGTTTCCTTTTGCTGTGGCGGGTACGAGTGCCAGGTACTGATATTGTTAGTTCCTGAAGCAACGCTGTAGCATCCAATCTACCAGGACATATCTAACGTTTTACGTGTATTTTCTAATGTCATAAGTTGATGCCGTTCGCAAGATGCCTCATAGTCACGAATGAAGAATTTAGTTTTATAATTTAAATGTTTTAAAAATTTCGATTGCTGTTCTCTAAACGTTGTATATAGGAGATGTATTGAGGACACCAAATACTGCTAGCATATTCCATGATGCTACGGACATAAGCAAATAAACCATTTTTATACAAGATGTATCATCGAAGGGTTGACACATACGCAACACAAAGCCGAGATTACGATAGGCTCGTCCAACTATACTGTCAATATGCTTCTCGAATGTAAGCTTACTACATTGATTCAATGGGTTACTATCAAGGATTACTCCAAGGTCTCGAACACTGCCAACATGCTCAAGGGCAACTCCATTTAAAAGATTTTATTTTATTATTATCGTATGGACACTGGTCAACACATAGGTTATAACGGATGTACATAAAATAACGCCCAGTCCGAAAAAGATTGAGACGCGGGAGGAGCCGCGGGCAAAGGCTAGTGCATTTATAAAATGGCTAACTACTCGTGACGTCATTTTGTGGTCGAATTATTATTCACGTCACGCAGGCTTTAATGAACTACATAATTGATAGGTCAAGCAGATAATAAAAAACCGGCCAAGTGCGTGTCGGGCCACGCGCAATGTAGGGTTCCGTAGTTGACCGGTACATTTTATAAGTTGGTCTACTAATACAGACCGCGCCAAACTTCTAGTCCCATACATTAGAAGGGACTGTAAAGCCTACTTAGCTGTGATAGTTTTCCTTTTAAATTAATTATACTACTTCTGTGAATTTTTTCACATTTCTATAAACAACCGTTTAGCCGGCAGGGGGGGGGGGGGACTCTTCACTCTTACTAAAATTTTCACTTTAAAGCTTCATATGTATTTGGCCAACGGATCCACAAATCGAAAAATGGTTTTCACACTCCCAATGTTTTTGAACGACCTATCCAATATCCATACCCATATATCGCATATCCCACACTATGGGATAGACGAGAAAAAAAACATCGCCAGTTTACGTGCATGAGAGGCATAATTTTTTTTTCAATATTTTTTTAATTTTTATATCCATGCCAATATACAGCTTTTTAGTACTAATAGTCTCTGAGCTAAGCTCCGGCCAGACGGACATGGCGAAACTATAAGGGTTTCTTGTCGGACTACGGAACCCTAAAAAGCGGAAAATTGCTAGTAGCAGGCCTAACATGGTTGCCACTTTAACACAATTTTAAACACCATTTGACAGTAAATATATGAAATTGACAGTTCAAATGGTGTTTAAAATGGCGATGAAGTGGCAACCATGTTAGGTTTTCATGAGCGAGTTAGTGTGTATAAAGTTTTCTTCTTTCTGCATTTAATTAGAAGTCTTTACCAGAGGCTGAGAATACAGATTTGTTGGGTTATTAATATATAAATAATAATAATTACAATTATTTGTAAAAGCGGCGGTAGCTCAGGGGTAGAACGCTGGCCGCTCAATCTTGAGATCCAGGTTCGATCCCCGGCCGGGCATGCACCAATGTGTTTATCAGAATTTATGTGCAGAGAATTTACTACATACATACCACTTGCTGAACGGTGAAGGAAGACATAGTGAGGAAACCTTCATGCCCTAAAAAGCGTGTATTTGTGCCCAAAGAACGGCAATAGGGCTCAGAACCCATCACGTTGGGACGTAATAATCGTCGGTGAAACGCGGGTGTGCCGAGTGTGGACTTTGACTTGCATTTCACAGTTCACACCCGGAACACCTCTGACACCCCCTCGGCGATTCATGTCGTGACGATATACATATATATTTTTGTATTTATATAGGTACTAGCTTTTGCCTGCGGCTCCGCCCGCGTCGGAGAGATTTTCGTGGAAATAATGAAAACAAAAGAATATGATTTTTTGAACGACAATATGCAACGGTCACATTTTTTTTACCAAAGTGCTAATAAAGACCAATCAAATAAGCCCAAACTCGAAGGGTCTGCTGTTGCCCGTTGAGGAGATCCCGTACCCATTTTCCAGTCCCATCATCAGACCCTGGTCACCTTTTTTTTACAATAGAAAATATTTATTCGGAAAAAAAACTGAAAACAAATTTTACCAGTCGGGGTTTGAACCCGCGACGATCCGCTTTCTTTACTTCGGCGAAACTTCCATGTTTCACTAAAATTCTCATTGCGCTGCTCTCTTTTGTCATAGCGTGATGATACATAGCCTAAAACCTTCCCGAAGAAATACTTTATCTTTCAGTGAAAACTGCATCAAAATCCATCAAGTGGTTCTCAAGTTATAAGCGAACGAACAGACATAAAGGATAAAATATGTACGAGTATGTTGATGTAATTCATAAACCTATATTTTTATCGCAGAAATTCATGTCCATGATTCATAACTACTCGGAGGTACTCATAAATATCTACTTACATATTTCTATTCTTTTCCTCGTAGCGGTTACCGTTTAATAAAAGGTTTGTTGCAAATCAGACATTAATAGATCCTGAAATATTATCTCCATGTTTTTAGGGTTCCGTACCTCAAAAGGAAAAAACAGAACCCTTACAGGATCACTTTGTAGTCCGTCTGTCCGTCCGTCCGTCTGTCTGTCAAGACCCTTTATCTCGGGAACGCGTGGAGGTATCGAGTTGGAATTAAAACCTTTAACTATAGTCCTACAGTCCCTTGAAGCTGTGAAAAAACCAAACTTCTTACTTAACGTAAAAAAGATACGGCTGTCTATGCCGCAAAAAACGTGTATTTCGACACTCAAGGGAATCAAAATTTACAGGGTATTTCCCGTTGACCTAGAACTATGAAATTTGACAAGTAATACCGTCTAATACTACAAGTATAGGAAAAAATCTTAAAAGTATACATTTGCAATTAAACCATAAAAAAATCATCGAGGTTAAGCAACGGTATGCGCGGTTAGAGGTCTTCATATTTTGAGGTAAAAAATTCATTTACGGCATAGGTTAACATTTGGAGTAGTACAGTTTCATTTATTAATTTATAATGAAAACAGTGTTTAATACAATAAATTAATAACCCACAAAAAGATAGCCAAAAATATGAAAAATACAAATTACTATTATTCTTACAATAAAGAATCTTTGTCATGAAGTCATGCATGCATGACTCATGGGTAGGGTTGCCATATTTGTCGGAAATAGGTAATGGTTTATTATTAGTAAAATATCAACTTTAAATGTCGATTGCTATTCCAATCAAGTTAAATTAACTACACTACTAGAGAAGGAGATCCAGGAAGGGGTTCGTGTTTTTTCGACCAGTCATATTTAACTTTTTTAATAAGTAATATTTTTTCTTTTTTGACATTATTAATCATGAATTGGGCGCATGTCAATTAAAAATAAAAATGTCAGATTAACTGATTCTGACCTGAGGTTTGACAACCTTTCATCATGTAAAAAAAGCCGGTCAAGTGCGAGTCAGACTCGCATACCTAGGGTTCTGTAATTCGACAGTTTTGGGAACAGGCAGGAAGAAGGTATTTAAAATCTTGCCCATTTTAACTGTTCATGATAACTAAAAAAGAATCGATTGTACCACAAAAGAGAGACACAAATGTTTTTTTTCTGTACTCGAAATAAAACTCGTGGATGAAAAATTGAATTTTGTAAATCTTTGATCGTGAATTTCTCACCCGCTATATTTTTCCTGTAATCTTTACATAATCCCAAATTACCATGATTTTTTTCATATTTTTTGGTTCATTAGTTTCGGAAACAAAGGGCATGCATTTTTTTGTGGTTTTTCAAAGATTCCTCGAAATCAGTGCCAGTAAATATAATAAAATTATATATTTTTATAATCAGTTCTTTAATATCTACAATTTGATACCCATGTTGTATTTTTAGGAATTTAGTTTTAATTTTTCTCACTTTCGTATTGGAAATATTTTGAACAATTTTAAATATTAAATTTTTTTTTTTTACTCTGTATTGTGTAGGCGAGTGAATGTTATTTTTGTAGCAAATTTCAACTAAAGGTTTGAGGCTGTGACATACGGACGGACGGAGTCTCACCATTAGGTTCCTTTTACTTTTCAAGTACTACGGAACCCTAAAAATGTCGGCCGGCACATCGGCGTTCACGGTAACAGTCCCACTTACGGACGTATTGACAACCCTACTCATGGGTCATATTTTTAATGAAAACACCATTAGTTGTCATGTGTGCCTGCTATGTCTGCATAGTGGGTATAATCAACATGGCCCAGGGCAAGCTAGGCATTTTCAAATGTTGAGTTAGTTAAGTTAGTTATTTATTGTTTGTGAGCAGAAATAAGACAAAAAGTATACTACACTCAGATTTACTTTTATGTTATTGGACTAAAACCTTTACATGGGGATATTAAAAATGCCACGGATACCGTGACGTGAGTAAAGTTCTCGTCACCGGAAATTAAACATTGACTTTCCCAACGAAAAAGTTGCTTGTTAAATGTAAATTTTAATGTCTTCTTCTTGACCGCAAAGCCAAGTCAACATTTTCATATTAGACAAAAAACAAGTGGTCTCCAAAAACATTTTTTTTTTAATTTGTCTAACTGATTAATTGTAACTTGATTTCCTACATTTAATTTCTGCCCAATTGCCTATTATTTTAACGTCATCGCTCTATTAGAGGTAAATATTTTTCCAAAATGGTGCATGGGTGGCTTATGGCGGCGGCGGCGCCGAAGGCCATAAAATGATGCTTGCTATTGGTGGCAAGGACAGTGGGGGCGTGGCGAAGGGTGCAGTAGGCCCTCCTAAAATGTGTTCAACCTTTTGGTAATAATTTTAGTTTTATTATTCATTCGGGTATAGGAAAAAAGACAAGAAAATACATTTAATTTTAAAAATGAAACATGAACATTAATAAGTATTATTCGCAGAGCATAATAAAATTTTGCATGTAAGTTTAACCTCGCCATGCTTGGCTCGCAACGCTTTGAAATATATTCTTTACCATGCTGAAATTTCAAATTCAAAGTGGTAATCGTTCGGTAAAAGTCGTTAGACTTCGGGATGAATCGTGGAGTAAAAATTTAGGCAATGCCGTTGAGGCGCGGGTGGCATCGGTGGCAGCGGCGGTGAGTGGTGAGGCGCGCGGGCGCGGCAGGTGAACACATCCGTTTGGCTTGCGGATTGCCCAATTCAAACCGCGTGCGCAACGTACCCGCCGCCACCAGACTATTCGGTTTCGTCACCAAATCCGAACGGTTACGACATGGTTATTTTAGAATCATAAGTCATAATTGTATTTTATTTAACAAGTAGGACATTAACAAGGCAATCGCATCAGCAAGCGTGACGATGATGTCAGTCATCAGTATATAATGCTGTATCTTAAGCAGAAAATTCAATGATTTCACAGCCGAATTATACAGACAGCTTGCGTAATCACTGACGTCACTGCAGACACTTGCTAGCATTGTGATGACTGCGTACTGATGAAACCGATGACTCAGGAAACTACAGATGGACACATGCCGAACATATAGGAGAGAGAAAAAGACTGACTAATTATATTCACAGCCTAGTCGATTTCTCCCCCCGACACGACAGACATTTTCATTTTCTTCAAGTTTTCATTCTTCGTTTCTTCAAATTTTCTTTCTGCAGTAGGAACAACGATATTACAGCTGAAAAAAGTTAAAACATTTAAAAAATTCGCACGCCTCGACGGTATTTGAATCTAAGATGACTTACTTTACTCCAGTCAGATGACCACGTAAAAGAAAAAATGAGAATAATTGCGCTGCAGTCGCTACTTATCAAATGGAATTTCGGTGCTGAGAACAATGAGGTAGGATGTTTTGTTAAACAGTCACACTGAATTTATTTTATAATTTCTGAAACCCACAAAATTCCAAAGTAAAAAATTCAAAGTGCCCATGGATACCCTCACTTTACGGAAGTAGCAAAGCAGGTCGCAAATACCTACAATTTCATCTGGAATTCCATTTTATCCACTTTTAGCTGTAGAAGTCACCAATTTCTTTGTGTCACTATATTTAAACGCGATATGGCACAAATTGCTAATTCTTGAATAAGTTAGTAGTTAAACAGCACACTGTCGTAAAAGTTTTTTGTAAACGACTGATGAGGACGACGACCGAAGAGCGAATGGTCGGTTCGCGATTGGCGCGAAGCAGAGCGATGGCGTAGTGACAGCGGATGGCGTGCGAGGGACGAAGGAGGGATCAGTGCGGGGAGTGCTGCGCGCGCAGAGAAAGGACGCAATGATGATGTAATCGCGATCGATGCACTCCTCTCCGTGTGCGACGCCACTATCGCGTTGAACTATTCTTTGCGATCACTGACGTGACTTGATGAAGAGAAGGAATGAAATTCATTTTCAACGTATACTTAAAACACACACCTTACATACAACTAACGTCATCTGTAACCAAACAGTGATAGGACCTCACTAAATTAAATCTAGAGAAATATGTAGGTATAATGTGGGATGCGAAATTTTAATGTAATATAAACACAATTTTTAGCGCTGTTTTGCAGGCTTTGCAGCAGTAGTGAAGATGGCAAATTTATATTACAAGTCTTTGACCCCCAACAAGAGCACCTGCATTCTTCATATTCGTTAATTCGTTACCACGTGAAATAAAAGAAAATGTCAGTGCCAGAATTGTTACGTCCTTCTAGAACTTGCGGCTACTGAGTCAAAGGCCAAAATAAAAACGAATTTGAAATAAAGATAGGGCGAAGAGCTGAAGATTTATCGCCGCCAATGGCATACTTTATCGATTAGAGCAGCGAGTGGTGCCGTCGTCGCTCGGGAGTTGTCGTAAGTTTCCGTAGGCAATCGGTTCCTATGTAGGTCACACGTGTAAACGTTATCCCCTCCATGCCGGCCTTGGCTTACTTTGTGTCAAAGAGCGCCTCCCCTTCTCTACGCGGCACAAAGCGAGTATGGCGCGGCGGCGTGTCCTCTTGGTGTCGTCAGATCAGAACATAGTGCGTGCGACAGATCGATCGAACGCTTGCTCGAATTATGTTTTATGTAGATACCTTTGGTACTGGTAAATAACTTTAATGTACTACAATAGTAAAGTAATTTTTCCCCTACCTATTAGATAATTTATATATATTATGATGCAGGAGTAGGTAACTTACTACGTAATAATTTAATTTATGGTTAATCATTCATTTGCATGTGCTTATATTTTAAGTAAATATGTGATCTATTATATTGAGCAGGTATTGAACTTTTTTATAACCTGGGACGTACATAAATCATTAGATACATTAGAGATGTTTACATAAATTGCAACACTATTTATTTATCATGTCATTGAATTAAATATTCCAATCAAACAATCCAGACCTTGCATGATTCTTCTTATTTAACGAATCATACAAGCCAGTAGGTAGGTACATTTTGTCCTCCAATCTACCAGCTAGAGGCATTACATTATGAGGTCGTGCATTTGACAGCCCTGCGCGGCCCCTCTGTCGACGCGACCAGCGCTGCACACCGTCTGCTGACGACCTCGTTTTGCCAAGCAGCCATAATAGCCCAACCTCGAAAAGCAACTTTACTGACTGGGAATAAAACTGACTATGGAACCACACAACGTAGCCCGTATCTAGGACAGTACCCGAAATAACTAGGCCACGAGCCGCGGATCCGTTAGCGCAGCGCAGTTGCCTTGCCAGCTTTATGCGTCGACCAGAGTATTTAGATCCTCATAATTCACGATTAGTGGTATGCGGAACGGTCTTACAAAACTGGCGAAACGTGTTGCCGAAATCTAACAAATTGCGACGTAGAATTCTCTGTGATTGTCCATGAGATTTTACGTAAGCCGTTGTAAGATGTATTTTACGAGTAGGAACAAAACTGTTTACTCGAATAACATTTGCGGCTGGATGGCCCATAAAAATAAAAAAATACTGGGAATGAATGTTTGTTTGTGTCTGCCCATTCACAAGAAAACTCAACAGCTCTTAGACTAGGCAATACTTCGTGACCATTACACGTACCCAATGATATCATGCATTCGGAGCACCATGCGCTGTTACTCATCAATTTCGAGAAAGTATGCGTGAAAAACCTACGGCTATATAGGTAGTATTCTGACACACGTGGTAAAAGGCAGATTTCGGGGGATTTTAAAAGGGATTTTCTACAACTATTTTTTAATTGAAACTCTATAAGAAGCGTTCCTCACATTCTATTGTTTTTATTTGATGAGATTTAGTCACCCTACGTCACATTGCATAGCATTTACCATACCGTAAACAAAAATCGAACGACTGATACCTATTCCGAGTGAAAAATAATACCAGAATTGCCGTTATAGGATAGGACAAGCATGCAAGTCCGGAGTATGGATGTATGTTTCAGGAAGAAGTCGGAAACAGTGTTATTTCAGTACCATTTCTGTGCCATCGGTCACAGTATTATAATAAATTTAAACTTTTTAGTGAAAGTCTGCTGTAATATTTGAAGTCGGTTACTATTTCTTTGTTTATTTATTTTACATTGAATGTTATTTATACGAGAAAACATGGTGAAAAAGAGTTTTATGTTGTTTATGCCATTTGTTTTACAATTAAATTCCAAGAAAAGGCTATGTATTACTTTTTTCCAAGTTTTATTGTGTTTAATACTACCGTTTTTTGATATTTTGACTCGTAGTATTTATGTAAAATGTTTAATTAAATTTGTTTTTGTACCTATTTTTGCATAGAGCTAAGGCTTTTCGATGCAAACTTAGGCTATTCACTTAAAACATAATAATAGCTATTCCTTCAGGCTTTCAAAAACACATTGTTTCAGGTGCGTTAACCTGCATCTGTATGTTCTACACTGTCGTAGTAATTCCGTAGCACTGACTACGAAAAATACACCTGTAAATTAAGAGGAAATGTGTCTATAACCTTTCAATCCTAACTAAGAAAATTATCTAGTAGAAAAAAATTGCTTTGTCGAAAGCAGCTTCAGCTAGTAAACTATGTGTAAGTATGCTGATAGATTTGAAGCCATATTTTTGTGTATAACTTGTATTTGCTGTCGTATTTTTTATTTTTGTAGTAAATAAACTCTAACGTTAGAAATAAATATAATGATGTAGTAGTTATTTATTATGTACCATGTGTTAAAAGATGTTAATAGTCGTAAGTTTGTATAGAGTAATTATTATTACATTAATGAGTTATTGCCATAGATTTAGATATATACGAGTATATGTGGATAATGCTTTAATATGCTTACAAAACAATTAACATACGATGCATTTTTTTGTAAAATTTCATTTACACGAGATTACACGGTAAAAAATAATATTTTTTGGCCATATCCCTGGAACGGCTGCCCAGTGGATCCGCGGCCTGGGCAGGATGGTTAAAACTATTTATTAACGTATTTGTGAAGGTTATTAAATAAATAAATAAATGAAATTTCAATATTTATTGTTAAAATATCAAAAGCCGTTCAAAATGGTCATCTTTATTTTTACAAGAAACTGTATTTCCCCGTGTAATCTCGTGTAAATAAAATGTTGCCAAACATACATCAAAATGTTTAATTGTTTTGTAAGCATATTAAAGCAATATCTAATAAATGTAATTACTCTATACAAACTTAAGTTTATTAACACCGTTTAACGCATGGTACATAATAATTAACTACTACATATTTAGACTGACAACTGGCAGATAATGTTGCCATAATAAAATAGTACATTTTGATGCGAGTGCGAAAAGATTGACGAGAAATATCAACACTTTTACACGTGTATCAAATGACGTTTTTTAATACACCTGCGAAAATTACACGAAATAATAAAATAAAAGCAATTTTGTTGCAAATCAAAACAGATACAAGTCGACAGAAGAACACGCAGTCTGGTTAGCGCCAATCTGTACTACAAAGCCCAATGTCTCTTTCTAAAATATTTTTAAAAATAATGTATAATATAACTTTAAAAATAATATAAATTATGACGTCTAAAATCGTTTTGAATTTTTAAAACATCTTTTACAATTTAACATACATAATATATTTAATAATAATGTATAAATGTTTGAAAATACTCATCTTAAACAGTTTTTAGAGTATTCAGTAAAACAAAGGTTTACATGCTTTCTAAATGATGTGCCCGTTTCTCCTAGATGGCGTTAGTAGTAAAAACAAAAAGCACGAGTGCGAAATATGTCATTTTACGCACGCTAAACAGTCACGTAATCTATGATATTTTGAGCAGGTGTATTAATAAATATAAACAGTACATTCCAATCTACGCAAAGTTAAAAATCGATTGAGTTCGATATACATATGGTCATACGCTGCTACAATGGAAAATATTACAGTTAGAAGGAAAATTAAGAAATAATTAATTTGAAACGCTAACTGATCCTGTAGACTCTACAGAAGATATTTTGTTGTCACCAATACATAGAAATAGTCTACCAGATTTGTCAACGTTATTGGCAGCAGAAGAAATTGACAAATTGCAAACTGAAAACGAAGAATTGCGTCTACAATTAAATGGCACCCATTATGTAATAGAAAGCTAGCTCGAAGAAATTACCTCTCTGAAAGCCAACGTAAATGATCAGGAATTGAAAATGAATTTTCTGGTGCTGTTCCGGACAAAATTCGAATAGAAAGGAAGGTCTTATGGGGTTATCGCAAAAACAAAAATATATTGAACGAATGCGATAAGATCTAAACAATGATCTTAATTGAACACCACAAATACAGAGAATCTGCCTACAGAAGAATTAGCACCATCTTTAAAAATACCAAAGGATAACAGCAATGAACTGTGTACGCAACAAGATGTTCAAAATGACAAGACAAGACCTAAAACCAAACGCAATTCCAATGACAATGATAATCTAAAAGTTATAACTACAACACAAAATGAAAACGCTGCGAAATTAAGTGAACACGATACCAATAGACACGGTGAAAAAAATGGGACAATTGTAATAATTGGTGGAGAGCAATGCAAGGGTCTATCAAAAGCGATGTGTATAGTTAGAAAAGATACAAATTACGAACAATACTCAATACATTCATTTTAAAACCAAATGCTAACTGTAAAGAGTTAGCTGATTCTGTAAATACTTTTGATGTGAAAAATAAAGATTATGCGATTATGTGATTGGTTGAGAACGACAAAAACCCGATTGAAATTATTGGAGAGTTAAAATATGTCCTAAAATGTTATAAAAATGCTCTTGTGTTTGTGTTAGGTATTTATAATAGTCCTCATTAAATGAGCATCAACTAAATGATACACTGAAATTAATTTGTAATTGATTCGAGAATTGCATGTTTGTAGAAAACTGTTTAAAAAAATAGTAAGCTTGAGTATCTTACAATGACTGCAACGACGGTCTCAAGTAAAATTGATTCTAGGGACTATGAAAACAAATTTATTAAGAACATACGTTTCCATCTAAAATTAGTCGCATCAAAAAACAATTTCACTGATTCTAACGAGTCAAAAAATGAGAATAGCACACGTGATGAGTTTTTTCGTTTAATCGCAGATGAATTAAACTTGCACTGTTCTCAAAACATAGCTGGTTTACTGGGTAAGAGAGAGTCAATCAAACTTTATTAGACTATTTAAATTTAACCCCTATTGATTTTAAATGCATGAGCGAAACTTTTATAAAACAAGGCTCAGAATGCAAAACTTGCAGGTTTTAAATTTGCCACAAGTTTTTCGCGCAAGAATCAAAAGAGAAGTGTCTGCATTATGACAAATAAAAAATATCCAAAGAATTATCATTTGCTCGGGAATTTAGCGAGGAAAACTACTTCAAGTGCTGCGCAATTGAAATTACAACACTTAAATGCATTATTTTATGTTTGTACCGTACACCTGACTCAAACGTTAACATTTTTTTATCTAATTTGCATCAAATTCTATACAAAATAAACAATAAGAAACAGATGAAGAAAATAATTATATATGACCTGAACACAGACATTTTAAAAGATATGAGTATAATACAAAAACAAAATAAAAATCTTACTTCAGCTATCCAAAATTATAACATAACATTACATATACAAGAGCCTACTAGAATCAAAACCTGCATCGATAATATCGGGAGTAACATGCTAAACACCAACGCAACATTATTAACTTTGTATTGGGGTCTTACTCGCGATAACTAACAACATACCTTAATAATGTGTGAAAATCGCGAAAGTTTAAAGTTTACCAATGCAACAGTTCACAAAAGTAGACTCTCTGATCATACTTGTCAAACAATGACATTCCCTGTTGAAAAAAGCCAGATGAACAAACGTGGCACTACATTAAAAAAATAGATTATAGCGAAGAGAATATCTCTAAATTTTGTGACTGCTTGCGATCGCTTTCCTGGTCCAATGTCTATGAGACTTAGGATGCAAGCCAAGCATTTGATGAGTTTAAGGAACTATTTGAACTATCTTATAACTTATGTTTCTCGAAGATAAGGATTAAAATTAAAAACAGCGTTCAGGGTTTAAGATGGATAACAATGCGCTTAAAACTATCTAGTAAACGGAGTAGACACTTACGGTACAAATATTATTCTACTAAAAATATAAATAATACATTTACGTTCCAAAATTATAGCAAAATCCTTAAAAAATTTATAAGCAAAGCATAACTTAATTCGTACAAACACTTCTTAAATAATTCGAATAACAAATGTAAGGCTGCCTGGAAAATTATTAAGGAAAAAAGTGTAACACATTCAAATAATACAGGTAAATAAAATTATACTTGATGATAGAATTATTACTAACCCAATTGGCATTGCAAATGAATTCAAGTTTATTGACATTGAGAGTAAATTGAATATGATACGACATGATACTAAATATCCAAATGACAAAATAGATCATTTTACCGAAACAATTTTTTTAAATCCCTGTTTCATAACAGAGATGATTAAAATAATCAAATTATTAAAATGTACAAATGCCGTAGGCTATGATGGCTTTGCAACTATAGTAGATTGTTATCCAAGGGAGGTAAGCGATCAATTGCACCTGAGATATTTAGGCGCACGAGCGAGCGAAGCGAGAAGAATAACATCTTACAGCCTGAACAGAAAAACAAATTGTTCAGAAAAACAAATCGACCGCTCTAGCTGGCTTTCAACTGGCCAGAGAAGTTGCTGAAAATGTAAGGAAAACAAACCAGGGTTATTTTCTTTGACATTAGCACGGCTTTTGACTATGTCTCACATGAGCTGCTATTAAAAACTTGAACTTTATGGCATTTTTGGTACAGCCTACGATTGAGTTAATAGCTATCTAAGTAAAAGACACCAAACTGTAGAAATTAGACGAACAAACAAGTATTTAGAAATAGAAAACTTTAATTCATCATACAATTTAAGTTCATATGGCGTACCACAAGTACTACAAGTATACTGGGACCACTGCTTTTTTAATTGTATATAAATGACTATTAAATTACATTATTAATTATATAATTATATTTTTCTATGCAAATACAATTATACAACCACTTACCAGACAAATTAAAACTAATGGCAGATATTTTTTGTTTAAGAAATGTTTATTTAATTGACTAGTGGATAGGTGTTTTTACTCATTAAAAGAATTTATGAACCTCAAGCCAATTGAAATGTAATTTAATTATTATGATAAGAGTTAAAAATGAATAAAATGTATAAATTTTCAAATTAACCACAAAATACTTATGTCAAATTTTTGCATGGCTTCATTGGTTAAGTACTTAGTAAAATTATAATAGATGTGCAATCTGGGGGCACGGCAGTGCCCCCCGCCAAGACGAGCCAAAAGAAGCGGGCGGGGCACTACGTACCTTTTCTCGAAGCGTTTCGTCATATTTTCGAACCCTTATAGAGCTTCGATCTGTGGGCCTATTCTCAGTCTGTCGAATTAGCCTTCTGGAACGTGAAACCCGTTTTATCAATCGAACTCCATACATTTTTAGCTCGACTTTTCGAAATCTCACTTCGACTGTGTCTCCGGAATTGCCCCCTAGTACTAAATACTAGAAATACCAAATTCTCAAGATAAGATGTAGTAAGCAGTCTTATTAAACACTATAAGTTTAATTTGTCTAGCTTTTATAATTTGAATTTTATTAATACCTAAAATACGTCAATTTCATCACTCACTCACTCACTCGCTCACTGATGGTCATCAAAACCTCTAAGGTACTTCCTGAAGTTCTAGAAAGCTGAAATTTGGTACGCAGGCGAGGATTAACACACAAACAAGAAATAAATTGAGAAATCTGTAACTTTCACCCTCCAAATCCTCTTACTTGTATTATTTAAAAAAAAAATCCCAACTTCCAAAAGTCCTAGAAAGCTGAAATTTAGTATCCATCCATCCATCAGCCTGTTTCGTTCACTGCTGGACATAAGCCTTTCCAGGATTTCGCCACTCTTGGCGGTCCTCCTGGAAGAAATGCCCATACTCACACACGCTGGGCAGGCGGGTTGGTAAGCGCGGTGCCGAAACCTGCAAACCAGTGACGCCGCTGCTAGTCACTAGTCTGTTTTATATAAGGCTCGGCAATTGGGGATGAATAAACCACCATCCATCGGTCCCAGGCAATGGTGGGCCGCCTGGTTTTGCCTACGAGCTGTTCTCTTACTCTTCCCCGAATAACTTCGGGAGGATTTGCGAGTAAGATGGTGGTACCTCCACAGTCGAGCCCGGCATTAGCTCTACCACCTTAAAAAAATTTAGTATGCAGGCTAGGATTAACATACACACAACAAATGAATTAAGAAATCTGTAACTTTCACCTTCCAAAAAAACCCTGTTATGGGGAGTCCGGTTCTGTATTATTGAAAAAATATATTCCCAACATCCAAAAGTCTTAGAAATCTTAAATTTGGTATGAAGGCTACAATTTGCACACGCCCAACGAAAAAATTTAAATATCTGTTAATTTTAATTAATTAAAGGGGTCGAGGCGACAAAAAACAAGGCGCTAAAGTTCTTGCACCTGACAAACAATTCGACACCCTTTTGAGTAAGCAACCCAAATGATACCTCGACTGCGGTATTTTTCCTGTAACCTTTAAATAATACATAATCAAACATCACCTATTACCATGACTTTTTATATATTGTTCGGTCTTCTAGTTTCGGAGATAAGGGATAATGTTAAAAACTTGCTTTTTTGAAAAAAATTATGGATACCACCCTTAGGTATCAATTTCATTAAAATTTTATTATTTGCGATGCTAGAGGCCATAGTAACAGGTAGGTATTCTGTAAAATTAGTAATCCAGTAAATATCTAACGGCTGAAACTGTAGACCACTGTGACAGACGGACAGGGTGCTGTTTGATTATCTGCGATCTAAGGTGTGAGTGGAAGGAAGGATAACAAACGCGTCACGCGCGCTTGGCGTCGCCTCACAATGCCACGTCGCTGCCGTCGCAGCCATGATCTATTGCTTATTGCAAATAATAAGCCAACAAGAAAAAGAGGCAAAGATAGAGAGTAGGCTATAAAAAAGTCATAGCTGAGGCGCAAGAAATGCAGCCTGAAAAAATAAAAAAAGGTAGAGCATCTTACAAAAAGAAATTAAATCCCATCAAAAACATTACATGTAAACTAGGTCGCCAAGACTCAGAAGCCCATGTTGTTTTCGACAAATGACAGACTTTGGATGTTTTTTTTTATTACCCACCTATGTCCTTCCAACTTTTATAAAGTAAGTTTGAATGAGTCACGTCAATTAATTAAATTAGTTACTGTAAATAAAATCTTTTGTTACCCTCCTTTTTACCCTATTTTAGACCTTTTATTATCTTTTTCTCAACCATCGATTTTGAGATTTAGTTGTTTTTTTGTACAAATTTTTTTGCAATTTTGGAGAAAAAACTCGCTTTTATTTTAGCTAAATACAAGCCGAGTAAAGTATCAAAAACTAAGTTATTTCGAAAACGCATGGTATTTCGTCTGTCGTCAAGTCTCAAGGCTCAGAGCTCTACGAGGTGCTGAATTTCCTTCAAAATTAGCTTCACAACATATTATCATTATAAAGGTACATAGTATACCTACTACATACACTTATGTCGCACGCAGTGTTTTATCGACATGAACTAAAGATTACAATGACACACGTTACAGACCAACTTGCGCATCGATAATGGTCCTTATATCAAATCCATAAGAGTTCTACTAATAGCTTGTCGAGGCAACACGAGTTTGCTGATACAAGGCAGCTGATAACCCAAGAAAATATTCGAAACAGTCAAATCTCAGTTTATCGCATGAATGATTCGTTTCATTCAAAACCCTCGGAAAAAGTAATGAAAAGAGGTGAATAGGAAAAGAATGATCTAGAGGTTTACACTTCTTTCGTAGCTAGGGAATGGAATTAAGCTGCGAATTATTTTGGATAAGTACTGGTTTCTATTATCCAGAGTTGCGTAGAGAAGGGATCGCACGCGGAAACTATTTAACATATCCTCACGACTGAATCCCCTAGGGGTGTCAGTGGTGTTCCCAAGAGTGTACTGTGAAATGCAAGTCACAGAATACACTTGCTACACCCACTTTTGACCGATGATTATTACGTCCCAAACGTGATGAGTGTTGTTGAACGCCGTACTTCGGACACAAACGGATGCCTTTCGAAACACGCAGACTGAACACAAATTTTAATGTGCACCGCAAGGATTGAAGTCAAAATATGGCATTACCCAATCTTATTAGTTCTTTTTTAAGTTCGCTACCTCAAAAGGAAAAAAAACGGAACCCATAAAGGATCACTTTGTTGTCCGTCTGTCTGTCAAGACTAGACCCATTATCTCGGGAACGCGGGGAGGTACCGAGTTGAAATTAAAACCGTATACTCAGGTTTACATTACCTTGAAGCTGTGCAAAAAACAAACTTCCACGTAGATGTAAAAAAAAGATACGGCCGTTTATGCCGCAAAAAACGTCTTTTTCGACACTCTCAAAGGAATCAAAATTTATGGGGTATTTCCCGTTGACCTAGAACCATGAAATTTGACAAGTAATACCGTCGTATAGTACAAGTATAAGAAAAAATAATAAAAAATCATCGAGGTTAAGCAACGGTATGTTGACGGTATAACGCAGTCATTATTGTACGGGTGACCAAATCTTTTTGTAGATTTTTTTACTAATTTGTACGGAACCCTCGGTGGGCGAGTCCGACTCGCACTTGTTCCGGTTAGTAGGCCCACCATGTGCATTGTTTTAAAAGGACTTTTCCACGCCCATTGGTTTTTAATATACATACATATAAGAAATTACACTTCTACAAAACTATCTTAAAAATATATTATTTTCAGCTGGATAAAGAATATACTAGTAGTTCGCCCCGAACTGTGAACTCGTGTTCGCCCGATTCACGCTTGACCGATCTGGCTCATTTTTGCCTTATTTACGCCTGCCAAATTTCGATACCTACTCGAGTATTCGTCGAACAAACATTCATACATCCACAATGACATTTCATACACATGTCATTGTACATACATACCTACAAACGCCGGATTGTTCAAGTAGACTCGGAGAACTTCGCTCGCTCGTTCAATAAATATGTTTAATTCCAGTCTCCAAACACAATCATGCAACACAATATTTACTACATTTATCCGTTGAGTTCCCGTTATCGCTAAAACAACATTTAAACTATAGATAACAGGCGGCAATATGATGGCTCAAAGCCATTTTACGGATCATGACTAATAAAGGTATATTATGTAATTAATATGGAATTTAAAATGCATCTTAAACACTCAGGTACCTCATTGTTAAATGATGATTACCATAAAATCCAGTCTTAGGCCTTTTCACATTAGACCATATAGATAAGGACAAAGCATAAAAAGTTAGTTAACCCGAGTTAAGTTTGCTTGGTGCAAGTCGGCCTTATGTCCTGTCCAGCAGTGGACGAACATGGGCTGATGGATGGATGGATGGATGAAATCCAAGTTCAGTAAAGTCCGTTTGACAATGACGACGACGACGACGACGGTGTCATTACCCCTCAATCCTCAGAGAACCTAGCTTCCCACTTTGTGAATAATTACGCTTTCAGTGCTATTCTGTGGGAATTTCAAAAGGTTTTCATTTAGTAGTACATTTCTTCCTCAGTTATGAGTAAATTCCTATTGTGTATTTTGTGAGTTTTGTAACTGCATAAACCGGTTATAAAATCCACAAAAGTTGTTCAAGGATTTTCCGTAAAAAGCTGCGGATGGTGTTAAAACCATTAAAATCGGCATAATTGATCTTACTGTCGTATTTTTTTTTGTTTCTGAAATTTTACCGAAGCCTGGCGCGGGCGTGGCAGGTAATTTTCTCGTAAGAAATGATTTCTCGTGAACTATATTATGTCCTACGCAGGGCTCGAAATATTAGTATTTTTCAGTATTAATTTCGCCTCCCCAGGCAGCGATATTGATTTTGACGGTTTACCAATAAACACCATACCAATATTATGCTTTATATCAATATAAAATAGCAATACTTTGCTGGTATTTTTTTAGTTTTTTTTTTGTTTTTTATTGATATTTTGCTCATGGACGAAAATATTAAAATAAAGCTACAAAACGGTGACTGACTGACTGATTGAAATGGTTTGATTGGTATGAAGGAGTACAGATAGAGAGATGGTGTAAAAGAAGGAAATATAGGGCATGTCTTTCTAAAAGGGATGAGAAGCTAAAATTTTTGAAAATATTTTTTTTTCATTTTTTTTTTGAATTTTCTTCTACTCCCTGTTTGTATGAGATTTTCGGTTTTCGTTGGCATCGAAAGTCACCGCTATATAGCCGACGACGAGGTCGTGAAGTATATTTGGGACTTGGTCCGTGCCACACTGCCCCCCAACCTCTCTCCTGCCTGCCTGAGGTTCGTCGTCATCGCGTCGTCGTCGTACTCTTACGTTTTCCCGCCCAGCCCAACCACCTGGTGACAGACCACCAGCTGTCTATCTCGCGAGCCGCCGCCGTCGCTGAGGCGGAAGGTACTACTCATACTGAACAAACTCGGACACAAGCCGATCTTATCTTGGGAACGGTTGTTGCTAGAACGTTCGTGTTTGGACTATATACCGGGTGTAAATAGCCCGCTACCATTAAAGCCACATATTCTACCGATCATACTGAACCACTTTTCCCAAGAAACATCCCGCGCTAACTAACTCATGTTTGGGAATTAATTGAGTTACAAACAAAATTTCGTGAACCCTAACGCGCCAACACACGGGCGAGTTTCGAGAGAGAGTCTACCGTGACCTTCCTCCTAGTAGATAATAAAAGTCCGAGTTACAGTTGAAAATCTTTTTTTGAAGATTTGCGCGGGTTGTTTTTTTAGGGTTCTGGAGTCCGACAAGCAACCCTTATAGTTTCGCCATGTCCGGCTGTCCGCGGCTTAGAGAAGTAGTATACCTTAGGCCTACCACGAGTTTTGCTTACTATACACGTTAACGTCTGCGTAAAATATTTATATGAGAAATTTTGCAGCGCCCCTAGCGGCTTACTACAGGAACCAGCATTTTTCATACAAAATATTTTACGCAGACGTTAACGTGTATAGTAAGCAAAACTCATGGTAAGCCTACCTATATAGGTAATGAATTTAAAAGGAAAACTATCACAGCTCAGTAGGCTTTACAGGTTTACGAGTACAGGTCGCGCCAAACTTTTGGTCCCCTAGAATGTATGGGACCAGAAGTTTGGCGCGGTCTGTATTAGTAGACCAACTTATATGTACCGGGCAACTACGGAACCCTATATTGCGCGTGGGCCGACACGCACTAGGCCGGTTTTTTCACATAGTTGTTTAGTTTGGTCAACAGATAAGGGGGAACGTTTCGAGCAGCTAGGCACCATGTTGCCGTGAGATGGCGTTGTTTCGCTAATGTTACTATAAAATTTTCTTATGACTTTACCTTATAATATTAACTAACAGAACTTAATTTTGCGATCCAATAGAAGCATTTATGATGAGTTCAAATCATAATACAATCTAATAATCATCAAACTTTTGAAGGAATGTGTATGAAAGTTTTGACTCTAGCCGATATCTGTGCATACGAGAAATCTCACCCACACATGTAAATTGTCTCTACAGGCAGTTTGATCGCCCGCCGATCGTGGCATCTCTTTTGCACGCGTTGAATTTGATCCTATCCTAAGGTGCGATTGTGTAAGCCCATCTTATTCAAATTGATGGTCATATGGCTATTCGGCTAAGCAAATTAGCCCGTTTGACAATGAAATCGTACATTTTTGGCCGTAAAATTAATATAATTGTCTTGTTTTGTTGTTGACAAACAAAAACGTATGATTTCAATTGTCAAACGGGCTAATTTGATTAGCCGAATAGCCATATGACAATCGACTTTGATGACGATCGTCTTACACAATTGCACCTCTGATATCAGTGATGTGATGAATGAGCGTACAATCAAACTGAACGCGGCCCAGGTAATTACTAACGGTAAATTTCGATCTCATCAACAGAAAATCGCGTGTAAACATCGCAATACAAGATATCTAGGTTCGAACCCGTAGGGAAGAAAATATCTTTTTGTATTATTTTGCTATAATTTTTTAGTTTTCTTCGATATTAGTTTGCTCGTGCCCGTGGATGGACTCCGAATTATTTAAACATACAAATACATACATACTTGTCTCCCGGAGGGGTAGGCAAAGTCTAATACAGATTTCAACTAGCTACGATCCTGACATACCGCTTTCGCTTTTTCCACATTCATCATTCTTCAAAGAAGTTGTTTAGGTATTATAATAAAATAAAAAAGGGAAAATCATAAGATCTTGTTTATTTATTTATACGATACGATGATTTTTTTAACTCTCCTCAGTATTATTTCTGGTAAAACACATTCCTTGAAAAACGAAACTAATTTCCGTATTTTACCTATTTCCGTTTCGTCTCTGAGAGTAAACCACTCATTTAGGCTCGAAAACGAAAGGTCTGTTTATTTGAAGTAAAACAAAACTTTAAAAAGATGGAAATTATTTAGGTAAAATAAATTAAACATTAATACTCTTTCATGAACCATTTATTAAAATAAAGTTGAAAAAATCATGTCATCCTCTTGCTCCTACTTGGTTATGCCCGTACACGTATACAGGTGACTGATAATTAGATGCAATCCTTTGAAGGGGCTGTAGAAGAGAGCTATTGCAGTCGATTCGACCATATAATGCCTCATGCAAAAGTGAACCATTTCTGAGATATTTAGAATTTAAGTTTTTTTCTAAAGCAAACTTTAAAAAAATATATTAAAAAAACAGGTCATTATTTTACATTTCTTTTATTTGGTGCGCTCTGATAACATCCCAACCAATAAACAATAGCCCTAAAATGCACATTTTTGACGTAAACCTTGACACTGTGCTTCTAAACAATTGAAAATTCTTAAAAATTAAAAAAGATTTATACAAAAAAGCTAGGTATAGAACACACAGAAACAAAAAGTCTCTATGAAATAATATTATGCAATCTATGCAAAATATCTGCATTTTACTAGCTTTCGAATTAGGTACAAAAATCTCAAATTAACAGAGGAATGATAAAAATATAGCCAAAACAATAGGAGCAGGTAGAATATTAGAAACAAATCGTATGCATAAAAATGTAACCTTATAATCCATTGTTTCATAATTTAACCATTAATGATTTTTTTTATTCAGAAAAAACTTCATTTAGGTTTAAATATTAGAAACTAATCTTATGCTTACAAAATGTAAGTTTATAATCCATTGTTTCCTAATTTAACCGTTAATTATTTTGTATACCTGCTCCTATTGTATTGGCAATATTTTTATCATTCCTCTGTCATTTATTACTTATGAAACGTTACGCCTTCAGATTTTCTTGTCTTCCTAGAATAGTTTTTGCAGTATCGAAGAATGCAATTTGGCATTTTTTAAAGAGGTGATTTCTATCAGACATCTGAAATAATAATAATAATAAAATAATAGCGTATGCCAACGTTATGTAGAAATAATTGTTTAACAATTTTAGCAAATAGAGCCCAAATACGACTGCCTTACTATTCCTAGTTCCAGTACTGTCTCCTGTCTAAATTTTATTATTTGCCGCGATTGAAGCCACAGTAGTACGATTATTTGAAATTTCCAATTGGCTTTTTATCTAGGCGCAAAAACTCTAGGTAAACCCTTGTGACAAATAGACAGACAGACACACAGCGGAGGCTCAGTAACAGGATCCAGTTTGGCACTCCGTCGGTACAGAACCATAAAGAGGCAGTTATATCTGCATTTTCAATATTTATTCCCACCGTAAGTTTGTCACATCTGTAATAAATATTTCTTTTAATCTGTGAGAAACTGGCAATTCTACTCGCTCTAATATGATTCTGGTAATGAGTAAGCGAGATCGATATACAAAATGGCTACTAGCGTTTTTACGATAAAATACTGTTTTATTGGAAAATAAATACGAAACAAATTAGTAACTTAACCAAAATAAATATAAACTGACTATTTTAGTCCTTGTGTTAATTTTCACCGGTATTATTTCACAAAATAATTCGTATATTCGTACCTTCAGCGTTGGTGGCGTTATCTAAATAGCGTCTACTTCTCTCGCTCGCTTGCATTGCAAGCGACTAAATGAGGTTTAGTCAATTATCCAAACTTTAAAGCTCAATGTTTCAGTGGGGAACGCCTTGTCTAGTGAATACATCATTAAGGTCAGTGATTGTATTGTAGGGGTGTTATAAAGCACACAAAATAACACTTTTCCATTTTGGTTATTTTGAGCTGTCCTGCAATAAAAATGTGAAGTACTGAAGAAATTTCGGCCATGTTACACTCTAAAGGAGAGAATCATACATTTTAGACGAGTGGGTAGGTAAATGAACTTTTCTTTGAAACAGCTGTTTATTTTGACATTTCAGGAATCAGGACTACGTATAACATCACACGACTTGAATCCCCGCGGAGGTGTCAGAAGTATGTTCCGAATGTGGACTGTGTAGTGTATGTCAGTCGTACACTCTCATTTCACTGACGATTGCTACGTCCCAACGCGATGGGTGGTGACTGCTCAACCTTATCGGCATTCGGACACAAATAGCTTTTTAGAAGATTCTTACGATGATTTACTTCAGCGTGCAGCAAGTGGTAAATTCCGAAAACTTTATTGGTTCATGCCCGATTTGGGATTAAACCTGAATCTCAAGATTGAGACGCCAGCATTGTACTGCCTGAGCTACCACCGCGCCGCGCTCCTACTGTCCCCAAAGTAAAACTACAAAATGTGATAGGTACATAATAAATAACATTCATTTCACAAACCTGATTTATGATCTCTGTCATAGAGTAACGATCTCTGTATTTGGTGACTGATAGGTATTTCATGCGACATCATTTCAGCATATCACATTCACGACACAGCATAAATTATCAAATGCACCAGGATCACTGGGTCACACAACAAACAGTATTTCTTCGATTCGAACCCAAGGAAATCGTCAAACAAAACGAACATTATACCGGATGTAAAAGCAAAGGCAAGAATCCGTTATGGGTGAGTTAGTGTGATCGGTAAAGATATTATTTTAAATACTGGGATCTCTAAATAAAGTACCAGTACTTCATAATAAGACGATTGTCTTTACTCAAAATACACTAATCGCGTGGACACCCTCACTGGTCGCTGGCCATTCGGATGACGGGTGCGGGTTGCGGGGTACAATTAGGTGTGTGGGGAGGCCGGTGAGCTGCGTAGCCATAGCTTAGAAAAACGATGGAATTTTTGGTGAAAATTCAAGATATTTTTTTTTCTCGTAATGACATCGGAATTGTGTATACTTTCATACCCTAGAGGGATTCTTGACTTTGCATTTACATCCTGTATCGTAATCTTTGGAACTGACTGACCGACATGACATCAAATAATCAATTCAAAACAAACAATTCAGCAAAATTTTGGGATGCCGTAATCGAGTTTCAAAATTTCCGTAAAATCGGCCAATAAAAAGTAACACTATTTCTGAATCTTACTTAAGTATATAAAC
Organism: Ypsolopha scabrella; assembly: GCA_910592155.1. Classification (NCBI taxonomy): domain Eukaryota; kingdom Metazoa; phylum Arthropoda; class Insecta; order Lepidoptera; family Ypsolophidae; genus Ypsolopha; species Ypsolopha scabrella. The sequence goes on along the minus strand of OU342960.1, from coordinate 26,199,547 downwards.
TTTGTCATTTTTAAACTCTAAAGAACCTAGAGCATGCAATTTTTCTTTTTTCTTATTCTAAACACATCACATCAGCGAAGCGAAGGATATATTTGATGTTTACATAGTATGGGGATTGTATACAAATATTTCGGAAAAAGGACCTGTTTCTTTATTTCGCGTTTACTGTCTAGATAGACAAAACTTGAAAATGCTAATATCTCAAGAAATAAGGTTTCCGTATTGCATACCAAAATTACGGTACATCTAACAAAGTGGCAACACTTGTACGAATGAAAAAATGCGTGCATTAGCCGAATTTGCGAAGGTGTAATAAACATTCGGAGCGGCAACGTCGTCGTAGCATCACATCGCCGCACGATCTGGCAGCGTTGCATAGTAACACACACATTAAAAAGCCACTCACACATATTTACCAGTTATAGTGTAGCTCGCACTACCACAACGTTAGAATTCGACGAAATATTACTATTGAAAAATGTTATTTCCATTAGTTTAAAAAATATATTTTGTTCATTCGCGACCATTTGACGCGTTACTTAGATTATTGACATAATTTCTAGTATATATAACCATATAGTTAACTCAGGAAAAGGCATGAACTTTTGTATAGGAAACGGACAACCGGAGGGTTATCCCGATTTTGTCTCTTTTCAAATAAATTTTAAAGCAATAAATACCGACGATAAAATTTTGTAATAAATATATGTTATATTTCCCTCTTTGATCTTGATATTTCGGCTGTTTGACACACAATTACTTACATTTTCCTCGATCCATTTAAGTGGCAAAGATAGGTCTGAACTACATATGATCTAAATATGAACTTCATAATGAACAATAAAACTTATACTCATATAAACGGCTTAGTAACGTAACATAAACAAACGGTCGTCATTTTAAAAACCAATCCCTCTAATTCGAAAATAATAATTAAAAACACCTCGAAAACGTGAGTTTTCTGAGCGGCGCACTCCCGCTTAGCAGGATAAATATGTGTAAAATGAAAGCGTTGGAGCAAGACAGATTTCGCTGGATAACCTCGCCTTAAAGGTCGCACTCTTAGAGTAATTACATTACTCTAAGGAATAGTCATACCTACTCATTGTCATAGATGTAGATCTTCTTTGGTCAATATATTTTACTAAAATATTATTTAGAACAAAATTAATAGATAATTTCCTTGTCCTTGTGTCCTATCACTTCTATCCTCTTCTATCACTTTTTACAGTTTCAATTTTATTCTTTTGATTTCAAAATTAAATTTTATTTATATACTAGCTTTTGCCCGCGGCTCCGCCCGCGTCGAAGAGATTTTCGTGGAAATAAGGGATACAAAAGAATATGATTTTTCGAACGACAATATGCAACGGTAACCATGTTTTACCAAAGTGCTAATAAAGACCAATCAAATAAGCCCAAACTCAAAGGGTCTGTTGTTTTCCGTTGAGGAGATCCCGTACCCACCTTCCAGTCCCATCAACAGACTTTGGTCACCATGTTTTACCAAAGTGCTAATAAATACCAATTAAATAAGCCTAAACGCGAAGGGTCTGCTTTTGTCCGTTGAGGAGATCCCGAGCCCACCTTCCAGTCCCATCATCAGACCCTAGTCACCATGTTTTACCAAAGTGCTAATAAATACCAATCGAATAAGTCCACACTCAAAGGGTCTGCTGTTTTCCGTTGAGGAGATCCCGTACCTACCTTCCAGTCCCATCATCAGACCCTGGTCACCATGTTTTACCAAAGTGCTAATAAAGACCAATCAAAGCCCAAACTCGAAGGGTCTGCTGTTATCCGTTGAGGAGATCCCGTACCCACACCTTACAGTCCCGTCATTAGATCCTGGTCATCATGTTCTACAAAAATACTCATTAATACCGATCAAATAAACTTAAACTTGAGAGGTCTCCTAAAAAAACATTTACCAATGGATGATTGAAACCATCGTTTGTCTGTGTTGAAACCCCGACGACGAGACTACATACGACTCCGCAAGGCGTATATACCACAGGATTAACTAAAAATCTTATTGAGTGCTTAAAGAATTTTTATAAGCAGTTCAGTAGTTCTAGTTTTACCCATTATATGCAAACAAACGAACAAATCTTTCTTCTCTATACATATAAAATACAACGTCTGTCTGTCTGTCTGTTCGTTCGCTTATAACTTGAGAACCACCCAATGGATTTTGATGCAGTTTTCACTGAAAGATAAAGCATTTCTTCAGGAAGGTTTGAAACTACGTAATCATCACGCTATAACAAAAGGAAGCAGCGCAATGAGAGTTTTAGTGAGACATATGGAAGGTTCGCCGCCTAAGCGTAGTCGATCGTCGCGGGTTCAAACCCCGACTGGTAAAATTCGTTTTCACTTTTTATTCTTATATTTTATTTTCAGAAAAAATATTTGTTTTTGTAAGAAAAATATTAAAGCTGAAATTATATTTCTTGACTGAGCAAGGACTAATAACTAAAACATTTTTATTTTCAAGTCCTTAGAAAACGCTATCTCTGGGAAACTATCCTGGCTCAGTAAGTTGGCGTTGTAATTGTTTTTATTTGAATACACTAGATGGCGCTGCATGTTTCAAAATATCGAATTTGACACAGTCTGAATCAATTCACGTTAAAGTTTGTCTTTACTATTATATAAAGAAGAAAGATTTGTTTGTTTGCATATAATGGGTAATATCTAGAACTACTGCACTGACTATAAAAATTCTTTAAGCACTTCATAAGATTTTTAGTTAATCATGTAGAACATGGTGACCAGGATCTAATGACGGGACTGGTATTTATTAGCACTTTGGTAAAAATGGTGACCAGGGTCTGATGATGGGACTGGAAGGTGGGTACGGGATCTCCTCAACGGACAATAGCAGACCCTTCGAGTTTAGGCTTATTTGATTGGGCTTTATTTGCACTTTGGTTATTCATGGTGACCGTTACATATTGCCGTTAAAAAAATCATATTCTTTTGTTTTTCTTATTTCCACGAAAATCTCTTCGACGCGGGCGGAGCCACGGGCAAAAGCTAGTCTATTTATAATAGTGTAGACAAACTTTAACGTGAGTTGATTTGAACCAGACTGCTTCAAATTCGATATTTTGAAACATGCAGCGCCATCTAGTGTATTAAAATAAAAACAATTTCAACGCCAGCTTACTGAGTCGTTATCTAGGATAGCTTTTTAGAGGTGGCGTTTTCTAAGGACTTCAAAATAAAAATATTTTATTTAATGGTCTTTGCTCAGTCAAGAAATATAATTTCAGCTTTAATGTTTTTTTTACAAAAGGAAATATTTTTTCTGAAAATAAAACAAAAGAATAAAAAATAAAAAGCGAAAACAAATTTTACCAGTCGGGGTTTGAACCCACGACGATCGACTTCGCTACGGCGGCGGCGAACCTTCCATATGTCTCACTAAAATTCTCATTGCGCTGCTCCCTTTTGTCATAGCTTGATGATAAATAGCTTCAAACCTTCCCGAAGAAATGCTTTATCTTTCAGTGAAAACTGCATCAAAATCCATTCAGTATTTCTCAAGTTATAAGCGAACGAACAGACAGACGGACGTTGTATTTTATATGTATAGAGATAATAATAAATCAATCAAAAATGACAGTAAAATATCGATTTGTTAGTTAATTTTACTGACATAAAATAAATTAATCAATTAAATGAACTATGTAAGGTAATTGAAGTAAATAAGGCCGGAGTCTTAAAAGGCCGCGTAAAGAAAAAACACACTTGCTACCTATATAATTCAATCATTATAAACGCACCCCATTAAGATGCCATAGTGGCAAAATACTTACAGCGAGTCCGAACGTCTGCGTGAACGTTGTCGTCAGTCTCTGTATGAAAATTGTCGAATATATTAAAATTTTCGTAAAAATAAAAGATTTATTTGGTCATGAACAGTGATAGGATATTCAAATGCTTTTTGCCCCAAATTACTAACATTCAATTGTATGGAATGGACTTTTGTGTAGGAAAATAAATATTTTATTTTGTATTAAACATAAAGCAGGTAACTTACTTGATGAAACAAACAATATTAAAATTTAATCATATTTGATAGGTACTTATATAAATCATGGTGACCAGGGTCTGATGGTGGGACTGGAAGGTTGAAATGAGAACTCCTCAACGAACAACAGCAGACCTCTCGAGTTTAGACTATTTGATCGTTATTGATGAGTACTTTTGTAAAACGTAGTGACCAGGGTCTGATGGTGGGACTGGAAGGTTGAAATGAGAACTCCTCAACGAACAACAGCAGACCTCTCAAGTTTGGACTATTTGGTCGGTCTTGATGAGTGATTTTGTAAGACATGGTGACCAGGGTCTGATGATGGGACTGAAAAGTTGAAATGAGAACTCCTCAACAAACAACAGCAGACCTCTCGAGTTTAGACTATTTGATCGTTATTGATGAGTACTTTTGTAAAACGTAGTGAGCAGGGTCTGATGGTGGGACTGGAAGGTTGAAATGAGAACTCCTCAACGAACAACAGCAGACCTCTCAAGTTTGGACTATTTGGTCGGTCTTGATGAGTGATTTTGTAAGACATGGTGACCAGGGTCTGATGATGGGACTGAAAAGTTGAAATGAGAACTCCTCAACAAACAACAGCAGACCTCTCGGGTTAAGACTATTTGATCGGTATTGGTGAGTACTTTTGTAAAACTCATTAAGGCCGATCAAATATTCAGTCCAAACTCTAGAGCTTTGCTGTTGTTCGTTGAGGAGTTCCTTTTTGAACCTTCCAGTCTCATCATCAGACCCTGATCACCATATTTTACAAAAGTATTCATCAAAACCGATCAAATTGTTTAAACTCGAGAAGTCTTCTGTAGTTCGTTGAGGAGTTCCTTTCCGGTCTCATCATCAGACCCTGGCCTCCATTTTTACAAAAATACTCATCAAGAGAGGTCAAATAGTCTAAACTCGAGAGGTCTGCTGTTGTTCGTTGAGGAGTTTTCATTTCAACCTTCCAGTCCCACCATCAGACCCTGGTCACCATGTTTTACAAAAATACTTATTAAAACCGACAAATAGTCTAAACTCGAGAGGTCTGCTGTTGTTCGTTGAGGAGTTCTCATTTCAACCTTCCAGTCCCATCATCAGTAAAGTAAACCAGGACCTGCGGAGCTATGAACCGTAGAGCAACCGCCCGGTAAGCGAGAGGTCCCGGGTTCGAATCCCGGTTCAGAGCTCCTCAGGTCCAGGTTTACTTTTCTGATGTCTATACCGTCCATTCATCAGCCCGTGTTCGTCCACTGCCGGACATAGGCCTTTCCCAAAATTCCGCCACTCATGTCGGTCCTCTGTCCTCCTCATTCAGCCGCCCCCCGCAACATCCTTCAGGTGGTCGGTCCAGCGGGCACGAGGTCGGCCTACACTACGCTTTGCTGTACAAAAATGTCTATACCGCAATGATATAAATTTAATTTGTTATCTCCTTGCGATGGACAAATCGCCAAGTGTTTAAAATATAGAAATGTATTTCTATCATAGTTTAGATTCAGATTAAAGTTATGTCATGATCTGTAATAAAACGAAATCCAGAATTTTCATATTTCTTCCAATTATTTCTTCACATATATGATATATATATTATTTTGTTAGTTAACTAGTAGGCCTAACGATCAATTATACCGATTTTAATGCTTTTAACACCATTTGTGGCCTTTTTTGTAGTACTGTCCACTACTGGACATAGGCCTTTCTAAGAGTTTGTCACTCTCCTGGAAGAAATGCCCACACTCACACACACACTTTGCAGGCGGGTTGGTGAGCGCGGTGCCGAAACCCTCGCACCAGTGATGCCGCTACACGTCATAAGTCTGTTTTATATACGGGTCGGCAATTATTGGGGAAAGATATACCGCCATCAATCGGTCCAAGGCGTGGTGGGCCACCTGGTTGTGTCTGTTTGAGAACTGTAATCTTACTCTCCCCTGAATAACTTCGGGGGGGGTTTGCGAGTTAGATGGTGGTACCTCCGCAGTCGAGCCCGGCATTAGCTCTACCAGCTAAGACTACATTATTAATAACTAGCTTTTGCCCGCGGGTCCGCCCGCGTGTTAATCGGTTTAACGGCATGTTTTTTTCCGGGATAAAAAGTAACCTATGTGTTAAGTTAGGGTATAAGCTATATTCATTCTAAATTTCATCCAAAAGTAGTAGTAGTAGTTACAAAATCGTGTCTGTAGTACTTTGTAGAAAATTTAAATGAAATGGTTAGTTAGTATTGTACTGAGGTCAAGAAATTATTTAGAATTTTTGTCTGTCTGTATGTTCGTTTTAACTCGAGAACCACTCAACGGATTTGAATGCGTATTTTTTATTATCGCCGTAGTGACCCTGGTCAACACATAAGCTATAAGGGTGTTCATAAAATAACGCTACAACACAATGCTCACAACTGTTTTATGTACGAGTACCTACCAGTTTCTTAAACTACTATTATGACACTTCTCATCACCTGGAAATGTACCTCCGGACCACTAGTACCATTGAACAGTACCATCAATGGTACTAGTGGCATTGATTTGTCCCACTAGTACCATCAATGGTACAAATGGCACTGATTTGTCCCACTAGTACCATCAATCGTACAAATGGTACTAAATTTTTTTTGAATTGATTTTTATAAGGTTTATTAACTTATTAGCTTAGTACACTACAACGTATAGGTAATATGTTTATTAAGTTATTATTTAATGTGAATAAAATAACAAAAACAGCATAGTGTGTAAAGCCCCAAGATATTTCCTGAATTCAAAATTTAAGTGCTTCCACGATCTCTGTCTGCACTTAGTCGATACATCGAGAGCTATTCATTGTATAATTAAGTGTGTATTTTCTTAGAAATATTTAAGCAGCATAGGTATAGCGCATACATCATACATCTTTTAAACGCACAAATATTTATTATTTAGAGGTATAATACAAAGTCACTGCGCACAATTTTTTATTTATTTATCGTTGATACAGAGGCCAAAACAAAACATTTTATTGGATTATTATTCTGAGTACTTATTAACACGCATCACGTCTAACCACTGAGCACATTTCTAAGTTACAGGATCTCATTAATAGTGATACCGTGGAGCACAAATACCTAACTAAAAACAATTTGTGAAAAGATTACCTGAATTTTCAATGAAACAGGATTGAAAGCATAATATGGCTTGGCCTTGAATAGATAATTTATTTTATTAACCTTGTATTTCCAATAACTTTAAATTCTCCTTTCCATATGAATCTTACCCCCCGTAATCCAGTCTTCTTAGTGGTGTATCACTTGCCCACCCCCTCCTACTAACACGGAGGGCTCTTTTTAGGGTTCCGTCTGTACCCGAAGGGTGCCAAATAGGACCAAACCCTAGCCAGTTGAATTTTTTACAGAATACGTGTCAGTGGTATTAGGTGGTAGAGCTGATGCCGAGCTCGACTGTGGAGGTACCACCATCTTACTCGGAAATCCTCCCGAAGTTATTCGGGGGAGAGTAAGAGGACAGCTCTCAGGCAAAACCAGGCGGCCCATCATTGCCTGGGACCGATAGATGGCGGTATATCCATCCCCAATTGCCGGGCCTTATATGAATTAGACTGGTGACGGGCAGCGGCGTCACTGGTGCAAGGGTTTCGGCACCGCGCTCACCAACCCGCCTGCCCAGCGTGTGTGAGTATGGGCATTTCTTCCAGGAGGACCGCCAAGAGTGGCGAAATCCTGGAAAGGCCTATGTCCAGCAGTGGACGAAACAGGTTGATGGATGGATGGACGTGTCAGTATCAGGGAAAATAAGTAAGTATTTGTTTCAGCTCTATTTTAAAGACGGTAATATGTACAAGTTTCAAAGGTCAAAATGTTGTACCTACTATCTTGTTGTAGGTACCTAAATCAGGGTTCCCTACTCAAAGGGTGCCGAATTATACGTCAGACGCTATCATTTTAGCGGCTTGTATTTTGTCGACTTGATGTTGCTAAAGCATTTTTATCGGGTGTAAATAGACTGCTACCATTAAATGAAACCACATATTCTACCGACCCTACTGAACCACTTTTCCCAAGAATCATACCCGCGGACATCCTTAGTTTAGGAAATAATTGAGTTCCAAACAAAAATGCGTGAACCCTAATGCACCGACATACGAGTTTAGAGAGAGCGCGTCGTCCGTGAAACAGCTATTATGGTGCAACGTTCTAAAATATACCTTCCTCCTACGAGATAAAGTCTTTGAGTTCAAGTTGAATATCTTATTCCCTGAAGATTCTCGCGGGTTTTTTTTTCGAATAGTTGCTCAGTATGATCAGTAGAGTATGTGGTTTTATTCAATGGTCGCACTCTATTTACACCCGGTATTGTTGTTATTTACCATATTGTGGGTTCCGTACCTGTATCATGTGGTGATGACGATGAGGAACCCTCTGTGCACGAGTCCGACTCGGACTTAGGAAAAATATTCCAAAAATGCAGACAGTGCAGATGAAGTCTCTATTTCTCTCTGGGTAAATTGAGGCAAATTATACAATTACAAAAAATACGATTCGAAACGAAATACATGTATTTTTTTAGGTATACTATACGTATATTATTTACTATAAGAGACACATAGTCAGAACCCTTGACACGAGATCACAATTTCACTCTAGCAATTTACGAGAGAGCAGTTTACTTGTTTCTTGTAGGAGTGTGCCGACCAAAATAAGTTAAATCGGCAGTCATGGTTAAGTTGATTTAATAACTAATATTTCATTAATAAAAATAAGAAAAACATGTTTAGTAACACTGAAAATGTATGTACACTTTATCCGAATCAAAAATTAAAAATAATGTATATTTCATAAAACAAAACTATTTAAACTAAGCCCTTAATGTAACAAAGGCGTACTGGCGTTTAAGTCATTTTAACAACTTAACTGTGGAATTTTATCTCAAACTTAATTTCAAACACTAACGAAAGCATAAACTACAATTTGTCCGTCTTACATTTTAGAAATATTGCCTGGCAATTTAAAAACGATTTATTGCGTTACATTTTTAGTATGGCCGGGCAGCATTTACCACGATAAAACGACCACGAGAGTACAGAGCGAGGTGTCTAATCGTCGTACGCTCGGCGTAGCCTAGATTCTTTTATGTACAGTTCTTTTAAATCAAATATTTACTGATGCAGGGACATTACTGTTACGTATTGTATTTTATCCCCCGCAGGTTCTATTGGGCTCCCTGGAATGATCTATGGTCTTGTCTCCTTGAAGAATTTTTGAAGAAGTAAATACTGTAAGATAGGATAGGAGTTTTGATAATGTTATTCAGTAATTTTTATAAACTAAAACTGAAATCCATAACATAAGGCTTTTTTTTGTTACGAAAACTTAGGTTCTGGGCAACTTTTACTTTATTAAGACTAATTTTATTTTAAAACAGCTTGTTGTTACTTCAATAACGTGGCGATAATTTTTTTACATTTCTGAACTGCCAAGATTTTCTTGAACAGCTAGAAAATGTAATCTATTAGAGAGGGCTACTAAAGCAGGGCTTGGGAGGTAGCAGAAGCGAAATAGGTCATGTCATGACCTCATATCCGTTGAGGACATCCGTGGAGATCACTCTGGGAAGGGGGAAAGAGGAAGAGGGACGACGGACGCGAAAGGTATCAAATATAATAAAGGTGGTACTTATAGTAAGTAAAGGCAGTACCAAACAGCCTCCTGGTAGGTAAAGTAAAAGTGACTCAATCGAACGCTGGTTTCTGAGTCCCAGTGTTCGTAAGAAGATCAAACGTGTTTTGCACATACGAATGCTGAGTCAACTGAGTAAAAAGGTGACTTTCGTTTATATATCCCAATTCATACTGTTTTAATAAATATTTTTACTTATTAAATGTTAGCTTTTATTTCGACTGATGATGGCCCCAAAAAGGCCAAAATATTTTTCGAAAAAATATTATATCTTTATTATTTATGTTATAAACATTTATATATATATTAATTCTAGTTAAAATATGCACATAAATAAATTATATATTTCGAGTTCTTTTGGACTCGGCATCAGTTGCATTGACAATGATAAATAAATATAAATATGACAGGTAAAAAAAAAAGAAAGTAAGAAGATAGTAGTTTTGTGTGCTTGCTTCACAGCACAACAAGTCTAGATTTGGCTCGAGAGGTTAGCTGTGGTTTGATAAAATGTTGTTTATTGTCATTTTTTATCTTTTTAGCCTATAACTTTGTATTTTGATTTCTTGTAATTGTACCTGTTTTTGTGAAAATAAAGAATTTATTTATTTATTTATATATGTCGGAGAAACATTCCCGCCGACATCATCATTAGTGGCTGCGGGCTTTGTGGGCGTCATGAGGGTAAAATGCGGGCACAAAACAACGATCACAAGTTCACAGTGGTTTATTTTAGGTTAACACAATAGTTCTAATTAATTTAAATGAGACAGTTAAGACCGAGCAGCGGGTTCGGGGCACCGATCTTACTTCACTTTTTAAACACTAAAAAAACGATCCAACTCGATCGTTAGCTCACACTCCAAGATCTCGAAGATAACTGCACGTTACCCGACACCACCAAACCAAGATGGCGCCTCGACCCCGCTCGAGGCATGTGCTCCGCTCTGATTGGTCGTTACGTAGTATTATAATCAAATCATGACTTTTATTAAATTATTGAGATTTATCATTCTAAAATAATGTAACAAATTAATTTAAATTAGATTAAGAATTTCAAAAGTAGTTACAATGTAAACAAAAGCAATATTATCTTTTACGTATGTAAACAACAATCAACTTGACTCATAGCTTCCTCCGACACGGCCGTCCTGACTTATTACACGCCCTCGTGTGATGTTGAAGGCCGAGCATCATCTGCGGAAAAGAAAGAAATTCTTGTAAAGTTCGGCCACTCCTGACCAAAGAAAAGTCTGTAGGCCTCCTTGCCTTACAATGGCCTCCTCGCCTTAAAATGGCCTCCTCGCCTTACAATGGCCTCCTCGCCTTACAATGGCCTCCTCGCCTTACAATGGCCTCCTCGCCTTACAATGGCCTCCTCGCCTTACAATGGCCTCCTCGCCTTACAATGGCCTCCTCGCCTTACAGAAACTCAACAGCCACCACGCCTTGCGCCCCTATCTACCATGGGATATCTTGTAGAAATAAAACTTAAATTCGCCACCCACAGTCGGATAACTATAGATTTTAAACAAAATAAGTATTGTACAATGAATGATCTTACCATCACTCTCATCTGACAAGCACGGATCCAGCTCAGTTGGGACATAGGATTGGGGGAGTGGACGTAAGCGGTCCCTCGCATACTTGTATGTACGATTACAAGTCAAACTCTTGAGATGATACCTGTCACCGTCCAATACTTCAATGACCTCAAACGGTCCTTTATATTTTGCATCCAATTTTGTTTGATTCCTTTCGTGATTTTCGATCAAAACGTAATCTCCTACAGAAAACGAAGTGACTTTTGCCTTACCCTTATCAAACCGTGCTTTATCAAGGCATGCATTACTTTTCAAGAATCTATCAGCCTGTTCTCTAATTTCTTCTACATTTACCTCAACCTCGTGATCGTCAACGGATAATAAATTTAACGGTCTAGCTACTCTACCTATTAACAACTCTAAGGGGCTTGCTTTATTAACTCTATGGATCGTACTGTTTATGGAGAGTTGGACGTCATCTAACACATCTTGCCAGGACCTATTAGGGCTTGTTTCTACGACAGTTAACATGTCTTTGAGTGTACTCATTATGCGCTCTACCTGGCCATTAGCGCGACAAGAGCCGGTCGCTATCAAATGTAACTCGATATTGTGATTGGAACAAAAATCTTTTAAATCTTTGTTCGCAAAACATCTACCCTGATCTGCAATAACACGCACTGGGGTACCGAAAAGAGATATGGATGCTTTGAGGGCGTTTATAGCACTGTCAGTGTTAAGTCTTGTGGAATGCCTCAGTAACACATACTTTGTAAAAGCGTCTACGAGCACGAACACGTATTCCTTTTGATCATTTTTGCCACTAAGCTTGCCTGTAGCGTCGATGTGAATTGTATGCCAAGGAATATTTGTTTTTGGTATGGGGTGTAACTCTATCTGTTGTTTACCACTTTGCGACTTAGCTACTCTACACGTTATGCAATTTTCAACAAATTTTCTGACGTATTTTGACATATTAGGAAACCAATAATGTTGGTATGCTTTTTCTAAAGTTTTATCCCATCCCAAATGGAGAATTGATTCATGAATATGATTTATTACTGACCAACGAAAAGCTCTCGGTACAATCGGTAGCCAAATGTTGTGATTGTTTCTTTGAATTTTTCTGTAGAGCACATTAGATCGCAATTCATAGATTCTACAACGCTCTAAGTCTAGATCATCGGTTTCAAGTTTAGTAATAATTTCATTTAATTCGGGGTCTCGTCGTTGTTCCGCTTGTAACCAATTTGAAGATAACTCAGCTATATTGACGCGTTTTTCTGCCACGTAATTTTCTCTACCTAAGCTATGGGTATCGCTAACGGCGGTGTTGTTCCCTTCGGAAAAATGGTTTTTCGAGAAGAAATCAACGTGGGCCATTTTCCTACCCTCTCTGTATAGGATATCAAAATCAAAAGCCTGGAGGAAAGCCCACCACCGGTGCACTCTAGGTGTCAGGTCAACTTTAGTTCTTGAGGCTTTTAAAGAATTGCAGTCAGTGACGACTGTGAAAGTTCTACCATACAAATAATGGCGGAAATGCTTAACTGAGTTAACAACTGCTAGTGTCTCCAACTCGTAAGAGTGGTATCGAGACTCCGCGGGTATAGTGCGTTTACTGTAGTACTCTACAAGATGTAATTTTGAACCAGCTCTTTGGAAAAGAATTGCACCGTAACCTTCGCTACTAGCGTCAGTGTGTAACTCTATGGGTAATTCTGGGTCGAAAAGCATCAAAACTGGAGACGACGTCAATAGCGATATTATGTCTTGTCTAATTGATTCATGTTCGGCGGTCCAAGTTATTTTAGAATTATTGTTAGCTAACAGACGGTAGAGCGGTGCCTTCAACGAATGAGTTCTTAAAACTGCTAAGAAGTTCTATCAGTTGTGGTTTAAGGTCATCGGGTATATCGGTATCCACGTCCTGAAAGTCAGCCGAGGCGTTAGCAACATCGCAAATATTAACTGTAGAGGGCTTCTCGACTATAGTAAGCTGATCACTCGATATGTGCACTGACAACCCTAGGGCCAACAAATCGCGTCCAATCAGAATGTCATTATTTAGATAATCGTCAGGTATAATGTGAAATAAAATTTCTACGTCATGACCACTAAGAAAAACTCTAGACAAAATTTGCGAATCGCATAATACACTAGATTTTCCTACCCCAGTTAAAGTAACAATTGCACGCTGCAATGCACCAACAAGCCTGCGAGAGACGCTCTCTTTAATTAAGGAACATTCAGCACCGGAATCGAAACAAAACGGGAACTGCTCACCAAATTGCGTAATGGTTCCAGTGACAGGTCTCAGGCCGCATACGTCCACTCGCTTCACAATGCTGGGTGCAGTGGCGGCGGGCTGTGCGCTGCCGCTTGCAACTGGCCATGTTCTTGAGCACCGCGATGCCACGTGACCCTCAGCACCACACTTGTAGCAAGTCACAACGGGCCGCGCAGTAACGGCCGTGTTGGAGCGCTCAGAAGTCAGAGCTGGTTGCTGCTTGTCATGCGATTGGCTGAAACATTCAAAAGATTTATGACCTAACTTTCCACACGCGTAACATTTTGTTGATGCAGCACTTAACCTAGGACGTTTATTGTCTTGCGTAGTACTTGCGACGGCCTTTGAAATCTCTTGGTAACTGCGTTTGCAATAAGAGAACGCCATTAGTTCACGTTGCATTTTACTGCGGGTAGTTATTTCTTCAGAAAAAATATTGCGTTGCAACCGTGGCTCGATTTGCCCCATGTGTGCGAGTATCAAAGATACCGCCATTTCTTCCTTGCCCAGACTACCCCATCGTGACATCAGTAAAGTGAATAAACGGCTTGCATAAGCAGCAAGAGATTCACCCTCTTGTGGTTTTCCAGTAATCATCTTTAACATCGTCGCAGCACATGTTTCCAATGTATCAAAGCGAGAAAGGAAAATTTCTTTTAATTCTACCCACTTCATATTGGGAAAAGCTATCTGAGAAAACCATGTTTCAGCCGAACCCTTCAAAGCCTTACTAAGTATGAGAATCAATTTACTTCCCTGTATATCGCGATCCGATAAGCAGATATCCGCTGTTGCTAGCCAGGCCCGGGCATCAGTGTCCGCATCATCCGGTTGAAATTTAGGCAGCGTGATGCCCTTATCCTCGATTTTCGGTGGGTTGGTTAGCGCCACCACTAGTAACTTCATGCTGGTTTGTTGCGCTTCGAATAACGCACGCCATGCTTCATTTGCCGCTGTCTGTTCGCTCACGTTTGGTGCCTGCACCGATCCCACTTCTGATGTCGGAGAAACATTCCCGCCGACATCATCATTAGTGGCTGCGGGCTTTGTGGGCGTCATGAGGGTAAAATGCGGGCACAAAACAACGATCACAAGTTCACAGTGGTTTATTTTAGGTTAACACAATAGTTCTAATTAATTTAAATGAGACAGTTAAGACCGAGCAGCGGGTTCGGGGCACCGATCTTACTTCACTTTTTAAACACTAAAAAAAACGATCCAACTCGATCGTTAGCTCACACTCCAAGATCTCGAAGATAACTGCACGTTACCCGACACCACCAAACCAAGATGGCGCCTCGACCCCGCTCGAGGCATGTGCTCCGCTCTGATTGGTCGTTACGTAGTATTATAATCAAATCATGACTTTTATTAAATTATTGAGATTTATCATTCTAAAATAATGTAACAAATTAATTTAAATTAGATTAAGAATTTCAAAAGTAGTTACAATGTAAACAAAAGCAATATTATCTTTTACGTATGTAAACAACAATCAACTTGACTCATAGCTTCCTCCGACATATATATATATAAATACTAGCGTTTGCCCGCGGCTCCGCCCGCGTTTTATTCGGTTTAACGACATGCTTTTTTTCGAGATACAAAGTAACCTATGTGCTAAGTTGGGATATAAGCTACATCCATTCTAAATATTACCGTGCTAATTAGACACCTGATTTTTCAATGATATTGATCTATCCTACAGGAACCATGCATTTTTCCGGGATAAAAAGTAGCCCATGTGTTAAGTTACGGTATAAGCTACATCCATTATAAATTTCATCCAAATCCGTTCAGCCGTTTCAGCGTGAAAGAGTAACAAACTTACACATACACACGCACAAACTTATGCATTTATAATATTAGTAGGATAGTAGGATAGGATAGGATTAGTAGGATAAAGTTACACAAAAATCCTAGAAAATTATTTTGGTAAATACTTATTGAAATTTGATGGATGAGCTTGCATCAATACAATACAATACAATATAACTTTATTTGCACACCACACAGAAGGAAACAAAAATAATATAAATTACAATAGCCAAATAACGTAGGTACAATCAGGCGGCCTTATCGCTTATAGCGATCTCTTCCAGACAACCTTTGGGTAGAATCTGGTTTAAAAGGAGATTGATGAATAGGCGGTGCACTAATTTTATCATTGCATCAATTTTACTATACCTACCTACGAACGTTGTTTCTCGTTTATCTCTAAATAAGGTCCTTAACTATAGACATGCGCGCCCCCGCCTTTGAAAACCCCTGTTACGAATATTAAAAAAGTTTAAAGTAAAAAGACAAACACACGACTCATACTCATAAGGGTTCAACTTTCTCGTTTTTGAGTACGGAACCCTAAAAATATGGCACCTACAAAGATTTTTAATTAAGAGTTTTCGGTTTTCAGTCGTTCGTATTTTTATGTTGAACAAGATAGATCGTTTATCAATGGAGTAATATTTCCTTTTGTTTGAAACACGACACCGAACACAAATGTGCCCCTACGAGATTTCAACCCGCGAGTTCTGGATTAGAAAACCACATGAACACATTCCGTCAAAAATTTGGTTTATTACCCTTATTTGTGATTTTGAATTTCGTCACTCCATAATACGAGGCATGCCTTTTAAGTTTTGTCGTTTGAAGAAACAAAAACAACTGCAACCTAATAGTACTTTTATTGTTTTTCAAAGTACAACAACAACACTTTTCCGTTCGCTCGAACCAGTTATTAAAACATTTATTCCACTTCAAAGTGGGGGTGTTCAATATGGCTGATTTGAAAGCGTCGACTGCTTCTTCACCGGACTGGAGCCTTTGACCACGAAGAGTAAACTTAATTTTAGGAAATGTAAAGAAATCGTTAGAGCTTAGGTCAGGACTGTATGGAGGATGGTCAAGAATTTCTACCTTTTCCCACTTCAAATACTCAATCGTTTGATGAGCGCTGTGTGAGCTTGCGTTGTCATGATGTAGGATGATGCGCCGCTTTGGGTTAGATTTCCGAAGTTCGGCGATGACTTGTGGTAAACAAACTGTGGTATACCACTCTGCATTAACCGTTCTACGATCTTCAAGTGCAACTGTCACAACATGCCCGGTTTTCGCCACGAACGTAACCACCATCTTCTTTGAAGTGCTTCGAGAGCGAACAACTTTAGTCGGCTTTGGTTCGTCTTTGAAGACCCAGATTGTGGATTGTTGTTTGGAATCAGGCATAGATCCAAGATTCATCACCACTGAATGTCGTAGACGTGATTTGACTCTCCTCGGTTGAACCTTTGAAGAGTTTTCTTACACCATCTGACGCGGGCCCTCTTACGATCGTCGGAAAGCAAATGCGGGATCCAACGGGAAACTAGCTTTCTCACACCAAGCGCCTCATGCAAGATCCCTGAGATGCCTAATAACGCCTCTATCTCCCGATATGTCACATGACGATCTTCGAGGATTAGATCTCTCACAGCAACAATGTTATCTTCAGTGAAGGCGGATTTTGGACGTCCTTCACGAGATTTGTCACTAAGCTAAGACTGATATATCCACGTTGGAATTCAAAATACCAGCGTTCGACAGTCCGCAGACATGGGGCTTCATCATGGAACACAGATGTTAGCTCTTCGGAACACTGAATCCGTGTTAGGCCTCTTCGGAAGTTATAGAAAATGATTGCACGGACATTTTCCTTAGTAAGATTCATTTTCGTACGTGACCTGAAAGATTCAAAACAACGCTGTGACTAAACAATTGCATTAATCCTAATTCTTTCAATTGTTTTGAAATTCTAAATTCACCAAATTTGAATATTGAACAGTTCTAAATTTAAAATTGGCGGCAAATATGTAAACGACAGAACTTAAAAGGCATGCCTGGTACAAAAGAGTTTACCATGGATCGTGGCGTACGTCCACGATATCTTATCATCTCTTTCACCCTTTCGGGTTTACCAAACAACATTCTCTTTTTAATAACAGGCAGAACACGGTAGTATGTCGCACCTTTTGAAAATGCCGGCGCGTGCCAAGGACATTATGTCTTTGAGGCGTACCGACAAAAGATACCGTTTGAAACTCAAACACTGACCGACACCGACGACGCACAGTGATCCCAATTTGAAATTTTATCGGGCCTCAAGACAAAAATATTGACCTGATGATTTTTTTATGATGGATACTTATAATTCAAGTGACACTGTGATACTGATGTTGCCAACTACGTGTCAGGTTTTCGGGCTCAATAGAATTTCAAAAAGGGCTAGATTTGTCAATTTTCTTAGAAATAGGGCCAAATTGCTATTTTTCTAAATAATTTAACAAAGATGGTTAGTTTTTGTATTATTATTTGCGTAGTAATTTTAATAATAGATCATTATTAAAATACAGATATCACAATACAATAATAAAAGCAGCTGTTACAGTCCTCATCAGATGAGTTTTCATCGAATTCGTCACACAGGTTTTTACGATCACTTTGTGCCTATCTCCTCAATGCTTTGTGCTGACGAAGTTTTTAGATTCATTTTTTTAAAAAGACCCATCTTGGGATTCCAACAAATTTCTAATAATTTCACACCCCATTTAGTGCGATGCAGTTTGCAAGCCATACGCAGCCTTCCGAGTTTTGGGGCTAGAAATTGGGCTAAGGGCTAAATCATTATTTTAGGGGCTGAACATTAAGGTCGTTGGGCTGAACAAGCAGAAAAAGGACTAGATCCAGCCACAGAAGGGCCAAGTTGGCAACGCTGTTGGTAAATTTCTGTTAAAGTGATAGTTTTCGAGATATAAAAATAAAACTTTTTTTTGTACCTATGGAGAAAAACCAACGATCCGAGAAAAACACATTTTATTTTTTTCTCAAAATGTTGTAAAATGTCACGGGTTTGGCTTCCATATTATGGATAATCAAATAAGTATTGAATTCTTTTTTGTGTGGAGAAAATAATGTTTTTGTCAATTACTTGCGTGCTTCATGTTTATTTAAAACTAGCTTTTGCCCGCGGCTCCGCCCGCGGCGAAGAGATTTTCGTGAAAATAAGTAAAACAAGAGAATATGATTTTTTGAACGACTATATGCAACGGATACCATGTTTAACCAAGGCGCTAATAAAGACCAATCAAATAAGTCCAAACTCGAAGGGTCTGCTTTTGTCCGTTGAGGAGATCCCGTACCCATCTTCTAGTCCCATCACCAGATCCTGGTCACCATGTTTTACCAAAATACCAATCAATAAGCCCAAACTCGAAGGGTCTGCTGTTGTCCGTTGAGGAGATCCCGTACCCATCTTCCAGTCCCATCATCATACCCTGGTTACCATGTTTTACCCTGGTATGTTTTAGCAAAGTGCCGAGAAATGTGTCAGGATCGTTGTAGATGGAAATCTGTAGTCAGATTAAACTGATACAGTTTTCTCGTATGGGAAAAAATCAATACATAAACCTGGCTTTAATCACTTTTTAAGCTAAATATTAGCAAGAGGTGTGCCCGGGTCGTTGTAGATGTAAATCTGTAGTCAGATTAAACTGATATAGTTTTCCCGTATGGGATAAAATCATTACTTAAATCATAGTATTTAACGTATCTGTGCTTAAACCTGGCTGTAGTCACTTTCTCAAGCTTAATATTAGCAAGAGGTGTGTCGGGGTCGTTGTAGATGGAAATCTGTAGTCAGATTAAACTGATTAGTTTTGCCATATAGGAAGAAATCATTACTTAAACCACAGTACTTGATGTATCTATGCTTAAACCTGGCTGTAGTCAATTTTTCAAGCTTAATATAAGCAAGAGGTGTGGTGGGATCGTTGTAGATGAAAGTCTGTAGTCAGATTAAACTGATTCGTTTTGCCATATGGAAATAAATCATTACTTAAACCACAGTACTTGATGTATCTATGCTTAAACCTAGCTGTAGTCAATTTTTCAAGCTCAATATTAGCAAGAGCTATGTCAGGATCGTTGTAGATGGAAATCTTTAGTCAGATTAAACTGATACAGTTTCCTCGTATGGAAAAACAATCGGTTTTATCACGTATAACTAACCATTTGGTCAGGGCACGCCGATAAAGCAGCTGAGCAGCGTTTTTTCTCCCGACATGGTTCACAAATACTGAATTTTCAAACTGAAAACTTACTTTTATTTAAATAAAATATAGCCTATGTTACTCAGCAATTGTGTAGCTTTTTACAAAAGAAAGAATTTTTAGAATCGGTTCAGTAGTTCCAAAGTTTACCTCAAACATACAAACAAACAAACAAATCTTTCCTCTTTATATAATAGTGTAGATGTAGATGTAGATTATAAAGAAAAGCCGAAGGGTAACATATACATTTTATTATATTATTTATGTTATAATATAGTATAATAAGTGTATATATTTATTCAAAACAAATTCATACTGAAGACTCTGCAAGTGATCAGGACCATGGTCTAGTGATCCTTTCTGTGAGACAGGTAAAATAATATTTAGACTTCCTGTACTAATCGAGTCAAGGTTGTCGAGGTTGTCATGTACTAAGGCACAAAAAAAATTCGTATTTCGAAAATAGGATCATTAAACCTTGGTTATGATCGCTTACCGAGTCTCCAGTATGAGTTTGGCTATATACACGAAAGTCACCTTTTATAAGGAAAATTGAAAGAACAATTTAATGCTGTATATTTACACCCCCTATTACATACGTACGTATACCTATATTTTTCGTTATTTATTGGGAAAAAATTGTTCATCACATACCTATCTATATAGGTGTGAGGTTACTCTAGAGCACGAATCAAATAACTTATGAATCAGAGTATAGTTTTTTTGAAAAGTTTAATAGATTTTAGGTGCCTTATTAATGTCGCTCTGCTGTCTGTCTGTCCGTACTACCCGGTCACATTATCCCGAGACCTGGCGTCGATGACGTCACGTCGCGTCGGCGCTCAGATATGGTGCGCAAAACAAGCATCCTCTAGTAGGATATTATTATAAACAATAAGATTTCCAACAAAACAAATATTGTGTTAATTTATTTAATGTAGGTAATATTATTATAATGATATGATTAAAATGATGAAAAATAAATGACTCGGTGTAGCATGTTGCAGTGACGCATGCCGCAATTCTTTGGCCTCCTTTTTTATTCTCATCAAAGTACATTTTGATATTCCTGTTGCAGCACAGGTTCGTTTAACAACTTGATCTACAGGTATTACGAATTGCTTGTTAGCTTTCTCTGATTCAAAGAAAGCGAGAACTTTCAGGATTAAATTTCTTGCTTCACTGTGAATAGTTTTTCCCATATTTGAAAAAACTTTCACTGTCCCACTTCAACTTCACTGTACGTATGGGTCTCTAGCTTACAGACGGTTTAAATCTAGGTATTAGGTAATTAAAAATTGAATTAAATAATTTTAAGGAGGGGAGGATGAGGAATCTCCTATACATGAAAAAGGAGCCAAATTATTTTTTTCTTACCAAAGCATGTGGCGTTTCGTTGTCTCGAACTCGGTAGAGTAGAATATATGTCGTATATTTAATCTCTAATAATAAAGAAATAGGGGCCATCAAAATTGTCAGTTTTAGACAATTTTCATTTCATGTAAAATGTTACGTAAAAATATTTTAATATTTATTAAGTATGTACACATATCCATCCATCCATCAGCCTGTTTCGTCCACTGCTGGACATAGGCCTTTCCAGGATTTCGCCACTCTTGGCGGTCCTCCTGGAAGAAATGCCCATACTCACACACGCTGGGCAGGCGGGTTGGTGAGCGCGGTACCGAAACCCTTGCACCAGTGACGCCGCTGCCCGTCACCAGTCTGATTTATATAAGGCCCGGCAATTGGGGATGGATATACCGCCATCCATCGGTCCCAGGCAATGGTGGGCCGCCTGGTTTTTTTGCCTGAGAGCTGTCCTCTTACTCTCCCCCGAATAACTCCGGGAGGATTTACGAGTAAGATGGTGGTACCTCCACAGTCGAGCCCGGCATTAGCTCTACCACCTTAATACATATGATTACTGTTTTTCCTTTTTTATGTATTCCTTATCTTTTTACGGTTTGCTGGAAGAAATCTGTCATAGATATAAGCTCGCCGCTGTACACTAATTAATTTTTAACTTGTGTAATTGCGTATTGTTGTGTACAATAAATAATGAGAATGAGAGAGAAATTTTTGTTACGGAGTCAAAAAGTAAACTAGTAAGGAATTTGAAATTTTCTGTATATTATGTGCCATATGGTTTAGGGTTACGTACCCGAATACTCGACTAACTCGAAAGGACCATTTATACCATTCAAATAAGTTATTAGACTTAAATGGTTTGAATAAAAATTACAAACTTATCATTACCTCAAAATGTATGAAACAAAAGTGCAAAATTAAGTTGGTTGACTATTACTCCTTAACTTGTAAAGCCTACTTAGATGTGATAGTTTTCCTTTTAAAAATGTAATATAAGGTCCTACAATAATTAGTGAAAATAGATATTTTGCTCAATTAATTTTTTACTTCCCAGTACAAAGTGGTTCAATCAGCTGACTAAACTTCCATGGAAAGGTAAAAAAAAGAGAGCGCAAAAAAATTCTTTTTCGGTATAATGTGCTCTATTAGGGATACTTTATCATCTGTTAATTTTTTTTCACTTTGAATTGTATAGGACCTTATACTCGTATATGTACATACATTGTATACTGCTACCGTAAATTTTCTCACATATCCAATAACAACCGTTAAAAATTTGCACTTTAATATTTCGCAAACGGATTACAGAATCAAAAAATAGTTTTCACACACCCGTAATATTTTTGCACGACCTATCTATCGACACGCCACAACAAGGGATAGCGGAGAAAAAACAATCATCCCCACTTTACGTGGAGGGGAGGAAGCCGAAGATATTTTTTTTTAATATTTTATTTTTCCACTTTGTCAGCGTGATTATTATGTATACCCGTGCCAATTTACAGCTTTCTAGTACTAAGAGGAGAGCCTCCACAGAGAAGTAAATAAATAAATAAATAAATATAGGGACAAAGTCCGAAGCGTCCAACTTGATGCGGTCTCCGCTGTAAACACTCTAAAGAAAAACAACAAATAATAAAAATAAGGATTCAACTGTTGTTAGTGCCTTGTTTGTTGTCGCCTTGGTGTTGCTATGGCTTCAACACTTTTGTTATTTACCATGTTTTTGGGGTTCCGTAATACGTTATTTCGCGACCTGTGTTCGCATTGTAACCTACTCGTACATTAACGCCGTTGAAATAAGTACTCGTATATAAGGTGACTTTCGTTTATGTAGCAATTTTATGTTTATATAAATTTTTATTGTAGACGTGGTAAGATCAAGGTTCAATGATCCTCTTTACGAATTATGAAAATTATTTTTTGTATCTCTGTACTTTTTCAAGAACCAACCACCTCGACTCAATTAGACTAGGAAAACTAAATTTTATTTTGCGTATTTCACAAAAAGAGACATTGAACCTACCTGATCACATACCGAGTCTTCATTCAGCGAAAGTCATCTTTTATAGCCAAATTAATACTAGAGACTCGGTAAGTAGTCAGGACCAAGGTTCAAGCGAGGAGGAGCGTGTTATAGTTTGCTTGTGATTATAGATTCGGGAGTCGAGCGAAGCGGAGCGCTCTCTTTAGTTTTTACAGATTCCATGATAATACGATCAGATCATGAAATAATCGGTTCTACGATATGGCCACAACATCTACCAGTTGACTTTCTTTCGTGATTTCAGGATTGGCTTCATAGTTAATGTTGTTCGTCTACACGAATTACATTGTTCTTACAGACGAGTACCTACTTACTATCTCTAGCTTCCAGCTTTTAGCCGACAAAAAATCCAGCCGTATATAGGAACAATATCGTTGCATAAAATAACCTGTATGACGAGAGGATACTATATGTTTGTATATAGCATACTTATCTAGATAGGCACGGTTATCTTCCCCCCGAGCTAAAAGAATACATTCTTTTGCTACACGTGACAAGATAACACTAGGGAAGTTGGATTAATATCATGGTTTCATGAGAATAACTACTTTATAAATTGCAGTAACACGTGCAAAACTTATACTCTTCAATACCTATGATCTATGAATTGTCGCGACACAATAAGTAAGTCTTTCACCTTTTAAAGAGTTGCTCTTTGTTAAAAAGAAATTCATTCGAAAAGCAGTCGTTTCAAAACCTGAATAACTTGAAAATGAAATGAACGCCTTAGATACGGCATTCTTTATATCCAGCGGTCGCGACTGAACATAAATAAATTATATAAAGGGAATTATAATGTGTCTGTCTGGCTTTTCTGGCACGCCAAAGGGCTGAATGTAATGTGCTAACAGGCGGTCTTGCATTTTGACTAAAGTTATTATAAAAGCAAACTTGGTTTTGATTAGAAGATGCTTGCTCTGCATTCTTAAGCTATCCTGATTTGTCTATCACCTACCTAGCTAGACTATTCTATAGTCTGTCAAAAAAGTGTTAAAATGAATATTCAAGAAACTACTTTTCTTTCGCCTGGTTACACCAAACAAATAACTACAAAATCTGTTGAATCGAGTTAACCGCGTTGTTATTTCATAAATATATTATCTAAATTATACTACTTGAACGTTTAAAGTCCAATAAAGTTCATTAAAGTTTCATTTTCATTCCAACAACAGTTTTTTGACAGACTATAGATCCTATGCTGTTTTGATTTGATACTCTCACAATATACTTGCGCAGTTGGTCTGGGTGTTTTGTTAGGATACCGAGAAACTGCGCGCAGACCCAGACAATACATTGTACTTGTACTTGTACTGAGTAAGGTAAGTATCAAGTATATGGTCAGCTTCAGTATTGAAAACTTAGCTAAAGCTACTTCGCTGTTCGATCTACCAACTCTTACAACCAAAATCAGAGTACAAGGTCCGTGTTAAAAATGTAACGTAAATGATTTAAACAAAAGCAAACTTAAAAAAATAAACATAAATAACATTGACTGATTTCGTAGCCTACATTCAAACAATTGATCTATAAATAGATTGATTAATTAGACATCCTTACAGGCTTTCATTAAAAAATGTTTACAGAATATAAATCTGGAAGCATTAAACATCCATCCATTACTCATCCAGCCTAAACTGTGTTCAAGCACTATGAAATTTACACATTAATGTAGGTGACTCTCTTTTAGTACACAACACATTGGGCACTCCGTTAAAGTTTTCTGTACATGAGGTTAAGATTAAGATACCTCTTTCCTTTAATTAAACCCATGGAATACCCATGTATTCTACCTTTTAATATGAACAACTTTTAATATAGAGCCAATACTATAATCGCCAAAAATAAATGCCATCAAAAACAAAACTTGTAAAAAAAACCAAGTCTCGCAACTTAGTTCTTCTACCATAAAAAATTGTGAGATCCATGTAAATCCAAGTCGGTTAATTTATTCAGTCCCTACTTAAGGGACCTTCTGTCTTTGTGCCGCTTTTTAGCTCGACTTGGCGGGGGCACTGCCGGCCGGCCGCCATGCCCCCAGATTTGCTATTCCAAAGATTATTGATACCTACTCGAACAAAATGTTTCTATTAACAGATTTCTATTTCCCCAATTTCCAAGTAGGCCCATAGTAAGAGTTGTTCATATTAATATGTAAATATAGTATACCCCATTTTAAGGAACAAGGTTATCATATTAACATTCAGTATATTTTAATTTAGGAAATAAAACCAGTTTTCATAGCTTTTTTTTTCTAAATATATCTACTTAAAGAACACGCAACAGAAAATTAAATAAATAACTAGTTTCGGTAATTGACAGACAGACAAACAACGGGCACGCGAACCACACCATACGGGATCCTGTTTTTTTACGCTGCACCTCCATGCCAAACGGCAATATTCGTGACAACGTGCAGGGAGTGTATTTTTGAATCATTCGAATTTCAATTCGCATATGAATCCGCACGATTCGCATACGAAAACTTAAAATTAGTATTGTATGCGTATTTGAATCATGCGGATTCGGTATGCGAATTGACACTCCCAGGTCGAGCCTAGAAGTAAAGCTGCCCGAAAAGGGTGGAGCTGCATTTGGAAAATCCTCGGCGATGTTCGCTTCTAAAAGTTTGTAAAAGATGGATTTTTCGAGCAATTTTTAGGGTTCCGTACCCAAAGGGTAACCAACGGGACCCTATTACTATGGCTCCGCTGTCCGTCCGTCTGTCACCAGGCTGTATAGACAGTTGAAATTTTCACAGAGGATGTATTTCTGTTGCCGCTATAACAACAAATACCTACTAAAACCGGCCAAGTGCGAGTCGGACCCGCACTTGGTCGGTTTTTTTTCTTCTTACAGTGGATGTGTTATGCTCATCGGCTTTTCATCACTACACTAGGCATTTCAGGAGCTGTTATTAGCTGTGAAGCTCCATTATATGGACAAGAAACTTATAAACCTTCAAATTAGCGTGCGGATTTCAATATAGGTCACGTCTGAGGTATAGACTACACATAAAGAAATCTTTTTATATCACTATCTGTCAGTTAGCATCGAAAGTTGGTTATTATTATATAATATAAAAGGAGGTGTTTTAATGTTGCAACTGCAACCCAACCGCATTTGAAACATTTCTAATAGATGTTAATTAATAATTTCAGATATACGAGTGTAGGAAGTATAATCACTAACTAACACAGATGTCATTTCCAGAATCGCAGAGCCTTTCACAATCTTTTCACAACGAAGATTTCAAGAAAAGTCCATAAACGCCGAATCAATGTCTGGAACATTGCATAACGCAAAGAGACAAAGAGAGGTTGGAGGCTTTTGAAATGTGCTGCTGGAGGCGGATGGAGAGAATTTGCTGGACGGAGAAGAAGACTAATGAGCAAGAGCTGAAAATTGTAGAGAAAGAAAGTTTGGAAACCACTGAAATTCCAATCAGAAGAGGTAATAGGATAAGACACTTGATTAAACATTACAGTTTCTTGAAAAACATCATAGAAGTAAAGGTCAAGGGGAAAAAGGGAAGAGGAAGATCCAGACGCACCTACTTTACTCAATTGTAATGTTATGTCGTATCAAGAGGTCAAATAAATTAGCAGAAGAAAGAGAAGAACGGCGGTTACTCCACCGACAAGAGCGTAACTCTTAAGTTATAGATAGATAATGATTCCTATAAAAAGCAGCCCTACGCACCAAATTTCATAGTGCTTGAATAAGTATTTGTAATCAGCGGGCCTATTATGTAACTTAGTGTCGGTTGCCATCTATGGTTGCTACTCATCAAAAACAGGTAAAAAATGAACTTCCAAAATAACTTTTAATGGGTCAATACCCTATTTATATTTACGATTGTTACGTCATTTCAAGTGCGAAAGTATCCTTAGACAAGCGGATACGTACGTTTTTGACGATAGTCACTCGGTTTGGCACCTGATTTTACGATACAGAATCAGGGGGCAGGTCACTCAATGAGTGAGAGTAAAAATAAGCTATTTTCTGAGGTTCATATCTTGGGATCTATTAAAGCTATGTTAATGAAATTTAGTATTATGCGTGAAGACAAGTATACCATTAACTCGGTATTTTAAATTTACCATGTATCTCAAGGTACTGAGATATATGTTGGTCCAAATTGGCTCGAAACGATTGGCGTAAATATTTGATTATGACGAGAAAAGGAAGTGGACAAGAGTGTATGACGTGAACCTCTTGATAGAAAAGCGGAACATAGTAAACCTATTCATAGCTTGTAGGATTATCATCCATATTGCATTATAGGTATAGGTACTGTAATTTTTAATACTTTATTTCCCAAGTTGTTTTTTGTTCTTATAAAGAGCATTTACTTATTTGTTTTAAATAGGTATTTAAAATAGTACAGTTTTTTCCTTTATTAGACTCTAATCGAAAGCATCTAAGACAAAAAACACGTATATTCAAAGCAAAAAATTTCTACCCGAGCTTACTCAACCAATTTTCTTTCCCCTTTCGTTACACCCTTCCGTGACTCGAATAATCGAGAAACAGAATTTCCATACGATATACAGAAAACTATTGAGTTCCAATGAAATAAGAAAAAAGGTACATCCATCCTAACTCTATGTCGAAGAGAATGAATTGTGAACTCTTTGTTACAAAAGACAAGAAGGTAATCTCAGCAAAGGGTGCAAACACTGCCACCCGTTTGACTTTGCAATTAATTAGGTATTAATCAACGAGCTGTATTAATAAGTAAATATGAAGGTAGACAAAGTAAAGTACCTACGTCTTAAAACACAATAGGATTAGGAGATTTTGAGGCGACGACCCAAAAACACCGCTAAACTGGCCTGCTCCCGTTGGATGCACACAAATGTAGGTAAAACGATTGACAGGATTGTCGTAATTTCAGGATAGGTAGATTTTATACATATGTACATAGCATGGGTATTTTATTTTATTACACATATCACCATACCTTGTTGGTGGTATCCTGAATACGAAAAACCTTTTTTTCATAGTTTCGCTTTCTTATTCTTTTTTGTATAGTTAGCCAAGCTAAAAATTATAATTATATTATCATAATATATTGATTTAAAAATAGCACTTTGTGCAGCTATGACGTTATGAGAGCCCTGTGGATACGAGTGCTTATTTATGAAACGAAGCAAAGCAGAGTTTGCATAATATGCCGCACGAATGTGCCAACTGGTCAACAAGTTTTCTGCGCAGAAACGATATTTTGAAATTAGTGCAGAAAACTGTGTGCTGAATCCAAACCAGAACTCGGATTTTTTTCAATACTTATCAAGGTGAAAATAACAGAATACGCGATTGAACCTTATTTTTCAAAATAAATAATATTTTGTGAGAACTTATTCCTTCCATACATTTCATACCAAGTTTTTACTATGAAAAATTGGGTGTGATTGTTTTGAGACATTAAATCAAAAACTAGGCTTGGTTACGTGAATCTTTTTATCATATTATTAAAAAGAAGTACTGAGAAAAAGTATTATTGGAAATAAAAGCCGAAAAACTAATTGTGCCAAACGTAAAGCCCCATTAGAAGTAGTAAAAACACGCGATTTTTCAAAATTCAGTCTGCTTAGACAATAATTACGACGTGATAGAGAAAATCTGAGTTCATATTGGGATTCAGCACACTTTCTAAAATAATTTCAATAAATCATTTCTGTGACAGAAAATTTCTACAATTTTGTTGACTAGAATGTTCAGTTGGACATAGTTATTAACTGTCCTATCGTTTTCGCTTGATATTTATTATATTTTCAAGCGAAAATTGAATGAATAATTAAGAAAAGAAAGCGCGACAAATTTATGTTTTATTTCTTTGGTCTTTTATGCTTAGGCAATGACCTTAGCTGTTCAGCTAAATTGTCGGTACCTGATTTATAGGTATAGACTAACCCTTAATAAAAGAGAGTCGGAGCATTCCAGGAGGCACGACAAAACTTATCTTAGCCTAAAGCAAAAGAAAAAATCTTAGCCGCTTATTTAAATGTGTAACAATGAATTGCGCAGAAAAACGGTGTTACAATATTATTGCTACGGCCTTTTTTGCGATACTAACAAACATAGGTACCTACTTGTGAACCCGGTTTTGGACCCTTATAGTTTCGCCATGTCCGTCTGTCCACGGCTTAGCGCATAGACTATTAGTACTAGAAAGCTGTAATTTGGTATGGGTATACATATCAATTACGCCAACAAAACGGCAAAAAGTCATGAAAATTAATACACGTCAATAAGGGATGATTTTTTTTTCTCATCTATCCCATAGTTTTGGATATCGTTAGATAGATCGTTCAAAAACATTGTGGGTGTGTCAACCATTTCTCGATTTAGGGATCCGTTGGCGAAATATGAAGCTTTAAAGTGATAATTTTTGTTGGAGTCAATTGTCCCAGTGTATGGTCCGTTCTTCTAAATGTATGGGACTAGAAATTTGGCGCGATCTGTAATAGTAGACCAACTTATTAAATGTACTGGGTAACTACGGAACCCTACACTGCGCGTGGCCCGACACGCACTTGGTCGGTTTTCATGTTGTAATTATCCAATTGTTATAAGGGTGTAGATAAAATCATTGTATAAGTTGCCTTAGAATCGAAAATCAATTCATTTGGGAATCACCCTCCTCGAGGTCACAGGGTGGTGCGAGGTTGCAGGAGAGGTGGGGAGGGGCGTGGGAGGATTTCACCCGCATTGTGATTGGGAGTGTACGTCGTAACCTGATTCCGCTTGCCCCATATCCGAGGATGGGAGAATTAGCTGACTGCGGGCGCGGGCCAGAGAAGGACGGCGCTTGTTGCAATATGACATGTTGTGTAAAGTTCTTATTGGCTTTCACCTATAACCTTGTTTCGCTTCACTCATGTACCTATCCCTAACCCTTTACCCACAACATGCTGTTATATGTGACTCTACGCACTTCGAATGATTTATTTCCCTGAATATTTTATCCTACTGTACCTAATTGACTTACCATTTGGTGGCGACGTTTCTTTGAGAAATAAATCCATACAGAAAACACGGGCCGCTGAGCCAACGCTTTTTTAAAACTTAACTTTTATTGCTTACGGTAGTATTTCACAAATTACTGAAATGATAAAGGGACAAGAAATTTTCTTTTTTTTTTCGAAAAATTACCTAAGGCAAAACCATGCAGAAAAAATTGGGCCTGCAATCCGATACGGTTTGAAAAATGAACTCTTATTTCGCATTGATTTTTGTTCTCTACCTCTCAAAAACGGCCCGGAATTAACACTTATATGTTGTTAACAAAAATAAAATATATTCCGCATTGCAGGTTAACCATGCCATACCATAGTACCCCCGATGGTTTTCCTTGACTTGGGAGTTTGTAGGGTGACCCAATTTGGAGCAGAATCACACCCGCAAAAGATATTGTATTTCCTCTTCCCTAAAACAATTCAATTATGCCTGTATTAAGCATGCAAAGGTTCGGTGGGGGTTGATAAATAAATTACAAATGACCGATTTTACCTCCATCGATTCAGCCCTGTACCTATACGTACGTGCAGTAGTTTACTTATATGAAAGTACAGCCACTGCAGCTTGACGATTTGTTTGTTGATCAAGGTAGGCTAACAGTTTTGTGGAGTATGCAATGGATTTTATTGATTCTGTCGAGATAAACAGTCATTTCAGAAGTGCTGACTCAGTTCGTACCATAACAAAAAATGAAAGGACTCTTGAGATCGATATTTAAAAAAGTATTTTCACGAGCATTTTATACAATGAATGAATTTATGACATAGAAACTTACTACGAGTAAATTTTCATTTTCAATATAATTTGACTTCACTATGTATGTATACTTACATCAATTTGACATTATAAGAATTTATATTTTATTGTATTTAATTTTAATTTAGATTAAGAATTTGGTTGATAAATTAATATCAATGCGATATACACAATGGTTTTAGAATAGTAATTTGTAAAACATTATTATTTTTTGACTTGCCATGTTACAATCCCTGTTATAATTATTATTTATGGTTAATAAATGATTACTGATTACTGCATTGCAAACGCAATGATCGAGCTCGAGAGGAATAGACATTCTGTATCGAGCGGTTATAGCTCGATATGATCTGCTGTGCTAGGCCCCCTGAACTCGTAGTTGAACCAAAGCGGGGTCCATTGCTGCTTTATGACCGGGAGATACAAAAGTCAATCCCGACGAAAGGCCTTCCAATGTACCTTTGGAAATTTGCGTTTAATATACCATGATTTTTTGTAATTTGGTAGCATCTGAGAAATTCAAGCTGAAAGTTTCGTCTATCCAGCGGGGCTCTTTCTACCCTTGACACGTACTGGTATAAATAGCGTGCCAAATTAAAGCATTTTCAATGTAGCTATTAATTACTGTATATTTTAGGGCTTGGCCAAACGGACCCTATTACTAGATAAGCCTGCGCTGTGCGTCTTTCCGATTTTCCGTCTGTCACAGGTCTACAGCTTCAGCAGTTATTGGTATCCAGTTGAAATTTTCACAGAATACGAGTTATTTTGGCCTCTATCACAACAAATAACGAAAATAAAAAGAAATAAGGCCACATACAAAGACCCTCCAGAAAGTTAATTTTTTTCAACGTTATTTGTTTGAGCTTTATCTTAAAGATACGTAATATATCTACAAGTTTCAAATTAAGTCAGATAGTTGTACGTAACCTTATAAGTAAAAGGAAAAATTATAAAAAGATTGGTTTTCGTACCCTCTGAGGGTGCCACTTCAGCGCCATGTTTTTTGTCACCTTAATGTTGCTATGGCATCTATATTGTTGTTATGTATGTACCATAATGTTGTAAGGGTTCCGTCCCCGTATTGTATGGTGGTACGGAACCCTTTGTGTATGAGTCCCACTCGCACTTGGCCAAATAATTTAACAAACAATTAATAAACTTATGATCAAAAATCTCTGGAAGCAATGGAAAGTATGTACACGTACAGGAAAATAATATTATTATAATGCAAATTGTATTTTGATTCTATATTTTTTAAAAAACGGCCAAGTGCGTGTCGGGCCACGCGCAGTGTAGGGTTCCGTTGCTCTCCCGAAGAACGGCCCATACATTGTAGAGGGGACTAAAAGTTTGGCGCGACCTGAACTCGTAAATCTGTAAAGCCTACTTAGCAGTGATATTTTCCTTTTAACTTCATGATATATGTATACTACAGGCAGACCAAAAAGACGATGGTGGGACGGTCTTAATTCATATCACCGGGGTGGTTGGAAGTAGCACAGGACCGCGATGTGTGGTTTCAGCAAGGGGAGGCCTTTGCCCAGCAGTGGGACACATTAGAGGATACATTAAAAAAATATACTACTTGTGTGAATTTTTCCACATATTTATAAACAACCGTTTAACCGGCAGGGAGGGGACATACTCTAACAAAATTTGGCACTTTAAAACTTAATTCTTTTTAAGTATAGTATAGAAAATGTGATAAAGAGGTAATGCTAATAATCCATGCCGATCTCGCGCAATGGCTCAAGACCAATGATAAAATTGGGGAAGGGATAGCATATTTTCCCTTCGTCTCGAGAGTTAGACGCGAGCTTAAACATCGATTCTGTAGACTGAACGAAAAAATAACTGAAACCCTCAAAATAGCTCCCAGCTAAATTAGCTATAAACTACCAAAAAAATCAAAAATTCCCGACTACTTTCAAGCTACTATAATATCATTAAAACACTATTATTACAATAGTACTATTGGTTTTGATTCGGTGTAACACGACTTAACTTATTTGACAGGGGTAAACTTAATTTAAGCATTGTCTTTTTCTTTCTGTATCCAAAAGACAAGGACAGGACGCTTAATATGAGGTTAGTCCTGTCAAATAAGTTAAGTCGTGTTGCACCGAATCGACACCTTTATCAACCATTATTACCAAATCGACCGACTAAATTTCATACCCCGAAATTGGAACATTTATAAAATTGAAATACATGTTAGATTTTGACAGTTATTTATTTTGTACGAAAAAGATGCTTTTTCGGCCTTACATATCTATATGTGGAACACACTGTATAAAACTTAATTACGTACCTTTGCTTTCAGTAGATACTACGTAATGTTTAAGGTACAACTAAATTATGTGTGTTCGGACTGAGTGACCACATGGACTTTAGTATTTGTAGTTACTGAAAGGCTTAGTATATATATATGTACGTATTTGTTAAATAGTTATATGCACAAAGGTCTCATGTGCTTACAATTGACCTACCAATGCCGGGCAAGAATTTATTTTACATGAATGTTTCAATTTCAGATATTTTGGTAAAAATATCATTTAACATTTTTACCAAATAGCAGAACATGAAAAATGTACAAAATAATACTAATATAAAAAGTTACTAAATAACAGTGACTTCGTAACTCGGATTGATTTTTTATTTGATAAGATAATAACTTTTCCATTCATGCGTGAACTGAGAGACCACAAATATATATGAAATTTACAAAATGTCTCCCTGTTTGTTCTCTTTTCTTGAAATAAATAATATTTCTTTCAGCTTTTACTTAAACTAGGAGATAAAGAATATGGTTTATATATATTTATTAATTATTTAGAGGTTATTTATATGTGGTCCCTCAGGGGAACATAGAAAAAATACTTTAACTCGATATGCTGTTATTTGGTTAAAAAAAAACATATTTATACAAAATATCTGTTATTAAGGCTTGGCCCATGGTGCACGATAATCTTACTAAGTGATTTTGTACTTCAGTATGTTGTCAGAAAGTCTGCATTAGAACGCTCGCTTCGCGCGCTGCCGGCACGCATAATTTGTGAATTTTAAAGGTTTTTCTGGAATTTACGAAAAAGTATTTGGTGCAGGTATTTTCTAGCTTTACATTCGAAAACAAACTTTGTTTCTTTGCTGTAGCAGTAATTACAGACATGAAAGCCGCTTAGATAAAAAACGTATTTATCACTTAAAAGGGCATCATTTTCAAAAATAAAACCTATCGAGTGAAATGTGTCCAATTAGGTAACTGTCTTTACATAAGAAAAATAAAGGTCTGATAAAACATGTGTATGAGTTTTATATTGATCAGATAACTAGTTGACTTAGCATATTTAAGCAAAAAGCATTTAAATGTAGAAGACTAGGACTTAAATTATTCCTGTAAACTAAATACATACCTAGCATTGGCAGGTCTGTTGTGAGAACTGAAAAACCACATAGCTTACTAAACAAATTCTTGACAAACTCCAGGATGCGTTTTACGATTGTTTTAGGACTACTAATAAACCTTTACAAATGTTAAAATCCATGTGGTCACTCGGTCCACACACATACTAAATTGACCCAACAAACACGGCACATTATGTCTGATACGTAGTTTTCCGTTCGTATCAACGGGTCTACCGCGTAAGTCCAGTGGTAATCGTAATGAACATCATTAATGGAATTCAGTACCATCTTTAGAATCTGACGGCAGGATAACATATAAAAATCAACGAGTGCAAAAGAGATGGCATGTTAAGCGGGCATCACCCGACGATCAAACTGAACGCAGCTCTGGGCTTCAAACGTCAAAATGAAGCCCAATACGAACGCCACCGAGTTACGCGGTAGAGCCCCAAATTTGTGAGGCATCTGCATCGAAACAGTAAGTTAGTACGTCACGTTCGCGTTCTTAAACGTACAACTTTGATTGTTTTTCTTATTATTTTATAGAAAGTATACAATAAAATGGCATTTACCGGCTATAGTTTTAGGGCAATCATGCTTTTCTAGTAAAGTTGTGTTACTTGTGCATTACTTTGTAAATGACTCTGCACAACAACAATAATAGTAGTTTATGCTACAAGTGCGGCAAGGAGGCGATGGTGTCGATTCGGTGTAACACGACTTAACTTATTTGACAGGACTAAACTTAATTTAAGCTTTCTGTCTTTTTCTTTCTGTATCGAAAAGACAAGGACAGGACGCTTAAAACAAGGTTAGTCCCGTCAAATAAGTTAAGTCGTGTTACACAGAATCGACACCAATAGAGGAACGATTTCTAACACACCAGCAATAGCGATTGTTTTAAACGTTAAGAGTAAGTTATTGCCCTTACCCACGTGTATCATACTACGTTTTTCAATGCATAGTGTGAGTATATAAATGAAAATTAATTAAAGAAACAAACAATAAATACTCCAAATAAACTTTAGACGGGAATCCGAACTCATTTCTGTCAAGTCTATCAATGAAACACAAGATAAGACTGCCAACGATTTCTCAATAAATAAAATAAAAATAGAAATAAAACATAGTGTGGTAAAGTTGACTTTGACAACAGTTTTCAGTCATATGAAATAGGCCTTTACGAACACTTGCATTGAACGCTTTTTAAAGTTGTCGTACCTAATCATATACAATATAAAATGACACAACTTTGCTGCAAAAGCCTAATTGTCTTTAAACTATGGCCCATAAATTTCATAAATATATCTATTTAATACCCTTTAATAATAAAAAAAGAAAAATAATCATTAGTTGTGCGTTCAGGAACGCGACCGTGATGAACCACCTTATGCTTCGTAATAGTTCCTTTAATTTCAAACTACTAGCTATACGTCACTGTAAAAAGTTAGTTAAAAAGAGTTATAAAGAGAAGCGTAGATATTTTTTTTATTGAAATTGGTATTTCTGTCTCGATTTTGGAAAACATCCTTGAAAATTTGACGATTTATTTTTTTAATAAACTGCGTATAAAATATAGGAAAAGCTAAAGACTTTCAAAGACTCAGTTTCGCCAAATGAACGCTTATTTCACCATTAATACGAGTACCTGTACCATTTTTGTTCCAATGATTTGTTTTCTTGCTTTTTTTCTGTAATTGAACTGTAATTCTATATACAGAAAGCATGATTTGCAAACGAATCAGCTAAGAGCTACGGTTTAGATACAATTCAAAGAGCAAGCAAGTTAATTACTATTTCCTGTTGTTTCTAAGCTCCTCGCGGCTCGAACTACGTCATCGTTGGCGGCGATGAGTGCGCGGACGCATTCGTCCAGCGTGACGTCACTCGTCGTCTCTATGAGCACGCTTAGTATCTTGATAGCGTGGTGCACTTCCCAATCGCACACTTCTAAAGCTTCTACGCATTGTTCGAGAGTTACCTGTAAAAGGTAGGACAATGTAAGTAATTATTTATAAATATATGGCATTCAACAAGCTGTACTGTTCAGAATACTGCAAAGGATCATCGGATTTTTCCCTGATGTTGTGTGCAAATTTTACAAATTCAACTATTACGGGATTAATTATTGAAAAATGGGTAAACCTAGGTTCACCCGGGTAAACTTAGAATTAGCTAAGAACCTTGGGTAACATCATAATTAAATTCACTTGTACTTATTTCACTAGTTTTAATTTTAAAGTTTACACGTTAATCCCGACCGGTTTCGGTTAATATACCATTCTCAAGGGATTCAGAAATTCAGGAAATTAAACTAACATTACGACGAGCCGTTAAAAATGTACACAAATATCATGTCGAAACGAAAATATAAATATTGGTAGCTTGGGTAATTCTAAAGTCTCAAGTCTGGTTGGGTAATGTTAGGTGTTGAGGGAAATTTATTTTATTTATTATAGCAACCCAACACGCTTCTCCTTCCGCTTCGCTTCCCTTCTCGTCGCACCGATTTATGCCTCCTTTAGTTTATTTTTATATGCTGTTTAACAACGTTGGGTAAACTTAGGTTTATACGGGAAAACTCAAATTTTCGGACTCTACCCAAAGAGCTTGCATAATTCTTAATTTACCCGGTTAAATCTAGGTTTACCCATGTATTCTAAATACAATTATGACGTGCTCAGAAAACTAAACTACATGCTCTACTGATAATACAGATAAACTTTCATGACTTTTGCAAATAAATTAAAATTATTTTGGACTTTCTCACAAAAAACGTGTAGCTAATAAAAATGTAAATGAAAAGTGAATTTTCAACTCTCTTTGTTTCAAAAGTTTTTGCGTGGAAGTGGTTTAGTATGATCGGTAAAGAATGTGGTTTAATTTTCTGAGCACGTCATTATAACTTGCTGTACCCTTTCCCGAAACGGTTGGCTAAAACGATACATGTTCTGCGATCTTACGCACCTTTTCGCTTCTTTATTTGTGTAATACTTGTAACTCATTATTGTTGTCATGTTTATTGTTAAGGTATTCACGTTTAATCTAAGCTTGTTACATTTTTTTTAAATAGATAATGTACGAACCTGGTTTTTGAGAATTTTCTTCATGACCCGCACCTCATCCGACTCCACGCCCCTCTGTCGTCCACGCGGCTTGTGGTCTGCGAACTCGAGAAGATCTTCCACCGAGACGTGGTCGGAGTCTGCAAACGGTTAATACAAATCGAAACAATCCTAGAAATACAAGAAATTCTAATAGACTAGTATTGGATCACATGCCAAAAACAGAATTATATCACAGAAATTTGTTACGCTATGTGTGTTTTTAACAATGTGCCACAAAACTTGAACGATCAACCTTTTAAAATTATTATTGCGACAATGGCTTTTAGAAAAGACATTTTATACTCTTGACGAATTTGTACAATCGCAATCAAAATCATTTTACATCGATTAAATTTCTTTTCAAATCTTATTTCTGACTTTTTGTGACATTTTAGGTTAAGTTTTGTTATAATGTTGTTTCTAAAATGTATACTGTAAAATTGACAATTTTGTGCGTATTAATTGAAATATCTACAATTTTAAATTTGCATGCTCTGTTATATAATTAGCTGGATATTCTGGATAAGACGAAAACTTATGTAAGTACCATGAAACTTTATGTTTATAATCATCTTGTTACAACCTTCCCTTTCCAAAGCAAATAAATAATTTTTATTCATATAACGTTACTTCAAGCGAGCCAGAGTTCAGCTGTCATTATGGTTCGAGCAAGTATAGTTCACGCCAAACTTCATGACGTCTAAATGAAGTTAGCTCCGGCGAGACGGATAGAAATAGACAGATATAAATGAAAGAGAGAGATAGAGAGAGAGACATTGACGAAATTCAGAGGTGCCGTTTGTACAGGTCTTCAGAAATCAGAATTTTATTCACCAAATAACAGTGGTTGTTATGTAAGGTATGTCATTCATTATTAATTAATATAGGTATATACTCAAAACTAAGTATGTATATAATTCTATCATTAATCATTATGATAATAGTTAAAGTCATGATTATTAATATACGGTCTGAATGAAGTTAGCAGTCACCTGCGCAGTATATCCACTAACTCAACGTCGATATTCTGTACTAGCCCTAACTGTACATGTGGCGTATCAATGAACCTGGACGGCAATTCTGGCACATGCGTTATGAAGGCGGAAGGCGACATTTTTAGCAGCTCTTTATACAGAAATGTATTTAGCTTTTAAGATAAAAACCTTTTGCCCGGATTCATAACGTGTTTTACAAGTCTTATAGAGTTTTACTTACAGTCCGTTCAGCCGGACAGCGCTGTACAATTGTATTTCCAACTCTTTTTCTCGTGCTCAAATGTATAGCGCTGACATGATGACATGGCTCAAGCAAAAATTTACGGACCGTAGTTGAATGACTTCGATGCCTTTTACCTATACTTGATAAATATTTTGCATCAACAAAAGTCACCAACAAATATTTTTTTGTCGGCTTAATCTCAAGCTCTCAGTTCATTTTAACAGGTGGATTTTAGCATTGACATAACAAACCATGGACCGTTTTTATTGTTGGCCTTTACAATTTTGCCATGGTTTTTAGAGGGAAACAGGGAGTTCCACTTCTGGAGTGTTAGTTATTAACAATGTAAGTGGTAATGGTTTCCCGCTGGGGGGCAGGGGCAGTACAAAATCTCACCTTTAACTAAGGAACCTTCTTCAAAATACTGAGCACTCGTACCAGGTTGTTCTTCTTTCGCAGCGCTGTCTACCGTGTCTATGAAAGGGTTCACTGACGAAGTCGATTTGAACGGATTAGTGACTTTCGCAGTTTCCGAAGAACATCCGTCGTGGACGTCTATTCCTTTAACTTCTAAATTTTGATACTGTTTTTCTTTCTTTTCTCTCATGAATTCGGGTTGGAGATTTATGTATATGACTGGCTCCGTTTTGGCTGCAAGTGGGGTAGGCATTTTGAATTCAATCAGTTTGTGGCTGGGGTTCAGTACTAATGGGTGTTTTCTGATGTGGCGTGCTTTGTTCACCAGCTTTGGTTTGGTAGTTCGAGGCGGGAGTGGCAGTTCGTTTCGGACTGGTGTAGTTTCCTGTAATTTTAACGATAATTTATAATATTATCAGGAGTGTTTCGTTAAACAATGTACTTTTGTAACTACTACACGAGGGCATACATACAAGGTTAGTCCATTCCTTAGGGTTTTGTGTCAAAAGCGATAGTGAATTTTTTTGCGAAACAACTATAAAATACTTTTTAAGTTCACTTTTATTGAAGTCATACCGTTTTCGATATCTGACTCCACAACTTAAGGAATCGATTGAGTGTGGTTCTTGGCACCCTTGTTTTGAAATAAATAAAAATATTGTTGTATATGGATGAAAATATTACATCTAATTCTACGCATATTAGGTTTCATTAGTTCAATTGCCCTGTAGTTGGCTGTCTACCTGCATAGCCAGCATAGATGACACGAACAGATAAATTTTGTCTCTCGAAGAAACGTTTGACCAATGAACACACAGGACGAGTCGTTTTATCGAGGCGATGATCACGTGATAAAGCTTACCTGCGTTTCCATTGGTCAAAGGTTTCTTCAAAAGAAACTTTTCTATTATTTTCGCCCATGTTAGGTGTGCTGGACAAAAAGGAGTCGCTAAAAGCAAAAATTTTTGACGGTACTTAAAACGGCATTGCGTACACTACAACGCCCGTGTGTTTACCTCAGAGCTTAAGGGGGGAATCCTTTCTGCCAGGGGTCGGAACTCCACTTGCTCTAGATGCCCTCGAAGCCTCCTGCTTTCTTCCGCCGCTCTGAAAAGAGGAAAGAAACGTCTTCTCAGAGGTGTTCGCTGTCATCTTGACCTTCAGTAACATTCGG
Organism: Ypsolopha scabrella; assembly: GCA_910592155.1. Lineage (NCBI taxonomy): Eukaryota > Metazoa > Arthropoda > Insecta > Lepidoptera > Ypsolophidae > Ypsolopha > Ypsolopha scabrella. Next base: position 26,159,402 of record OU342960.1, on the reverse strand, counting down.
GGAGACAAGTTTTAGCTAGATTTGATGCGTACCTACCCTTTCACCGAGGCAACCTGTAGCAAAACTATACCTCTGGAAAACGTTATTCATTTGTCTCAAATACATGTTAATAATTCGCCACTTCAAGTGTTTGTAGACTAAACTGAACCAAAAAATTATACTTGCAAATAATTTCAAATTCTTTTTATATAGTTTTTTAGGGCTTATGTCTAGCAGTGGACGAACACGGGCTGATGGTTGGATGATGGAGTTCTTTTGCAGTTCACGCCTGAAAATGTTGTCAACGTTCCTTTTCAATCTTGCAAACCAATAATCGTATTGAAGTACATATTGGTATCACATTACTAAGTAACTCTTACTAACTTAGATAGGCAGACCCAATATTCAAAGATCAATGGACAATGGATGAAAATATTAAAAGTGTTCGAATATTTTTCTGTTGAAAGGAATAACCTTCTCTATAAACGGGAAGAAAACGCAGATGATTTGGTGGCGTTAATTAAATTTAAAAAAAACATGAAAGTTACGGAAAAACGGACCTTATACAAAAATTTCCGTTATCTATGGTCAATATCATTGTTACCAGAGTAATATTTTTTTATTTTTATATACGGGCTCTGGAAATTTTATTATGAAGCTGCATAAAGACCATATTTCTGAAATTAAAATGTGTTTATTTATATAATATATATATAATTAACACCATCAAAAAATCTGAGCTTTTTCCCGTTTATGGGAAAGGTTATTCCTATTAACAGAAAAATATTCAAGCACATTTAATAATTTCATCCATAGTCTATTATGTTAATCAACAAAAGAAAGTATAGAGGCGTCACCTAGCGGCAGCTTGCTTCGCCGCGAAGTTTGGATCATAGCGCGCATGGCTCGACAACCCCGCGCACTCCGCGCCCCCCGCCACCCCCTGCAGTGCCGGGATCAAGGACGATGACAATATCGGCTCCTCGATCAGACTGTGATACGCCGCTTTTTCTTCTTTCGATAGACTTTCCTAAAACAGGTCATAAGCATAAGGTTTAACGTTTTTTAATAGTAAGGAATATTCTTTTTCAATGCAAGTGCTCGTAAAGTTGTCAAAGTCCACTTTACCTCACTAGTGTTTTATTTTATTTTTTTCTTTCTTGTGTACCACAGAGAGACTGAGCTGCTTTTAGTTTGATGCGTTCGTAGGCTGCATTCAGTTTGATCGTCGATCGACACCTGCCTATCCCTGACAGCAGGACAGTAGGAATATAGGATGTTATATATAGGGGAACTTTTATTTATGCAAGCAAACTCATACTGGAGGCTTAGTAAGTGATCAGTAGCACGGATCGATAACACTTTTTTCTAATTTCTCAAAATAAAATCTTGACGGGCTGGGCTTGCGTTTATATGGAACACGAAAAGAACAATTTCACAAAAAGGGTCATCGAACCTTGTTACTGAGCACTTACCGAGTCTTCATTAAGAATTTGGCTGCATAAATTAAAGTCACCTTAAACTTAAGTATATAAGGTCCTACAATAATAAGTGACAATAATTCTAGGGTTGATCATGTATCGTTCACTGACCAAATTCCAGAAGAAAAAATTTTTTGCCTAAATAATTTTTTCACTTCCCAGTACAAAGTGGTTAATTATTTTTTTTCGGTGGAATGTGGTCTATTAGGGATACTCTATCGTCTGTTGAATTTTTTTCACTTTGAATTGTAGGACCTTACATAATATATTTTTCTTTTATTGACACCAACAAAAATATTGACTTTACTTACATAACTGAAAGCAGCCTACGAACGCATCAAAATGAAAACAGTTTTTTCCGTCAAGTTGGCAACATGCTTGCAAAGGAAAAGAATGCCCGCCTCAAGTTCCTTTGGAGTATTTATTGTTTATTCAATTACGTTTCATTTATTTACCCGCACTATGCATTAAAAAAGTAGTTCGCGTGGGTAAGGGCAATAACTTACTCGTAATGTTTAGAACACTCTCTTAACGCTCGTGTTTTAAATCGTCTTCGTAAGATATTGTCTTTACCGCACTTAAAGCATAAACCAGTATTGTCTATTGATTTACTAGACAAGACTTTTGTGTACTATCAGGTATATTTTTTCATAGTACTATTTATACTAACCACGTGTCCATCCATCCATCCATCAGCCTGTTTCGTCCACTGCCGGACATAGGCCTTTCCAGGATTTCGCCACTCTTGGCGGTCCTCCTGGAAGAAATGCCCATACTCACACACGCTGGGCAGGCGGGTTGGTGAGCGCGGTGCCGGAACCCTTGCACCAGTGACGATGCTGCCCGTCACCAGTCTGTTTTATATAAAGCTCGGCAATTGGGGATGGATATACCACCATCCATCGGTCCCAGGCAATTGTGGGCCGCCTGGTTTTGCCTGAGAGCTGTTCTCTTACTCTCCCCCGAATAACTTCGGGAGGATTTGCGAGTAAGATGGTGGTACCTCCACAGTCGAGCTCGGCATCAGCTCTACCACGAGTCGTATACATCCAGATAGAAAATTGCTAACATGTGGATGCCATTTCACGCCAACTAGACCAAACACGTTGGCAAGATCATCTCGGTTAATTTTAACCGGAATAAGTCGTAATATATATGGATCTAGCAAGAAGACATATTTGACTTACGGGAGAGGCTATTATTTTAAAAGAGGTACCTGAACAGCAAGCGCGCTGGGAGCCTCATCGCAAAAATTTCTTCGTGTCTCCTTTTTCTCTGTAATAAATACCAAGTATTAAAAAATATTTAATACTTACCACTCGAAAACATCGTGAGGAAACCTGCATGCCCTAAAAAGAGTGTATTTGTGTCCGAAGAACGGCGATAGGGCTCACCACTCATCACGTTTGGACGTAAAAATCGTCGGTGAAACGCGGGTGTGCCGAGTGTGGACTGTGACTTGCATTTCACAGTTCACACCTGGAACACCTCTGACACCCCCTCGGGGATTCATGTCGTGACGATATATTATTTATTATTATTAATTATTAAAATGAAGCTTGCTCTTATTTGTGTTCAAAGTATGGCGTAAAGGCTCACTGCTATCACGTTGTGACGTTGAAATCGTTGGTGAAAGGAGGTTGTACACGTGCTGACAGTTCCAGTGACAGTTCACACTCGGAAACACCGCTGCCATTTAAAATAATGTAACTTTAGACGTCATGTTTTAAAATAATTAGCTTTAAAGTTCAACAATGAAAACATCAAGATGTCTACGTGTATTGGCCGGGTCGATTCCGTGAACCAAGAGTCAATATCAAATTATATCTATTCTATACGGGGGTATATACCGCAGACACATATAAATTGATACGGACTTATTACCTCTAACTCATGTATACTATCACTATAGATACAACAAATTGCCATAACACGCCAGACCATTGACGATTATGTTTATTGATCTTGTCCATTAAAATCATTTGTTGAAGTAGCCTTTAAGGTGGTTGCTTCGGATCTAGTTCCCAAACTTTAAAGCGTGTTTACAGTTGTTGTGTAGGAACATTTACAAAGTAATGCATAAAATAACACAACTCTGCTAGGAACGCTTAATTGAGATTAAACTATTGTCGCGTAGTGCCATAAATCACTTATCTAACCTCATATCGTCATGAACGTCTCTAGCACTGAAAAAATATTAAATTATAGTATAGGTCTCCGAGAAACATAATGCTATAAAATATTTTTTTCTGCTCTTACAGTACATGTGACACTAACTAGGAAGGCAAAGGGAACTTAGCACATACAGATACAGCCATGTCTGAGGTTTAATATCAAATACCAATGAGGTTTTTATATAATATTCTCCAATACGTACAAAACAATATTGCAACCCAATTAAGGAGGTTACAGTTCAACTTTATTTTCGGCCAGGTATATTGTTTATGGCACATTGGACTCAGTCTGTCAATGGACTGTTGGATTGGAACTCAGCGCCATAGTTTACGGGGAAATTCATTTATTATTTACTGTGGTTTTATGGGTCAAAAGTATTGTTATTCCCTAAAATTACTGACAGCAGTGATGGTGATAATAATTTGACTCCACCTGATATTCTGAAAATAGCGACGTAACTTTTAGAACAAGCTTTTACAAGAATAATCAAAAGTGCCTAACGACAAATTTACAAAAATTATGAAAACATGTTAGTAGTCATGAGTTTAGATAAAGTAGTGTATGAAACAATACATAACTAGGTATTAAAACAGGTGTTTTTAATAACCTTTCTGTGTACCAGTTTCATAAACTACTATTATTGAATACTTTTTATTCAAAAATAATAAAAACAATTATAAGTTGTGCGTTTGAGAACGAAACCTAGAACAACCAATTAAAGACATATAAGAAACCATTATCGGTTACTAAAACTACATATTCAAGTGATCATACCGAACAGATCAAATAAAGAAAGCTCTAATCGTTACAAAATAAAAGCTTCAATTTTTATAACTAACAAAGATGAATTCTTACCTCCGTGTGATTCCTTATCGGAATCCGTTGAGTTCTGATTGCTGGCGGAATGCATATGGAGAGTAGGAAATTTAAAGTGAAACTTGTGATGTTTTTCGCTTGGTGAATGAGCTGGCTTATGGTTTTCTGTACCTAAGTCGTTCATCGATCTAAAATACAATACAATTCCTCTAAATGAACAGAAGCAATAATTTTACAAAAAGCCAAGTTAATTATTAGGTATCCAGAAAAAAAAAACAATTGTAAGCCGATTCCATTGCCATTAAGGAAAGAACTTGCAAAAATATTTTTTAATGACATGAAATTATGTGTAATGACACGAAATTATTTTTGAAAATTGCTTTGTTTAATTGTAATAAAAAGCATGACTTCCTTTTTATTCATTGAATGTCATTCAAAAATATTTTTGCAAGTTCTTCAAATTCATGAAAATATTAATGAATATAGACTAAAAAGATAGCACGCGACCGTCCCGCAGGTGACAGATGTTGCAATGGAGTGAGGTAGCGTGTGCAGGTGCACGGGCTTTCCTCTCTCTCTACACCAACCGCCCCCCACTAAAAACTCGGTACACGTTGGCCAAAGCACCGGCACGCTGGCCAGTGTGAAAGTACAATGTTATTCGAGTAAGCGAAAAGAATGCAGTGCATTTCACTAAATCGCATAGGTTTTTCTCCTTCACATTGGCCAGCGCCCCAATACTTTGGCCAACATGTTCTACAGGGGGGATTAATCACGAGACGGTTGCGCACTCGATCGGCTTAAAAATGTTCCAACTAAATGACAACTGTTTACTCTTACTCGTCTAGCTATTGCTATTAACTGTTCTATGCAATAATATCCTATTAACAGAATTAGGAGTACTGAACACACAGTGTTGGTTTTTTATACTTTAATCTTTTTGTGGACGAACTTTGGGGGTTGGGGTTGTGTAGTAAAGATAATTAATAACATATTTATTTCTAATTTTTAGGCTGCTTTTTACCTCCAAAAGATAAATCTACTTTAAAAGACGCAAACATTAAATAAATAATGCAATGAAACAAGTCATAATTTGTTTTTAAGCCGGGACGATGTTATAGAGATAGAATGCACGGAGGTCGCATATCTTAAATCATTGGTTAAGAACATTAAAAGTCCATCGCGCCAACCTTTGTGCACAATCTAACCTCCGTCATTAGTCCCTAGTACAACGCGGTAGCCCAGCACACTGACGAATGTAATAGGCCAATGAATGAACGGGTCTTCGCGTTGTTTTGGCCATATGGCTAGCTTTGTGGTATCGGTTTTTGATCCACACATACAATAACTTTAGCAGAAATACATAGGTAACACTAAAAGTTTCCGGAACTGGCCACTTACATAAACAATATTTAAAAATTTATTGCAACATTTGAAAATAGAACTCTTTGGCTGTAGAATGCAGTTTGTTTCATCTGACTGTCTTTTGCTTTTACCTTGTGGCGCCATTTAAAAAATTGTGTGTCTGCATCAACATGGATTTAACTCGGGAAAATTTTCGTAGTATGATTTTCTACGATTTTAAGTGTAATTTGACAGCTCAACAGAGCATCGCTCGGCTTGAAACAGCTTTTGGCAATGAAGCACCATGCAAGACGACTGTTTATAGCTGGTTTGCAGAATTCAAGCGTGGTCGTATCAATCTCAGTGACGAATCTCGCGATGGTCGGCCGTCCACCGCTGTGACCAACAAAAACATCGATGCTGTGCGCCGTATGATTGAAACAGACAGGCATGTGACCTACCATGAAATTCGCGCATCCTTAGAAATAGGCATGAGTCAAATACAATCAATCCTACACAAACATTTGGGTGTGAGAAAGCTGTGCTCGCGGTGGATCCCACACAACTTGATCGAGGCTCAAAAAACGGACCGCGTCACTTGGTGCAGTGCCATGCTTACCAGATTCAACGAAGGTACGTCAAATTTGGTGTGGGACATAGTAATAGGTGACGAAACATGGATTTATTGCTACGATCCCAAAACAAAGCAGCAATCGAGCGTATGGGTCTTTCAAGATGAGCCGAAACCAACCAAAGTGGCGCGCGTGAAAAGTGCATCTAAGCGGATGATTGCTTCTTTTTTTAATAAAACTGGACACGTGGCTACTGTTGCTTTAGAGAATCGTCGTACCGTGAATAGTGACTGGTACACGACCATTTGTTTGCCGGAAGTTATTGACGAACTCCGTAAAAATAACCGTAAGCGCCGTATCATCCTGCACCACGACAATGCTAGTTCTCACACGGCCAGACCGACAAACGACTTTTTGAAGACGAAAAATGTAGAGCTCATGAGTCATCCCGCATACAGTCCCGACCTGGCACCTTGTGACTTTTTTCTGTTCCCAAAAATTAAGAACCAATTACGCGGTCAACGATTTTCATCACCAGAAGAGGCTGTCGAGGAGTATGAAAAACACGTTTCAGAGGTCACCACAGGGAAGTGGCACAAAAGTTTTCAAAACTGGTTTGATCGAATGAAAATGTGCATAGACGCCAAGGGAGATCATTTTGAAAAACAATAAATTAATTTTGTACCTTTAATAGTATTTTTTCATATTCATTCCGGAAACTTATAGTGCGTCCCACGTACAACAAGAGCGTTTTAGTAAGGCGCATAGGCATGTCACCGTTTTAGTACAAAATTTTATAACCAGTTTCTCTATTGTTTTTCGTTATAGACAAAAATATAAGACCCCTATAGTTTAATACAGGCATTTACGAAGTCACTATCTGGCTTGAATGTAAAATTTTGGTATAGGTATAACTTAAGGCAAAAAAAATACTTTGTATGTAAATCTGTTCAGCTTGATATAAGTATCTATAGCTCGTTGGCTTGATATATTTAAAACAAAATCATATTCAAATTTTAGCAAAATGGTGCCTTTAAAATTTTAGTACCAGATGATAGAGGTCTTAGGCTAAGATTCAGAGTGCATTTTGAGTCCGAACTCAATCTTACAAACGTCACTCTAGTATGAGATCACGTCGCTTTTTGACGTTTGTAAGATTGAGCTCGGACTCAAAATGCACTCTGAATCTCAGCCTTAGTCTTTGGTCTATAACGAAAAACAACAGAGAAACGGGTTATCAAATTTTCTACAAAAACGGTGGCGTGCTTATGCGCCTTGAAAAAAACAAGACGATGGGTCCCGTACTCCTAATAGTGTAACCGAAAAATCTTTAATGTACTATTTTGAGGCCTACTACAACTACTAAGTTGAGGCCGGCAGGAATTATGGAGAAAGCTGCATCACCTCGAATATGTCAATAACAAACTCACCTCGTGGTCAGTTTATTAGCGAGTGCCACCGCCGTGTCCAAGGTCTTCTGATCATGAGCTGACATGGGCTTCATGGTACCTGTATTCAACACTTTTTTCTTTTCGTGCTTCCCCAGCGTGTGAGACCTGGGAAAAGAAATACTTGTAATTTGGGTGGTAATCTATTGAATACATACATAGACCTTAAATAATAAGTAATCTATTAATATAAGATCCTGTGTAAATGACGTCACAAAAGTAAGAAATATAATAAATAATGTATACAATTTTTTTATTCTAATTAAAATTATTAATATTTTATCGTTTTGTTAAATCAAATAGTACTTTTGGCCAAAACAATTTATTATGTTAATGTAGTAATAATGACAATTTCTAGTTTTAATATTACTCGACACTGAAATTAATTTTCATTTTATATCACTTACCTAAAAGTACTATCAAGGTCGGAAGATCGGGGCAACGGGCTCTGTAACAAATAAATGAAAGGCTTTTAATAAGATTCGAAGACCTAAAGTAAGATCTAGTTACTTTACTGAACTTTTTTTTTGTACTGGATTCACACACACACAAAAACAACATCACACTTTAACAGCAATCGACACTATGACGTTTTAAAGTAAGTGCGGCCAGTAGAAGAAATTAGTTCTATTGGTTTTCCGCAACATGGCGAAGTTGAAGAGGAGACATCACGACGCGAAAAACTCAGTTGTGAGGGCGGCCAAATGTAAATGTAATGCTGTTTCATTTAGCTATTAACATGCACGCTCCACGAAACTTGCGAAGGCAATACAATCGTGCCAATTTGGTCGTGATGTGCGCTGCGCGTATAAAACTTGTGTCAGGGGAAACATGATTTTGGCAAGATTGTGGACGTTTTCGAACATATTTTTGGTTAATATTAATCTAGGTAACATTTTCGATGCCCAATTAGTATATCTACATTTTTCAGTTTTATTTAAATAATAATAAATCAATAAAAATGCACTCGCCTACACTTTTGGCAAAAAACCGTAAAATTTTGTTTCGGAGATATTAAAATTTCCCGATTTATAGTTCTAATCGGACATAGATCTTGACAATGGCAATGGACTCAGTCTAAAATATTATAAAGATATTCCTTAGACACCCACAGACGTATAATATAGTAGCAGACCTAACATTAATAAAATAAACGCATAGAGTCGACGCTTGTCAATTTCAGCTCAGTGAACAACGGGCTCTTTTAAATATAAATATTGCTTGTTTCCAAACAAAATATAGAGATTAGTTTAGGAACTAACAAATATGTTCCAAGCATAAGCCAGCCAAAACAACCCATTTTAATACGTTTCTTCGTACCATGAAGCCTAAATGTAGCTTATATTTTGTATGGAAACTTGCCACGCTATTTAATCCTTATGTTTGGTCTGCTACTTAGTAATAATTATGTCTGTGTAGACCCCTCACAATTTTATTTTTGAGTTTGGCTATTCTTGAGGTGGAAACAAAGGATCTCAGAACAAAATGCACATCGTAACATTGTTTTCCATACTTTTGAATATAAAGTATGCAATAAATGGGTTGAGTGTGATTTCGCGAAAATTGCTTACGAGTAATTATGTTCTCACAAGAAAATGATGTCATTTTATGCATTATATTTTGATTGCATTACATTACGACTGTAAACACGCATTAAAATTTGTTATTGTAATGCAATCAAAATTTAAGGCAGGAGATGACAACATTTTCGTGTAATAACATAATTATGACTAAAAAAATATACGCGAATACACATAAAATGTATCTATTGCATATGTACTTTTTTTATTAAAAGTAGGGAAAACAATATTCAGAGATTCTCTGTTACCCCCTTAAGAAGGAATGCCCGTTTTTAAATAGATTTTATTTAAAACCTCACTGCGTTGTAATGACAGCGAGCATCTAAACGAATACACTTACAGTAGGCGTCGCATCGCCTCTCCCGCTTTGACTCCTGAATATGGCCTCCATTTCGTCCATCAAGCTTTGCGAGAAGTCTGCGCAGTTTTTCTGAAATCATAGGGAGTAATTGCAGAACTACGAGGCAAACTTGTAAAGAAATCTCAAAAGAAAACGAATGGATCCGACAAGAAATTTCAATAGGTTATTCTAGCGTAGCAAGTGGATTTATAGAACAGCAGTTTTGTACTAAAGCTACATAGACACACAACGACTGAAACCAAGGGTTTAAAATAATGTTGATCTAAGAATGCGAGGGAAATGGCAAATCACGTAACACGACGTTAGTAATTTGGTTTTCTTTTAACTACACTAAGAATGAGTAATGTTTCCTGTATCAAGTTGCAAGTTTAATGGATTTTCATACTACTTTATTTCCCGTGAGAAAATAGGTTTGTAAAATAGGTTAAATCCAAAATGTCTTACTGGTGTTGATGGACTCTCGGGGACCATGAAGTTGTCAAGCCGAGGATTATCCGCAGCAGCCGGTTCCTGAAAAGGAGAACGATGATGCTCCATGCAAATATGTCTCACTGCATTAGGTAAGGATATATGTAGAGAAAGAATCACTGTACTGTGGATTTTGTATTTACCAAGATTTCTTTTATAGATTTCCAAGTTGTAAGCAATGTATAAATGAGCCGCGTTTTTTTATTTGCTACAGACTTAATTGGCTTTGTCTGATGGAAAGTTTTGATGATACGTAGGATTAAGTACGCTCACCCAGAAAGTGGGAGAGTGAAAGTAGGCAAGGCGTTAATCAGTCTGTCCAGGAACTTTCGCAAAATCTACGAAAGTCGGTAACAGACAAATGACTGATACTTCGCACGCACCGGCCAGTAACCACCGATGCCTAATACTAATTGCAGTGAATTCTCAACTCGTTGGGTCTTTGTCTAACTTGCCAGGTATCCGTTCATTTCCGACACTGACAGCAGGATAGCGAATACAATTTTCAAAGCGTGCGACTGAGATGTCAATAGAACCCGTCTGGCGACCCCTAGTTTGTGAACGTAGCCCAGGGTACGCGAGGCATATTTAGAAATATACGAGGGGTGGCTGAAAAGTAATCTACCTGACTATGAAAGAAAATACATGGATTAATAATTTATTTTTTATTTTTCAATATAGTCCCCTGCAACTGAAATGCACTTACGACATTTGTCAATAAGTGACAGTATACCATTAAAATAATAATTATTATTTTGATTGTCAAAATAGTCATTCACAGCGTCCTTCATCTCTTCGTCTATTGAAAATCTGCGCCCTCTCAAATTTTTCTTTAAATTTTTAAATAAGAAGTAGTCAGAGGGAGCCAGGTCTGGACTATAGGGTGGGTGGTTGATCTCTGTAAAGCCGTTTTTTGTCAGAGATGACCGCGCCTTAAAGGCCGTGTGCGCGGGTGCATTATCATGCAAAATCAAAACGCCTTTGCTAAGTTTGCCCCTCCTGTCTTCTTTTATTTTTTTGCGTAGCTGGTCAAGTAAGTTCGCATAGTATTCAGCATTCATCGTGGTGTTTTTTGGCAGGTAATCTATCATAAGAATCCCCTCAACATCCCAAAAAATGGTTGCCATTAGTTTGCCCGCTGACAGCCGGACCTTAAACTTCCTTGGTGGTTTTTCCCCTTTAAATTTCCATTGCATCGATTCTTGTTTGCTTTCGGGATCCCACTGACGAATCCAAGTTTCATCACAGGTCACTATTCGCAAGATAGTTTCTTCCTCTTTATCCTTTACCAAGTCTAAAAATGACTGACAACATTCCACACGCCTTTGCTTATCAAACGGGGTCAACATTTTAGGCACCCAACGTGCGCTCACCTTGGACATTCCCAAATGTTCATGAATTATTTCATGAACTCGTTCCTTGCTAATGCCAACATCTCTAGCTATTTCCCACTGCTTAATTCACCGATCGGCAAGGATCAGTTTCTTCACTTTTTCCACATTATCTGCGGTAACTGCAGAAATGGGCCTTCCACTACGGGGATCGTCTTCTAAGCTCACACGGCCTTGTTTAAACTGCTTTGACCAAAACTTTATTACAAATTCGGAAGGACATGAATCTCCGAACACCTTAAACATGCGCTCTCGGATCTGCGTCGGCGTATTCCCTTCTTTACCGAGGAATTTAATCACAGCGCGATACTCAATTTTATCCATTTTTAATTTTATTGCAACTTGATAAAAACGAAGACGCGCCAAAAAAAATTGAACTCGTAGAAACAAATAAGTGTCATAATTTTTAAAAAAGGAATAAACAAAGAATACGAGAATATAGTGGCCAGTAACATTTTTTAAACTTTCTTTAACAAAGGAGATTTTATATCAGCCACCCCTCGTATAGTGGTTGTATCCCAGTTTGCAAAAGACTAAAGGTAACAACTTTAGTACAACAAACTCACAAATAGTCGAGTGCTAATCGCAAGATGACGCTACTTACAGTGTCCGTGTCAGAAATCTCGTGATATTCATGTATTTCATCGTCTTTTCCTGCGCTCGGACCGGCTTCTTCGGAGTGGTACCGGCCAAGAGCTGCCGATCTCATATGAAACTGCAATTTAAGTGGTATTACAAATGAAAGCAGACGATTGTACTCGTATGTAATATATACGAACAACTTTTACTATGTTGATGTCTGAACATGATGTTTTGAGATACTCAGCTTTAAAGTTCAATAATGTCTAGGAAAAATCAAGACACCATGTCGTGTTCTCTGTTAACAATAAGTCAATATCGAAAAATATATTTAATGTGGTAAGATCGCCACATGCAAGCAGCAAGGTTTTGCAACTTATCAGGCGAGCCGTTTGCTGAAAGTACTTGCAGTGTGTATTTTTCTCAGAAAATCCCTTTTTCCACTACTCTCTAATATGGTATTATGTAGTAAGAAACAACTATCGGAAACGGACAGTAGTAGAGATACACAGATAAGACAGAAACAATAATGTTTCGTCACAAAGAAGTATTTAACATCTCGCCTATTTTTTTCGATAATCAACATTAAATGGGCGTTATAAGAACTAGCATGAAATACCGTGAAGTGGTGTATTATGTACCTTGCTGAGAAGGCTGGTCGTGGCCTCAGACCGCATATGTTTCTTGAAGGAACTTTTTGTCGTTGATGCAGCTGAAACAATCAAAATCAATTGAAGAGACCCATGAGGTACACCTAAATAAATATATCGTCACCCCGAGGGAGTGTCAGAGGTGTTCCAGGTGTGAACTGTGAAATGCAAGTCACAGTCCACACTCGGCACACCCTATCGCCGTTCCTCAGGCAAAAATACACGCTTTTCAGGGCATGCAGGTTTCCTCACGATGTTTTCCTTCACCGTCCAGCAAGTGGTAAGTATTAAATGAGCTACACCTACTCTACGTAATTTCGCTAGTTAGTTACCCCATTGTCTTTTAAGCATTTTTTTAAATATGGAAGTAGACTTGATTTTCGAAGCTGGAATTAAACTACCGTTCAGTGGAAGATTGGAATAATTATGACTTATGCCCTATTCCAACGTTTGTTCATAAATGTGTGTGCAAGTTAGTACCACCGTTGGAAATCTGAGAAAATGTCCTAGAAGATTGTTCAACAATCCAATGATGTAAAAACAAAAATATAGAAACTAGACCCCATTAGTTTATGCAGATTTTATTGCAATTTAGCAATAGAAAATTTTGTATTTTTGCATATTGCGAATATGTGTTGCTTTGCATTGTTTTGCAAGTTATATTGAAACAAACTTTATTGTATTATTATTCTTGATGATAAAAATCTAATAATAAAGACATTGGACAAAGATTTTGTTTCTGTAATATTATGTGAGCCTTTTGTAATTCTTCATTATGTAAGAAAGGAAATTTTATGATGACTACAAAAAACATAACATTCAATGCTGTATACTGTAAACGTTATATTGGTAGAACGGACACATCGCGCGGCGCACAGAACAATTAAACGTAATTAAGAAGTAGTAATCGGTTACGTAATCCAAGAAAATGATACAGGTAAAGTAAATTGTTCAGCCAATCGAATAACTTTACTACCGCGTGAATCGAGTTAAGCTGGGTCTCCAGCGCGTGTTTTGTTCTACACTCTATATAACGTCTACAGAAAATATTGTTTCGTTCGTTACACATCTTTTTTGTTGATAAGCTGGGTCTCCTGCGTGGTTATCAGCAAAAATGTGAAGCTAAACAATGTTTTGTGTAGACGTTTTTGTTTAGTGTGTTGGACAAAACACGCGCTGGAGATCCAGCTTAACCCGATTCACGCGGTAGTAAAGTTATTCGACTGGCAACTCACACTTAGCTCTCAGTAAAGCTTTCAGTATGATAAGCATAGTGTGAGGTCACATTTAATGTTACCTGACATAAACAAATGTTAAAACTATAAAAATATAAGCTAAAACAATCTGACTTGTACGTTTTCAAGCTATTGGTTATGCCCTACATAGTTTAGTATTACTACTTAAGATGTTCAAAATGAAGCTTTACAAATGCCTTTAAGGGGAAGAATAAACAGAAGTCATTATTTCTAATACTGTAGACAACAATATAGTGTTATAGTTTTATCAACAAGGTCAGGGTTCATTTCCTGACTTGCTCTAGTTTTATTCCACATATTAACGAAATTGAAAACTAGTTTGTTCATTTATCAGTCCATTTGTAAATGTATACAAAAATCTATTGCAATGTTTTATCATTTTGGCACATTCAGAACAAATAAGAAATCAAGAACGAACGCCGTAATAAATAACGTCAAGCCGACTTCTTAAACATGTGTGTCACCAGAGGAAATGTACGCAACTTACACTGACTTGACTGATTTTCTTGGGCTTAGTTTGATTGCACGTGTGTGCGTGTCGCGTGTATGTACAAACCCAGGTGTAGTTTTGTCCTGCGTCACTCGTTGGTATGGGATGACTTTATTTGTTTTTTTTACATAGCCTGAGATAAAACATGTACGTAAGTGTAGAGTTATTTGACAGTATTTTGACATAAGTTGATTAATACTTGAAAACTAAACACATCAAATCATTTAAAGGTGTACTTATAAACATTTGTAGAACACGTTTAAAAAGAGAATACAATATTAGTAATCAAAAAGACAGTCGCGTAATAGCAATGAAGAAAGCGTGATAAGAAAGAAAGAAATTATACAAGCATTGAAAGCTGGGAAAGCGGCTGGGTATGATAGAGTGTCAATAGAGATGCCAAGAGGAGGAGATGGCGTGGTGGCTACCCCTGCTGTACCGACTCTTTAATATGTGCTGGACGAGCGGTCGTGTTCTAGTTGACTGGTGCAAGGCTGTCATCGTCCCGCTATGTAGGGTGAAATTAAATCAACCGACCAAATTCATACTGGAGACTCGGTTAGTGATCAAGAACTAGGTCCTTATGGCCAATTTCAAAAAATATTGTTTTTTGCTCCCTTACATGTTGGACTAGTTTAAGTATCATCTCTGTTTCCTCGCATTTAAGCATTTTCAAAATAATTCTTCCATATTTCCAACACCTTTATTTAATTATTTTATCTCTAATAATACTCAGTCTAGATGCGTCTGATTTTCTTCGGGCTTGTCTAATCTAACCCACTTCCAAAACATGTTGGTAAAAAGTCTAGCTTAAATAATTTAAAACTGTAAAACTGGAATTAAAATCATATTTTACATTGGGAATAGAATACAGCGCTACAATATAAGCGTCGATAAGTCAACCAAACTGCATCTTCATGTCATTACTCGTGACTCAACCCCGCACCTACCGCACTGCCCCATTTTTTTTGGGTGTCCATGGTAAGGGGTTCTAACTTTTAAACCAACTAACGAAATTAAACTTAATAACGATGAACTCAGTTATAATCTATGAAATTATTGGAGTTGGGTTCAAAGTCAACCAGATACATGTATGTGTTATTCAGCCATAGAAAACTTCGATTGCCAGTCGGTACCACATAAAGAAGTAGACTCACCTTGAATCCGGTTGGGCACGTGCTCCGTTGTTGGTTCCTGACTCAGCAGTGGATAAGGGGGGGTGGAGGATGCATCTCCGCCGGTTAGGTGCGAGGGAGAGTTTGGGTTTATGAGGGGTTGCTGTTCCAAATCCGCAGATGGCTTGTACGGCGTCACGATTTGTTTCGGTGGCTGAAATATAACGTTCGCATAACAGTTTACTTTAGAACGTATGATAATAATGAGGGTGGTTATTCGTGAGACTTAGGAGTATTTGTGGTAGCTGTGTCTGTATATTTATTACTTACATAATATTTGTCCCAAACATGTTTACTACAATATAAAGTAACATTATAGTTTATCTTAAAGCTATGCTGTTGTACGCTATTTCATTTGCTACACACTTTATTCCAGAATGCTATGAATTAAAAGTATTTATACCGTAAAATGTGTATTTGCGTAATGCGAATATGATTTTTTTATTATTTAAAAATCTTTATTATAATTTAAATTTATCGAACTTGATTTAGAAATTTTGGTGCATGATAAAGAAAATAAAATTTAAGGTAAGTAAAGTTCATTGCTATATGGAATGAACTATAAATGAACAAAAATTTCCAGGATGATTCATTGCTAACTAAACCGTTATCTTTACGACGTACGTAGCACAAAACACCCATAAAGCACAAAACTTATTAATATTAAAAACAATTAAACATATTTGTACTAGATACGTATATTTCGGCCCACAGTATGACGCCCTTATCAGGCGAATGGACGAAGGTATTGACAAATTATACGAAACGAGTAGAAATAGACATGAAGCTTCATCCAACAAATATAACGGTTACCAAGGTAGTAGAGAACATGTTAGAATGCTTGTAGAAGGCGTGTTACGACGAAGTGCCTATATCGATAATAAAAGAAAATATTGAACCTTACATACTTCTTTAACTTATGTATTAGCATGGATGAACAATGTCTATGGTATTAGTCAGAGCTTATTTCCAGATCAATTAAAAATAGCGAAAGTGATGCCAATACATAAGAATAATAGCAAAATGGATCCAAAAATCTATTAGCCCATTTCACAAATTCCTTCTCTATCTAAAATCTTCGAGAAGATTTTAAAATCTAGAATGCTCACTCACATAAACACCAACTCCGTATTACATATGAGACAGTTCGGCTACCAGAAAGGAATTGGGACGGGTATGGCAATAGATACTCTTATTGATGACAAAGTGGAACAACTCCAAAATAAAAAAAAGTTGCTAGTGTATTTCTCGACCTGAATTCTGCTTTCGATACAGTAGACCGCGACATTCTAATTAGAAAATTGGAGCACTATGGTATCCGAAATCAAGCCTTAGAGTTGTTTAAATCGTACCTTAATTATAGGCAGCAGTTTGTTGAGATTACACTGGTAGATGGATCTAAGTTACAGAGTCGATATAATTCTAAAATTGTAAAGATATCTAGAGGCGTGCCTCAAGGCTCTATCTTAGGCCCAATACTTTATATAATATTCTTAAATTACATGTTTAATTTCATTTGTAATCGAATACCTGATATAAAATCTTGATCTCTGATCTTTGCCGATGATATAAACTCTATTGTGTCAAGTGAAAATATAAAGGATCTGAGGTGCAATTGTGTAAGCCAATGGTATTCAAATTGATTGTCATATGGTTATTTGGTCAAGTAAACAATTGAAATCGTTCATTTTTGGCTGTCAAATGAATACAACTGTCTTATTTTGTTGTTGACAACCAAAAACGTACGATTTCATTTGTCAAACGGGCTTACTTGCTTAGCCGAATAGCCATATGACAATCGATTTTGAATACCATTGGCTTACACAATTGCACATCTGAATGATAAAGTCAGTCAAGCTTTGTTTGTCTTTCACTAATTGTTTCTCAATACAATAATCTCAAACTAAACACTAATAAAACCAACAGACTGGAATTTTTTGACGATTTTCCGTCTAAAATATCCAGGCTATTGAGCATAGAATATCATGAATTTCCCTGATTTTTGTGTTAAAACCCTTCAATATTAGGGGCAATAAAAATATTTACTAGACGGACCTTCATAGCGTATTTCCACACAAAAATTCCCACTCATTGACTGATCATCAAAACCTATAGGATGCTTCCCAGTAACCTAATCTTGAAATTGTGACCTCCCACAAGTGAAGCAATACATCCAAAATATATCGTCACGACATGAACCCCCGAGGGGGTGTCAGAGGTGTTCCGGGTGTGAACTGTGAAATGCAAGTCACAGTCCACACTCGGCACACCCTATCGCCGTTCCTCGGGCACAAATACACGCTTTTCAGGGCATGCAGGTTTCAGCAGGTAAGTGTTAAATACTCTGCACATATATTCCGAAAAACTCATTGGTGCATGCCCGGCCGGGGATCGAACCTGGATCTCAAAGATTGAAAAGCCAGCGTTCTACCCCTGAGCTCCGCCACTTTTTCACCGCTACATCCAAAAATCGAAAATTTTCTACTCTATGCGGAATAACACTTGAACTAAATTTTGCAGTTTTCTTTCATACATTTTGTACGCAATAATAAGATATATTTTTTGTTCACTAGCTAATTTGCTATAACGGCACGGACCCCTCGGGGCTCGATTCCTATTCGTAATTGACCTGTTTTTTTACATTCAATAAATTTTCCATGTGTATTTTATTAATCGTATTAACTTGTAAAATTAATTAGAGGCACAATTTTTTCCTGCTTTTTATTGTTTAAGAGCTATTCCACCAAATTACGCTTTTTGTATAAAATGACTTTGTGGATGGTAATGTTCATGGAATTTGGAGTGATATATTAATTATTTACGGTCTAATTAAAATAATCGATTTTTAATATAATTGCAGAATTCGATTTTTTTAGGATCATAGGTTAGTTTGACATGAAATTTTAATTCTGCTTTAAATAAAATACCAAATAAATTGCGGTGAACATGAATTTTTATTTACGGAAGTATTTTGTTTTTCCAACATTTAATGTAAATAATTGATAAATAATAAAAATTGTGTTACATTATTTTCCAACAAAATTTATGTCTGATGCTTTGACAAATTTTTTCAGCAAAGTTGTTGAACATTAAAGGTAGATTTAGCTTTTTGACGTTTACAATGTGATTATTTTACTGTATAGGAGATTTAGGAGATTCATCACTACAAAAATATTAATATTTGTAAATATAATATGATAAATATATATGTGACTGATGGCGGACCCAGAAGAGGGCCCGAAATATATTTCACTTTCAATTTTAATTAAATTTTATTAATCAATATATCTATATATAAACGTTATAATAAAGACAAAGAAGTCGACCAATCATATTTATTAATATTTGTAAATGTGATACATTAATGTTTAATATGTATTCAACAGTATTTAATTCTTTCCTAAAATGGTAAATTAGGCGCTGGTAATTTTAGAATTTTGCGGTAAAATGTAAACCGGCTCTTAATAATAGTTAAAACAATAAGAGATCAATAAGACGTAGTAGCGGACAATGTTTTCCAAAATAAAAGAGCCTAAAATTCATCACCGGGGGAAATAATGTAGAAATTGAAATTATCAGTATCATTCCTTTACATCATTAATTCTCCTTCAGTTTCACTTGATTTTATAATTAATAAAATAAATAGAAATGGTATGCTTACCTTAGGACAACCCCACATTTTAATCTTTTCAATAACTTCTTAAGTTTAACATTTACAAAAAGATTATAATTAAAGTATTTTATTTACCAATTTTATAATATGTTGAAGAGTTCAATTCGAAATAAATCAATTTAACAACAACTTTTCAAAGGTATATCAACACTCACGGGCTTAAAAATTTCAGTGCTACGTGTTTCGAAACTTTCACTGTAGTGGAATCCCTAATGAAATATTTATTTATTTATTTTAAATATTATAGAAGGCGCTTCAACAATGCAGCTAGCTTGACGAATCAGGGAGCTGCGTACAGACCTCTACCTCTATCGTCTATCGACTGACTCTTGCACTCCTTTTCTCTGCCGTGAAATGAAAGAGCGCGGTAGACATTCGCTCACTAGGTCTCAACGCCGCTCTATGTACGAGTATCTATTACGCATGGCAAATTTTGGCTGGGCCCGGTGGTGTTTACACAAAATGCATACACATGCGATACATTAGCTAAAACTTCATTTTCATTCCAGAAACAACAACTTCCAATGTCTTCAATTTTCTACCAGAATAGAAACAAAAGGCATTTAAGAATAGATTTCTGTGAGACAACCTGTGCTGATCATGGCTTCGTTTTATTTTTTCGAGTTTCAAAATAATTACTTGCATAGCCAAAACAGTTTTTCTACGCCTTTGTAAATTGAAAGCCGCAATCGTCCAAGGGTTTTCGATATATTTGCGAATTGACAGACACACATACGTTCAGTTCTTGCAGAAATTATTTATTTAAACGACCGTTTGTTCGCAAAATAAGCATAAAGTCGAGATAAATCATGGAAGGTCTGAAAATATTGACTTACAGAGCAAACCCCGTGGACGGCCGGAGACCCAAGATGATAATGAAGAATTAAAATTGATCGTGGAAGCGGATCCATCGCAAACCACGTCAGAGTTAGCGGCAGGCTTCGGTGTGAGTGATAAAGAATTTTTTGTTCACTTCAAATAAATTGGAAAAGTGAAAAATCTCGAAAAATAAGTGCCGCATGAACTGCAGCAGACAAACAAAGACACGTCGACTGCTACGTTGCATTACTGAACCGGTAAAATAATGAGGAGATTTTGAATTGTATCGTTACTTGCAATGAAAAATGGATCGTGTACGATAATCGAAAACGCTCATTACAATGGTTGAACCCAGGTGAGCCGACCAAATCCTGAACCAAACGAAAGTTGACTCGGAAACTGGTGAGTGTTTGGTGGACCAGTGCTGGTTTTCATCCACTACAGCTTCTTAAATCTAGCGAGACAATTAAGGCAGAGGTATATTGTCAACAATTGCAAACCATGATGGAAAAGCTAGCCGTTAAACAACCACTGCTGCTTCATGACAACGCTACACAGCACACTGCAAGAGTGACGGTCGCTAAATTAGAAGAGCTGCGACACTAACCATACTCTTTACGAAAAGTATTTGATGTAGGAGTATTTCCACCTGACATCGGAAAATCAACCATGTTTTCTTATTACAGCAATAATTTTAGACATAAAACTCAAGCCGTTTAGACACAAAACGAATTAATAACTTAAAAAAGAATCATTTTCAAAAATAAAATCTATCGAGTGAAATGTGTCCGATTAGGTAACCGACAACGGAAAGATAAAGGTCTGAAAAAACACGTTTCCAAGTTTAACATTGATCAGATAATTAGTTGACTCTGCATTTTAAAGCCAAAACCGTTGAAATACCAAAGGAAACCCCTAAGAAAAGTTACCTAACAATTATTTTCAGTTCCGGTCGCACAAAAATGGCAATAATTATGAAGGTTATGGTTATGATTTAGAGCTGAGCTTTTAAAATTGTTTTTATTAAAGTACTCTTACTGCCAGGGTTTGATTAGTGCGCAGTAATTTTCAAAAAATCAAAAGCCTTTCTACTAAACTAGGCATTGCCATTTATACCATGAAAATTATAATTAATAACATTTGTAAGTCCATAAAAGAGTAATTGATGTCACATGCGGTTTTCAGAACTAGGTACAAAAGTTTCATAGCAAAAACCTATTTGTGCGAGATCAAATTGACGGCTCGAATACTTTTGCCTGCACTAAGAATTTAAATCTATAAATTAAAGACCGTTATAATTCACATTTTTGTTAATGATAAAGTTGGCAAGGGACGGAAATTCTTTAAAGATAGTTCGTTAAGAATGCAGATTATTTTTGCGCATGATAAACCAAAATCCCAATGCATATATTTTCTGAAACAGGATGCAAAACAATAATATATACTCACGCAACCAGCTGGATCCATGATCGGAATATCTCCGAAATAAGCGCCGTCCAGTCCGACATGCCCCGTGTGTTTCACGTCCCCTTGCGGACTGGAAATCATACTGCGCTGGAGAGTTCTTTTTCCAGTGTAAGTGTGTCTCTTCACATCTGACCTTAAGATGGTAGGACGCATGGAAGATGGCAGACGAACTGAACCTCGACTGGTGGTGCTTTGTGGTGAATGTGATGATTTCTGAACCGGAAAAATGATAGCCCGTGAATAGATGAAACAGTAGATATGATTTACTGAAAAGGTACAGCACTATGGAAGGATAAATTAACATAGCGTTTCTCGGACGTGCCATATCTTTTGCCGTATACGATAGTCCGAAAATCAAGGTCAGTATTTACAAAAAAAACCGCATAGCACCGCTTCAACAGGTATCCACCGCACGAATCCTGTCTTTATCAATATAACATTATGAATCAAAATCAAGGAGATTTATTTAATATTTAGTGGTAAATGTCAATAAATTTGTTTTACGGGCAGTGGATATCCCTATTTGAAGAGCATGCAGGAACGCTTTTATCATGAAATGTATGGTAAATATCAAACACCAAAAGAGAAAATGTGTTTTTTTTTTGTAGAATGATAGTCAGGTTCATATGAATAACAGACATCGTGATAACTTGTTGCGACTATTAAATCAGTGTGTGGCGAGGGCACTAGGTTAATTAAATAACGCAGGGCGGAGTCAGTCAAGAGGGTTGCATGCTTACGTCACAAAATAAATACATACAGAAGGCCAGCTCCATACAATCAGCGATTCCGGGCGCACGCACACATAGACGCGGACGTACGACGATCTCGGTGGGATTCGGTTGAGTGCCAGTGCACGAGTCTAACGAGATCGTCGTACATACGCGGATGTGTGTGCGTGTGCCCGGAATCGTTGTATATATGGAGCTGGCCTTCTGTATGTATTTATTTTGTGGCTACGTGGCCTTCGCCTACGCTGGGATCATGGGGGTGGATCATGCTAAAAGAAGACACAGTTAAAGTTCTACATACCAGAGTTTTGATGTGTGGTTTCGTTTTGTTCGGGTCGAAAACACCGCACGCGCCGCCTGGGAGCACCCCATACCACAAGTGACACTTTGTCATAGTTCTGAAACAATATGAAAGTTTTAGACTTTGTGTTGTGGCTGATCAGTGACCACTAGGCTAGTTAGGCTACAGGTCACGGGTTCAAATCTCACAGGAACAAAAAACCGCCAAACTGAAGATGTCAAAGCGTTCAACGTTCAACGTCAACGTTCTACTGAATACTAAGCAACTTTTATTTAATTTAATATAACTTACGTGCTAGTTTACATTTTCAGAGCTATCCACGAAAACTCGCAGAGTTTATCTGTGGCAGCGAGGCGTTCAATATTTTGCTGGTTATACATATTTAGTTCCTAATAGAATAGGTTCTTATTACGTACATTACATAGTATAAGAGGTATAAAAATTATTGTAACAGTTTAAAAAGCCATTTTTGTTTTTGTTTTTATATGACGTATATTCGATTAAACGTATTCTACCTTACTTATAATTAATGAATGTACATATGGGGAAGGGATAACGTAATATGTAGTATAATTTGAATTGTTCATGTACTTCGGCAGAGGGGGATAAGTGCGCTTGCCTAGTCCAGTGTTAAATGGTCTAAGCTCGCGTGCGATAAGAACATGCTACGGCTGCACTTGTAAATAGTCAGGTAATTTTAAATCAAATATTTGCGCGTTTGTTTCCGTGGGAAATACATCATAAAATAATTCTATGAAACGGCCCAGCCATACTTTTGACCAAGATGTAGGGTTTGAAGAGTTAGGGCTGGTATAGTAAGGCACATAGAGTTAAGGGCTTGGCTCTACGTGAGATCTGATAACTTTTTAACCGTTGAAGCGTTAAAAGCTTGTGAGTCTTGGCTACTTGCTTTACATGAAATGCGTCATAGAAATTTTGTCTTTGGTTATATCTCTATAGGCATCTATAACTCATTGTGGGATTAGCATTGTAGAGAGGAAAAAACAAAAAAGAATGTCTTTCTGTTCTGTTTTAACTCGAGAGTAACTTAACAGATTTGGATGCGGTTTTTAAATTATAATCGTAGTGAATTTGGTCAACACATAGGCTATGAGGAGTGTTGGTAAAATAACCGCCAAGCCGAAAACTGTCGATAACAGTTTTTATCATACGCGTATTTGATTGAAATATGCTTCCACGCGAGCGAAGTCACGGGCAAAAGCTAGTTTATACAAAACTTGTTGCTAGCATAAGGATTTTTATAAATGAATGTATTAAACTCACTCCTTGCCAAGAACAGTGAGTATTTGGCCGGACTTGTATTCGAGGTAGTTTTTACTTCGCGCATCTTCAGTCTTCTTGTAATCTTCAGTAGCCACCACCTGCAAGAAAATAATTGTTCTAAATTGTCAACAGTGAGACCAGAGAATGGCAACCTTTTTATATTCTTGTAGTTTATTCGTCAGCCACAAAATCAAGAACATTATCTGCTGCAAGAGCATGCACAAAATAACACAAATTTGCTAGAAAAACTTAAGTGATATTAAAGTATTGCCGCGTTTTGTGCGCTATAAACCAAACATTTTAATACATTTTAATTAAAAATTAGTATAACAATCATAAGTTGCACGTTTGGAAACGAGACCTGGAGCAATCACGTTAAATAGTCTTCATTTTCTTTACTATATTTCAATATAGTCGTAAAGAAGAGGATATAGGGAGTACAAACTCCCCCCCCCCCCATCCTCGAAACCTCAATATATCCTCAACTACAAAGGTAAGTTTATTAAAAATTAAATCTTCAATTTAAAGTTATATTAATACTGAACCCTTTAAGTATTTAAGTTGCTCCTTCCAAATCCAAGATCCTTTTACACAAAAATTATGAATTGAAATTATGCTAATTTCTTTGATGAATACCCCCTTTTGTGCTGTTTTATAATCGTACCTGTTCTGGCCTTATTTCCCTTAGTTTGATCTCCAGGTCTTTAAACTTGGGTCTGCTGTTCGGATCATGAGACCAGCACTCCAGCATTGTTGTGTAGTATAGTTCTGGACAGCACTCCGGCCTTTCTAGTCTCTGCCAAAACAAATTACGCAAGATTCAGTTAAACCTTGGTTCATTATGCACCTTATAAGAAATGGATTATCTAACCTTTGTAATATGGACGCAACTGAACCTGTGGGTTTTTCTTTGATAGTACCTTTAAGCCTGGCCAAGAAAATAAAAAACCTGCTCTAGGGGCGCAACATTTACCTTTATGTTTACAACACTCTATATTAGTGTTGCTAGTTGAAAAAGTTCATTCTATTGGTTTTCCGCAACATGGCGGGTTTTTATTATTTTCCTGGTTAGGCTTATAGCCATAAATATTTGAGACCGGGTTAGTAATAGGATAAACTTTTTTTTTGTTTCAAAATTCATAAGATATTGATTTTGCTTTCATACTCATACTCACATATTACAAAGAGGAAAGACGATAAGCCACTTGACAACCCCATAAAAAAATCCTACAAGGTAGATGGCAAATTTACCAAGTTAAGAAAAAAGTTGTCATATCGTACCAAGAAGTAAAATCGATAGCGAATAGGAGCAAAGAGTGACAATTACTGCACCGACCAAAAGCGCAATCATCATCTCATCTAAAACTGAACGGCCCTCCTCCCCCCACCCTGGTGCTGCAGAACATCCTCGAGCTGCTTATCGGGAGCATGGCTCTTCCCTTTAGCACCAGAGTCAGTTGTTGTTATTGTTGTCACCAATTACCTATTGTGTATTGCGTCTACATCTACTTTGCATGTGAGAGAAATAACTAACATTGAATATAAATTGATGGGTGACCTCCCATAATATAATTCTGATGCTACAAATAACTTAGTTCTACTCACATGGTAGTTAGGTGCGTCTATGGCTTCTAGGATCTGCTGTCCTGAAAAGGCGGCCCACGGCTGGAAGCCATATGTGAACATTTCCCAAAGGCAGACGCCAAACGCCCACATGTCGCTTCCCGGTGTGAACTTGAGGTAGAGGATGCATTCGGGGGCGCACCTAGAACCAATATAAACCTCTACATCATGTCTCAAAATATCTCTTTACCGATTGTAAAATATAGACTTGTAACCACAGATATAGATCTAAATAGATGCTGCGAGTGTATGTACTTCGCGTGCCCAATCTCGCGCCAAAAGGGAGAGCTATGTTCTTCCTATACAGACATTGGCTCCTACAAATTTGACTCTTATGTATTTTACCTTAAATCTTAAATTCCTTCTAAGATTCAAACCGCTGTCACCATTGTAAAATGTGACACGCTTAGATTTCATAGAGTTTGATACACTTACGTCATCTATTTAGATCTATATCTGTGCATGTAACTTTTAATGAAACTATATACTTTACTGATCACCAGTGACCGGAATCTCAGGGCATTTTAGTACATTTCATAGTCATATCATGGATATGCGTTTGCATGTGTCAATTAGTATTAAATTGTATAATTTGAATTAGGGAAACATCATAGTCTATAGAAGGTTCTTTAACAGAATCAAAATCAATGTTGAACGCGTTCCGTAATCCTCGAGTATACTCGCACGCTTTATTTGTAATTACCTGTTCATACAAAGTATTATTTTAATTATTTTTTGTGAATAAAATAGTAAAAATATAGCGAGGAAATAAAATAACTTAACCCTACCGCTCGTTTTCCAAATTTACAGCAAATTTTCTGTTTAATTTTTCAATTTTTGTATGTTTTTTTTCTTGTAAAGGAATGTTGTTTCGTTTTAACTCGAGAACCACTCAACGGATTTGGATGTGGTTTTCTTTATTGTCATCATGGTGACCCTGGTCATATAGGCTATAAGGAGTGTTGATAAAATAACGCCCAAGCCAGAAACAGGTCGAGATTGAATAAACGCGGCAAATAATAATTGTCAAAGTGCATGTCTTAGACTCGTGACTTAAAGGTTTTGTAACAATACAGTATTAATTTTTATTTTAAATAACATCCTACATATAAACCGACCATCTTAGTCAAAAGGCAAAGACTTCATTATCTTTTGATAAAGGCGATTATTGGTTGGCCCATTGGCCTAATTGTGATGGTCTCTTAATATGAGTATAACACGCAATTGTCTCTCACGGAGCAGAGCAGGATCCTTTTGTCGGCATTAGTAGAATAATTAATATTAATATGTACAATAACATAAGCTTTTTTAAAATATTAAAACTGGATTATATGCTGGAATATATGTTATACGATAATTTCGGTATTCCCTAAGATCGGTGGTGTTTTAGTATTACTAATAAAAAATGGGTTTTGAGCAGAGTTTTTTTTTTTTTCATTTTTAGGGTTCTTTACTCGAAGGGCACCGCGGAGCTCTGATGTCTGTCGGTCCGAGCATGTCACGGGTAAAAGCTAGAGAGCTTGCAGACGGAATGAGCTACAGACCTGAAATTTGGATATTTTATGTTATGGAAAATGTTGACACAAAACCGAATATTTAATTTAAAGTTTTTTTTTAACATTTGAGGACTCCAGATAGAAGTCGAATGAAGTTATTTGCTAAATAACTATACAGTTTAACTATATAACAAAATAAAACCTTTAATTAAAATTTATAATTAATATATTTTCAACTTTAATTTAAAGTTAAATATTTTTTTTGGGACCCATACATGAAAAAGGAGCCGAAAAAATAATGTTTCTTTCTTACCCCGGCATGTGGTGTTTTATTGTTTAGAAATGGGGGGCCAACAATGTTGTCAGTTTTAGGCCATTTTTGACCCGGTTGTCTATCTCAAAAACTAAACTAGTTTTCTGTACTTTATGTGCCATATAATGTATTAAAACAAAAAATACCGAAAACTACAATTTTTAATATAGGTTTAGGGTTACATACATAATCGACCAACTTAATTTTGTTTAATACATTTTGTACGTACTGTCACTGTTATAAGTTTGTAGTCTATTTACTTATTTAAATGGTACTGATACCTCAGGGCGCGAGTTCTACTCGCACTTGATCAGTTTTTATAATATTAGTGTAGTGGTATAAATAAAAAAAATGATTTGAGTTTGAGCGCTGTGTGAATACAGGGGCATAAAAAGCAAGCGCAGGCAGCGATGGCAACACCGCAGTGATTTAAAGAAAATAAAAAAACATACATTTATAACAAAAACTGTCATGTATGGCTCCTGCCCTCGTGCATACATACCGTTAATACCAAATAGCAACTTAACTATTAACCTGACACTTATGATCTATTAAACTCTATGTATCCAAGAGGTCTAATTAAATTGGGTTCAAATAATTATTACACGTTGGAATTTTTTTGATTTTTGCCCAGACATACTTGTGAACAGCATAATGGAAGTTTCCCTATAGGTTATCACAGTGAGCCAACGTGTATAGAATTGATTACGTAAATGGCAATAACCTTTTCAAAGCAAGTGCTCGTAAAGTCCCATTTTATATGCGTCTAAACTTAACTTTAACTAAGATTTCTGTAGGAGGTATTAACTACGGAGATGAAAAATTTGTTAACTTTAGTTAACGCACAATAACCATATTATATCATAACAATATTATTTAATAATGAATTGCACCGCACAATCGTCGTTTGATTTCACTACCTCAATTTCCCCAAGGGCTCAGTTTTCATTGCCAATGCTGCGGTCTGTAAACACGCCGTATACTACTGTCAATGCAATTATACCTTTATATGTTTAATCGAAAAACGAAAGCGAAGTCTATTATTCGCTTTAGTTTAGACTAGCTTTTGCGCCCGGCTTCGCTCGCGTCTTTCAATTAAAATTTTCGAGTTTTCGGTTTGGTGGTTATTTTGTTAACACTCCCTTTAGCCTATGACTGTGTTGAGCAGGGTCACTACAATGATAACAAAGAAAACCGCGTCCAAATTGGTTGAGTGGTTCACGAGTTAATACGGAATAGACGGACAAACCAAAATTGTAAAAAAAAATGTACAGTACCAATAACCCATTCCATTTAAAATTTCGCTAAAATATTCAATGTACAGACACTACTTTTATACTACTTTAATACTTTATTATCTGTATATATAGATATGACCAGTCCACAAAAGCAAAACGGAAACGGCCCGTATATGGACATTAAAAATCTTCAAAATACTGTAATAACACAGATTCTCTATTTAGTAGATGCAAAATGATATAATACACTTCTCATCAAAAAAATCGAAACACTTCATAAGTTCGTGTTTTAATGGATTATTAGAAAAAAATTGTATTATATGGAAAGAATTAAAATGTCGTACAATAATAGGTGGTATAAGGATTCGAATTCCCTATACTAACGCTTCAAATAATTTTTTTTAGATTTTATCCTCTTTTTTGTTCATTTGTCGCCAGAAAGAAAGTCTTGGTAGTGTTTCGATTTTTTTGATGAGAACTGTATGTTATAGTTTATAGTTTCACTAGCCGACTTCCCGCAGAAGGAATTTAGAATATCCTAAATTCCTTCTTAGCGGGTGTCTATGTTCAGACGATAATAGACCCGCCAGGGTATTCTTTTGTATACCGGGTGTAATCGTTAAGTGTGACCAGCCGATTATTCCGTAACTATTACAGATAAAAAAAAAATAAACTGATATCGAAAGTACGTTACCTAATCAGTAAAATGACATCAATAACTTTTTGAAAATCAAACGAAAAGTATTCAAAATTTTGACATTAAACACTTAATTTAGTATGAGATTAACAAGGAACGTCACTTCGAACATCTGCTTTGAGTACAAAATTTTGCACTTACTAAGAAATAAATATTATTCAATTAAAAGATAGTTTTATTACTTTGTTAGGTTAATAAACAGTTTTCTTTAATATCAGTACTAAGCTAACATAACCTTTTAAAATAAGGAAACTAAACCTTTCTACTAATCTCATACTAAATGTATGGGGATGTTTAATGTCAAAATTTTGAATTAATTCGTTTGATTTTCAAAAAGTTATTGATGTCATTTTACTGATTAGGTAACCTACTCTCAATATCAGTTTAAATTTTATTGATATCGTAATTGTTACGGAATAATCGCCTGGTCACACTTAACGATTACAGCCTGTATACAGGTTGTGAAGTTGAGATGGGTCACAAAGGGCAGCTACCAGAATCATCGTTATAGCTACAAGAAAGCTTACTTGGGAGAATTTTTGGCACAATTGGTGTAACTTTGAATACATAATGAACAGAAAATCACTTGTATTATTCCACGAATTTATTGATTTCCTGACCGATTTCGCCTTCATGGCATTTTCAAAGGATTTATAATTAGATCTTAATATGAAACAAATAGTTTACATCAGTGCAATCAATGATACTAATGAGTTATTAATTCAGTATAAGTCCTTTGGAAATGAAACCGAGGCCTTATTGTCCAACTTCGACATCCATCGCAGGGCAACTGCCTTCGTGATTGGCTAGAAACGACATCACACAACATTTTTAGCCAGTGACGACATCTTTGATGGTTATAGCGATGGATATTGAAGTTGGACAATAAGTGGGCTGGTGAGGAAATAAATAAATAAAACGAGTAGTACAAGTGATTTTATGTTCATTATACTTATTGCATTATACTGTTCTTGTACTTAGGAGACTAACACTAGCTTTTGCAGTATTTTATTGTACTAAAATATTTTGAAAATATTTACAGTTGATTATAGAATGTATTTCTGTTCATCCCATAGAGACTTATGTTCCTTATGAGTAAGAGAATCGAATAAGACGAAAATAGTTTTTTATGAAGATTGCCATTTTCGCAATGTTGGTACAAAAACTGTGAATGTAGAAAAGGCTATAAAAGTTTTCTTGTAGCTACAACGGCTCTGGTGACTTCCTGCCCTTAGTGCTCTATCTTAACTTTCCACCCGTATATACAGTGGTAGTCACGTAATTAAAGACACCTCCTAATTGACCACAAAAAGCCTAGTTATGGTACTACCGTTTGCTTAAATAGGTATATAATCTAGAGTAATTGGTATTAAACCATACGTGACATTGTATTCTTAAAATGTGGGACAAAAAAATTGATGTGTTCGTTAGTAGTTTAGCCACAGAGCACTCTGGGAAAGTAACACAAACTTTTTTAACTTATTTGTAGCTGGCCAGCTAATTAAAGACACTCCATTTGCTTAGAATAAATAAAATAAAAAATGTTGTTATTGAAATTATCTTTATTACACAAAATTCCCAACAAATTTATAAAACATTCCGGTACGTATCAATATTTGGTCGCATGTCCTTTGGCAGAAATTACAGCACGACATCTCTTGGGCATGGAAGCGATCAATTTTGTACAAGCTCCTACCGGAATTTGCTCCCATGCTTCTGTAAAGGCTGTGTAAAGTTGATCGACGTTCGATGTCCGCTTTGTCGCTACTGTCTTCTTCACCTGGTACCACAAATTTTCTATGGGATTTAAATCCGGGCTGTACGGGGGCCAATCCAAAACTGTCACGGACTGGTTCCTTAAGAAGTCTTTTACTATTTTTGCAGTGTGTTTCGGATCATTATCTTGTTGGAAAGTCCAAATGACCGGTAAATTTTGCTCGGCGTAGGGCAGCATGGCTTTTTCTAAAAT
This sequence comes from Ypsolopha scabrella, assembly GCA_910592155.1. Classification (NCBI taxonomy): domain Eukaryota; kingdom Metazoa; phylum Arthropoda; class Insecta; order Lepidoptera; family Ypsolophidae; genus Ypsolopha; species Ypsolopha scabrella. The sequence continues at coordinate 26,128,026 of OU342960.1, read as the reverse complement.
ATTCTTGTACTGGAATTTATCCATGTTGCCTTCTATTTTCCTGACAGGTCCTACACCAAGTCCTGAAAAGCAGCCCCACACTTTGATATTTCCGCCCCCATGTTTGACTACTTTCTTGGTATACTTTGGATCCATTTCTGTGTTTGGAGGGCGTCTAACATATTGTTTTCCATCAGAATTAATCATATTAATTTTTGTTTCATCAGAAAAGAGCACTTGATTCCACTCTCGTTCAGTCCAGTGTTGATATTTTTTAGCAAACGCTAATCTTGCCTTAACATTTTGCTTTTTCAAAAGTGGCACTTTTCGAGACACTCTTCCGTACAAGTTTGCCTCACATAGTCTCCGTCTAATTGTTCTTGCAGACACACCCTTTGACCCTTCTGCACCAAACAACTCCGAACGTATCAGTTCTGATCCCTTGAACGGATCTTTTTTTGCCAACAACACCATCTTAGAGTCTTCCCGCACAGTAGTTTTCCTTGGTCTCGGTTTTCTAGGTACGTTTTCGGTCGTGTTAAACTTCTTGGTATGTTTTATAGCATTCATAACCATGTCCTTAGAACAGTTCAAGTGGTTTGCTATTTTTCTGTACGACCAGCCTTTGGTTCGAAAGTTCAAAATAATCTTTCTAGTGGTCGAATCGCAACTCTTGTTTTTTCCCATATTGATTGGATTAAAACGTATTAATTTTAATGAAAAAAGTTACGTTTTTTCAGTAATATCGACGTTTCATGAAAATACGCGGCAAAACAAAGAAAAAGAGAATTTAGTTCTTTTTTAAATTCAGAACACAACTTTTATTGTCTTTAATTAGCTGGCCAGCTACAAATAAGTTAAAAAAGTTTGTGTTACTTTCCCAGAGTGCTCTGTGGCTAAACTACTAACGAACACGTAAATATTTTGTCCCACATTTTAAGAATACAATGTCACGTATGGTTTAATACCAATTACTCTAGATTAAATACCTATTTAAGCAAACGGTAGTACCATAACTAGACTTTTTGTGGTCAATTAGGAGGTGTCTTTAATTACGTGACCACCACTGTATATACTTCTGGAATTAGAATTTGATTCGAAATAACCTGGATGGCTGATTTTGAAGGTTTTTTTTATTCACTATTTTCGATCAATACAATTATTAAATTTGTTCTAAAATCTTAAGCTAGGCCCGCAAGTTTTATAAAATAAGTCACAAAAACTACATTAAGGAGAGCCATATAAATACTTCATATAAAATCAAATACTATCTATACCAAAGCTCAGGAAAACTGACAACCGCGAAGCGAGAAATATAGTTACAGCTTAAGACCTGATTTCACCATACCCTGTTAGTTATTTCATAAATCAGACAATATAGTGTAATAATGAGGGATTAAAATTAACAAGGTAATTTACAAGCCACTAATCAATCAAACATTAAGCGAATGACTCAAAAATCATTCAGTCATATTCCAAGCCAACCAAAACAAAAGGTCAGTATTTGTTTTGTCATTATTGCGCACACGGGCACTTTTTTCACTAGTCGTATTATAAGTTTCGTGTTTGGTAAGGCGACTGATTTGAAATGTCGTTTATTCTGTTGAATTCAATAGAAATCGGTTTACATTTCGTTTTGCTGATTCAAATGTCAAAAATTTTGAGTCTTTGAGATAGGTCAGTTGCCGGTAGCCATGGCAACAATGTAAACAATAGCAAACATGGCCGATCCAGACAGCTGTGGGTCTGTGTGACAGTAAGCTAATCGTCTGTTACCAATCTAACGAACCCCTAGAGCAGTCATTAAGTTTAACAACTCATTAAGGAAATTATAGCATGGTGGGACACTCAGAAACTTTAACAGTCCGTTAAATGATATATGATATAACAGGGGTGTCAACTAACTAACAGAGTATGGTGAAATCGGGTCTTAGCCAAACAATGCCGCTCAGCTAAATGGTTGCTATGAAAAGTTGGCAAGTGTACGTTTGTTGCACGAAATGTGCCGTCAAATCCTCTTCACTCAGTCATCTTTGCCGATTTCATGCATGATTGTTTTATTATTTTAAGCGTAGTGTTATCTGAATCGCAGTCTTTGGTGTCGCATAGCACATCATCACATCACGTCGCACAAATCATTCGTTTGCCGTTAAACATGCCAACAGATACATACCAAGCTACAGGAAGCTTCAGATTGACGTTATAGTTGGTCTGATAGTAGTCTTTGCCGACGCCCAGAGCACGCGAGAGCCCGAAGTCTGATATCTTCACTCTATCTTTACTAAATACTAGGATATTTCTAGCCGCTAAATCCCTGAAAATAAGAAAAATCATAAAAAAGGGCAGCACGAAGCAACAATAAAGGGCGTTCTTGAAATAACTAGAAGTGTCCCTGACAGAAATCAATATAATGATAAATAATTATATAAATAATCATAGAAATGTCATTACATCATAAATTTACAAGGTTTCAGAAATGTTCCCAGTAGCAATTGAGTAGAAATACACTTGTCACCTAAGATTATTCCGTCTTAAACGCCTGGGGCTATTTGCGAACCAAGTTCATGCTTTTAGGGCTCCGTAGTACCTAAAAGGTACAAAAGGAACCTTTATGGTGAGACTCCGTTGGCCGCCTGTCCGTCCGTATGTCACAGCCTCATAACTTTAGCACCGTTAAAGATAGTACCTAAGTATACGAGTCTGACTCGCACTTGACTGGTTTTTTAAGCGGCTTCAGCTCATAAAAAGGGGCGTATTGTGTTCAGTGTTAATGTATGTCTGGGAATTTTAAATTTTCCTTATGTTGGAAAATTATTGGCTCTCAACAAAAGCGTGAGCGACATGCTATAGTACCGGTCAAGGGCGAGTCAGACTCGCGCTTACCTAGGGTTCCGTAATTGGACAGTTTTGGGAACAGTCAGGAAGAAGGTATTTAAAATCTTGCCCATAACTGTTTATGATAACAAAAAGAGTTGATACTCGAAATAAAACTCGTGGATGAAAAATTTAATTTTGTCAATTTGTTATCGTGAATTTCTCACCCGCTATATTTTTTTTACGTAATCCCAAATTACCGCGATTTTTAAACATTTTTCGGTTCAGTTTCGCAAATAAGGGACATTTTTTTGTGGTTTTTCAAAGATTTCTCGAAATCGGTGCCAATAGTATATATTTTAATAATCAGCTCTTTAATGTCTACAATTTGATACCCATGATGTATATTTATAAAATATTTTTTCATTTATTTTACATTTTTTTATATTTCTCATTTGTTATCAACTTTTTTACATACATACATTTTTCCTGTAATTGGCCAGTTATGACCTATAATCGTTATTTTTTTATATTTTTCGGTCTACCAGTTTCGGAAATAAGCGGGGGACATGCATTTTTTTGCGGTTTTTCAAAGATTTCTCGAAATCAGTGCCAGTAAACATAGTAAAAGTATATATTTTTACAATTAGCTCTTTAATAACATCTACAATTTGATACCCATATTGTATTTTTAAGAATTTATTTTTTATTTTTCTCACTTTTGTATTGGAAATATTTTGAACAATTTACAAATTTTTAAATATTTTTTTTGTACCGTGTTATGAAAAATCAAATTCATTTCAAAATCAAAAATTATATATTACGTTATCAAATTATGTAGGGATGTCTTTATCTTTAACGGTGCTAAAGTTATGTAAGTCCATGAAATCTCATATAAATTTACAGGAGTTGAAAACTTCCTAATAACGGGGGTACAGCTTTTCAGCCTTCTTTTTTCATAAAATAGGCAACTTACTTTATTTAGTTTAGTAAATGTTTTGCTTTTACTACTAATTATGTTTGTTAAAATTATTTTGTGACTTTTAATCACCTAAAAATATAATTCAGTATAGACTTGAAAGGAGATGGAGGTGGTAGAGCTGGGTGGGCTCGACTGTGGAGGTACCACCATCTTACTAGCAAACCCCTTCGAAGTCATTCGGAGAGAGTACTCTCAAACAGGCACAACCAGGTGGCCCACCATTGCTCGGGACCGATTGATGGCGGAATATCCATCCCAACTTGTCGGGTCTTATACGGTGACGGGCAGCGGCGTCAGTGGTGCGAGGGTTTTAGCGCCGCGCTCACCAACCCACCAGCCCAGCGGCGTGTGAAAGTATGGGCATTTCTTCCAGGAGGACCACCAAGAGTGGCGAAATCTTGGAAAGGCCTATGTCCAGCAGTGGATACTACACGCAAATGGATAGATGGATGGATAGACTTGGAAAGCTTATATAGTAACTAGTTAGAGGGAGGTCGGTTAAAGCAAAGGCTGGACAGGTGTTTTATGTGATTTTTGTGCTCTGATAATATTGTGTTATAATTATAATATAATACGAGTACGTTAATGTGTATATGTGGTCTTACTCTTACCTATGAATCAGTCTTTTGTTTTCTAGATAAGTCATGCCGCCGCAGATTTGTTCCGCAAACTCACAGAGGCTCGGAACAGGGAAGTTCGGACGAAGAGACACCTCCCGCAGGCATTCCAGGAGCGAGCGCAGCGGGGCCAGTTCCGTCACCTGATATCGTAAAGAGGAATTACATTTACGACTAAATCCATTTAATCCTAAGGAAAAGACTGTCATGGATTCCAATGTAGCGGTAATCGCTCATTTCCATACTAAAACTGACAAAGATATTTATGTAGATATCAATCTACACGCCAAATAGGAAGGAAGGAGCACATCACCAGTCTGTACAGACGAACAATGTTTTTTTTCCCGATGCTGTGCATCAGCACTGCTTTTCCTCAAGGAACTCCGTCGTGTTTGACGTCATATCGTGACCTAAGAATGTTACTGTACAAGCATCAAGGAGTCCAGATGCAGCACCACCCCGTACAGACGGACGATGTTGGGATGCTCGATGCTGTGCATTAATTATCAATGCCTCCTTGAGGAACTTCGTAGTGTCACGTCATCAGTTTGAAGCCCAAGAATGTTAATGGGAATTTTTTGTCATAGTTACACATACAAGCATCAAGGAGTCCAGATGCAGCACCACCCCGTACAGACGGACGATGTTGGGATGTTCGATGCTGTACATTAATTATCAATGCCTCCTTGAGGAACTTCGTAGTGTCACGTCATCAGTTTGAAGCCCAAGAATGTTATTGGGAATTTTTTGTCATAGTTACACATACAAGCATCAAGGAGTCCAGATGCAGCACCACCCCGTACAGACGGACGATGTTGGGATGCTCGATGCTGTGCATTAATTATCAATTCCTCCTTGAGGAACTTCGTAGTGTCACGTCATCAGTTTGAAGCCCAAGAATGTTATTGGGAATTTTTTGTCATAGTTACACATACAAGCATCAAGGAGTCCAGATGCAGCACCACCCCGTACAGACAGACGATGTTGGGATGCTCGTTGCTGTGCATTAATTATCAATGCCTCCTTGAGGAACTTCGTAGTGTCACGTCATCAGTTTGAAGCCCAAGAATGTTATTGGGAATTTTTTGTCACAGTTACACATACAAGCATCAAGGAGTCCAGATGCAGCACCACCCCGTAGAGACGGACGATGTTGGGATGCTCGTTGCTGTGCATTAATTATCAATGCCTCCTTGAGGAACTTCGTAGTGTCACGTCATCAGTTTGAAGCCCAAGAATGTTATTGGGAATTTTTTGTCATAGTTACACATACAAGCATCAAGGAGTCCAGATGCAGCACCACCCCGTAGAGACGGACGATGTTGGGATGCTCGTTGCTGTGCATTAATTATCAATGCCTCCTTGAGGAACTTCGTAGTGTCACGTCATCAGTTTGAAGCCCAAGAATGTTATTGGGAATTTTTTGTCACAGTTACACATACAAGCATCAAGGAGTCCAGATGCAGCACCACCCCGTACAGACGGACGATGTTGGGATGTTCGATGCTGTACATTAATTATCAATGCCTCCTTGAGGAACTTCGTAGTGTCACGTCATCAGTTTGAAGCCCAAGAATGTTATTGGGAATTTTTTGTCATAGTTACACATACAAGCATCAAGGAGTCCAGATGCAGCACCACCCCGTACAGACGGACGATGTTGGGATGCTCGATGCTGTGCATCACCGCTGCCTCCTTGAGGAACTCCGTCGAGTTTGACGTCATCCGCTCGTGGCCCAAGCATTTTATTGCTACTTGCAGCTGAAATTTTAGGATAAATTATATACAAGTTCTTGTACTTTTTATTCCACAAATGTTTTGATTTAGCCTAAAGGTATCGTATTACATATCAACGGGCCAACAAATTATCAGTTTTAATATCGATTTAAACTAAAATAAACATCTCAAGTAATATAATTGCCATCAAAAACAAAACTTGTAAAAAAAAAACAAGTCTCGCAACTTAGTTCTTCTACCGTAAAAAGTTCTGAGATCCATGTAAATCCAAGTCGGTTAATTTATTCAGTCCCTGGGACCTTCTGTCTTAAGTTATTACATAATTAGCTAACCTAACAACATCTTATAGTGACCGTATCAATATTAAAAATCTTTTATGTTTTAAATAAAAAGATTGACTTGGCCATCGAATTAAAACACAATGTATCTCACAAGTTATTACATTAAATTAGATTATTTAGTGCGATTGCCAAGTCAATCTATTTATTCAAAACATAAAGCATTTTTAATATTGATATGGTCACTATAAGATGTTGTGAGGTTAGCTAATTATGTAATTACACTAATAACTTAAGACAGAAGGTCCCTTAAGTAGGGACCGAATAAATTAACCGACTTGGATTTACATGGATCTAACAACTTTTTACGGTAGAAGAACTAAGTTGCGAGACTTGATTTTTTTACAAGTTTTGTTTTTGATGGCATCTCATTTCTTTTTGTACTTTTATCCTTTCCGGTACCTTCTATTTACAAATGTAACTTTGTAATCCTATATATTTATATGGGATTACAAAGTTATTTATGCACTTGCTGTATCTAGAGCACTGGACCGAAATTGCAAAATATTTTAATTTTTCCTTGATTCTCAATTTGATTCCAAATTTGAAGCTTCTATGTCTGCGAGAAGTGCCTTAGAGTTTTGATGATCGGTCAGGCAGTCAGTGAGTGAGTGACAAAATTGAGAAACTTTGACTAGTTATAATTCTTAATCTACTGGTTCAAATTGAATGAAATTTGAAATATACCGTGTTTATACAATTCCTGCTTGGTCATTAAAAAAAACATGGTTCTAGTTTTATTCACAACGAAGTTATAGGGGGTCGAAAATGGCCTGAACCTTCGAGAAAAGAATGGTACGGCATGCCGCTTTTTAGGTAGACTTGGCGGGGGCACTACCGTGCCCCCAGATGTAGTAACAAACAAACAATCACCACAACTTGCTTTAAATTCTAGAATATAATTATCATCAAGCCACATACCAGATGTACTTAAGTATAATAAACACATTCAAGCAAAGACACAAGTTTTAAAAAAAACAATCCTGCGCAATCTTTTAGATAGAAGATAAACTGGTTTTAGCATACTTGTCAGGGAGTGTGCGTGCGATAAGAGGGTTTATTGCACATGAATCTCCACGTAGCTATCATAATTGACGTATATTTGTTTGAAACTGGAATATTTACTTAACTACTCGTACCGATTCAAACAGGCACATTTGTTTGGTAAAGCATCTCAGAAAAGTAGAATCTGTCTAATTATAAGTATTTTTTTAAACTTAGATGGGAATACGAAGGCGGCGTATTATAAAATATGGTGATATTCGACAAAAGTGAGCTTTTCCTGATTGCTTTATCATATTCTGAAAATAATCCGTACTCTCATATTGTTTCTTGGTAAATGACTAGAATGAATATAGATCATCGTTTAAAAATAAGATCTACAAAACAGCACTTGTGGTGTCAATTGTACCTCGGACAAATTTCTCACTATTCGATTCGATTGTCATTCGATACTGTAACAGACTCTTTTCAGACGAACCTTTTCAACTTTATATAAATAGAGCGGAGCTTGGCAAGCGACTTGCGATTGTGACAAGATAAGATAGTAAATCTTCCTTTGAGGATTACGAGTACATACATAATCATCCAATACTGCAATTTTTACAATGTGATTAAACGGTCAACTTTTTCAAACATTTAATGCGTTAAATGTGTTTAGAAAATTACTGGACATTGTAAAATTTATAATATATGAGGGTCTATATCAGATCACCTAGTTATTAGAAAGAACACTTGGCGGTTTGTAGGAAGTGGGTTTCTCCATCTTGAGACTCTGGTTCGAATCCTGCGGTCGAGCCAGCACCAATGAGTTTTCTGAATCTTTGTGTATTGGTTTTTGTCTTAGACCATTTAACACAGGACCTGGCAAAGAACTGAAAATATTCTGCCGTTTTCTACGGGAGGGGAGGTAAACACGTACAGCACACATTTACTCATTCACGCACACTCTTGACTTACATGAACAAGTACTTCGGCAGAGGGGGATAAGTGCGCTTGCCTAGTCCCGTGTTATATGGTCTGATTTTGTGTTTTTAGCACTTGGTCAAGGAAAACACTGAAAGTAAGGTGCATGCTCTTAAAATTAGCCAAGTTCCAGTAGGACTCGCGCACAATGGGTTCCGTAACACCACACAATACGGGAACGGAACCCTAAAAATATTAGGCTTGTGTTTAAATCCCTACCAAAAATATACTAACTTTATTTTCAAAACGGATAAATGCTCACCAAAACGGACAAATGCTTACCAAATTGTGTTTCATGAAGTAATTTTCATTTTAGTAATCTTTGTAGTCAATGCTATCGGAGGTCGCCTCGCTTCGCTCGTCGTCACTACCTATTTTCGGACCAGAACCGACTTCGGGCGTTGACCATATTTGGTGAGCATCTATCCGTTTTGGTGAGCACTTAAATTGTACCCAAAATAGTATGCTAAATAACAACATATTATTATATCTTACTCTTTGAGTTCCTGTATTCCAAGTGCCCAATTGGACGACGCCAAACTGTCCCATGCCCAGCTCCTTATTTATTGTGATGTCTTCAACGGGAATAATGTGTTTAGTTGGTCCTTTCAAACTGTTGTCAGGGAATGGTCGATCGAATTCTATTGGCAGTGAATATGGTCCCTGGTTATACTGAAAACATGTAAGAGATCAAACTATATTATAATTTACCATCATCAGTTTTCTTAAGTTCGTCAAAACTGATGTGAAAATTGATGTCATAAATATCAGCCAAACATTGAAGTAGAATTTGCGAAAAGTTGAAAAAGAAGTGGCGAAGTTGGTTCATTACTTACTGACCATCATATGTAATAGTATGCCATAATTATGTAATATATATCCGAGGAGTGAAAAGAAGAGTATTGCCTGACGAGGTGAGTGGCAGGCCAGGGCTTGCCGAGGCCTGCTATAATACGAGACAGGCATTACCTGTTTTCGCAGAGGCATATGTAATATAGTGCTTTACTAAAACTGAAAAGCAATAAAAAAGCGTTTGCAAAAGAAGTAATTCATAGAAATAACATAAAAACTCGGTTATACTTTTTCTTCACTTTACTCGTTTTGCTATGACCGAATTGGCTTCTTTTAAATAAACTATTTCTACGCTACCATACACATTCAAAGCTCCCTTTACCACCTTTTCAAAACTTGTTAAATTTTCTTTTCTGGGATAAGACATTTAAAAAAGTAAAAATATATCGTAACTAAAAGGCACTGTGTTAAATATTGGCTGAGTGGGCTAATGCTCTGTGCCGAACCTTTACAAGACCGAATAAAACTTTTAAAAAAAACTTTGTTGAAAAACGAGCGGTCGGCTTGACTGTATGGCGTTTTTCCCTTTGGTCTTTATGTTGAAAAGTTTATGATAGTGGGTAAAATTGGATTTTGAGACATTTATTTTTTCCTAGGGCAAAAATTGATTTTTATACATTTACTTAGAGCTAAAAATAGGAATTACCGACCTCGTTTTAAAAAAAAGCGACCTTTGCCGACCACGTCTGAGCAAACTAACTTAACCATACCTATCTACCGGTACAGTATACTCATGCACATTTATAGTATTCAAGTATACTACCCTCTTTGATATACCCTGTATCATTTACCAAAATCTTAATATAACAGCACCCTACATGTAGAAACTATGACAACCTCTAGCATCTCTAACATAAAGGACCATATCGAGCTTGGTAGCTCTTGATACAGTGATCTGTCTCGCTCTGTTGATCTACCTAAAGAGATACAGACAGTGGTATATCGAGCTGTCGAAGCTCAATATGGTCTACCATGCGAGGTACCGTGGCGAAGGGTCCATATAACACGATTCCCACCGGCTTGTTTGGGAAATGGCATCTACATTTCTTTACTCCATACTCTTCCTTGGTCCACTTGTGCCTGAAGTACGGCAACTGGGCTCATAATCCACATTCGTCAGTGAAAAGCAGGTGTACAAAGTGTTGACTGCTAATAGCATTTCACAGATCACACTTGTGAACACCTCTAACATCCTGTCGGGGATTCATGTCATAACAATATGTATTGATATGTATTCGTTGCTTAAGTTCTAACACTGCATATCTAAGTTTTGATCATTAAAATTTTGAATTAAATAGAAAACAGAGGTGTAGATTGTAGGTTCATTAGATGCTGTTGAACGGCAAGACCATTTAAGTCAAAATATTGAGCGTTTTCCATTTTATTCAGAATTTTGAAGTGAAAGGTTAATGAATTATCAACACTAAGGTACGCGTTAGAACTTAACCTACCCATATTATAAGGTGACTTTCGTTTATATAGATAAAAATTTAATACTGGAGACTCGGTAAGTGGTCAGGACCAAGCTTGCATGACTCTTTTTGCGAAATAAGAAAAATATTTTTTTGTGTCTCTATACATGTTCAAGAACAACCGTGACTCAAGTCTAAATTATATTTTGCGTATTTTACAGAAAGAGTCAATGAACCTAGGTCCGGACCACGTACCGAGCTTCCAGTATAAATTTGGAAATATAGACGAAAGTCATCTTATATATTTAAATTGTCTTACCAAATCATTCCTCTTGTTTGATGTAATTAGCTTCTTTATCTTAGCTATGTACGGGTTTGGGAAGTACTTGGAGTAGATTTTCTTGTATCTCCTTTGCTCTGGCTTGGAAAGACCAATGTGTGCCAGGTCTTCTGTCAGAACAAACTTCAGTTGGGACAGTTTTGTCACCTTTAATATATCCCTGTAACAATCATTGTCCTTATCAGGCATTTATTTTATTTTATCACACTAAGCAAGGGCATATATAAGGTGGAGATTTCGGGGGTCCAATGTTAAAAGAAAATTAATTTTTGATTTGACTTTTTAACCTGTAAATTTTTTTTAGCCTCGATCGTGCCAAATGTCTACTTATCGAGAATCGATAATTCTACTGGCTAATGATGATATCAAACCAGTTTAAGTATAAAGAATCTGTTAGACATCAATAACATTTAACAATCAAACTTTTATAATAAAGTTTTTGCTAAATCCTGATAGTATTTCTTATCATACTTGTCTTTTTAGTCATCTATTGATTGACAGATTGCACAATATATAAGGGAGTTAGTACCTAATGACGTAAGGTTTATATCCCTAGCTGAGTTCAGTTTGATCGCCGCACAATACTTGCCTAACACTGACAGCAGGATACCATTACACAGATGCAATGGGTGCAAAAGAGATGACATGTTAGGTAAGTGTCACCCAGTGATGAAACTGAATACAGCCCTTAAAACTGCCAATTACAGGAAAACTATAGAGATTAAAAAAAGTTAATAACAAATGAGAAATAAAAAAAAATGGAAAGTAAATAAAAGAATATTTTATAAAAATACAATATGGGTATCTAATTCTAGTTATTAAAGAGCTGATTATAAAAATATATTCTTTACAGGAAAAATAAAGCGGGTGAGAAATTCACGGTACCAAGAAGACAAAATTTTTCATCCATAAGTTTTATTTCGAGTATGGTAAAGAATATTTGAGTCCCTCTTTTGTGGTACATACAATCAATTCTGTTTTTAAATATCATAAACAGTTATGAGCAAGATTTTAAATATCATCTTCCTGACTGTTCTCAAAACTGTTGAATTATGGAACCCTAGGTATGCGAGTCTAACTTGCACTTTACCAGTTTTTTTACAGTAGCTACTACTACTTAGTATATACTGGTTGTAAATAGATTAGGCTGCTACCATTAAATGAAACCACATATTCTACCGACCCTACTGAACCACTTTTCCCAAGAATCATATCCGTGGACACTCTTAGTTTGGGAAATAATTGAGTTCCAAACAAAAATGCACCAACATATGGGTAAGTTTCGAATGAGCGTCGTCCTTGAAACAGCTGTTACGGTGCAGCATTCTGGAATAGACCTTACTCCCACGAGATAAAGTCTTTGAGTTACAGCTGAATATCTGTTTCTCTGAAGATTTGCAGTTTTTTTTTTTCAGAGAATTGTTCATTATGGTCAGTAGAATATGTGGTTTTATTTAATGGTCGCACTCTATTTACCTACTTTTTTATTTTGACTATCTAGAGTGAGAATGCCAAACTCTGTTTTTGCCTGATTTAGGAACTTCATCACATAACACATACCATTAGTCTTGGAAACTTTTGATGACTTGCATACACACCATTTCGGTATACAACCAAGCATTTTGTTCCTCCTTAATATAGTATGGTAATATGTTTCCTTGTACTATTGTCAAGAATTTGAGTTAATTAGTGTATAAATGGGGGCAACAACTTAAGAGCATGTCTTCATTTCATTACAATTAAATCAGTACCAGAGAGAAATACTGCGATGGGCTTTAGATAATCTAATCTCTGAATAATTCCACCATCCAGTACTCTTTCAGAGCAGAAGTGATCTGTGGGTCTAGAAGCACAACCGTTCGAGGCTCGTTCGTCTCGTCTTCTTCAACTAACGAAAGAGACAAATGAATAGAAGTAAGAGAGACAAATAACAGGTATTCTGCTCACTCACATTAGATTGTTCCTTTTTGTTGTTTGTCGAGGATGAGTCAAGTGAGCCCCGAATGGCTGTACTTCTAGAGCTGCTGGTAGGTTAGGTACAGCGAGTCAAGTCACGCAATGTAGTGGGGAAACCAACATTTATGGTTATTTTTTTCAAGACAATCCAAAAATCCTTATTTAAGTATGCCATTATCACCACTCTGACCGAGTACTGATGAACACAAACTCGAGGTCAGTCATTGAGGCTTGTTACCTACATAAACAATGTTCATAGATAACCTCACACTCCTTCACCAAGAAGATTTATCAGAGATCCATTTGCTATGATCCAGGCGCACTTCTAGCCTCTTCCAAATTAGAAAGGAAAAACAATTACATACCTAAACAATTCATGATATTGTATTAGTTCAGCTTCTTCCAGGAAATCCCGAAGATTTCCTTTGTCCTCCTGGCCGCCTTCTGAAAATACCACAGGGTAATTAAATGTTACTGATAAAATTTTGAGACCCTGACAAACTTTTTTAGCAAAGCATAGCAATGTAATATTCAGATATGTAACAAATAAAATATCAACTTACCCATTTTTATGTCAGAAATACAAAATTTTTGAATGTTTATTCAAAACTATGTACACAATAAAAGCTACAAAAATGCGAGTACGTTTTTTTTTTTTTTAATGTGTTTTAATTGCGAGTACGATTGTACCAGTGTTGCCGGTAGTCAAACTAGAAAAAGTCCGAAACCGGATCAGTAATTACCCGAATTACCCGTTTTGTGAATGTAATTTTTTTTTTTCACGGGAAGAAGTAAAATATTAAATACCTTGTTTTTATTTTAAGATTTCCAATACCTCGTAAAAAATTAACAGAAATGTGTTTGGTTCAAAAGTGTTTTTAATTGATAAGGTGAAAAAAAAATTACAAAAATTTCTACATTCACATTCAGACCATTTTGGTGAAAATGGACAAATAAAAATAATAATTTATCAACAATGAACTCATAATAAAAAAAGTTGATTTTAATGGTTCCTTTCCCTCGAAATTTTCACGTTTTATAGTATTTATAACTTGTCAGAGTAAGCCACAAAACAAAACAGAACAAACAGCAAAATAATCGTGCTTTCTACTGATGATTTATGTGTGCATCTTTTTTGCACGTTGTTTTAGTGCGGATTAGCCTCACATAAATCATGATTCTCACACACACAAATAGTAGAGAAGGATAGCATGTATTTAATTCAATTATGCGCTGTAGCTGCGTCAAGATGATTTACTAAAAAAGTTTTTTTATTGACGGTACACGTTTTTTTACCCGGCAGTCATGGTTACCTGCAGAAAAAAAACCCGCTTAGGGCCTAAATTACCTGAAATCGAGTAAAAATTACCGCACTGGCAACGCTGCTTTGATGTGATGTTGAAAAAAAATCTTCGTGCTTGCCCTATCTAATGAGAGTCTGTATATTGCGTCTCTTTTGCACGTTTTGCCTCATCGGACACAACACAACACACCTTCACACAAAATAGGGATAAGATTCATTATGTTATGCGCATTCCACGCATAATGTGCCTCAAAATTATTTCGTTTTGGGCATCAACTGAGTCAATACGATTTATTGGCAGAAAAAATATTTTAGTGTTTGTCGCAAAATTAGCCGAAATTACCCGGCAGTCATGATTACCCACAAGATACCCGCTCAATGCCTAAATTACCTGAAATCGGGTAAAAATACTCGTACCGGCAACGCTGCCTAAAACAAAGAATATAGTACTCTCTACCGAGAGAAGAACGGTAACCTAGTACACTGAGTATATAAATTACGACATGACAACGTACACAGCGGTAGCCAATCATAAATCATTTGATATTATCTCCAAAATCACGTGACTCACGAATGAGCGTGGCGGGAAAAGTTTAATCCAAAAGCAATTTTTTGTTCTTGAAAAAACGTAACCTTCATTTACTTGAAGCAAATCAAAATTAAAAATGTGTATTTTGAAAAACATATTTCATTGATCAAAATACACATTTGTACTAAAGACTGGCTTTATGTAAATGAAAGTAACATATTTAGTATATACCTATATTGATTTATAATATATGATATATGATATTTACTATAATATTTAGTAAATACCTATATTGATTTATTTTGTAATAAAAATAATATTACATTTACATTAAAATAAAAAAAGCATTTAAGAACATAAAATTATGTCAACAAGACCTAGTAATATGTAAAATTTTGTCTAAAGAGCAAATAAGAATTTTACTAAAAAAAATGCAAATTAATTTCATCACCATTTTTTTTACAATATTAAAGAGTCGACACCTTAGTAAACTCTAAGGTCGACACACACACAAACTGGTCAAAAACAGAAATATTTTTAGGATTAAGAAATTATTTGATTCAAGTTTTTGATGGTTTGGCTTAGTGAAAACATTTGAGCTACAATTATAGGGAATCACTTAATCAAACTAAATTTAATGATTTTCATGTGCTTTGGCATCAATTGGGGTAACTGCTGTAGGAGACTCGACCAACCCTGGAGAAAACAAATATATTGTTATATTTTTATCCAAACGTTGCAAAATACTTACTAGTAATTTAGACCTTAATCTATTAACATACAAAACAAGGGACGTCAGAAGTGTTTCCTAGTGTGGACTGTGGAGTGTATGTGAGTCACACTTGTACATCCTCATTTCACCGGCGATTGTAATAAAATTTAACAGGTGGTGATCTCTATCGCCCTACTTCGGTCACAAATACCTGATACTCGCCTTTTAGGACTTTTTCGCGGTTCTCGAATTTTTTCTTAATCGAAGCACCGTAGAATTGATGGATGTGGAAGAGGCGCAAGAGGTGTACCAGGATCGTAGCAGATGGATAACTGTAGTTTCTGTCTACCCGTTTGGAAGATAGGCGTAAGTATATGTATGTAGGTATGCAGGATTTTTTACACTTTTCCCTTCACTTCACCGTTTAGCATGTGGCAGTATTGGGGTACGAATGCAAGTACTAAAGTCGTTTGCAATAGAATCCAACAATCATGTAAACAAACCAAATTGTCACGATTACTCCGTAATCACATACATTTGACGATCAATTATGAACATAGTCTGATTTCAACGAACGCACCATTGTTTTCACATTATCTTCAACACGATTTAACTTGTATTTATAAGTTAAATTTGTTAAAACATTTGCAACGTAAAAATTTCGAAGTATTTGACAAGCTGTCATCTTAGTTTTTTACTCATCGAACTCTATAAGTCATTGAAAAGTTAGTGTTGTTCGTAATCTGAAGTTATCTTTTATTTTTAATTTAATAAATTATTTTAATTTAATATTATTTGAATACAATAAAAAATTTTTTTCAAGAGCTTAATATAATTAACCAAAACGGATTGTATCCTAAGCCATAAAAATAATGGTTAGTTTTTAAAAATTGACAGGTGGCCATTTTGTTAGAATTGTCATTCACAGTCATTCACTGTTCTGTGGGTTCGCTGTGCATTAGTGTTTTCTGTTTCCGATTTCTACGACTTTGCATTCTCATTTTGGACTTTTGTTTTGCTTTACGATTTGGCTGGACATATTTTTCTTGGAACGACGACCTTTGCACGGCATCACGGACTTTGATATAGCATACGATTGGTATTTTTTCTCAAGGAGTAATCAGGAGGTAAGAATGATTTAGATCTATTACCTACAACGGAAATCTATTAGACGCACTTTAATATTGTATTGCCCTCGTAACTAATTATTTTCTCATTTGGGCCCAGGTTAAGTCGTATGTTGGGAGAAATAACAAATCTTTTAAAATGGCGGAAATAAAAACTTTATTGAACGAAGGGTTGGCGAGAATCGGAGCCGAACAATGGTCGAAATGCGTAAGTCACGTCCTAAAGGAAGAGGAAGAAATGAAAAAGCTGGACGGCATTTTAGACACGGCAAGCGATGACACAGTGGTTCCATTTATAATTACGGTCACCGGCGACACTTCTGATAGTGATGATGACGAAGACGAAGATTTAAATTTGTTTTAATAAACACTTTTTTTTATATATAATCAGTTTTATTTTATAGTCTATGGCTTATATATTTAATCTATTTAGTCAGTTTTATTTTAGTACCTATCCTACTATGGGCCATAGTCTATGACTTAAAATTAAAATAATTAGAAAAATAAATTTAATTAAAATTAAATTAGAACACTATGACATCACTATGGGCATAAACAATACGCTGTCAATGTCAGTCCGCCATATTTGTTTTCATGATTGTTGGATTCTATTGCAAACGACTTTATGTACATGAAATCCGAAAACGAATTTCTGCCTCCCGACTAGGGTTCAAACATAGGTCTCAAGATTGAGAAGCCAACGTTCTACTGTCTAAGGTGCCAGGGCTTTGAGAGGCCAGTGTTTTACCGACACTCTCTAAACATGACTCGTTTATTTAACAAATTATATAATTACCTCGGCAATGGCGTCATTTCTCATCAAATGTAATTCCCACCACATCTTGCTTTTTGGTTTTTAATTTTGCAGCTTTTTGTAAGATAAATGGACAGGATCGAAGTGTCTGCCAGAAAAGTTTGTGGCTTCTGCCCTGTTTCTTTAAATCCACCCCTGAGAACCATGCGTAGTCAGGACAGCAATATTTTGCCCAAGCTCTGAAATTGTTATGTTAAAATGTATTACTGTCAATGTAAATTACAATAATTTTGTCGGTATAATGCACGTGTAAAGTGAAAAAGTATGCAAGCCTGATACAAGCCATTTTTTGTCGTTTTACTTACTGCAAGAGATTGTTTTTTTCCTGGCAGAATTAATTGGAAATAAGAGACACTTCAGTCATGTGTTGCGATACTCCACACTTTCAACAATTTCTATTCAGTTTTTGAGACATGTTTTCATAAATTCACACAAAACCTTGCTTATAGAGATTTTGCTTTGTAATTTGAAGAAAACAAGACCAAAGTGGCGCTTTGCCTTGAAATCAATATTTTCATAATAAACAAGTATCGTTCAAAAGCTTAAACTGTTGTTGTTGGCTTAAAACGCTATTATTTGCCAAGTTAACATTTTCTATACGTAAGAAAGAGACAGCACGAGAATAAGTAGTGCTAACAGATTTACCGTATGTTATTACCGAACGCGGCACTAATTAAAATAATAATCACAGACCATTAAACTGAAATAAATATTCTGTGCAAATAATGTTACCATGGTTACCACCATCATAAATAATAACAAAACATTTTGGAAAATCCAAAGACAAATTGTTCTGAGATCTAACCATAGTCTCTATTTAGTTCAATCGACGAAAATAAAAATAATATTATACTTAAGATAATCTCTCTTAAAATATTCAGTATAGGTAAATAAAAAATATATCTCTTTAAAACAAATTTCATTGTAAAACTAGCAATAAAAAGTAACTTTATACGTTTATAAAAGGGCAATATTTAAAAAAGAAAGATATGGCCCTCCAATGAGGTAAAGTAAAGTAAATTGACTTTTAATACGTTTTATTAAGACAGATTTTTCAATAACCAAGGCCCTGCCATATTTTCTTGACTGGGTGTCGAGAGTCATTGCCCTAAAATGTACCTGGGGTTACCAGTGGAGTAAGAAAAATCTGACATTATTTAGGAATGGTAGAATTCTTTAAATATTTCTAGCACCACTACCAAAATTAAGCACAGGTCAATGTCAAAATCCCAATTGATTGTCAATGTCAATGTCTAATCCTGCTAATTTTCTGCGGAGGATTTCTAAAATTCTGCTAAAATCTGCTATCTTTTCAGATCTGCGACACAATCTGCTAAACCATAAATTAGGGATCTAATTCTGCTAAATCTGGTCACACTGACTGACATCTGACATTTTGTTGCTTTTTAATGTTGCCAGGACTAAACGACTTTTTTATAAAAATAATTGGACATAAAGCCTTCTTGTGTTCATGTTGTAGGAGAAAGAGATTTAATGCGTTTAAGGGACTTGTTGACTGTAAAACAGGCAAGAATATTTTTTTTGGACTTATCGTTTCCATACTTAGAGCTTTCTTAGGGGAATACAAAACATTATCTATGGTCGCAGTGAAGCGCTGAACACGATGGCGTTGTCAGTTAAAAATGTGGGAAAATGGACATGAGGACTTTTAGAATTTGGCCCTTCTTATACCAGTCATCTGTCCGAAAATTGCCACTTAGAAACACGGTACTGAACGCATTAGTTTGTTTACGTTCATTGTCCCTCGAATCACAAGAATTTTTACCAGTATTTGGACTGGACACTGGTTACGATAATGACCAGTTTGTTTGCACATAGCATTTGACATTTCTTGCCATTGACCTTGATAGTGATGATGAATGAGTGAGTATGCGCGCTATTTTTATTAACCACTAGCTTTTGCCCGCGGCTCCCCGCCCATGTCGAAGAGATTTTTGTGGAAATAAGGAAAACATTAGTTTGATTACGTTCATTGTCCCTCGAATCACAAGAATTTTACCAGTATTTAAAGAAAGAAAGAAAGAAAGAAAGAAAGAAATTTATTTGATGGAAAGTGAAAAACACAAGAGAAACACACAAAAATTAACTAATGCTTATAACTAAAAATACATTAGGACAAATATTAAATAAACTAAAAAAAAGAACATCAACGTAAATCAATCTTGTGTCTTCACCGTCACCAAAAAGGCTGCAACTCAGCATGTGTTGTGTCGAGATGACACAACGCTGGTATTATGTTACGGCCTGTTCAAGTGACTTGCGGTAGCAAACGCATAAATGTAGTGAATGATAATGAATAATACTATTAAGGTATCTAAGGTGGTAAAAAATAATAATAATAACAGTAATAGTTTCTTATACTATCGAGATACAAATAAAGTTTTTTTTTTTTTTTTTAACACAAATTTGAGTACTCGTACATGATAATAAATACATACACAACAATCAGAAATTAAATGTGAAATGTTCATTAAAAACTTAATTAATTATGGTAAGTGAGGGTATTAAAACAAAAACAAATGAAAGTTTTTGAATGCCTACCTGACGCATAAGTCAAGTGAGCAAATAAAGAAAAGAAAAGAGCACTGGGATTGACATACAAGATAACAGGTAATAGCAGTAAAAGCGCGTTGGTTAAGTAATTCTACTACCGATAGAATAAATTCTGATTCCTTTGCCCATCAAGCAGGAATTTTTTATATCTGAATTTGAAAGTAGAAACTAGTTGGACTGGACACTGGTTACGATAATGACCAGTTTGTTTGCACATAGCATTTGACATTTCTTGCCATTGACCGTGATAGTGATGACGAATGAGTGAGTATGCGCGCTATATTTATTAACCACTAGCTTTTGCCCGCGGCTCCCCGCCCATGTCGAAGAGATTTTTGTGGAAATAAGGAAAACATTAGTTGGTTTACGTTCATTGTCCCTCGAATCATAAGAATTTTACCAGTATTTGGACTGGACACTGGTTACGATAATGACCAGTGTTTGCGCATAGCATTTGACATTTCCTGCCATTGACCTTGATAGTGATGACGGATGAGTGAGTATGCGCGCTATCTTTATTAACCACTGGCTTTTTCCCGCGGCCCCCGCCCGTGTAGAAGAGATTTTTGTGTAAATAAGGAAAACAAAAGAATATAATTTTTTGAACGACTAATGCAACGGATACCATGTTTCACCAAAGCGCTTATATATACCAATCAAATAAGCCCAAACTCGAAGGGTCCTGCTGTTGTCCGTTGAGGAGATCCCGTACCCATCTTCCAGTGTCATCATTAGACCCTGGTCACTATGTTTTACCAAAGTGCCAAGAAGTGTGTCAGGATCGTTGTAGATGGAAATCTGTAGTCAGATTAAACTCATACAATTTTCTCGTATGGGAAAGAATCAATACATAAACCTGGCTGTAATCACTTTTTCAAGCTAAATATTAGCAAGAGGTGTGTCCTGATTGTTGTAGATGTAAATCTGTAGTCAAATTAAACTGATATAGTTTTTCCGTACGGGAACAAATCATTACTCAAACCATACAATTTAGTGTATCTATGCTTAAACCTGGCTGTAGTTACTTTTTCAAGCTTAATATTGCATTGTGCAAGAGGTGTGTCAGGATCGTTGTGAATGGAAATATTTAGTCGGAAAAAACTGATACAGTTTCTCGTATGGAAATTCAACCGGTTTCATCACGTATAACTCACCATTTGGTCAAGGAACGCCGATAAAGCAGCTAAGCAGCGTTTTTTCTCCCGACATGGTTCACAAATATTAAATTTTCAAACTGAAAACTTACTTTTATCAAAATAAAATATAGTTAAGTTACTCAGCAATAGTATAGCTTTGTACAAAAGAAAGAATTTTTAGAATCCGTTCAGCAGTTCCAAAGTTTACCTCAAACATACTAACAAACAAACAAACAAATCTTTCCTCTTTATATAGTAGTGTAGATGTAGATAGACACAGACTTTGCTGACTTTGTTTTCTTGTGACTCATAAATGCACCACTAGAGGCGCTACTGTCTGTTTCCATATCGAGTAATTTCGTTTTAATGGCGTCTGTCGATATTACGCGCTGGAGGCGTGCTGGGCCCATAACCTGATGTTTTAATGAAACTGCGTTGTCTAGTGACCACAAGGAACTGAACTTTATTACAGAATAGACCAAAGACAACTTAATTAACACACATAGATAGTTACATCCGTATGTTATATTCATTACGTCGTAATAAAGAATCACAAATAAGTACACGGTTCATTAAGTTTCTTTCAGTGAGCTCATGAGACACCCAAATATCTAGCTTTTTTGTGTACCCAGCTATTTTCAAATGCGCCAAAACTGTTTTGTCAATCCCCACTTCTTCAGCTACATCGTAACTACTGATATGCCGATCTTGCTCCACTTTTCCAAAAATGGCATCCATTTTATCCGTAACAGGACGCTCAGCACGAGGTGCATCTTTGACATCAAAATTTCCGGATTGAAAACGCTTAAACCAAATTTGTGCTACTCTTACAGATACTGCACTAGGTCCATAAACAAAACAAACTTTTTTCGAGGCTTGCATTGCATTTTTACCTTTTTTGTAGTAAAATTTTAAAATGTATCGAATTTCTTCATTAGATTCACTCATCTTAACAGTAAGAAAAACAAATGAAAATCAAACATTTTACCTAATTTGAATACGGAATTATCTTTTTTTTTATTTAAACTTTTTAATAATACCAAAACCAGCCAGATAAAAATATTGTATTGTGGTATAGCCAAAGAGATTTTATTATAAGTTCATACATACTATTTTCGAAAAGAGTTTTTCCCCATCCTATTATATATTTCGAACTTTTCAATCTTTTTTTACATCGTAGTATGTAGGCGAGTGAATGCTATTTGTGGCAAATTTCAAGTCCTTATCTTTAACGGTGCTAAAGTTATGAATGAGGCTGTGACATACGGACGGACGGACGGCCTACTAGAATTTATTGTTGGCGCACGGTTGGCCCACATAGCTATCGTTAGTTAGCCAACAGTTAGGTTTGACCACTTTTTTTAGTTGGGCCTACGTCTATTACCTACAGTGGCCCACTGGTTGCTTTGCATTATAGGGCCTGCGTATGTTACTGACAGTTACCCAACAATGGGTTCAAATGAGGCATTCAGAGTAAGAAAGTCCTAACATGTCCAGACACAATTTATTTTTAATTGTGTTTGGAAATGTTGGCTTTTAGTCCTGTAAATGAAAGAGGTCAAATTAAAGATACACTAATAAAAAGGCGTGAAAATATATTGCGTCTGAGCAACTTGCAACAAAACACCAGTGCAATTAAAAGTTTCGTGAGGTTCATAATCTGCTTTTCTTAACTACTGAAAAATTGCTGAAGTCAAATAAATCAAACGTTCAGTATTCAACAATAAAAAACATTTATTTAGAAAAATTGTTAATTGTAAGTTTCACGCTTATACTAGGCACATTGTTGTTACATTCACTTAGCCAGGTTGCTTCAATTTTATTTTAAATTGTTTGTGGAAATGAAAATAGTATTGATTGGCTGGTTTAAAACTAGTAGGGCATGATCGTTGCCCTCCTCTTTTTTCGTCAGTGCACCGCTTGACTGGGTTAAAAGTATTAAACCGTCGGTTTATCTTCGGCGCGCTGATTAGGTGGTTTAAAACTCGATCGGTCACCTGGAATTTGCGATTTTAGTGCAAAAGTAATACAATAGAGTATATCTGTGAATCTATTATTGCACTGTTTGTGTTCTAAAATAGTAAAAATAATAATTTACTCTAAAATGACTTGATACTTTTTTATGAACACATATGTGATTAAATATTTTTTTGTATCCTTAAGTTTTTTATTTCTTTAAATAAAAAGAAATTCTCAAAAGGAAATATTTTATATTAAATGATCAGTATAATAATTAAATAACAACTAACGCTAACAAATAATCAACAGCAAAAATAAAAACAACAAATTATCAATATTATAAGGACGAATATTTTCTGCAGAAACATCTTGCTTTGATTCTTAACATTCTTCTGGTTCATCTATTATCATATCAATGTGGCATTGCTGCAAGATTGACCTTCACAATGTTCACAAATATCTGTGCAACTAAGCACAGATTTTCGACATCTACGGTTGGTCTTGCATCGACAATAAATCAGTTTAAATCCATTTTCCGGAGCTGCTTTCATTGTTGTCATGACTGGTTTAAAAATACTTTTTTTTCTACGCAACCATACTCTTTAGGGTCCAGAGGATTTCTCAACTACTTTTGCACCTGATAGTAGACACGCAATGCATGCTGTTGAGCTGTTGCCTTAGTTGGGGGTAAATTAGCCAAGTTCATTTTGCTTTTGGTTATACTTTTAGCTAACTTTTGCTACCGCAGATCATTTAGTTGCCATTTATGTCACCTTCATATAATTCCAAGAATAACTTTTCACCAGCTGTTGAAATAACATCATGAGCAACATTTTCTTCTGTACATGCCTTCAAAACGTCTTTCAGTTCATCCAAATTTTCGTTATTTTAAAACATTTCTTTTTCCCAAATTAAAAATAGGTAAAGTTGTATCACAGGCATTAAAAGCGTGCAGTGTGAGAACTTGATCTTTTAGAACTTTTAATGTTAGTGAACTTGCGTTGTCTAGTCTTGCATCTTGTTTACCTTGCGCAGGTTTTAATAAGAACATGTTTTTATGTTCTTCTTGTGCTACAACTGAAAGTAATAGCAGGATTAGCAGGAGATCGATGTCATTGCTAATAATTACTACAACCATATTGGATGGTGCTTGGTGTAAAGCTTCCTTAAATATGTGTACGTCAGCGTCTGCCCCACATTTTATAACTTCGATGTTGTTCTGTTGAAAAAATTCTTGTAACAGGCCAATAACACGAGACTTGTTTTTGTTACTTTTAAGACATTTTTATTGAGACGTCGGTATTGGCATATTAACCCGATCTCCTCATTCTTTAGGCAGTTTTTCTTGCTGGTAGTTAATGTGCTTTATTCATACCGTGCCGTAATGTCGTTTTACATATTCAGTTGTGATAGCATACACATCTTCAAAAGTTTACCCTTTGCTCCACACAACGCGATGTAAGAGGAGGCCACCATCAACTACGTAGCGAATCTGCTCACTCGTTAAAAAATCATCGAAAGATCATAAAAGGCAGCTTTTTCGGTTTTTCGCATACCGTCTGTCAATATGTGGCATGGTACAAGGTCACGCGCCGTTTCAGTGCTTAAGATTTTAATTATAATTTTGTTAAATTTCGAGTTTATGCGTTTTCTCAAAAACTTTTGTCTCATGAACAAGATAATATGGTAATTTACAATAAAAAATAGATGTGTTAAGGCAAAGTCAAGAAGATATTTTATGTCATTTATATATAATAGAGAAATCTAAATAAAAAATCACTTTTAACTGGGTTCGGAAAGAGTTACCTAATTAAATACTCAACACAAATTAGAGGTTTTTGTTTGGAAGGCATAAACAGGAAAAAAAATCAGAAGTAGGGTAAACCACCCTAAACTTGACACTCTTCCTACTCTTGACACTCGCTTACAAATTGTTAAATATTAGTGGTATTGTTATATTTTATGAGATTACTTGCTCAAAATGAGCGTATCCTTATTTCATTTTCTATTATGACAACACTTTTCAAGTCCGATTAACAATATGGCTGATTGTAGAAAACCAAGTTTTGAGACAAGCGAGATTTTGCTGCGAAAACACACGGAATTTTCTAACAATTTCTTAAAAGGTTAGTACCATTTCGTCACCTTTATTTTAATAATTTGCGGTATGTATTAATAATACCCGATGATAACCTAATTTTTTCAATACGAAGCGGTTTTTATTTCTTTTTGGTGGTGTCAATAATTAGCGTTATTTTTAAACACTTAGCCTAATTTTGACACCGGGTGTCATGAATTGAATAATATTTTTTTCTTCATTTGATGCATTAGAGTGTTTTTTTCTTAAATCCCCGTAAATAGGTAAACAAAATTAGTCACCAAGCAAAAATCAGTTCGTAATTTCTAAATATTGACAGGGTGTCAATTCAATACCCGATATTCTAATTATTGACATTACGTCAATTATTAGGTTTTTTGAGTGTCAATAATTAGGCCGTGAGTTAATGCAATATTTTTTTATACAATAATATACAGCGTTTGTTTATTTGTGTATTTTATTTTGTATTTAATACTTTTAGGTGACAAAATGGCAAAAAAGACAAACAAAGATGAAATTCCCGGGAAAAAGAAGAAACAGAAGGGGATAGAGAAAAGGAAAAAATATAGCCCAGAAACTTTAAGAAAAGCCTTGGAAGAAATTAATAAAGGTCAAAGTAAAACGTCAATTGCAAAAAAAATCGGAATACCCAGAAGCACGTTGATTTTCCATGTACAAAACCCAGAAACCCAAGACCGACCTGGTCCAGCAACAATTCTTTCGTCTGAAGAAAAAATGGAGATAGTAAAAAGGATTTCCGAAAACAAAGGATGGCCTTATTGTTAGTGTGGCAGAATATATTAAAAAACTAACAGAGAAACACCTTTTAAAGATTGAATCCCAGGCGAAAAGTGGTACCAACTTTTTCTGAAGAGACACCTCTATGTAGTCTTAAGAATACCGGAAAGTGTAACGCCGGCAAGTTCTTGTGTTTCCGAAAATGATATCCGTCGCTGGTTTAAAGAAATTGAAAGCATTTTGAAATCACAAAATCCTTGAAAATCCGAGCCGAGTTTTAAATGGCGATGAGACGAATTTCTTACTATGTCCTAAAACGGGCAAAGCACTGTCATCAAAAGGAGCGAAAAATGTCTATGAAATTGACAAAGGTTAAGCAAAATCATGTTTGACAGTATTGTTCACTTTCAAAACCAACGGAGAAAAGACTCCACCCCTGATTATTTACCCTAACAAGAGGCTCCCTAGTAATGTCAGCTGTGGCGTCCCTGATGATTAGGGCATTGGATTATCGGACAACGGCTGGATGAAGACAGAAATTTTCATAGACTAGCTCAAAAACCTTCTCCATCCTTACTTGGTAAAGACAAAAACTGAGCTTCCCGTCATTCTCTTTGTTGATGGGCATAAGACCCATGTAACTTTAAGTGTAAGTGAACTTTGTTTAGAGTTGCAAATTATTTTGATTGCCCTATACCCAAATGCTACACGCATCTTACAGCCGGCTGATGTAGCCGCATTAAAACCTTTGAAAAACGCTTGGAAGAAGGGCGTTTTAGAATTTAGAAGAACAAACCCAACTGAAGCGATCACAAAAGTTGGATTCGCCCCAATATTACAAAGAGCTATTGAGAATTCACTATCCCCTGAAACACTTGAAAACGGATTTCGGACTTCAGGGCTTTATCCCTGGAACCCAGAC
This sequence comes from Ypsolopha scabrella, assembly GCA_910592155.1. Classification (NCBI taxonomy): domain Eukaryota; kingdom Metazoa; phylum Arthropoda; class Insecta; order Lepidoptera; family Ypsolophidae; genus Ypsolopha; species Ypsolopha scabrella. Next base: position 26,101,122 of record OU342960.1, on the reverse strand, counting down.
AAAATAGACTTCTCAAAATGTTTAGGAGGACAAACTAAATCTAACACCGAAAATAAAGAAACTGCATCATATCCTGAAATTAAAATGAGGCGAAATGATTTTCTGGATATCATCAAAGAATGCCGTAATAACTCCGAGGATAATCAAACTTTGAAAAAAGACATCTTAATGAGAGTTTTTGATTATTTCCAAGTTTCTATTGATTTGATCAGAAACAAACAAAAATTTCCTCCAGAACAAAAGTCTGATATAGGTTCGGTTCCTAAATGTACAATGAAATTTGCTGACAGGGAGCAGGATGAACTAGATATTGAAAATTTCGAATTTATGATCTGCGATTCAGATGAGGAGTTTCTAAACTCTCAAGGACCATCATTTTTCGAAATTGCACATAATGTTGAAATTCATTCATTTACACCAGAGAAAAGGACAAACATGCAAATGACTGGTATGCCAGAAAACTTACAAGAAGTTCAGGCCTTATCAAGTACAGTGAAGAAGACAAAAATATTTGGTGCCCCTACAAATTTAGACGAAATTGTGGTTTTGCCACCTACCCCAGAGAAGATAGTAAAGGCACCAAAAACTGGTGTCTCTACAAACTTTGATGAAATTGAGGGTTTTATAGATACAGCTAAGATGACAAAAAAATGTGGTGCTCCTACAAATTTGGGCGAAATTTTGGTTTTGACACCTACGCCGGAGAAGATAGTAAAGGCATCGAAAACTAGTGTCTATTCAAACTTCAACGATAATCAACGGATAATCTCACCTAAAACAACCTTGGATTTACAAACTTGCATGTCTGAAAATTCACCACAAAGAAATAAGAATTTTCCTGTATTGGCTTTAAGTCATGAAATACAGTCCAAAACCCCTAAAACCTTACCAATTAGTTCAAACAACACAAATTTGTCAAAAACACTATTTAAAAATGAAATTATTCCATTGAAAAAAGTTGAGCTTTCAGATATCTTAGTTATCGCCAAAACACCTAAAAGAAAAGGAGTTAAAAACACGGAAAGAACTTCTTTCGTACTTACATCCGAAGAATGGCAAAGAAAAGAAAGAGAAAAGGCAGAAAACTGTCCGTCTTTGTTTCGTCTGTCGTCTGTTTACTAAAATCTAATAACAAAGTACTAAATCTCTTAATGCAAAGCATTATTAAAATGATAACATTAAAAATACAAGATACTCCAATATCGTCTAAAAATGTATTAGATGTTTTAAATGAATTTTTTAACTCCAGGGACACAAAGAACCTTAGTCCAAATTCACAAACAAATTAAGAATATTACAGTGGAATGCTCAAAGTTTGTTATGTAGTCGACATATTTTCACTCAATTATTGTATGAAAATAATATGGAAATAGCTTGCGAAACATGCCTTTAGCCTATACAACGATTAAATATTAATGGATACTGATTGATTGATATGAACGCAATGATTGTGGCAATAAACACAATGGTGTTGTCATAGTCATTCGTAAAAACATACAATATACCTAGTAGACTAAAAACTTCTTATAATGACTCACTTCAGAACATTGCTATCAAAATAATATATAATAACAGTTCATTATCAATGGCCATCCTTTATATTCCGATAAATTGTAGCCCCACTTTTAGAAAAACTTAATTAGTTAATTTTATTAATACTTTACCAAAACCATGTTTAGTAGCAGGTGATTTTAATGCACATCACACCATGTGGGGTTGTCAATCTGTCAGTCCTCGTGGAAGAGATGTCCTCGACGCTGTAAATGAATGCAATTTAGTGTTACTAAATGATACACAACCAACAACTGTAGGTACAAATAACTGGAGACCAAACGGTTTAGATTTAACAATAGTCAGTCCCTCTATAGCCCTTAACTGCAATTGGATAGTTCATGATGATCCCCTGGTAGTTATCATCTACCCACAATAACTGAGATATTGTTCAACACTGTCAGTGATTTATCTACTACAACTTTATTTCTCAAAATAACACGGCTAAACTCAAAAGACCTAACCTAAGGCTAGTAAATTGGGATAATTTTTCAAAGCTTGCTAACACTATGATTAAAGAATTTATTATTAACTATAATGATCCTCTACAGTCTTACTATGACTATTGTAATATCATTCATAAAGCTTTTGATCAATCGATGTTTAGAAGTCAGGCCCAAAATCCAAATATGAGCAATAATAGTTTGAAACAAGCAGGAAGCAATTCTAAATACCGATATCCTCCTCTTCCATGGTGGAATAAAAAGTGTGCCAATGCAGTCCAAAAAAGTAAAGAAGCTTTTATTATATTCAAACATGATCCTACAGAACTAAACTACATTAATTTAAAAAAAATTGCCGGCTGAGAAAAAAAATATTACTAAATTAGAAAGATTAAATAGTTGGAAGAAATATTGTACAGAAATAAATAGATTTACTCCTACATATTTCTAAAATCTGGCAAACTATGCGTAAATTCAATAAATCCTTCAGTAAAAATACTAAACTAAACAATAATAATGAAATATTTTGGATAAATAACTCCTTAAGGAAATATACCCCTGACTTTGTTTCACAGCCAATAGAAATAAATAATACCTCTTCTGTAAACCTCACCAATAGTTAGATTATCAATCCATTCACCATAGATGAGTTAAAAGCAGCTATCAAGTCAAGTAAAGATACAACTTTTAGTCTAGATTGCATTTCTTACAAAATGTTTCAAAAACTGAATACAGATTGCCTTATAAAATTTTTTAACATTTTAAATTTACTTTGGGAACAAACAATAAAGAATTCCAAAAGAATGGAAGCATGATTGCTTGTTTCCAATTCTTAAAGCAGAAAAATATCCAAATGATGCAGACTCTTACCGTCCAATAGCTTTAACATCCTGTGCAGGTAAACTCTTTGAGCAACTTCTAAAATAACGTCTTGAGTTTTATATTGAAACCAATCATATTCTTCCAAGAAATCAGTGTGGTTTCCGTCATGTTCGATCAGCAAGAGAGAGTATAGGACATCTTTTCCACAATATTGACACTGCGGTTAACAGTAACAAACATCTTGTATGTATCTTTTTCGACATGGTAGGTGCATTCAATAACATTAATCATTCCGTATTATGTACCACTCTTTCTTCATTGGGAATACCTGAAAAATGTGTAAGGTGGATTTATGAGTTTATCAGCGGAAGAGAAGTTTGTGTAAAAATGAGTTCCAATAACATTTTTGGACCCAGGTTGTTAACTAAAGGTGTCTGTCAAGGGGGTATTTTGAGCCCTTTACTGTATATTCCCTACATCCACAGGCTTAATGAAATGTTAGGAACAGAAGTCAGCAATTTACAGTTTGCTGACGATTTGGCTATTTATTGCAGTAGTCAATAAATAGCCAAATCGTCAGCAAACTGTATCACACACACAACCCAAAAATTTAATTTAGCACTGGAATATTATATAGTTACTTTCAATATTTAAATCTAGAAATTAGTCCAGCTAATCTTATCGCACTCGGCACTCCGCAAGACTCTTTTATCATGTTCCAGTTGTTCGCACAAACTATGCCCAATCATCCCCTCTCATTCGTCTAGCTAACGAATACAATAAGCGTTTATAACGCGGTATATACCTATGACAACTCGCGCGTCACACTCTCCCCGCGCCCCGCACCTACCCGGTAACGGTCGGTCCCGCGGGACGCGATCAGTGTGCGACAAGCCGCCTCGCGTGCGGACATTTGTATTGTACGATATCTGTTTCTGTGTACCTCACATTGTGTCATTTGTGCCTGTGTGCGATATATATACTTATTGGTGTTCATTATACGAAAACTGTAGAAAAGAACGGTGTACTCATTTCCGAACCCTACATTTGGCTGCCCAACGTGTGTTGTGAAGTGATATGCCCCGGAAAAAACAACCACCACAATTGAACATGTCGTCACCGGAACCTGAGTCTGGTAACAACATTACCATGACCTCGGAAGTCCTGCAAGAACTAGTGGCCTCACTTCAACGGTCACAAACAGAATTCTGTCAAAGACTTTTAGCAGACGCCCGCTCTTCCACACCGAGAGCGTGTGAAACCACAGTTTCGGAGTCCGCCGTCTTGTCCGCACTCGCCACAAATGCAAATTTTGCTCAGTGCACGGCCCGCTATGGCGGTCGCACCGAAGAGTCGCTCGAGGCGTTTATTGACAGCGTAGAAGTTTACAAGTCGTGTGTAAATATTTCCGATGAAAACGCCACAAAAGGTTTATCCATGCTGTTGACCAGCGTTGCCGCCGTGTGGTGGCAGGGAGTCAGAGAAGAGGTACGTGACTGGAAGGACGCTATACAGAGATTACGGGGCGCATTCGGTGAGCGCCGTCCCCCGTACCGCATTTATACGGAGCTGTTTTCAATGAGACAGGGTGAAGAAAACATTGAGATCTTCGTGTCAAAAGCACGCGCTACTCTGTCATGCTTGCCGCCAGATGACCTGTCTGAAAAAGTGAAGTTGGACATGGTGTACGGCCTCCTCGACACCCGCATAAGAAGAAGACTCGATCGGGACACGCTGACGTCATTCGACGAGGTTGCTGCGTAAGGCGCGAAGCATCGAGGATGCTCTGAGGGAACCCCAAGCGCCCCCCGCCCCCCCGGCCACCCGCGCACTGCGTCAAACAAACATGCCATTTCAGCGCGCGATCCAACTGCCGCCGACGACGTCATGGCAACAGCCGGCTCGCCACGTCGCGCCCCCCGCCGCGCGCCACGACGTCGCGCCCGCGCCCCCCGACCCCCGTCAGCCGGTTTCATCTGCGAACGTGCCACCGCCCGCGCCGTCCGTGTCACGGCCAGGCGTACCCCCCGCACGTCGCCACGCCGAGCTAACCCCCGTCACCGCCGCCGTTGCTACCAGCTCTACGTCGACGAACCGCAACACTCGCCCCAAGTGTAGCCTTGTAAAAATTTCGGCCACACCAGTGAGCAGTGTCAGAAACTCCGAAATCGTCAGTCGAACACTTTCGTAACGACGGTGGCAGGTAATTTACGTTTCATGTACATAGAAAACAAATTACTGTATTTGAACAAAAAAAAAATGCTAGGTTGTTACAACCAACTTGTTGTTCAAAAAACATGGGGAACTTTTTCTCCTCACGCACAGTGATTCGAAATTAAAAATTAAATAGTTTCTTTTTGTATGGAACAAATCACGTTATGCCATTTTTTTCACGATTAGTTCAAACTGTCAAACTTCCATTGATTTCTAGGTATAGCAGGACCCAAGGTGAGCAAGATGAACTACAGCACGCGCGCATCGACTTGCACGTTTGGCCGCTACATATATTTAAACTTTCCAAATTTGCACTGCATTTTTAACTGAAAATGTATATATTTCTAGATGAATTGGGGTGGAGTTGCAACAAGTAAGTGTTAACTTGTAACTTTATGATGAAACCATCCTTCCCAAGCACTTTGATTCGAAATTACAAAAAAGAAAAGTTTTTGTTTTTAAAGAACAATCATGTTATCTCATTTTTTTAAGACTCGTTCAAACTGTCAAGCTTCCATTGATTTATATGTATAGTGGGACCCAAGGTGAGCAATATGAACTATTGCACGCGCGCATCGACTTGCACGTTTGGCCGCTACATATATTTAAACTTTCGAAATTTGAACTGCAATATGTTACTGGAAATGTATATGTATATTTCTAGGTAAATTAGGGTGGGGTTGCATAAAATAAGTGTTAACTTGTAACTTTATGATGAAACCGTCCTTCCCAAACACTGTGGTTCGAAATTACGAAAAAAAAAATGTTTTTATTTTCAAAGAACAAATCACGTTATGTCATTTTTTTCACGACCAGTTCAAACTGGTAAAGTGGATGGTTCAAAGCAATTTTCATACAAACTTGAGGGAACCAATAACGATGACACAGAAGTATTATAATTACGTTTTGTTACTATTTTATACAAGTTTCATTAAATTTAAACCGCGTATAATCAGTTTTTCTACAAACAAAATGGTTTACAATCTAATTTTGCTATTTCAAAATTTTGTTATCCAATGTATGAGAGTTTTAGTATAAATTTTAATGTATATCTATATCATTTCCAGAAGCCTTGTGCTCGGTGCCTGGATAACGTTGGGGTTCCTAATATTCCATATTGTGATAGTTCCTCTGATCTTCAAGTATTCCAAGTTTGAGTGGGTCAAGTTACAGACAATGTTGTAGTTGCACATTCTTGGAACATCTTTGGTTGGCTAAAACTGTATTTTATAGGGCTAAAATCAGGGTTCGAAGTGATAATTAATGATAATAATTAAGATAATTATAAAGATAAATATAGGTTGATCGAAAATATTTGCCACTGCTTAATTTATCGCAGATTACCTAGATTGTATTATGTGTATAATTTATTTACTAAAATACTTGCTTCTAACGTATATGTTGATACATAATACCCAACGAGCAATTAAAATATTGCTAGGCTTACATCTGTTTGATAATTATGTGATAATTATCACATAATAGGTGGTAGAGCTAATGCCAGGCTCGACTGTGGAGGTACCACCATCTTACTCGGAAATCCTCTCGAAGTTATTCGGGGGAGAGTAAGAGGACAGCTCTCAGGCAAAAGGCCAGGCGGCCCACCATGGCCTGGGACCGATGGATGGCGGTATATCCATCCTCAATTGCCGGGACTTATATAAATCAGACTGGTGATGGGCAGCGGCGTCACTGGTGCAAGGGTTTCGGCACCGCGCTCACCAACCCGCCTGCCCAGCGTGTGTGAGTATGGGCATTTCTTCCAGGAGAACCGCCAAGAGTGGCGAAATCCTGGAAAGGCCTATGTCCAGCAGTGGACGAAACAGGCTGATGGATATCATGATAATTATCGCAACAACTATCAAAGGGCATATTTATCTTGATAATTTCAAACCCTGGCTAAAATAATATGGTAATGGAAGGTAAAGCTCGACCGGGCCTCCCTTGAAAGACATAATAGTGTCTATTTGGTGTAACATGACTTATTTGACAGGACTTACCTTATTTTAAAGGCCCTATCCTTGTCATTTCAATACAGAAGGAAAAAGACAGAATGCCCTTTCAAAAGAGTTATGTCATGTTACACTGAATCGACACCAATACCAACCAAATTGGTGACATACTAAAGAAGGGCCAAGAGCAGCAGACCTTGTATGACTCAACTGATGAATATAAAAGCGAAAAGGTGTGTCAGGGTCGTAGCAGATGCAGGTCTATGGTCGCTGCCTACCCCACTGGCGTGAGTAGGGCATAATGTTAGGTAAATAAAAATGTTTCATACCAAAATTGCCGAAGATCATCATTCTTTGGTATGTCTTGGAATACTTGAAGATCAGAGGAACTATCACAAAATATGGAATAATAGGAACCCCAACGTTATCCAGGCACCGAGCACAAGGCTTCTGGAAATGATATAGATATACATTAAAATTTATACTAAAACTCTCATACATTGGATAACAAAATTTTGAAATAGCAAAATTAGATTGTAAAACATTTTGTTTGTAGAAAAACTGATTATACGCGGTTTAAATTTAATGAAACTTGTATAAAATAGTAATAAAACGTAATTATAATACTTCTTTGTCATCGTTATTGGTTCCCACAAGTTTGTATGAAAATTGCTTTGACCCATCCACTTTACCAGTTTGAACTGGTCGTGAAAAAAATGACTTAACGTGATTTGTTCTTTGAAAACAAAAACATTTTTTTTTCGTAATTTCGAACCACAGTGTTTGGGAAGGACGGTTTCATCATAAAGTTACAAGTTAACACTTATTTTATGCAACCCCACCCTAACTTACCTAGAAATATACATATACATTTAAAGTAACATATTGCAGTGCAAATTTCGAAAGTTTAAATATATGTAGCGGCCAAACGTGCAAGTCGATGCGCGCGTGCAATAGTTCATATTGCTCACCTTGGGTCTCACTATACATATAAATCAATGGAAGCTTGACAGTTTGAACGAGTCTTAAAAAAATGAGATAACATGATTGTTCTTCAATAACAAGAACTTTTTTTTTCGTAATTTCGAATCAAAGTGCTTGGGAAGGATGGTTTCATCATAAAGTTACAAGTTAACACTTACTTGTTGCAACTCCACCCCAATTCATCTAGAAATATATACATTTTCAGTTAAAAATGCAGTGCAAATTTGGAAAGTTTAAATATATGTAGCGGCCAAACGTGCAAGTCGATGCGCGCGTGCTGTAGTTCATCTTGCTCACCTTGGGTCCTGCTATACCTAGAAATCAATGGAAGTTTGACAGTTTGAACTAATCGTGAAAAAAATGGCATAACGTGATTTGTTCCATACAAAAAAAAACTATTTAATTTTTAATTTCGAATCACTGTGCGTGAGGAGAAAAAGTTCCCCATGTTTTTTGAACAACAAGTTGGTTGTAATAACCTTGCATTTTTTTTTTGTTCAAAAACCGTAATTTTTATTCTATGTATATGAAACGTAAATTACCTGCCACTGTGACGCCGCAGCCGTCATCAATAACGTGTTACGGGTGTGGGACGCCGGGAGTCGTTCGGTCTCAATGTGCAAACTGTAGAGAGGTATCCTTTTCAACCGCCGACATAAATAATCAGGTGAGCCCACTCCAAACTAACATAAATAATCAAGTGACCCACTCAAGTATAGTTTAAACGCGTAAAATTTTAAGAGTCTCGTTGCACATAATGATAGCAGTGATAGCAACAAGTCACCGTCAGATTCTGTTAACCCTTTGACTACGAGCACCGATCGGTGTTTTGTTAATTCTTCGACATCGAACATCGACGAGTATTTTGTTAATTCTTCGACATCGAACATCGACGAGTGTTTTGTTGATTCTTTGACATCGAACGCTGATGGGTATTTTGTTAACCCGTCGTATGCAAACACCGGCCAGTGTTTCGTTAACCCGTTGTCTGCAAACACCGGTGAGTTTTTTGTTAACCCTTTGTCTGCAAACACCGGTGAGTTTTTTGTTAACCCTTTGTCTGCAAACACCGACGAATATTTTGTTAACCCGTTGCCTGACACCGATGAATGTTTTGCTAACCCTTCGTATGCAAACACCGGCCAGTGTTTCGTTAACCCTTTGTCTGCAAACGCGGATGAATGTTTTGTTAACCCTTTGACCGCGGGTACCGGAAATTTTTTTCTTAACCCGTCGAGTGTAACCGACGGTGAATGTAGGTTTGACCCGTTGAATAATCATGTTCCCTCAACTGATTTACTCAAATTTAAGAATACGGTTCCCACCTTGGATTTGAATAATAAAAATGAAACCGTGCTTGAAAGCCGTGATGAAAACTCCGGTTTAATCGGTAGGGAGACTGTGCCTAATCCTCCTCAGTGTATTGCTTTATGCAAGCCCAACGTATCACAACCTAATAATTTACGGCCTGTGTTGTACATAGAGGTATTGGGTCTCCGTGGTTTGTCTTTAATTGACACAGCCGCAAAAAGATGCGTTGCTGGCTCCCAGCTCTTTGTTTTGCTTAAAAAGAAAAATAATAAATTCCAAAGGCAATGCATGAACGTTAAGCTTGCTGATGGAACTTCACAATCACGCATTGTGCTAATTACCCGGGTTGGCGTAAAGGTTAATCATCGGCTTATACCAACGGAGTTCGTTATTTTCCCTGAAGCCGATGCAAGCCAAACTCTTTTGGGAATCGATTTCCTAAAAGCAGCTGGTATTCAAATCGACTTTAGCAAATCAACCTGGCGCTTTTCAGATGGCAATATGACTTACCCTCTAGAGTACGAGGACCATACAGCGGTTGCCGCAGTCACTTTGTGTTCCACACCTGTCTCACTGCGCGAGGACGAAGGTACTTTACTTACCAGTGAACAGTGCGTGCTGCTTAGTCAGTTTCTTCAGGACAACGAAGCAATCTTCAGACCAGGGGGAGATCCAACACCTTTCGCCGAACATTTCATTGATACAGGTGAACACTTACCAATTTCTGTACCTCCGTACCGGCTAACACCTGCAAAGAAAGAGATCATGAAAGCTGAAATTGACAAAATGTTAGAAGACGGGATAATTGAAGAATGTGAGTCAGCCTGGACTTCGCCTGCCCTCTTAGTTCCGAAGAAGAACAATCAGGTGAGGTTTTGTGTTGACTACCGTAAACTAAACAGCGTTACGAAAACTGACCATTACCCTCTTCCGGTCATCGATGAACTCCTCCAGTCGACAAAAAGGAATTGTGTCATCAGCACTATTGACCTCAAATCTAGTTACTGGCACGTAAGCGTCGCACCAGCCGACAGAGACAAAACAGCGTTCATTTCACCCCTAGGGACTTACCGTTTCACTCGCATGCCGTTCGGGTTGAAAAACGCACCGGCTACTTTCCAACGCTTGATGGACCGCTTCAGATCTGGTGCTTGTTTTAGCGACCTCCTCGTGATTTCTGATGATTTTGAGAAGCATATGGATGACCTGCGCATAGTGTTCGACCGACTACGTCAATTTGGTTTGTGTCCTAACCGGGAAAAATGTATGTTTGCCTGCAAAGAGGTAAAGTACTTAGGGCACTTAATTACTCCCGAAGGTATTAAGCCTGACCATTCGAAGGTTGAAGCCATCACAGAAATGAAGGAACCAAGCAATTTAAAACATCTCAGAACTTTCCTTTAGACAGCATCCTGGTTCCGGAAATTTATCCCTAACTTCTCCCAAGTTGCTCAACCTCTTACGTTGCTTACCAAGAAAAACCAACCTTGGTGCTGGGGGGAGCCGCAGAAAACTGCATTCAACGAATTGAAGGTGAGACTTGCTTCAGCACCAATTTTAATACAGGCTGATTTTAGCAAAACGTTTGTGCTGCGAACGGACGCGAGTGCATACGCCGTGGGAGCAGCCTTGATGCAAGGAGAAGGAAACGACGAACGCCCTATCGAATATGCGAGCCGCCTCTTGACGCCAGCGGAACGTCGTTACAGCACAACGGATCGCGAAGCTCTTGCCGTTGTTTGGGCTGCAGAAAAGTTCCGTCCATACATTGACGGTCATTCCGTGTGTGTAAAGAGCGATCATCAACCACTCAAGTGGCTTATGACTTCAAAGTCGCCTAGTGGT